>JAFIDM010000001.1:9386920-9414505 GCA_023159025.1 Thereuonema tuberculata
ACAAATAAGAAGAATGCTACAGTATTTACAGAAGCTACAGCTATTCAAGTAGCAGTAGTTCGCCCGTGAGGATGTGGAATGTTTCACTACTGTTTGTTTTGCCCAACACTGTACTTAAACAGCCATTAAACCGTTATATTTATTTTTTAGTGTAGTTGGCAACAACTAAAAGCAAGAGTTAAAAGATAAATCCGTAAAATAAATGTTATTTTAAGTGAAATAAATATTATAATAAAAGTTAAGTATCCAAGTTACAGTGAGACTAATGTAGCTGTCGCAGGTGCCAGAAGATTTAGTAATCTGCGCGAAATTCAATCATTTTTTACTTTGTTGTACATAGAAATAACTTTCATTCCAGAGAAATAGCTATATGTTTAGACGACTGTACAAAAAATGTAATTCTGATATATTTAATTCCATAAACATTAAAATAGAATGTCTGTTCACTACTTAGAGTTGCCTTTAGTATAGCCAGAAATATATTAATGTTATTATGTAATAAACCTTTGATTCTAGTTTAGAATTAATCATAGATGTTTATGTCGTTCGAGATCCTTTTTTTATATAAGTTATATTTCTTTCTTTTTTTTCTTTTAAATAGAGCCATTGTTTTCTAGGTCTTTTGAACCGGTTTGAAGGTGTTTCTGGAAGACATTTCTTTTCCTCTAGCGCTTGTTCCGGTGTTTCATAAGACTACGTTTCGTTTCTGGGTCTTTTTTTTTCTTCTTCTTGACTTCCGATCAACAGCACCACGTTTTCTCACGTGCCTACTTAACATCACTGTTTGTCCCATTTAAGAGTCGATTGTTCAGAACCTGCCTTGAGGCTTGTGTTTCTTTTATTGATTAGATATTAGGAAATACAGGAATAAAAAAAAAATGGCGAACACAAAAGTTGCCTTTCCGTTGTTTTCCATTGAATAGTGCTGCCTGTGGTCAAATCTCAAAATTAAAATGAAAGGGGAAAAAAAATTAGAAAGTTAATTCAGTAGCAGAACCTTAGTTAATTTATAAATAAAAAAAAAAAAAAGAAATAAAAAAAAGTGATCATTTTCAGTAAGATTAACTTCTAAATAATCTTACTGAAAATGTTCACTTATTTTTCAGATGTCACATTAATTTGCAGGTAATCACTTCCCTGTTTTCAGGGAAGAAAAAACAAATATCCAAAAATATTAAAATTTTGTTTGCACTTCAATACATAACTGAAGAATTGAATAAAACAGAAAGACAAAATATCTTTTAAATATTTGAGAAAGTATTTGAAATCTATGAGAACAGTACAGAATATAAGCAGATGATAGAAGAATTAATTCAGTTTTTATTGAATTTTTTTCTCAATTATTACCTTTCAAACATAATTCAATTGTTAAGTAAAAAAATTAAAAAAAAAAGTAATCAAGCGATAATGATTAAGAGTTATTATTAGTAATACTTACTAATAATAACTCTTAAAAATATTATGTAGTAAAAGCAGAAATTGAACCTTCATATAGTACAAATAGGCTAAAAGAGGTAGTAAATTTTTTTTCTGGTTGTCCTTTCACCTGCTGTAATGGGACATGATTAGAATTCATTTTGTTTTACTTATCATTTTTGTAATTTCGAATTAATTATTGATTAAAACAAGGCCTCTTTCGTTTGAGTCCTCAGGCCTTTCTTTCGAATAAAGACAGGTGTAGTTAAGAAAACTGCCGCTTTGTCTTTGAGCGCTGCAGTTCGTGTTATCTATGTTGTAATATCAGATATTATAAACTAATTTACCTGCAGTCCCTAAAAACACGATTTTAATAGTATAAATACGAGTAAATATGGCGCTTTCGAAACGCTTTAATTTCATCTTAAAATTTTAAGTCTTTATCTGAAAATTTAATAGTTTTATTTGAGCTCTTTAAAAAAGATATATTTGTTTTTATTTTATTTTTGTATTTTATTAAGATAAATTCTACATATCTGTTCTAGATTGTCTATGAATTTATCTCTCTATTTCCTCAAGGTCGTAGCCACAGTCAAATTTTCGTCGTTTTCTTTCTGTAACGTCCGTTTGTGTATAGGTCAGTATGAGTGGCTGTGAAGAGTCGACACACTTGGCTACAGGCGAAGTAAAAGCATTCGGGTTCTCTGTTTCCATTGGTCATATTCAATTGAGGAAGGTTACTCGAGCTCACTGGCCGATATTTTCCCTTCCATAACTATCTTTCTCCTCAGCAAAGTTCGTAAAATACATTCATACCTAAATGATAATAAATGTTGAGACAGAAAAACAAACAGTGAAATACTTACCACAAATCTCCAATGTTTCCTACAATTGAAAATTATTGCAAACTTATAACAACGAATAGTAATATTTAGTAACTACTTTTTTCTTTTTTTTTTTCATTCTAATGAAAATAAATTCAACAGCAGTGGATTTATGTTAAATTTCAGGGATGGATACAGGATGGGGAGGGAATCTACTGCCAACAATTGAAAAGAACGTCGTCTTCAAAATTTCCTTTCAACCGCCATCCAACCAAGAAAAAAATAGAAAGTAAATGTATTCTTTACATTTCGTGAGGTCGGAGGTTTCGTGGGGAGGTGGGAGGAGAGGGTCAGAATAACCCCTTGTACTAGTATGTTAATGAGCCGGATTCAATCCCCGGCGGAGGTCGAGGATTTTCAATTCTCTCCCAAACAGGCCCTAGGATCTACCCAGCCCTCTAAAGAAGGAGTACTCGGGTTTCTTACCTGGGAGTTAAAGGCGGGCGGTCGTTGGGCTAAACATTCGACCTCAATTTAGTCTCTTTGGCCAGGAAAGGCCGAGAACCTTATCTCCGGCGATCCAAAGACCTGTAGTGAGACCTTTTAAGTTCTAAGTTTAAGTTAAATAGTCAAGTGCAAAGAAACTTAATAAAATTTTATATCTATTGTATTTTCAGCATGATATGGATTTGTATGATTTCGTAACAACAGTTTTCTTGTTTTTCTTTAAATTTTCAATCCGTTTATTTCTTGTATTTTTGTATTCCATAATACATGTACTTCTATAAATTGTATACAAATACAAATGCACATCCTTAGGAAAACGTAACTTCGGTGTAGTATTCTAAAAGGCAGAAAGTTTCCAATATACAGGGTGTATCAAACTCTGTACAAATTTTAATGGGAGATAGAGAGCACCAAGACAGAAATCCTTTTTCGTCTATGAATGTATATCCTCTGGCGGCAACTTTCTGTGCTAGAAGGGGCTATTGCCTGGCCACCAAGGTCGCCCGATTTAACATGTATCAAATTTCTTCCTCTGGGGACGCAGGAAGAACCTCGTGTACGAGACTCCCATTGATTCAGATGAAAACCTTGTCGCCGCTGCAATTATTAGCGAAATGACGGGAATCTTTCAAAATGTATGGCAACCAGTGCTTCGACTCTGTCATACATGCATTGCTGTTGTCGGCCGCAACTTTGAGCACCTTCTTTGGATAAACATGTTGTTCACACTTGTTTCCATTTATTTAGCTTTGTCTTAGTATCCCATCTCTCCTCTTTAGCCGATTGCAGCGCCGCGAAATAGCGCCCTCTAGCACCGAAGGTTACATCAGAGGACGAACATCCCTAGACATCCCATTAAAGTTTAGATACACCCTCTACATCCACATCGTAAGTGAAGAGAACAATGGAAGTTGAAATACACATAAGTATTACAATTTCAGAAACATCAGCTAATATTCCCTTTCTCCTCTGATTTGAATATAAGTTTATAAGGGCTTGTAATAACTATCTCCCGAATGCTACATTGAATTTAAACTGAAGATTAAATGCATCTGATCCTGCATTTATTAAAATAGATGCTATGTATGAAGATATTTTTGACAAATTTATATACCAAAAGCAAAGTTTCATAGTTAATGTTTAACAACGAGTACAGAATAATAAAAGTTGTTCATAGATATTACGTTAATAGGCCAGTTGATTGTATTTTTTTTTTCCTCTCTATGTAACGTTCCACATCTTAAGAAATTCCTTATCTTATTGATCAAATGTAATTACAAAAACCTCGAAGTTGTTTCTTCACATGGATGATTTAAAGTAGTCATTATGAATTGGCAGTTTTAACTTATTAGCTCCATAATTTACATGGCACTTGTTTAGTTTAGGTTCTGGCCTCCTATTTGTCAGAGGCCACTTCGCCTCGAGACATCCCTTCTATAATACGTGAATAATTTCCGTTTTTATGATCAAGAAATACAAAAAAAAAGAAAAAAAATTAAGACAATATTAAGGCAGTAAAGTTCCAAAAAATTCTAAAAATAAAAAAAAAAAAACGTAATAAGATGCAACAGTGAATTTTGATCAGTATTACAAATCTCCTATCATTTGGCTTACTTCGATGTAATTAAAATTATGCATAAAAAATGCGGATTTAATTAGTTTTCAATTAATTGGAAAACTGAAGACATGTTTGTATTCAGAATATTACAATTTACAAATACTCATATTACATTCTTGACTTTAAAACGCTAAGAACGTTAAAATACTCTCGACTTTAGTATCTATTTGTACTGTGGCGGTTACCAATGAAAAAGAACAGCTTGTGTGGTTAGAAATTAACCCACTGGCCCTATTTGAATTACAAATTAGCGATGGGCCAAACAACTCTTAACCAATATCGAACAGCCAGAAAACAGGTCGTCTAACAACTATCACTTCATTGTTGATTCGTTTTGCCCAAGAACGCTTTCCCACCTGAAGCGGATTGAGACACAGAACGAACCATAAAGACTGTGTTCTCACTCTTCAGTCAGTGTTTCTTCTGTATGAATTATATAGAACACGAATACCATTATAATCTCACAAATACAGCAGTCTTTCATTATTATTATTATTATTATTAGCCTACTTTCTTATGAAACTGAGGCTCATCATATCAGTGTGTCTGTCTGCCATCTCCTCAGAACGTTTGAATCAATGGATGCATCTTCTTGACTCTTGGCGTAAACATTTATGAACTACAGATGGTCTAAGTATATTTGAAACCTTTTCCAAATAGGTTCTTCGAGAATTTATCACAAGAATATGACAAAGATTTCCCCAGAATAGCAGTAGAATTAAAACAATGGATTTTTATTAATGTCTTAAACACTGGATATTAAGTCTTTGTATCTACTTAATTTGCGCATGGCGTGAAGCGCTTAATGTTAATCGATCTTAGGCTATTTAAGTAACTAAAGGGGATTTTTTTACTTATTTTTTTAAGAAGTATTTGTAGCTTATGTTATAATTTGAAAACAAAAAACAAAACGTTAATCTTTCATTTGTTATGTCTTAAAAACAATAAATTTACAAAAAACTTTTTTTTTTAAGGAAATTAAACTCTATGTTCTTCCGAAACTTCTTGCTGTAATTTCTTGTAAAAGGAAAAAGAGAAATGAAAAAGCAGTGTTTTCGGAAGTAATTTGTTTCTATCACATTTTGTTATTGGAATAATAGATGGTTCGATCCGTTACAACATAAACAAACCTTTTGAATGAATAACAATAATATAAGGAAGTAGTCGTTATAGCAAAGCAGTTTATTTATTTACTTGCTGTCTATCAAAACACAAGTCATTGTTGTTTTTCCGCTTAAATGAGCCAATTCCGTCATTTCATCCATTAAATCTAATTAATCATGCAATTCGCAGAATGAGATCGAAAAAAAGAAGCACTGAATGATTTGCACAAACGACTGTTGTTTCTTGCTCTTAATTTAACTACGATAGCTTCTATTTTTACAAGTCAGCGTTTTGTTTATTTTTTTTTAATGTTTTTTATTGTTACTTCATGATACTTCCGCATTGAGTAAAAAGCTGTTTGTCATTTAGTTCCTCTTTCTTTACGTTTTTTTTTTTCTATTCTTTATTTTTTTTTAAGTTGAGTTTCTTTCAACTTTTCTTTTCTTTTCCTTTTTTTTTTTAATAAAAAAAGCCTTAGGTAATAAAAAAAATTGCTAAATAATAATGATTTTAAGCCATTAGTATCGTTTATATATTTATAGTACGGAGCTTGTTCGGTTAATCAAACAATACCCAATTTATGCCTGCACTTCTATTATTGTACACATGTTCTTCAATAATCTTCTTTCTCAAGATTGTAGACAAATATAGATATTTTGTTATCAGAATTGATATTTGTTTGAGTTAACATATTATTTTTACAACAATTTGTATGTATTAACGTTTCATGCCTTTGAACTTTGTTGTGTTGTTCTACACGTTTTTGTTTGTTTGATTTTGTATTCTGGCTTGATAAAGGGATTATGTACGATTCCCGAAAATTTGTCTTCAGTATTTAACTAAACATTTAAATACATATGTGATGAGTTGAAGTGCTTATTTATATTGTACACATGGTTTTACTACGGCGTGGAGTATTGGAAAAAAATAGGTGATTTATGAAATAATTTTTAACTCCTGTAAAATGAAAAATTAAGAATATTTTTATGCTGTACTGCATTTATCTGCGAATTGTTAGTTTACACTATAAGAAATTGAATATTGTAATAATTGTAAGAATTAAAAATATTCAATACTGTAGGAAAAAAGTAATCGACGTTGCCCGGGAATAGTGATGAGTTAAACCTGCCGTTTTTGAAGTTTATTAACACTTTAATCCATATCCAAATACACAAACTTACACAAGCAAAATATCCTCTCAATTCGTAGATACCTGCATGAATAAAGTGAGTGTTTTTACATATCTTGAATTATCCAGCGGGAAAAGTATTAAATTTGTAAAACATCGAAGGAAAACTATCCTAGCGCTTTTCAGAATCCTTTTAATTTCTTTTATTTGCCCAAAAAGGTGAAAACTCCACGTTAATTTCAAGGCAATTTTCATGATTATTTAATGATAAAAAGTTTTTTCTTGATTTCTGAAACCATCAACAGAATTTGGTTATAGTGTCTTTAGGAAATGTTAAAATAATGCAGACTCCAGAAAAATCACTATGTTACAGATGTGTTTTGTTTGTATTTATTTTTTAAACTTCCCTTTAACTTTAGCATTGTATTCAGTGCAGTCATTTTCTTTTTTCCGAATTGAACGTAAGGTGGCGTTGGCTTCGAGTATGTATTCAACTTTTAAACATATTCACATGTTCTTCGAGTTTTAATTTATATTCTTTTTATTAAAAAAAAAAAAAGCTATTTTGTATCAGAATAAGATCTTATCAGTTTCGCTGAACTTCCTTCGTAACTATTATAATCATTTCAATTATAACTAATAAAATATCACAAAAAAACAATTTGAATGAAAGTTTTCGAATGCAGTTATTAGGGAACAATGGAGTGCTCGTGACTGTTAGACACTGCGTTAATAAAGTGGCCATTGTTCTTTAGTATCTAGATGACAAATTGTTGAATTTCAAGGAAAGAAGTAGGTCAGCGCCGCCTTGAGGCACGCCCAGCAACTACTCTCTTGACCCATTGAACGATCGAAAACCAAAGAAAAAAAGTAATCTATCAATAGTAAAGACTATACACTGGAGAATCAAGAAAAATAGGAACAAAAATATTTATTATGATACTATCAAGTATTATCATCTGGATTCTGATGGGGCATCTGTCTATTGCTCATTTGTTTGCTCCTCATCAACCAGAATTATCTGGCTTACAATCTGAATTGTTAGAGATGCTAAATCTTTGTATTTAAAGATTTAGACGGATATATTATAATGTAGCATATGAATGAATAATTATATTAAAAATCCGTTTAGGCGGAAGATTGACTTTTCTTTATGTGGGTTTGAATCCTGGAGTTGGCTTTGGATGATTTTTGCTTCTAATAGTGTCCTTCGTAACGATTTATTCGACAAACTAAGTCTACAATTTCCGTCTTCGTAAGGAACGGCGGAAACCGGAAAGCCACGAGGCCTTGGCCGTGGAACGAAACTACACTACATAAGTTGTATTTTTGACATAATACATATTAAATAATAAGTAAAACTTATTATTAACGGGCAAGATCTTTGAAGTATTTTGTATGATTGCAAGTGTAACATTTTTATTATATTCAACTACGTAATACTTCATCATGAAGGAATTAAATGTAAAATCGTTAGTTTAAAATTATCTCATTGACCCAAGAACGAGTCTTCAATGATGATGCTATTTCGTTAGAGTCGTTAGAGACATTTCTCGATACGAATGAAGAAATTACAAATGACAAATACTCTATCTCAACTAAAAGCCGTCACATTGTTATCCCGTCATTTGTTGACGAGGCATAGAACTAGTGATTTTATATTTTTTAATTAACAGAATTCCTTATTTACGTAAGTAAATGATCTGTTATAATCCTCACAATTTGTTCTATTTCCAATATGGCATATTTAATTGAAAAAATTAGTTCTAAAAATGTTCCTGTAACATCTTTGGCAGTCATGACATTAGAATTCTTAGATATTTATTAATCTATCACGATGTTATCTTCTTGGTATCTGTCCTGAACAACTTTATATTTTATTATGTGAATGTGATATTGAGATAGAAATGATAAATTTTATCATCTTGCTCAACCTATAGAAAACTAAAGGTGTAGTTAATCAATGTTCAGCGCCATCTAGCTGAACGTTGATTAACTACACCTTGATTTCTGTAGGTTGAGCAGTGAAAGAAAACACAAGAAATAATCTACAGCTGCATAAAAATAAAATATAATAACAACACATATTTATAAAATATCGATTGATATATTTTATAGAATACATTTCCACATTTGTATATTACTATTTTATTTTTATTTAATTAGCCCAGTCAACTTTGAATTAAATTACAAATTAGTGAAAGACAATTAGTGAAAAATATTCATCAATTTGCAGCTCAGTTACTTTATCCAAATCCAATAACTAAAGTCCATATTTAAACATGCAACTATCATTTCTTGAAATTTAGGAAGAGGATTTGTAAGAACTGTAGTAATTAGCGCCATTTAGCGACAATAGTTAGAACTGAAACTTACTTGTATTGATGAAAAATAAAAATAATAATGATAAGTTACAAGAATATTCAAAAACCAAAGCCTTTATTTTCATCACAGTTTAACATGAAAATATAAAAAAAAAGACATAGTAAGGATAATTTGAAATCAATTACAATGCAATCTCTGCTATTTAATTCAAAATAAGAGCAGTCAGAACGTAATAAATATAAATAAAATTATGTTGTCCTCAAATAACATGAAATCTAATGCAATAAACTGTGCTAAGGTCAAGGCCAAACACACTCCACTTTGTAAACCTTCATGAAGGAGTCATTGTGAAACAATAGAACCTAATTTACTCTATTTGGGAGGAAATTCGACATAGACAACTCAAAAAAGCACAATATTTTAAAAATGAATTATAATCATCAAGGACTTAAAGTTTGGTTGGAAATTTACGGGCTTTTTTATTATTGTTATTACTTCTTTACGAAATAAGTGGAGGATCGTAGTTGACCCAGTGACTTCTATTTATTTAAAAGCCATAATCACGCTCACACTGACCATCTGACAGATAAGGGAGGCCAGGTTTCATCTGCGCAGGCTGCTAACTGCCAACGCTTCAATGAGCAAAGCTGTTCACCACGAAAAATAAAGTTTACACATTGCGTTGTAGTAATTGGCTTTCAAACACGAAGTTCGGAGATGTAGTTTATTTTGGAACATAGAAAATATAGGGTAGAAGGATATATAAGTACAGTAGAGTCCCGATTACCCGAGTTAATGTGGACCAAGACTAACTCGGATAACCGAAAAACTCGGTGAAACCGAAAATTGTCAATAAAATAAATCGTGTAGGTTTAAATGTATATTTTAACAAATACAAAAGTTAAACAGATACACCACATACAATTCATATTGAGAGAGTTCTTTTACTTAAAAAAGTCCTTAATTGTTTTTTGTTTTACGTTGCTTTGGCGTTTTTCTGCAGCAATGTTTCGGAATTTTTTTAAGGATTACCCAGGATTGTTGGTGTCGAAATCATTCTCCGATTCCAGGTAGGGGGTTATACGACTAGACGGATGAAGATTAATTTGCGAAAAAAAAAATCCTAGAAATATTTGATAGCTCGGTTAAAGCGGAAACTCGGATAATCGGGGCTCGGATAATCGGGATTTTACTGTATATAAATTGACCACGATATAATCGGATCATTCTACACTATTATAATTCAGTTCTAAATATCAAAAATAACCGAAAAACTAAATAACTCGAATTTGTGGTGGAAGAAGGCAACAGAGATAACAAGGTTCCTGCATTTAGCAGCCGAACATTGAAATAATTTTTAATTCGCGCGCCTTAATTTCCTACATCTATATTTGACAGACATAGTCTACATAGTCTTCAGGAGATGAAATAACCAGGGAAAAAAATAAACAAAAAAAAAAACGGTACCCATCGTGAATCGAACTCTGAATCTCTGTCTTATTGAAAGCGCCTCTACAAACATCTTTTCGGGCTCGATTATTAGAGTTAAAGTTATTGATAAATGTTATAGAGTGAATTTTTATGTTTAATTGAGTCGAATTGGGTTCATTGTCTTGACTATAAATTGTGTAAATATATATTCCTTTTTTTTTTTTCTTACTTTATTATAGTTTATATTTGTAAACAATGGTTTTATACAAATTATACACAATTATTTCATATAATTTTTTAAATCAAGGAAGTGTCCGTCTTTACATCAACCTTGAGAACAAGCTGAATGACAATCGAGTCGTAACTCTGAAGTAACGGGTGATTTCAACCAACTGCTGTGTCGCCTCCATTGTCCTACGCCCACCCTTTCCCTCTGAGTCAACCACCTCCCTTCTTTGGTCCGATGTGAAACTCTGTTGATGAAAGACACGTCCACAATTGCTAATCACTCTTCTATCAACTGAATTGGCTTCAAGAGCTCCATCAGACGGAAAACGGTACACAGACCTACATTTCAGCTCGTCCAGGGGTTCTTGAACTCGGAGGGATGGCACGTGATGCACTGGTCCGCCGATGAGCGGGCGCCAGTCGCCGGCGTCTCCTGGGCAGGTGGCGCGAAAACGTGACCGACAGCCCCCTTGGGTCGCTTGTTTTTATTGAAAACAACAGATACGGAATTGGCAACAAGGAAACACGGGTTCTAAACGCGTTCCGCCCCGAAGCACTGTTTTCTATCTATTTTTATTTTGTCTTTTTCTATAATTCATGGCTTCCTTGCAGACGTATTCTGATGCATAATTCAGTGGCGTCACTTAAATTTTATGATTCATGAACCTGATGAAAAAAAAAAAAAAATGTGGGACGCTAAAGCCAAGTTCTTTTCAAGGCCAGCGAGTAAACAAGAAAAACTGCTTTATCAGATGGAGGGGTGGATTATTAAAGAAGACCCTTCGGAGGGGAAGTCATATTTCAGGTGATACAGCTATAAACTTCACTGAAAAACTTTAAAAAAACAAAAAACAAAAACAACCAAATAAATAAATAAAAATAATAAAAAAAAACACATTCCTCTCACAGTTATTTTATACATATATTGTTTAACTATAAAACATTTTAAGTATAAAAATATTTGTTGAATGTCTTGCACCACTGATGCCTCCATCAGATTATCATTATTCTTGATATTTAAGTCGTAAACTTTTATAATTGTATGTCTTTATTTAAATATAAATATCATTTAGATAGATACCGGAAGATTTACTTTAATCCAATAAATAAAAGCGGAATCCAATATGGCGGTTTCAGTAGAACTGACCAGCGAAGCGAGCATCCCTTTTAATATATTTAATATATTATATATTAGTTGTATTATGTTATTAATTTAAAATATATATTTTTTAATACTTTTCATTTATATTGTATTTTGACTTCAACACTCAACATAACGAAATATCTTAAACTCAATAGAAATTAGAAATTATGAAATGACAGAAAAAATATCGAAGCATTTTAAATAAAGAAAGATAAAGCAACTTGCATGTTCTTTTAAGAATAATCAAAAACAACGCGAAGGTTTTTAGACAGTGCGATTCGAAATTGTGATAATGCAACTAACATTAAGAATAAATCACTCTTATTGGCTGGTTCCTTGGGTTTTAGTCATCCCTAAGGAAGTTCTGAATTCTGCAGTTTATCTGTCATTGTTTCTTCTTACTATAGTTATAGTTTCGGTACTTTGCGGCACTCATCCTGATTTGGTCTCTAAATATTTTGTGTCTTGTAATTTCTAACTTCTATATTTCCATACTATTTGCTTTAATTTGTAATCTCTGTATTAACTGTCTACGCTAAGAACACTTAAATTATTCTGGAAAAATACTTCAATTTAATGCATTGTTGCAGTTATAAACAAACAGGCTGCATACGAGTTACTATTTAAATTAATTTCTATCTTAAATTATTTGTTATCATCATAATAATTTGCTCTCCAATAAGAACTCTAATTCTGTATTATGAATTTCTTTTATTTTTTTCGCATTGACGAATTCATTGTAAAAAAAATCTGTTGTCGTAAAATAAGTTTAACGGTAAGATTTAGCAATACAGTAACTGGGTTTTACATTGGCTGAAGGAATAGGGTTCGATTCTCTTTGGTGGGCGAAAATTGTTCCCTAATTATTTTTCTCTAGAGTTTTGGGATCACCTAAGCTTCTAGCAAACAGATAAGAGTTCAGATGAACAAGCTTCAGAGTGGTCCTCTCCATCCCATTAGGCTTACGATCTCAGTAGCCTCTACTTATCTCCCCTATCAACTGCGGCTACATTTTGGCTACTTTTTTTTAAATCGGAAAGTTATCAATTCTTTGTGCTCCCCCAAACTCAACATTTTCTATTTTGAAAGATCATTATTCCCCTTCTCATTTTAAATTCACAAGAATGAGACAAACAATCTAACCTATAGATTTATATCGAAAACTTAGTGACTTTGAAAACTGTAGTCACTTATGAAACCATATCTGAAACGTATTGATTCCAAACCATGCATTAAACATTGTTTCCAAAGTAATTCTAACTGTGATTCTTAGCAAATCACATGAGAGCCTTTGTTACGAATGTAATTTATGAATTGCCGCAATTTTTTTTTCCAAATCTTTCGTGATAGTCTTTAATTTTATTTTGGTCGTTCCATTGTACGAATTCTTGAATTACGACCGCTGTTCGACCCTATTGCACCGTCCTGTCTCCGGTCAGACCCAACTTGTCGTTTCGATGTAATTGATGGCTCCAATGAGAACCGAAGGTTGTCTAGAGAGAAAATGTCACACCTTTCATCTTTACTAAAAAGTAAGCGGGCGTTGTAAGAAAAAACCTCAGGCAGCTGAAAGAAAATGGCGTCCTTCGACAACGTCTAATGGCAATAACCAGTCTTAACTGACCTAGTTCGCCATTTCCGCTCCAATCATTACTATTATTAGCGCTGCTAAATGGTTTATGCTCTTATTAGAAATGGAGAAACCTGCTGCCCTGTTCTTGACCATTTTGGTAGTGATGTGTTTTGGTCTCGGTACCAAAAAAGCCTCACGAAATGAACCGCGATATTTCAATTGGATTTGGTGGGGTTTAAATTACAGAGTAAGAATATTCATGTAGAAAGCCTATGGTTACTGCAGTGCTGTGTTTTGTCTCCTTTTTCAGTGAGAAAGGGATGGATTGTTGGAACGCGGAAGCAATTTATAAGGAAAGGACTTTATAGAAATGTATTTTCTCATTGTTAAGCAGTTATTCTTAAAGTAGAGGGTTATCGAAAAATTTCAAAGGTTTATAATAAATGTGTGGCAGTGCTTTGGTCAACAACATAATTCACAAAAACCACTGATTCACGAATAAGCTGACTCTGTGAGCTTAACGAACCACTTCTACAGGATTTCCCATCTTCTTTTTATCTTAATTTCCTATTTAAAGTGAGGCTCATCAATCAGCCTGTGTGTGTGTCTCTCTCTTCCTCATAATTTTTGTACGTCTCCGTGAATCTTCTTGAAACTGGTAAGAATATTTAAGGATAAGACACAATCTAACTTTTGCATTGCAAGCTTTATCTGTGCAGTTCCTTATCAAGAAATTAGTGGGAGAAAATGACAACAATTCCCTGAGGAAAAAAACTAGGCACAGAAACAAAATACTTCTATGCCTATCTAAAACAAATGATATTAATCCTTTTAATAATCCTACAATGTCTTGCGAGCTTAACACGATTAAAACTAATTGGATTCAAACGATTTACGTAACTAATGTGGATTTTAAATTTTATCTAAAGTCAGCTTTGGCACTAAATCTTCTCTTAGATAAACTGAAAAAATTCATGCAAAATTTAGTGTTTGTAACTCTTTGTGAGATATTTTAGCACAAGCGACTAACAAAGCTATCGAAAAACTTAATACATTTTCTTATTTATATATTTATTCTAATGTTATCACTAAACACTTTACAAACTCAATATAGTTTTATAGCTAAGCATTTTTATTTTTGGAATAGACACAATATTGTATAAATATCAATGTATGTATCAGTGTTTTACTGTTAGATTTTATAGTTCGTTTTGATGACAGTCCAAGTGTCTTCCAACTTACACAGGAATATCCACTCACTAGGAGTCAGACTTTTATTTCTTGTTGATTCTCGCAACTCATCAAATTGGGGAATGGGAGGGGGATAGAGAAATCTTGTTTCCATTAAAGGAACTTGTACTTAAACAGTTAACCCAAGAGATAGATTTTTTTTTTTTTACACTTAAACAGGTTCGTCAAGCTCAAAAATAGGCCTAAGTAATACTAAATCTTGACGTGTACTTTTTTTCTTCTTCCTAGTGGCACATATCCTTTGTTTGTAATTTAAACGTTGAAAGCATAGATCCGCAGGCACGACTTCTCCTTGAGTTTTTATTTTAATTTACTCAGAAATCGAATAAAACTTTTGAAATACAGTAATTGTGAATGAAACCCGAGATCACGGTATTGGCAATTTGATTATCTACCCAAGGCCAACGCAAAGTATTTGAAGGAAATTGGAGGGAATTACAGAATGACAGACAGAAAAAAAAGAAAAATGCAAGATTTAAGAAAAACCTTTGAATTTGGAATGATTTGAAAAATGTTGTCGATTAAGTTCACTTTCATTGTTCTGTCATTTGGAACAGTTTTTTATTGATGTTCCATTTCTTTCTTTGTTTCTTAAACTGTAATCAACTACCCATATCTGATTACGATGGGGAACCAGCCACCAATAGTGGCTACGTAACGAAACAAATTGACAGTTACTAGTAGATCACAAGTCTTTAATTTAAAACAAAATGACAGAATTTGTAATGTTAGAGGCTTACAGCGAGTTTACTGATAGGTGGAGATGTAAGTGCACTTCCTGTAGAAACGTAATTATTTTTGATAAATACCATTTTCTTAAGAAATTATATCATTAAAACACTTCTATAAAATAAACTTATATAACAACTTCTATAAAATAAAGTAAGTAATTTATTTATTTAACGAAAATCACGAGCATAGCTGAAGTAAGAATTTTGTACTTCCGGAGTCGGAGTCAGCGATTGAAATGCAAACAAAGATATTGGACATCCACCTATTATTGCAATTGCAATTTCAATTCCTCGTTATTTACGAGATTTCTTCCAATAAAATTAAAGAATCATTACAAAATTTATCGATATTGAGCAATTCTTTTCATCATTTTCTTTGACTAACTCATCAGTCGGCCGACAGAGCTCCCATTACTTCTTCACCAATTCTCCAAAAATAGAAAATATGAATTCCTACTTTTGTCCTAGAGATTTATAACTGAATTTTAATTCAGTGAATCTGCTGGGCAGTTGAAATATCCCAGTCATGCTTCTCATTGAGTGGCAAACAACTGTTTGGCTTTTTCTTGTTTTTTTGTGTATGTGGCTATCGAGTCGTCTCTACATGCCCATTCCAACCACATTCAAATATCCAAGGAAAGCAATTTCTATCGACATATTCTTTTCAGAAATCGGCTAATGTAGTCCCGTAATTAGCATTTTCTGTCTAGGTTGAAATCGTTCTCAGTCAGAAAACATAATCTTAGCAATGGTAATGTCGCTGATTAGTGACTTTCGATAACAGTTAGGTCTACGATTAACGGTGGAAGTGCACTGCTGCTTATACAATCTGCTAGATTTTAAGTTTCGTAGGGCTAAAGAAAATAGCCTAATTTCGCAAGCCAGCAAGTTGTGCTGTTTCCTTTAGTCTTAGCTAAATAAGTCTTCTGACTGAACACAACAGAAACAATATATAATAACATGCTGTTCAGAATAGCAATAGTGTTCGTAGGTATTAGAGCATAAACAATAGATATAACATCATTAGATTCATCAAGTTAGCATTTATTAAAAATTGACTAATTTTTTTTAATATTTTTTGATAGCCTACTTATATTTTCCTGAAACCAGTGATTGTAAACTTATCTTATATTGTATATGTCTTTACATTAATAATGTAATATCAGTTAAGAATTGCTGATTGGACTAGGAAAGGCGAACACGAAAAGGCAGAAGATTGGTTAATAAACGGAGATGGTCGTATCTTATTTAGTGAAAGATGGAACACACAGAACTGACAATTGTTTAAAATTACTGTCTTCCATTATTATTTTTGTAAAAAGTTGTTCACTCAGGAAAGCAAATTAGTTTTTTTTTTTTAGTTTATTTTCTTACCAAAGTGAGATTCATCATATCAGTGAGTGAAATATATGAGTGCGCGAATGTCCCTTCTAATAACTTTTGAACCACTGAATCTTTTTGAAATTTGGTATGCAAATTGATGAGCTACAGATGATCAAACTTTTTATATTTGAAATCTTATGAGAGTGGGTCCTTTTTTAGAAATTAGTGCAAGAAGGTGACAAAATTCCCAAACATAGAAAAGTATTAAGGTATCTTAAACAGTGAATATTAGTCCTTTTAGGATAGTTTGATGTGATTAAATGGTTCGCCTTTAAACAATTTCAGTAATAATGTGGATTTGATTAATTTTTTCAAAAGATGAAAAATGTACACTACTTGTATTTCAGAAGACGTTACAACTTGAAATAAACGAAGACTTTTTCTTTTTTGTTGTTTTACGATTAAAAGGGAAAAAAAATAAAAATAGTAACATTTTAAGGAAAATAGATTTTAAATTTTGAAAGAAACTTCTTGTCTTGTCTATTTCTTCAGATTTGATGAGGCCAAAAGTGTAATACAACAAATAGATGTTTCAGGAAAAGGTCGTATATGATTTGTCTTTAAGTTACTCATGCGCTTTATGAATTTCCAATGATAATTAATTTGAAACTGTTTATCTATTACAGTGTCTGCCTTCGTGTCTCCACTTCGTGTCAAGCGTCAGGAGGACACCGTGAACGATGAGGATCTCTGCAAAGGCAGGGCTCCAGGCGAATATTTCCGTCTTTCCGCTGATTCCAACGACGACTGTCGCGACGTAGTCCGTTGCTCCGTACAGGGATTGTTGGCTCTCCGTTGTCCATCTGGTCTTGCTTTCGATATTGACAAGCAAACATGTCAGTGGAAAGACCAAGTCAAGAACTGCGACGTCAGAGAAAGTAAGTACAAGTTAAGCATTCAGAAACACATTCCTTAAAAATTTGCAGGGAGAGAGAGGAACCTAACATTTGATGATACTGCGAACAGTAAACAAATGGTTCTTCAGTCCCTCCCTCGCCCCCACTTTCATACTTATCAGCAAAACAGATAACTTTGATGTGCAATACATTTTATTTAAAAAAAAAATAATTTAATATAAATTACAAATTATTATTTTGTCTTACAAGTAAAAACGCACAGAACAGAATTTAGTAAGAATACAATAAATAAATTTTATTGTATATAAAATAAAATAAAGAATAAAATAAAGGTCACTGTAGACAATAACCTGGTAACCAAGTCCAGGTTAATCGTTTACCTTCTAAATGAGTTTCTTTCTAAATGATCTAAAAGTCGAGATCTCGCTAAATCTAAACCCCTTTGCATTAATATTCTTAGATCCGTTTTCAAGATAAAATTTACAAGAATTGCTCGATTTATAATATTTGATTGATACACAGAAGAGGTAGCAAAAATAACTATCATGAAGTTAAATTTATTGGAAACGAAGTACTCAAAACTTAAGGCATTGCTTTCTTTCCAGAAACTGCACAACAGATTTCGATGATTTTTTTTTTTTATTATTTTGATAGAAAAGTGAAGAATAGTGTGAACTGATTTTCAATCAAATGAGATCAAATGTCCATCAGAAATGTTTGAAAGGAAACTTAACTGCTACTGTTAATTTGTAATTCAATGACAATCACTGCCCTCTAGTCGAGAATTTCTAAAGTTGTTATGACGCATAAACATTAGTTTTACTTCTCCTTTATTGGATCAGGAAAATATTTTATACTTGTTAGAAATTACTTTATAATAACATGTTGGCACGATTTCTATTTAAAAAAAAAATGACAAGTTCATATAATGTATGCAAATGAATATAATTATAAATTAACTTCTCTGATCAAATCATCCGAATCAAAAGACCTACATTAATTAAGTTCCAAAGATACTCTGACATGACTGCTCAGTCAGTTTCAGTAATATTCAGTACTTTTTTTCTGAATTATTCTTCTTCAAAACAGCAGTCCTAAAAAGCAATCTGCTTACACAAATTCTGTGTTCTACATAGATCAGAAAATATTGATGTAGAATTCAAATAGTACTCTTAAAATAAAATAACATACCTAGAAAATGGTTTGCTTTTCCTGCTTCCGATTCCTTAGGCATTTCCTAATTCGATGCAACGACTGATAAGAACTACTTTGACTTGTTAAGTAACAATAAAAGAACTGAATTAAACATGAAAAACAAGCAGTCTCTTATCTCGTCTTATCAATGAATATATCAATGAACATTATTGTATCAGGGTTTAATGTTTACATTTCCTACACAAGACTGCTTCAATGTCTTCGGAAAGGCTTCAATGTTTAAGCAAATGCTTAGTATTACAAAAAAAAAAAAAAATACCTGAAATAAGGTTGTTTACATTTAGCCTTTTGCAGTTGGAGTCACAAAATTCTCTTTTGCCTCTAAAATCACTGATTAGATGGAGACAAAATGTAAAAGATTAATCTAGTAAATTTTCATGAATAAAAAGCGTTTTTATTCATTTATTTTTGTTTTCGAATTTTTAACTTTACAGTCTGTAGATCCAGTAGATCAATACGAAGATTGGAAAAGGGCTTTAAAGCTAAAATTAACATATCCATATTTAACCCCCAAATCAAGACTAAGGAAATATCTGCCACTGCGAATCAATACAAATATTTCCCCTTATTTCTGGAAGTACGAAGAAAAATTTGTTCTTTCTTTTTTCATCTCTAAGTCAATTTTATTAAATTAATTGATGCTTTTATTTCGGTAAAATTACTCGTATTTCTCTCATAAGTAATTTTTTCCCTTACTTTAATTGACATTTAAAAAGAAGTTAAAATATATAAGATAGCCTTATTCCCTACCTTCCTGAATGTAGAGATTTGAAAGCAAGACTCCAACAAGTCCCTCCCAATCTAAAACACCCTCACCCCAAACAAATCCTACCATTCTACATTAATGACGAACTTCGGAAGGAATGTCGAAAATTTAAATTCTTACCTTTTAATAGTTATTTTAAATCTAAGTATGTCATGGACGGAATCTAAATGTAAAAATGTACAGATATGTATTTTGGTGCAATCACTGTACTGCAATTTTGCTTTTATTTTTTAGCAGCATTTTTATTCCAAAATAAAAAAAAGCAATCATATTTTCTAAGTTAATTATTGTAATTAATAATCTATTATTTAGAACTTTACATCGTTACTGTAAAATAGGTTGTTTGCAAAAGTATTTTCTGAGGGGGTTATGGGATCTTTTTCCTTATTATCTTAATTCTAATCTGTTATAAGAATATTAAAATACCTTTTTAAAATCTAATAATACAGTCGAATTAAAACCAGATGCTAAACACCTTTAGAACTATCAACGCACTTTGGTGCGAACATTACGAGGAGGTCGCCAAACAGCCACGGATCCTACATGATTGCGGTCACTTCCGGATGTCTGTTTCCCTCCCCCCTCTCCATCCCCTTCCTCCTTTTTTTTTTTTTTCCTTTGTGGACTCGCCCACTACTAGCAAATCGTGATAGTGCAATTATTTGCCTACTCCCTTAAGAAATCGCATTTCGAAATCGCACACAAAACTCCCCCTCGTACGATTAACCAAAATCCAAAAACTGCTGCCAACAGACCTTCATAAACCTGTTTTCCTCATTGACAAAAGATAACTGCACAGACGGTGTTCTACTTCCATGTACCCAAGTAGATCAGTTACTTCAAAACTTGTTCAGAACTTTTTTTTTCCAGTTCTTTTCCTGTGTAGCCGCAGCGAAGAAAAAAAAATCAGGATTAAATGCAAACTTTCTCTGAAGTATCTTATTGATAAAAAAATAAGATCTCTATATAAGATTATAGGTATTAGATGTAGTCTTTCTGGCATTATAAGGCATTTTTTTTAATCAATAACTAATAAAACTAGAAACACACATTTTAAAAAGTCAGAAATATTACATATCATCAATTTTAATTTTATCTTTCTAAACATTTTGGTAAACTCATGTGTTTTTTTTCTTGTTTTGTTAACTTATATTTTATGTATTATTTCAATAATACAAAGCCGGCATATTTTTGAGTAACAGAATATTTATAAACATCAATGGGGTAGACCAAGTGACATCCTAGTACAGCTGTTTCATGCTAATATGGCGATCATCAGCTAGGAACAGTCACCCGTAAACAACGAGGTCTCTATACACAGGCCTATAGGAAATATAATACGGAAACATTGATTCCGACGAGACATAATATTAGTTTTGCAAATCACTCTTGGATTAATCCAAACACTTAAGACATTACTATGATACAATATTGGTACAATATTTGCTATTACTACAATACAAAATTGGTAAACACTCTCCTTGAAAGCCTGCTTAAGAAGACAAACGTAAGAATTGTAACTGAAAGCAACAACAGACTAAGATTACTTATAAGAATTTACAAAAAGTCACACTCGATACTTTAAATTTTCTTTGAATTTCAAGATAAATATTTTTAAAAAAGTCATTTTTTTGTTTTGTTTTTTTAAATGAAGACTGCTTTTGTAATTTCTAGGAAATCAATATTTATCAAATGCTTTTTTTTCCCCAGTGATTAATTTTAGTTTTTGAAAGTTTGACATCTCAAATAAAGTTTTCAAAGACGTTGACTTCTGTTTATGCAGAATCTTTTTCAATGAATAGATGATGTTTTCTGGGGTTTGATCGGTTATTATTTTTCATTGCAAAGCAGGTTCACGAGATGAGATCATAAGGAAGAAAATTGCTGTTAATAAAACAAGGATACAACACTTGACCGCTAGAAACATATCGTATAACCAAGAACTCTAACGGTCAGAGTCTGTCAGAATAAAACTGCAGACTATAGAAAAAAGAAGAATCTATTTAACAACAAATTCCTAAAATTGTTAGGAATTAACATTTAATTTCCGAAAATTAAAAAAAAAAAAGAGGTCTGCAAAATGGTTACAAATTCTGCTGTGTTGTTATTGAACATTTTTTTTTTGCTGGCAGATCTACGAACACAGAATGTAGAGGAAGTTTTTTGTGAGAATTAAAAAAAATCAAAAAAATCGAAGGTGTGATTTTTTTTTTTTGATATTTCAGGATTGTTTCCAAGCGATATTCAGGATTGTTTTAGCAATACAAGTAGTTATTACTCATTAGATTAGAAATTATCAGCTATGCCAGACACTTAGCTAGACACGTTATCTGTTTTATCAAGGAGTTTCTATTTGATATTGAATTCTTTCTATTAAGTTTCTTTATAGTTGTAATAAAAAGTAAGAAAAATTCTTACATTGGTGAATCTAAAAGTCAAGGGGCTAGTTTAAAACATAGGCTTACCTCAAGTTTATGTTCTAAATTTATGTTGCATTATGTTATATTAAATTTATGATTACCATAAAAACGTTGCATTTATTTGCTTATCATTTATAAGAAAACCAAAATAAAAACAAAGATCTGGAACGTATCTGGCAAGACGTCTCTAAAAACCTAAGGAAAATGTCATATTAATGCATGTATCTATTTAACGTTGTTGTTTTTTGTTTTCATAAATCCGAGCGAAATAGATTCGAATCAAGGTGAAAGAAATACGAGGGACGGTTTTACGTAATAAACGAATGATAAAAAATTTCAATGAAAGAAAAGGCGAAACGACCCAAGCAAAAAACGGACATTTAATAGCGTCCATGTTTTGAATCGTGCAGACGTGAGATTAACACGCTCCAAATTAAAGTCTTATCAACGACGTAGTCGCACGAGGAAATAGTAATTTAGGCTCGTGTTTGCAGATTTCTTTCCCTATGTTTAGACTCACGCAATCAACCTGATCACGACGGCCATATCACTCAAGGAAGGAAGGCAGGGTGGCATCACGTGCACCAATCCAAACGTCCGTATTATAGCCGAATTACCTCCTTGTTACAAGGCATTAAATTATATTTGTAACATATTCTTTTTAGAGGTTAAACTGGAAAAAAAAAAATAAAGTAATGTATACTTTACATCCAATTCAACTTCTGAGTCGATCCTGGCTAAGAAGGATTAAGATATGAATTCTACACCTACATATACGTTGAACGTATGTTCGTACAATGAAATTTGTAATTTTTTTCTAAATATTTAAATTAACAACTTAATTGAAAAAAAAAAAAAAATCTGTATGAAATTACACTTGGAAAAACTTTCCAAAACTTTAAGCTTTAAATTAATTAATTAATTTAAGTTACTTTTAATTCAACATCTAGATATGAGAAAACTACAAGAAAAACCTGTAAGATTGTTTACTTCACCTATTATTCTTGAAAGATAGTAATAAGAACAGTAAAAATAAAGTAGTAAAAAAAAAAAAAAAAAATTACAAAAAATGCTTGGTACAGTGTTGATCTCGGTAAATCTATTGTATCTAAGTCGTTGTATTTGGTAAATATGTTTAATTAAAAATAGGACTTAATTAACTTTATAACGAAGAAATAAACAGACTTACAAGACAGTTCGCGAGATTAAAATTTAAATTAAAAGTTTAGAATATTGTAGACATTCTTGCTCATTCGCACACAAGCTCATTGCAATGGCTTTTCCAGGACGGAATGTCATAATTTCAGCTTGTCATTCTCCAGGTCCTTGCAAGTCAATATCAAATATGTCCGCATCCTTAGAGGAAACGAGCTGTGCGAGTAAAGGAAACAAAGATGATTGAGAAAATAAATTTTAAAGAAACTACATAAGAATTCAGTAAATCAAGAAATGTCAAGATAATAAATTGTCGAAATTGCATAGAAGGCAGGTGTATCTCTGCCTCAAGAGAATATGTCCACCGAATTTAAGATAGTGTTCTTCAAATCGACAGTCAAGATTTCCCGATTGTTTACTGTCTCGGAATATCGGGCTTGTATTAAAAAAACATTATTTTAAAATCGATATCTTTATGACCTAGATTTGAATGTCATGCTACTATCATATATTCATCTTAATTGTTAGAGAAATTAGTTAAAAATAAATATGTTTGTATACAATGTTGAAAGCGAATTCTGAATAAATTTTATTCAGAGGTGTAATCATTGTGTAATGCCGTATTCTAATTACTATAAAAATTAATCATTAGAAATAGCACTAACGTTGATGAAATTAATATTCGATTAAATTAAAATTAAGATTGATTTATTAGCTAACACTAATTTTTAACTCAAAAATAAATAATTCTTATTTTTAACAAATCTAAAATACAAAATTAAAAGTAAAAAGGCATATCACGAATGATTTCCCACTCAGGGATACTACGAAATTATTACAGAATTTGCCCCCCCCCCCCCCCCATGGCCTAATTGGCAGCTTAATGCCTATTTTGGTCACTTATTTTGTTTATGGATATTATCACAAGGATAATTTTTGAAGAATGCAATCCAAGCTTAAGGGAAATATTCCTGAATTTTATGCGAATTTTGCACAAAAAAAAACAACTCCTATATCTATGAATAAGATATTTTATAAAAATAATATTCTCATAAAATATTCGATCTTACAATAGTCGTTGAGCCTACAATGTTGATTAATGTTATAGATTGGATTATTTTTAATCTGGTATTATTTTAAGCCAGATCCTACGTTCAAACAATGTCGGAAGTATTAGCTTTCATAATTGATATCATGACGTAGGAAGGCTTTGTCTTAATTCTATATTTCTTGAGACTTTCCAGACGTCGTCGTTCTCTCTATACTTGAATAAACCAACACATTATTTCAAATGAGGTTTAAAATTCCCAGATATAATTTCGCTTTTTCTTTTTCTCAAGGAAGAAGTGTCTGGTGTTAGAATTAGGAAACGAAGAAAATCATTAAGATTGTTTGTGCAAAACCCTATCATCAGTTTGTCAGTAGTTTTCTAAGAAAAAAAAAAATGAACTGAGAAATTAGTTCAAGATTTTTCACCAGGAAATATCGGAGTGTTAGTGAATTAAACGTCAAATGACACGGAAATGAATGGTTTGGGAAACTAAATAACTAACTAAGCAAGTAAATAAAAACAAATAATTACTTTTAAAAAAAGGAAGACTTTGGTTTTCTTCAAAGGTGAATCGAATTTAAAAAACATCGCCGAAGATAACTTTACCGAGCATGGGTTGCACCAACAACGATCTTATATGATTTTATGTAGTGTAATGTTCTTATTATTGAAATTAAAAAATAGCGTTAAAAGATCTGTTTTTTATTTATTTTATAAAGATTTTAAAGTTAAGTTCTTTCCTTTTTTATTTGTCTTCTTAAATAACTACATTTCAACGATAACATTAAGAAACAGTTGCACGAAACCAAAGGAGGTCCTAAGTTTGTCTCAAGGCGTTAAAATACTGCACAATGAGGAAGTCAGAGGAGAAGTCCATCGTTTTTAATAGCATGTAATTATTTTGAAGCATTGAAATTTCCTGATGAGCAATGGTGGCTTTTCACTCACTAATGTCATAGGAAGTTATTATATATTTATATTTGATTTATGATTTCAGTTTATTTTGTTATAGGAATAAATTTCCTTAAATTTGCTTACGTAATCGTTTTCTTTATTGAAGTTTCGTAATAATTGAACTATCAGAAAACCGAATGCTTAGTAGCTCGCAATGTCTAAATTCAACTTTTAGATTCTTGTACTGTTATTTTTAAATTATTTTACTTTTTAGTTTGTCTTTTCCTTCTACGAATGAGTCTCTTGCCGGAGACACTTCCCTCCCGACCCATCAAAAAAAAAGTCTAAAGATAAAGGAAAGTGCATGGATTGAGAAATTCGAACTTAATATTATTTAAAACATCTGCAGTTTCGAAAAAATGGATGATTTCTACAATTCACAATTCGTCTGTTATTTAATGGCTACATCCACGTTTCTTCTTTGCTCTTATATTTTCTTTCAATCCTAGTTCACCTAAATTAAACCTAACTGCTTTGTAATTTTACGCAGCATTATAGTCAAACGACTTGAAATTAAAATAATAGCAACATTTTTTTTTAGTGCAGTGATTGCAGATATACTTGACAATTAAAAACCTGGTTATCTTTGTTTAAAGGCATTTCTGCCATTTTCTATTTAGGGACAGTGTTTTTCTACAGCAACCTTCCTATGATCATGATAATGCAAAGTATTTATCCAGAGAAATTGAAATTTTATTAATTGGTATATTCAGCTCCCTATTGATTTTGATACAAATTGAACTAATAAGGAAAGAAATGAAATAAAACAAAGCATCGTTACAGTGGTTTCTTTGTGTTCAGTAATAACATTCAAAAACTGATATTTCAACTTTAAGCAACAAAACATGATATCTTGGCGAATGTTTTTTGTAGAAGAACTTTGTAGGTTGAGCAGTTTTGGTAAAAGTCCTTCACATTTAAGTCTGTCATGAAAAAGCAAAACGTGAAAAAGAAATGTCAAATCCTGTTTCGATTCATGGGTGGGTGTTATATCCCTATCTGGTTTTCCCTTTCATCCAAGGCCCAAAGCGAATTAAAGATCTTAAAGGAGAATTAACATTTAAATTATGAAACTGCAGAATACAATATACAAAAAGACTTTAATAAATTAATTATTTGGACACACAATAATAAAATGAAAATAAATAGTGAAAAAACAAAACTAATGATATTGAAAACAAAAAATAAATTTTTACATACAAATCCAGTAATAAAATATCATGATTATAATTGTTTATTCGATGATGACATAAACTTCCAAAGTTGTAATTGTGAAAATATTGAAATTATTAAAACAATTAGATATCTAGGTTTATATATTAATGATCAATTCTCTTGGAAAACACATTATTTATATATATTAAATAAACTTAATTCATTAATATATATGTTTCAACATATAAAGGGTATCTTTTCTATAAGATACAAGATGTTAATATATAAATCATTTATAGATTCATTAATAAATTATGGATTATGTTGTTGGGTACATTTAGGTAATACAGACACTAATAACATAAATAGAATATTAAATAAAATAATGAATTACATAATACAAGATTATTGTATATTAACAAAGAATGAAAAAATACAGATAAGAATAAAATATAAAATTTTAATGCCAAAAGAAAAAATATTATATTCTTTAATAATAAATAACTTTTATAAAATTAGAAATCAAATTAGAAATTATAACTTAGAAAATATTACTAGAAATACATTAATAAAGATTTTATATTATGAAAATCCTAAGAACAACTTTGGATTAAGAAATAAAAATAGAATTCTATTAAAGATTTTTATGCAAATTACAAATGAATTAAAACAAAATAAATTTAATAAAATAAGTATATTAAAAAAGCAAATACTGAAAAAAATAATATTTGGCGAAATTATCTGGAATATTTAGGTATTTTTGATTACATATACTATATTTATATTTTGTGTGTTTTTGGTCTTGTGTATTGATATTTTGTTTATATATTTTTTAGTTGAATAATTTTGGCATGAGAGATTGTTATTTAAAGTTTTATTTTCACAATTAGATTTAGAAATTTTTAATGTTATACAGTATAAACATTATGTTATACAGTAATGTTATACAGTATAAACTTTGAAAGAAAGAAATTGTAATTAGAATAATAAGTAAAAAATAATTTGGGAACCTTAAATTTGATTGTAATGAATGATATTTATAATAATTTTCTTTTTGTATTTGATTTTCTTTTTATATTTCTGTGATATATTGATTTTTATATAATTATATAATTGAATCTAATTTAAGTATAATTCGTATAATTGCGTAATTATATAATTTTTATATGATTTTATATGATTAATACTTTTTAAATTACAAATATAAATTATTTATACTTTCAGCACCTGCATCACAGGATTTCATTTTGAAAACCTAGCAGGACTGTAATTTTAAATTTAGAAATAAATAAATAAAAAAAATTTTAAAAATTGTCTGATTTATGTGAGATTCTATAAAAATGCAGCA
>JAFIDM010000001.1:9414605-9441363 GCA_023159025.1 Thereuonema tuberculata
AAATTAAAAAAAAAAAAAAAAAAAAAAAAAAAAAAAAAAAAAAATTTCTAACTTAACCAACTGATTGAACTTTCCTGCCTTGGATAACTGAGCATTTACTAAAATAATCCCAACAATTTTTTTGTTTTAAATTTGTAAACAAAAAAAATAAAATTTTTTTAAACTTAAACAATTTGAGCATTTATTTAAATATTTTAGATAAGTTTCTGATATTGACATTTTTTTGGGTACTCTCGTTACATTTCAATTGAGATTAATAAAAAATCAAATATCGAACACTTCACAAATATAATACAGATTAAATGTTGATTCCAGTTCATTATCGAGTTTATTTCTTTATTAATTTTAAAGATTATTTCAAAACTTTTACTATCTACACCATCTACGAAACTTACTGTGATAGGAAAAAAACTAAATTAATGTGAAATTTGATATTTATTTTCTTTTTCTCTTTTAATAAAAAGCCTAAAGTGACCGTTTTAACATTTTATTCTATGTTTCTGTATTTCCAAAACAAAGGAAACTTTCCAAATTTGCGAGTGGGTCAGAAATCATCTCAAATGAAAGGCTTTTGAAATACCAAAACTGAGGATGTTTTGACTGATGAAACATTATAATTGTCGGATTAAAGAAAAGTACAAATAAATCCTTTTTAAAATAATAAAAAAAAAAAAAAAACTTGTTTCAGATGTACCGTTTGCAAGTTTTCTCAAACTAAAAGTAAAGCAAGAAATCTGCTTCAGCATCAGCGGTCAATGCCGTCATCGCATTGTTTATTGGTCAAAAGAACGCACAGTTTAAGGGCTATTTTTTTTCTTTTTTTTTATATTTAGAATTCGTTTAAATACATTTACTGCAAATATATAATGATTGAAGCAGTTTTTCTTTTTCAATCTGAAACCTGTTTGGTTTTAAATATCGCCACAGAATTACGATCCATTCACATGTAAGTCTGCACAGAAACTGTAACCGTTCTGTTTCTTTTTCTTTCTTTTTTTAACTTTCCAATGTTCTTTTCTAGCTCTTTTTTTCCTCTCTTTTCAAATCTCACTTTAACCAAGACAAGCTTATTAATCTGGGGAACCTGTCCATTCGCTGTTGATGTGGGTGGATTTGACCCATTTTATCCGTTCAGGTTTTGTCCCCCTCTCCACCCTCCCGCTGGTCCATTTGACCAAACAAGGGAAGAGAACTGACTCAAGGATGAGGGGGAAAAGAAACCGTTCGGACACTTTTAAAGAGAGAGAGCAATGCTCCATCATCGCACCCACGACTCCCTGGCCAAGGGTTTTCAACTCATTCGTTCTCCATCAATGATTTTACATTGTTCGAAAATAAACAAGAATAAAAAAAAAAGGTCTACATTTTCTTCGGTTTCTGAGATATGGAGGAAACGCTTTTAACCAATAAAATCTGCTTAAAATATCAAAACTGTTCTTGAATGTAATTAGAGCCCTCAACATTTGCTGCCTCATGTAATAGAACCCTTTGATGCATTGCCTTTTTGTTTAGTTTAACCCACCAAAAGACACGGTTCAATGTATAGGAAGAAGAAAGAATGAACTAGAAATGAAATAAATACAAATTAGCAAACTTTTTGCAGAAAGTATGAATATCAATGAATATTAAAAGCATAACGTCTAGAAGAAGAATCTTAAAAGAAATAATGGGATGTGTCTAAATTCTGTAAAACCTCTTAATGAACTTTTAACTCTTCCTCTGTTACTTCAAAATTTCACTTTAAAACGAACTAATCTTAGCACTTATTTTACTTGGATCGTGTTAATTCAGAAACTGCTTAATCCAACTATGTAATGCTGGATCACTTAATGCAGTCTTTTCCACCTTTATATTTGTTTAAATTGAGCCCAAAGTCACTATTTATATGAACACTTTCTTCTTGTCCTTCGAAGCTGTCTTATCACCTACTGTTTTTTTAATATAACAGTATGATACTTCTACATCCTCTTTATTCTTCTGTTTTTTTTATGTCCGTAACCTTTTCTTCTCCAAATCTGTCTTTTTTGGCGTCTACTGATTTCATCATCTTTAACTTCATGAAGTAAAGAAAAAACTAAACCAAACGACGAAAATGTTTCTTACAGCATTTCTAAATACTTTACGAAAAACTACATTTTTCCTGAAATTACATAAAAGAATTACAACATTACTATCTTAGGAGTTACAGCAAGGAATTAGGAAGGAATTTATAGCAAAATTGACTGCTTTAAATAAACGTTGTCATTTCATAAATTCTACAGGAATATAGATTTAATACTTAAATTACAGAGAACCTGCAGTTCGTTTTAAAAGATTTGTAGATCATTGTTACGGAGATAACAATGTCATTGTATGCTTTCTTTCTAAAAGTCACTATTATAATAAATTTTATATATATATTTTTTTTTTTTTCATTTTTATAGAGACCTAATATGTAAAAGTATTCATCAATGCGATTCAAGACTTAATAAAAATCTACAAAATTTGAAAACGAACTGTAAATAAAATTGTTTTTAGCGAAATTGGCTTTTTTTCCCCAGTGCTTTAATAATTGTACATCTCAACACTGGTTGACTATTTTTGGCGGAGTTGATTAGATTGGAATTTCATGGTTATTGTTTAAATTAGTTGTCTCTTTTTTTTTACTATTCTATTGTTTAATTTTTTATTCATTGCTCTCAATCGAAGGTGATCTGGTTTTGTCTTAACGGGAAAACTGGATTATTTCGTTTGGATTCAATCGATCAGTGGACTTGATCTGAATCACGTGACGCCAACACGACGAAAGTAGTTTACAAAAAAAAAAGATCAGTCTTCTAAAAGCGGAGCGAAATCCCGTCCACCCTCAATATTGCGGACATTCAAATAAATCGCAGCCAAAGGAGGCCTTTACGAAAAGGCTTTCGAAGTCGAGCGGGAGGGGTGGGTGGGGTGAAGCGAGGGAGGGGAGGAGGGATGGTGGAAAAGTTACGTGATCTCTTCCGAAGTAAAGCACCCTCAGGTTTTAAATCGCCGCTGCCCTCGTTTCGCTGCACGCCATCTGATTGGCTGTTGGCAACGCACAAATGCCAGTTGCGGGGCCTCGCCTGCTCAATATTGTGACTCGAGCCTGGCGAGGTTCGACAGTTGCACCTGAAAACCACAGATGGACGACAACACCCACTTCCTCAAATACTCTTACCACTCGGGTTGATAAAAGCAGGGAGTGATCTCCAACATGCCCTTTTCCAATTTCTCTTTTGTAAGTATCCATTAACTCTGTTCATGCTTATTAATGCTGACGACGTGGATTACTGCTAATATCTCCGATACTTCCTGTAACCACATCTTCCTAAGAAGTCTGTGAAAGCTACAAGTTCTCCATTCTGAACTACTTATCTTATTTCTTCATATATTCTCAAGCCTTCATATCCATTTAAAACTTCAACTTTATCCGAATCACTCTCATCTGTACATTTCTTCAGCTCATCACCATAGCAACACATCTCAAGTGCATTTCCATTTTCTTTCATCTCTGCTGTAACTCTTTTACATCTCAAGTGACTTTTCTAAAGACTCCTTCGGCAACTTCTAAAGATGTCTTTCTCAACTGCTTTAACCTCTTCTAAAACCTTTCACTTCCTGTTGTTTTATCCCCGAGATGATGGTTCGAGCGATTTAAGGAAGTGGGGGTTAGTAAATAAACGAAGAAAAAAACCGACCCTTTCCAGTTGATCCAGCATCTGTTGATGAGGTAAGTACTGTCTTAAAAACGCTAAGCTATGGTTCTTTTAAAAGAAAAATATTGTTTATTAAATTACATTAAGTGAAGTTGTATTAAGTGAAATACTGGAAAATGAAGTAAAGTCGAGTAATTACACATAATAATAAATAAAAAATAAATAAAACTTTATTACTGAGTCGAAATAAAGTTTCGAAGTTTAAAATTTTCTAAAGTTATAATAAATAGGTTTATAACAATTTAAATATATAATATAATTAAATTTTTAATTTTTATCTTATCTCTAAACATGTCGTCGAGCATTCCTTAAAATCTAAAAATATTTGTTTATCATTAATTTTTAAGTAATAATATCATTTTATTTAATAATTACTTAAAAACAAAACTTTAAGCAAAGCAAATTGTCAAGTAATAACAATGCAAATTAAAAAGGTTTTAATAAATTTAAAGTAATCTTAACACAATTTCATAAGATAATTTGTATTATTATGAAAGGCTACTTATTTAAATGTATAAATGTGCAATAATAATAATAATAATAATAACAATAATAATATTTATTTAAATTATTTAATCCATATTCCTAGTAATGTCTTAATATATAGTAATATCTTATCGTAATATCTTTTATATTTCGTAATGTTTCGTACATTAGCTATACTTGTTCATAGACTTTTTGATACAAAGTTTTCCCTAAATTCTACTTTATATTATATTTATGTATTATATTTTAAGGAATATTATAAACTGAACTCCTTCTACAGATCCTTATTCGTAGTTTCTAAAGATCTATAAAACGAACTCAAAGTTATAAATATTTTTAAATCCTTAAACAAAATATATTTAAAGAAAATACATATAACAATATTTCAACAATTACAAACTGCTAAAAAAATGTACTTAAATTTTTAATAAATAATTATGAGCAGGCTTGGATTTGATCACTTTTTCAGTACATAAAAATATGTGCAAATAATAAAGAAACATATTTTTAATACAAAAGTAGAATTCTTTTCAATTTATTGAAAAATATGATTTTTTTTTCCTCAATTCTTTTTGAACAAAATTTTCAAGAAAGTTGTGTTTTCTTATAATTATTATTTAATAGTTCTTATAGCTTTAAAAAGTAACGTTAAAGTCTAGAAATGTAGCAATGCTAGAACCATATCTTTTGCTTTAATAATCTTTAAGAATCCGTAATGAGAAGAACCTAATTGATTCTTATCTTAGGAAAAAAACAACCCACAAACTGGTTCTGATAACTGTAAAACCAGTTGACCTCTTTTGGAGGACATCAACTGCTTGTCCAATGTTAACTAGTAACAAATATAGTTAACATAGATTAAGGAAAGAATTTAATAAATGAAGGTTCAGGTTTGAAGCGAATACCTTTTTGGAAGCTTTTGAACTTTGAATTTTCTTTGTTATCAGATCTCATGAAGCTTAATCACTATTTTAATATTAATCTTGTTTACAGCTGAGTTTTATTTAAATTAAGAAGTTGTAATATAATTAAAATACTTCTAGTAATTGTAAGATAAACACTTTCAGAAAAACTTGTTTTTGATCCTTCTAACAAACTTATAAAATTAATGAAACTTAGAAAATTGTATTCTAATTTTTCATTATTAAACTTTTTCCAAGAAGTTAATAGATCTTATGTCAACAAAGCTGATATCTTATGTTAGATTATGTCATGGGAGGCGTCCCCGTTCATAATTAACATGTCATCCATTTCCGAATCAATTAATGAATAGCGACAAAGCGTGATCCTACCCACGCACTTTTTTTTCTAGGTCTAATTTAATTGTTCTTCTCGTATCTCGATGACATATTTATTTATCGCAAATTGAAGCAGTCTCCTACTTAATAAAAAAAAATCAAGAATTTTATATTTAATGAAAACTCTATTATATAAGAATTTTGTTAAATAACTCCAAAATCGAAAGTTTTTTTTTTATTTTAAAAATCAGGTTATATCAAGTCTTCATAATTATCTACAGAGATTAAATCTACAAAAGTGTTATTCATTAGTAAACTTTACGTCTGTTGTATGAAATGCGATATTTTATTTCTTCAATTACTTGAGTGTCAGGTACATTTGATACAGGCTACGATAAGCCCTGCTTGATAGAGTGTTCTCATTGTTCGTGTTCTACTTAGACCTTTTTTTTTTTATCTGCTGCAATTGAGTTTCTCAAAGACGGAGCAAAGACATTTGCTTGCCCTCATTCGACAGATTAACTGAGCAGATAAAGAAAAAACCCTTGAATCCAACGATAAAAAAGAATTAAATTAATCACTAAAACAACATTGGAAGAAAACTTCTTTAAAATTTGTAATTCAAATCTACAATCTTAGATTCACATATCTTAATAATTTTTAATTACATTGCTCGTTATCATTAATTATCATTGCTTGATAATTTGGCTCAGTTGGCTGGAATTTAGAGTTATCTATCTGTCTGTCTTTTCTTTTCGATGTCTTGGAAATTGTGATTTCTTCATTACGAATATTCTATTCGACCTCAGGACTAACCATAGCTGACCTCAAGACTAACCCTTAAGATCGAAATATTGTCACCGAATCCCACCATTCCAAACAGGAAAATAATACTAAATTAAGTTTTTATCTTTGTCCAATAATCTTTAACTATCCATAATATAGTAGAAGTTCGATTTTAAAAACTCAAAAGGGCCAAAGTGGTTTCTGTGACTCAGATAGTTGGAATAATCAAGCATATTTGAAAATACTCAATTTATACAAACAAGTATAATTAGGCCTACAATTAAGTTATTGCACACAAAGTTATTATTATATTTATTTTCAACTATAAAGTATTTAAATAAATTAATTTATTTAGAAAATGATTTTAACTCCTGTAATGACAAAATTAAGATTATTTCTATGCCTTAAACTGCATAAAATCTTCAAACAAATAATTGGAAACGAATGTATGAGGCGGCAGGAATTGTATATCAGGTGTACTAAAGTAGATATTGTTAGTTTTTGGATAATTGTGGAAAGTTGTTCTGACTTTGTTATTACTATCTTATCCTAATGTTGTTTTAAATTGAAATCCATTGCTAAAAACTAATATGATTTTTTTTTTCTCTTTTCCTCTTTAAGGACCCAGAAAAGCTAGACCTCTTTTAGCCACTGAAGAACCTATCTGCCCCGATGGGAAGTTGTCTTGTGGAGATCAGGAATGTATTGATAGGTCCCTGTTCTGTGACGGCAAACCAGACTGCAAGGATGAATCCGATGAAGGCGCATGCAGTAAGTACTTATCAAACTTAACTTTACGTAACATTAAATTTATATGTAAATTGATTTAGAGAAACAACAGTTTTACGATTATTATCAGAATAACTGTAATATAAACAAATTAATTTATTAAAGTAAAAAAGTTGAAGTAAATGTTTTAAACACCCCTAACTCCCATTAACCTGTTACTTAAAATCTTCTGAACCCACCAATCCCTTCTCTTCCTGCATTGTATCCAAAACAAAATGGAAGAATTATTTGTTTTTCTTTGGTTGGATGAATCCCAAGCATTACTTAAGTCTCATCGACAGTCAAAACGTCCGGATCAAAATAATAAAACCATAAACTCTTAACAATTGTAACTTATATGTACACAACACTGATATGACAACATTTAGTAAATATCAATTGTTTATAAATTGCACTATTTAACATAGCAATTGTATTTTTGACGAGATAGGAAGTTTGAATATTTCATCAACAACTAACTTCCGCTGTTAGTAAATAGTAGCAGGAAGAAAATACGTTTGCTATTATTAAAATCTGCTGTTGGTAAATTTGATGAACAATAGGTCGAAAAAGAAACACCTGCAGCATTTATTGTCAGCCCCAACACGATATTCTTGTCATCCATTTTTAAGAAGGGTAATTGACCTCTTAACAGAACAGCTCGGCATTTTTTTTTGTTCGCTATTTCCTTCCTTCAAAACCTGTAAACTTTTTTTTTTTTTTTCATAACCCAAGTGCTCCATTATGCTGTGGTCAGTGCTTGAGGCACTTCTTTGGACTCAGAGCCATCAATTGTTCAGCACTGGATTGAGGTCAGCCCTTGATTGCGATGAAAACCACTATTGGGCTCTTTTTTATTAATATACTATCCGATTCATTCAGCAATTCTTTCACAACTTTTTCATTTTGATTTTATTAAATTTAATATCTAAAACAAAGGAAGAGATATTAAATAAATCTAGGATTAATGCCTTTTTTTAATCTATATTTTCTTATAACCTCGATAACTACAAATAAAGATCTTAATAAAAAACTTTTTCATCATTTCATATAAACTGCTTTTGAGTCTTTGCACGCTGAGTAGCCCTGGCTGATGAGAGCCTAATAAGTTAGAAACAGCGGTCCCGGAGTCTCAGCAAAGCTCAAAAGCTTCTTACTTTACAAATCTTTCATTTAAAAGAAAAAATTCAACTATGGAAAAAGTTACTCAGAATTAAACATTTTCTTAAGTAAGTTTTAAACGATTAATTGCAAATAGATTTTCAAAGGAACCCCACAGTCTTTTCTTTCAGAATCTTAGTTTTTGATTCATCATATTTACCTTTCCTTTATTTTAATTTTGTGGATTGATCTGATCAAACTTTCTATAAATATCTATATTCCTTAGGATCTAAAAATATTTAATTTAGGACTAATCTTAAACTTAGTTATAGATTTCAATTTTAGTGATTTTTAATATCAATATGAAATAGTTGTTGCAAATATATAAATATATACAGTTATTTAGATTATTAGAAATACAGTACATTAACAATTAGAATTGATAACAAGAATTTTTTATGAAAAATTATTAAAAATTATTTTAATTAAAATTTTATTTAATTTTTATCTCTTTTTTTATTAATTTAAAATCAAAATATTAATTGAAAATATAAATCTTCTGTGATTAATTTAAATCCATGGGAAGCAAAATTTTTATTTCATTTAACATTTTTTCATATTCCCGTCAATCTTGAACCACTATATTCAGTTAACTTAGCACTGAATCTAGCTAAAGAAGTTTAATAATTTCTTTAATGATATTTAAGATATCAAATGTTAGTTTCCAATTATTGATTTGGTATTAAATCCATTAACAAAATAGTTCAGGATAAAAAAATATAGACTCAGATTTTATACGTTTGAATTATTATAAACAACACAATAAGTTATTGGATTACATATTCTAAAATTTAAAATCTTCAGTAAAGATATCTTGAAATTATTATTTTGATAACGAATAGTGCAGTAGATTAATCTTTCTTCCTGTTATTTCATAGAAATAATCAGTAGATATATAAATTGATATGTAAAGTTCCCATATTTCTTTTGTAGATCCCTCCTTCTACAGCCTCTACCATTAAATATTTCCAACATCACAAATTTAAATGTAAAAAAACTACATTTTTATTTTTAGGCTTTAAAAAGAAAAGACGTAATCTTTTTGAAAATTTGCTTTAGTATTAAATGTAGTTTTTTTACATTTAAATTTGTGATGTTGGAAATATAAATTGATAGTCTATAAATATCATAAATAAATAAATAAATAAATTCACTATTGTGATGAAACATAAAATAGATGAAAAACGTACATTAACGCCAAGAAGGCCACCTAAAACCTCAATATTAAAATAAATGTGGTTTAATTAGTGTTTAATCTTTAGTATTATATTATAGTTATGATAAATGCAAAGATAGCTTCTGAATTAAGTAATTTTACAGTGAAATGTAGAGTTATATCTTCAGTTTTAAAGACGTCGTATCATTTTCCCAGAGTAATAACATCACTAAAATGGTCACTGATCAAATGGTTTAATAACTAATTATCTAAAAAGCTATATCTTTTAATAAGACTAATTATTTACTTCAATTGTTATGTGTAGTAATCCATTGCACTAGGGCTTTTCTTGTCTTTAACTGTATGTAACTTTACTTTCTTAGCTGTCGATTTGGATCCCAACCGTGCCGGTCCCTGTGATACCAGCCAGTGTCAGTTGCCAGACTGTTTCTGCAGCGCTGATGGAACCAGAATCCCCGGCGACATTGAACCCAACCTCACTCCTCAGATGGTAACCATTAGCTTTGACGATGCCATCAATGTGGACAACGTGGATCTGTACATGGATATCTTCCATCCCATCGACAAAGAGAGAAAGAACCCCAACGGATGCGGTATCAAGGGTACCTTCTTTGTATCTCACAAGTACACCAACTACAGCGCTGTGCAAGACATGCACCGACGAGGACATGAGATCGCAGCCCATTCCATCACGTGAGTGGCAGTTACAGTTTTCTTTTCTTTTTTCTGAATTAAAAATCTTGTTAAATAGAAAATAACTGAATACAACGATATTTCGAAATCTCATTCCAACGAAATCTACTAAAACATTTGGAAGCTACATCGATCTTTCATGAAAATAAAAAACAGAGTTAGAATAGCTAATTTGTGAAGGAGAGAACAGTTATATTAATATAAAAAAAATAAAAAAAGGGAATTAATAATTGATTTTTTGTTGTTTTTAATCAAACCCTGCTCTTAATTCTTAATTTCTTGCAACTTACTGAGTCTCATTTATTTTTTAAGACATTAAGAGATTAGGTTCATCTCTTATTTTTATCCTTACAGTTTAATTTCATCGTTGTGGTTTTAAGTAGTGTAATCTTAGAAAAATCCTTAAAAGTTATGAGTTATGAATAAAAATGATAAGTAAATAAAATCTTCGAGCAATTCTCAGTCGATATGAGAAATATAACGATTTTTAAGCTGCAAAAAAGTTATGTGTGACAAATTAATAATCCAAAAAGTTATAATGAAATTTTAAAAAGAAAGCATAATATAGTAGATTTAATAATATTAAGGGTTATATTATAATATTATAAAACAGGATTATTGAATAATCTTTCAAGTCTTTATTACTTTTTTTCCCATTCTAATCTTCAGTTTTTGGTTTCTGTTATAATTGTTACAACTGTTAATAAGCTTTTAATTTTTTTTATTTAACTCATTAACTCTACTTAATTGCGCTTGATTATTAATTAAATATGCATTTCCATGTAATCCCTTAAAAACTAATTACTGGAAGTGTAATTAAAACTTTTTTAAACCTAAAGCTCCCCCATTTCTCTTGCCAGTCGGCTTTTCTGCATAACAGCTGTAGTGCAGTGAAGCCAAATTGAGTCGTGTTTGTTTTCTTATTGTGTTGTTTCTTTCTCTTTTCTTAAGTCACCGTAACAACGAGAAATTCTGGACCGAAGCCACCGTGGACGACTGGGTTCAGGAGATGGCCGGTTGCCGATTGATCATCGAAAAGTTCGGCAATATCACTGATGGCTCCGTGATCGGAATGAGAGCACCTTACCTGAGAGTAGGTGGAAATAACCAATTCACCATGATGGAAGAACAAGGCTTTTTGTACGATTCCTCTATTACCGCTCCTCTGAGTAACCCACCTCTTTGGCCCTACACCATGTACTTCCGTATGCCCCACAAATGCCACGGTATGGGAACTTTGCTGTCATATCTGAACCAGAACTTTCAATAACTTAGAAAAAATATTTTTTCGCAAAGAGGTTGTTATTAAATTAAATTAAAAATAAGACAAAAGTTCAATGCTCAAAATAACTCAAAAACTGAAATTTTTACGAATTTGCTTATTCATAAAATAATAATAATTAATAAATAAATGTTTTAAAAAATTCTTATTTTGGGATTGGAACTTTAAATTTAGTAGAAAGTAACAAAAGATGGCCATAAATTTAAATGATTTCCAAAGAAATTTGAGCTAAAGTAAAAAAAAAAAATTCTTAGAAAATAGATTTCGTCGTTCGTTATTCGTATCACCAGAAACATTATCTTAGAGGAAATATATTATTAGATCGTTCAAATCTGAAATTACAGTTATATGTATTAAATAATAAAAGGAAGGTCAAGATTTGTAAATAATTATTTTCTTTAATTCCGTATTTCATCCTTAGGTAACGGACAGAACTGCCCCAGTCGTTCCCACGCTGTCTGGGAAATGGTCATGAATGAAATGGATCGTCGTGATGATCCCAACTTCGACGAAGACTTACCCGGCTGTGCTATGGTCGATTCTTGCTCCAATATCGTTACCCCAGACCAGTTCGCCAACTTTTTGCGACACAATTTCAACCGTCATTACAACACCAACAGAGCTCCCTTCGGCCTCTATTTCCACGCCAGTTGGTTGAAAGTAAGAATATGTTCTAAATGAATTACTAATAAAATGAAAATCCTAAATAATAAATTTAATGATTAAAGTAATAATATTTTAATTAGCTATGTCTGCATTGTGTGGAAATGATTACATTTGAAATAAAATATCAACACAGCAACCATTAACAGTATCTTATCTTCACAATCAGTTAATATCTCTTTGAAATTCTCATACTGTCTGAAAGTATCTTATCTGTAAAAATGTAATAACTTATCAAATATCTTTGCAACTGATCTTTTAATACTATGTAGATACTGTAATTTTTAAAGCGAACTTAAATACTGATTTTATTTTATTTTTGATATTTCCTATTAAGCTTCCTGTAATGTTTGAAATGCAAATAAATTTAAAACATTGCTTTTTTATTTTTATTTGTAGAGTACAAAGGAGTTCCGTCGTACCTTTATCGATTGGATTGATGAGGTATTAGCTCAAAAGAACGACGTGTACTTTGTCACCATGACCCAGGTAATCCAGTGGATGCAGACCCCAGTCGAAAACGCTGCTGCTAAGGACTTCGCCCCCTGGAAGGAGAACTGCGACGTCAAGGGAACCCCTTACTGCAGTCTGCCCAACGCCTGCCCAATAACCACCCGCGAGTTGCCAGGAGAGACCCTGCGTCTGCACACGTGTATGCAGTGCCCTAACAACTACCCCTGGATCCAGGACCCCACAGGCGACGGGCTCGTCTAAACATCATTGACGCGTACATCCAACCCTCTCCTTCCAACCATTCCCCTCTTTTGAGCATCAGTCTCTTGATCCAGCAAAGTTTTATTTCTTTTTTTCGACGACGAAAATCAGGAGGACTTTCTTTTTATTTTAGGGCTGCTGATGCTCCGCTGTCTGCAAAAGACACAAAACTCTTTCGAAGTAACAGAAAAATAAAATAAAATCAACTCTTCTACCATTCGCCACCTTTCTACTTCACATTCAGTGCCTTTATTCTACTCTTCTTCTACTTCATTCAAAAACAGCAGAAAGTCATCTGAGTGCCACCAGCAGTCTGTCTGTTTTCTCTTCATCTGGTTCCTGTCTCTTCCAATTCTTCCTCCAATTCTTCAGTTCGAGTGGATGTGAGCACATGTTGTGTGGACTGAGTGAATATTGTGAACGAGAAGAGACTTAGTCTAATATATCGGCATTCAAAATTCTAGACGTATCAGAAACCTAAAAAAAAAAAATGCCATTATTGAGAAAATTCCAATCTCAATCATTTTTTAAAAATAAATAAGCGAGAAATATCTTCTTCTTTCTGCCAATTTGAGAGGTAAATCAATAAAAAAAAAATCGTTTTATTAAAAACAAATGTAAAAATATTCCCAAGCTGTAATTATTCAGATATATTCTCGATGAACAAATTAATAAGTAAAAATACAAATTGCTATACATTTTTCGACGTTACCTCTCAAATTAGCAGTAAAGCCTGATCTGTTACCTAGTGACTTTTTATCAAAATCTAGTTCTTCCATTCTATTTTTGTACATCTACATCTATTTTTATTTTTGTACGTCTTCTAAATTGTTAAGTGCAATTTCAATTCTTCTATTCATTGAAAAAAAAAAAGACTTTTAAGACTTCATTTTTATTTTTGGGTGGAAGTCCCACTTCCTTTCCTTGCCCTATTCCTCTCAATTAATTCTTCAAAATACGCCATTTCTTGTCATTACCTAAATCTTTTATTTTTAATTTATTTTATTTTGTTATTTTTTTAACTTTTTTATTTTTGTACAGCTCCGTTATTGCACTGCAGAGCTCTGTGAAGAGACAGTGCTTTTTTTTATTTAATAAACGATTCGTAAAAAAACAATTTTAGCTCTAACAGTGTCCTTTGCTTTTTTACTTTCCTTTTTCATTATTAACAGCAGGTGACTGATGTTTTCTGATATTCCGGTGATTTTGGTGACGTAATTTATGCTTGGGAGCTATTTTAAGGTATATCGGTATGTTTTCTTCATAGCTGTCATAAGATTTTACGAAGTGTCCATTGAATGTAAACCATTTTGCTTTCAATTGGAAAACTGAAATTTACATTAGTTCCTTCAATTGGAAAACGACAAAATATTCTTTTATTGCAATAATTGGAAACTATTTGCAAAAATAAACCAAAAAAAATCATATTTTCAATTGATTTATGTTTATATTTTCGCGTAAACACAGTATTCACGTTTTCAATTGGAAATGTAAAAAAAAAAATTACGTTTTAAACATATTCAATTGAAAATTTGCGGAATATGTTTATTATTTATAATAAAAAGGTTTTTAATTGAAAATATTAAAACCTCAATGGAAATGATCCAAAACTGTGATTCATTTTATAAAATAACAATTCGAATCAATTTGACAGCTATGGCGTTACTTGTTATATTTTTTTAATAAATGTTGTGATTCATGTGCCAGCCTTCTGTTTGTCCTGTCCTAACAAGACACCTGCAAACCAGACCATCTGTCCAGCGTCGTCACTGCTTCTACACATTCTTCAGGGACCGGCTTACTTCAACTGAAAGGGGTTTTCTGGTATCTGTTTTCAACTGATTTTATTTATTTATTTATTTATTTCAGCCCTTCTTCTTTCTTACTGAAAATACTGTCAAGAACCAAGTGCTTTCCCAGCAATTACACCTATTGGAAAATTAATTCAAAATTAAAAATTAAATCTACTCGGTATTCCTTTCCCCTATCTTGCTATCCAAGTGTAAGTTTTTGCTTTTAAATTTCTTTCCATCTTGGGTCTCTTAAATCAATATTAAATTTCAAATTTTACATGATTCTCGAATCTGTAAATTTATAACAAGAGAACTATATATTTTCATAATACGAAACTGCATAGGTGGAACAGTTTTGTAGGATTTTAATACGATGAAGGAAAAACAACAACAACAAATTAATCCAATGCTTAAAACAGTTACTTTAAAATTACTTCAGAGGTCCTATTTAACGTGTATCTCACCAATGTATACCAGTGTTTCACGAAGTAATGAATTGAACTCGTTAGCTTTCAAAAGGAGTGAAAACTTGATGTTGCAGTCCTTAGTTGATTCAATCCTGAATTATTTTAGAAATACTTGAAAATCCCCACTGCATTGTGGAAGATTTGAGTAATTGAAAATGGAACACGAGAAAACTGGGCTCTAATCAATTTCTTAAAGCCTTTTTATTGATGGAAAAATGTGAGAATGTGGATCAGATTGTGCCTGAGAAGCTGGAAATATTCTTCGACTTCTCTCTTCCCTTCTTCTGGTCTTCGCCCTTCTTCTTCTGAACGATGAACTCAAACAGCATCGAGACCTTGCAAACATTTCAAATAATATAAAGTAATTCGCTCTTATTCAAATGAATTCACTTTGTCTCTTATTTCCAACCTGTAATTTTCTTTTTCTTGTAACTTCTTGTTATTACCTCTAATGTAAGTAATAATTAATGCTGCTCTTTATTTCATCTTCTTTTCTATAAAAAAATTCTAATTTTTTTTTATGATAATTCTAAAATTCTTTTATTAATTACGTTTAATTTAATTTCTTCTTTAGATGCCTACACTTTTCTATTCCTGTGTTCTTTTTATTTCATTTCCTTCTCTTGTAAGCTTTCAGCTGATTGTTTTCTTAAACAGTAATCTTAAATGCTTCTTGTCTTTTTAACTTTTCATTCTTACTCTGAAACTCTAACTCTTATTATCTCTTTTCTTTCTGAATGAGATCCTATCCTAATTGTCATCTTTTTTTATTGCTAGCTCTGTTTTTTCTAAATGACTTACAATTATCCATCAAATGTACTTGGATATCTCTTAAAGATGTTCAAATACATTTGACAACAGAGTGTGTTAGAAGATTCTTTCTTTCAATTCTACCTTTAATACTCTTCAATAACATTTTTAATTATAGTGATGGCAAGGCTTAAACTTAAAAATGTTTTTAAAAATCTTAAAAAAAAATCCTATGTCTTTTCTTCAAATTCTTTACTCTCTTTCTTCTTCACTGACTTGGCTTTTCTTTCTCTTTCTAGAATTTTTCTTATCTCTTCATTAAAAAAAAAAGAAAGGTTTTATCATTATTTTTTTTCTTTTTCTCTCTCTATTTTATTTCCTTTTCCTTCTCATTTTTAAAAATCCAAATTAATAAATGTTCTGAGTCTGAAAAAAAAATAGCGGTTTTTTTTTAACTCCTTACTTTTTAACTTGTTCTCTTTCTTCTTTTCTCTTCATTCCTTTCTACTCTGTCTTATCTTGAAAAGCTTTTACTATTTTTAAGGGAATGTGTTAGAATTACAACTAGAAATTTATATCTTTCTTTTTTCTTTCATTTCTGTCTTATTATGATCCTTCTTTTAAATTCCATTCGTACTCAATCTTCAATTCTTGTTATCTTTCCTCACAGCATTTGTTTGATCCTCTCTTCTCTTCTCTTCTCCTTCAGTACGAAAACTTTTCTATGTTTATTGTTTGGATGTTCTTCAGTCAGCTTATGTTTGTTCATAAAATTCTTCTCTATAAAATTACACCGTCTTATCAAATTTCTTTATTCTTCCTTAAATTGTAACTTAATTGTCTGTCTGTACTTTTTAAGTGTTCAGATTTTAAGATTTTCTTTCATCTATTGTTTTTACTCTAATTCTTAACTTTTAGAAAATGTTAATTTCTTTATTTATTTCTTAATTCTGAAGAAGTTGTTTGTTACATTTTTAAATATTCCAAGTATTCTTCCTCTGCAGTATTACTTTCTCCTTTTCCTCTGCTCTCAGATATCCTGTAGCAGTTTCTTGTAAATCCTATCTACTTATTTCGGTTTTTTTCTATATTCAAATATTATCTGAAATATTTAAATATTCTTTAATTTCTAATCTATTCTTCGATGCCTTTTCCAATACCTTTTTTTTTAAAGATATTTAAATTCTTCAACTTCTTAATTTCTTATTCCGAAGTCAAATCTTTCTTTTACGATATCCTATTCAGTTTCTTTCGCATCTTCCGAATTCTTTCTGATTGATCTTTATTTCTTCAGTTTCTTTTATTAGAATTTTTTTCGAGTCTTCAACCTCTTTTTAAAGTAAAAATTTCTTTTTCTTTCTTTCCTTTTCTTTTTCTTTGACTGATTTGTATTTTTATCTAATCTTCCTTTTGAGTCTTTTCAAGTGTCTAACTTTTGTTCTTATCTTTAGAAAAATTATTTGTTTTCCATCTCTTTCTAAACTTACTTATTCTGAAATTAAAAGCCTATAACTTTTCTTACTTCTAATCTTCATCATCTTAATACAGTTATTTCAATTACACTGATTTCTTTCATAGAAATGAAATCTATGTTACTTTAAAAATAACTTAAATCGTTACTTATTTTTAAATCCTTAAGTTTATTTTTCTGAAACTTTGTTTCAATCTCCTCTTCTCTTCCTCCTTTTCATTTCTTCCTCCAAATCTCTCTAATATTTTGCTCTTTTACTCATTCAATCGCTGAAATAGTTTTTGAATGTAAAACGGAAAAAAAAACCCTCAATATTTCCCTCCCCTACTTTTCTTATTCCTTTGTTCTCTTCATGATGTATCTTCCTTTAATTCTTGCTCTTATCTTATTCTTGTTCGTTTTCGTTACTCCTTAGCTAACTGACTCGTGTTACTTATGAAAACTTTTCTCTGAATTTGTTTTTTAGTTTTTCTTTTCATTCAATGTTTTCGGTTCCCTCTAGTCGTGAATAAGTAAAGGGATGCCTAAATACATGATGACGTAAAAGATATCGTTAAGAGTTTCTCCACAGACGACATTTTCTTTTACGTCATCGGTTCTAAACCTTCTAAAACTTACGCCTAATACTGTCATAAGCTTACAAGCTTCACATTCTTTTATTCTTTGGTAACTCAAGCCTTAATTTCTTCTCTCTTTCTTTATCTTCAGTCTTTATTTGTGTTTAAAGTTAATAAATACCTTTTTCATTAGTTTCTATAGCTTCTTTTCTCTTCTTAAGACTTGTTGAAATGATGCTTATTTACAATACTCATCATTAATTACCAATTTTTCGTCTTTAAAAAAATATTAAAAAAAAATTAAAAATTCTCTTTGACTTTCCTTTGACTCCCAGCTGAACTTAGTAAAAGAAAATCTTAATATAAAACTTTCATAATCTTCTTTATGGTTTCATCTGGGGGTTTTTTTCTCTAATGAAAAATAAATATAAAAAAATATCTAAAAAAAGAATAAAAATATTAGTCTATATTATTTTTTATTCAGTATTTGTATATCTTCTATTCTCATTCTTTTTTCTTCATTCTTGTAATCCTTAAATCTAAATCTTATGTTTCTTTATTTTTATTTTCAGCAATAACTGATTCCTCTTTTTTCTTATTTATTTTCTTCTGTTTTTATCTTTTCTAGAAAATAACTGTAACTTTTACTTTTTATTCTCTGTATTCCTTCCTTTATTTCTTCTTAAAATCTTTCCATTTCTTGTTTGGCTGTGATTATTTCTTTAGCCAAAACGAATTCGTGAGACATAAACAATCTGATTTATTATTTGAGATCCTCTTAAAAAAATGAACTTAAATAAATAAACGATAAACAACAGTCTCTCATAATCTTCTATAATCTATCTTCTATAATCTAACTTCTAAATAGTAAGAAGCTATTCTTTATATTTTCTAGGTTACTATTTCCTCTCTACTTTAATACTTTACCATCTATTACCATGCTTTCTATCTCAGTTGTTCTTAACGGAACAATTATACTTTTTCTTACGCAGCAATCAGAGCACGAATTTAAATAACATTCGCTTAAGTTACGCTGTTCAGGCATTGGAATTGCCTTCAGTCAAAATATTTTGGAGCTCAATGTATTGTAATTCATGTAAATCACTACAGGATGATTTGTAAATTCAATGCTAGTAATATAATACGACCACTTGATTTTTCTACTTACTTCTTTCTCATTTCTTCTTTCTCTTTCTGGTTGTATTTTCTCTTCCTTTACTTAAGTGTAAAGTCTTTTAGCATTGATTTCTAAAAAGTAACTCTTTTTACAATTTTAAATATTTCTGCCCAATTGAAAACGTGACTTTCCTTCTTTACCTTTGGTTTTCTTTTTCTATCTTTTGTTAATGACTTTTTCTTTTTAGAAATATTCCTTTTACTATTCTTAATTTCTATTTCCTTTATTCACTGGTTGTGCAAATATTCTTCTTTCCTTGTGATTTTTTCTTCCAATGTGATTCCTAAACTCATTTCTATGTAACAGTTCTTACTCTAGGCTCTGACTTGCATAATTTCTAAACATTATTTTCTTTCTGCTTATTTGAATTCTTTGTCTTATTTTCTTGCTCCTTTTTTTCTGTCTTATTATTCAAAGGCTTTTAAGAAATGTTTCCCATTTTCTTTTACGTCTTCAAATATTTTTTTTGTCTTTTCTGCTTTTCTTCTATAAAAAATATCTTAGGAATTTTTTCCCTTTACAGGATTAGCCTGTAAATTTCCTTTTTTTCCAGTGCTTTGTGATGTGAAATATTCCTTGGTTTTTTTTTCTGCTAAACCTTATCACATTTTACTCTTCTAGTAATAAAAGGAGAAAAAAATCATCTTCGAACTTCAATTTCTTGATTTTCCTTGCCTTATTAAACTTTCTAAAAGATTTCTTTCTGTTAAAATACAAACTTTTTCTTATCGGCTTTTTTTTTTTCTATCTTCAACTTATAATTTGTTATTATATATAAATGCAGACGAAATTCTTTTTTGCTGTTTCAATGACATTGCAGCTTTCACTTTAACAGCTGCCGATGACTAAAGCGAAACTTCCAATAAAAACATTCTTAAAACTTTCTTGGAACACTAAGCTTTTTGTGCACTTTTTCTTGTTGAAATCAACTCTTATAATTCAGATTTAAATATTCCCAGCTATCTCTTTCTTCGAAATCTTCTCCGAACAGCCTTGTTTCTTATTCACAAATTTTGATCTCGTTGTTCTATCAGTTCATCGATGATAACATCTTAGGGGCTTTTTCTTAAAAGTTTCAAGAAATTTTCCTTAATCGTAATCTTTTCTATTCTTTTCTCTTCTCTCATTCCGTCTGCAATATAACTTATCCTTCCTTTACATCCTACTTAAAAGCTGTTGTTTCTTTTATTTGCAGATGTTCTTTAATTTTTCTTTATCTTTCCTCTAAAAACATCTGCCTTCAGAGCTCATTTCTGTCAATCGTCTCTGTCTTGCGATTCTTAATCAGGGATTTTCTCCTTTCTTCTTCTTTTGTTAAGGAATCACTGCTTTTTCATCTTACCTATCTTAATTTGCATTCCTGATTTAGATTCTTCCGACTCCTTTTCTTCTTTGGAATTTAACTATAATTTCCAATCTTCCAAATCTTTAAATATCTTTCCTGAATATAGTTTTACGTTGAAAACCTTTAAGAAATAACATTGGTTTTGAAATCTTCTTTCTTATTGAAATCTCCGGAGTTTCTTGAAATTATCTCTGTTTAAACTTTTTACTTACGAATGGATTAAAAGTTCCTTCAAAATGAATCTTCTTATACTTTCTCTTTAAAATCTCACTTTTTGGTAAATTGCGGATCTTAATTCTAAGTCTTTTTTTCCCCCTACTTTCTTTTCTTTTTCTTAGTTCTCTATTCTCATTTTTAGTCAATTTCTTATTTCTTTTCAAAATTTTCTATAACTGAGCTATTTCTTTTCTCAAAATTTATATTTCTCTAAAAATAATTTTGCCTTCTATTTTTGTTTTCTCTTTTGAGATTTATTTCTTTCAAAATATTATTGTTTAATTACTTATTTTTTTCCATTCTCTTTCTCATTTATTAATATTTAAAATAGTTAAAAAAATTTTAAATCATTTTTTTAATTTCGTTTTTATCTCCTTCTCTTTTTCTATTTTTATCTTATTTTAAAGTTCAGAAACTTTTTCTCTCCTTCCCTTTTCTATTTTACGATTCTATCCGTTCTTTTTTTTCTTTCTTTCTACAAATTTTCTGAAATAAATACGCCAGAAAATTCTTTTTACTTATTTCCTACCTCAATTTGTTTTTAAATATTTCTCTTTTAGAAAACTATACTTTTCTCCAGTTTTTGCTGCTTCACTCTTTTTCTGATCTAATAAAATTTTCTGTCAAAAATATTTTCTAATTTTCATTTCTTTTCTTTATCCATTATTCTATCTTTCTTTCTTTTAATGTCATAAGAAAACTGATGAACTTTTTTCTCTTAAAATGTATCCTATTACTTTTAAGTATCTATTTTCTTTATTCTTCTTCTTCTCTATTTCGCCTTCTTTTCATAGTTTGTGTTCTTTGGTTTTTATGAAACTTTCTCTCCTAATAAAGGAAACAATCCTCTTCTGTTAAAGGAAAAAACAAAAACAAAAAAAAAACAAAAAAAATCTATGAAGAGACTTCTTCACTATCTGTAGCCTTTCCCTCTCATCTTATAAATTATTTTCTAATTGTAACTAGTTTTTTTTTTTTATAAACAAACTCTCTAATAGTAACTAGACCTTGGATCTTCTTAGTAATTTGTACTGTCTTCAATTTTTTTCTTACTTTCCTTTCGTTCTTATTTCTTTTGCTTCCATCTTTGTTTTTCATTCCTTGTCTTATTTTATCTTTTATCTTATTTTTTTTCCCTTTTAATTTCTTCTTACTGACTTTACACAAAAGAAAGTTTTATGTAAATTTCCTTTTAAAAAATGAAGGGATAACATTTCTTAGGAAAAACCCTTTAATTCTTAAAAGTTAAGAATTTTTAATCGTTACTTAAATAATTAGAATTTCTCTCTAATGTTTTAACTTTTACTTTTCTTCTATCTTTTATTGCTTTCATCTTACCTTTTTACTTATTCCCTCCTTTTTCTTCTATCTTTTATATCGTTTTGAAATTTCTTCGTTTCCTTACATATTTCCTTTAAATATTCTATTCAATTAATCCTTTATTAAACGATTAAACTTTTTCTTTTCTTTTTTCTTCACTTAAAAACCTGCTTTTTATGTCAAAGACATTTCTTTTTAAATGCCTTTTTATTTAATGATTTATTTGCTCTTCCGAACTTATTATTCTATTTTGTTTTTCTATTCAACCACAGATTTTCCTTATAAATTTCTCGTTTCCTTGCTCTTTTCCTGAAATTGTATCAAAGGAGTTTCCTTTGAGTTATTTCTAAACCTTATTGTTCCTATTTTACCTTTAGGAAACCCTTTAAAACCTTCACAAATTCAAGCTTCGGCTGCTCTATTTACCTTTCACTCTATTCACTCTTCTCCTTTCTTTTTCATCTGTCCACTTCTTCGCTAAAACGAAATCCAGTAAGATTTAGCGTTTTTGTTTATTCTCTCTTTTCCTATTTTCAAAATTACTGCTACACGGTTTGTGGTGTTCTTTTTATCAATTGTAAAGATTTTCGAAGCCTTATTAAGACTTGGACTTTTAGGCTTAAACCTTTCAAACAAAACGACGAGACATTTGCCCGGTAATTTGTTAAGTTTTTACAAAAATATAATATACTCTCCTATTACTATCTTTTTATACGTTCCATGAAAAATTTAGAATTATTAGTTTTACTCAACTTTTTATCTTACATTTATTTATAACTTTTAAATTGTCATTTCTTATTTATAACTTTTAAAAGTTTTTAGGCCTTTTAAAGACTTTCTTTTAAGCATTTTAAAACTTATTCTGCTAGTATATATTCAATTCTTTTAGGGGATTTTAAAGGGATTTCAAACAAATATTTAAAATAACTCTTTGTTTTTCAATAGAGGTTAATTAATATTTGTTGTGTGATTTTAACTTTTATATGGTTAAATTTGTTCTTTAAAACTCTGTGAACTCAAGTGCCATTAAATTCTGGAAATTTCTATCTTTTACGTCTTCCATTTTTCTCTTTTCTTCTTCTATTCTCTCAGTTTTACTTATTTTCTTATCCAAAATTATCTTTCGTTCTTGGGTCGAACTCTTTACACCTGTTATCTGTTTTCCTTCTTGGCTTTTATTATTACGAATAAAATCTCCAATAATTCCATTCCTAATTTCAGAAGAAAGAACATTAAAAAAACAATACTGTCCTTTCCTTTCAGCTTCTACATCTCATTACCAATTATATATATAAAAAAAAGTTAATCAAAAATGTCTGCACTGATCTTTCATCTACCTCACTTAATCTACCTCTGACCGACCCAATTCTTTGTACTACATAGTTTCCTTCACTTCCGTCTGCTCTAATTCTTATCCTGACCTTTGAAAAACCTTGAGGTCTTAAAGCGGCCAAGGACGCCCCTAAAAGACCGCCTCTTCCTCCTAACGGGATTTTTATGTCTCTTAACTATGTACTTTTATGCTGGAACTGTAATGCATTTTTTAATAATACTTCAACCTTCTGACTAAACTGTTTTGAAATCACATTTGCTCTTGAGACTAAATGTTTTTGACATTCCATTTCGTGGTTGAGGTTATTGTTGTTATTCTCTTCCTGCTTCCTATATCGCATTCCCTATTTCGAATGCTTATTATTATTATCTCAGTAATACTGAGAATGTTGTTAAGTTTACAATTGTTATTGTTATTCTCTAATGTGTTTGGTTAGCTTCTTGTTACACTGTTATTGTCAACATTTTATTAAGAGCTATGCAGTCTTTCCTACTGTCTTGAAATGCAAATGTACTGGAATTAAAATAACAACAAACAAAAAAGAAAAACATTCAATCTTAGCACCGGATCACACAGGGTATTACGATTAGTTAAACTTAACTTAAAATTTCTAGAGATTGAATATCCTAGGGGTTTTTTCCACACCAAAATTTCCTGGCTTTTTTCTCCAATCAATCCTCTCTATATTTTATTGTTCATTTCCTAACTTTTTATTGATATTTACCTAGCCCTATTATATATATATTTTATTCATTATAGTATTTAAAAAAAAATCCCTTTCAATTTTTTTAATTTTTTTAAAGCTCATTTAATTAAAAAAAATCATAAGTTTTTTAGATATTCTTTCAGTATTACTTATTTTTGGTTATAAGGCTTTTCTGTCTAATTTTATTTCCATTTGTCTTTTTTAACTTTTCAATTAAAATAAATAAATAAATAAATATATTTTTCTTCGCCATATCTTTCTACTTTTATATTCTGCTCTTAAAACTACTTCTTGACTCACTTCTGCCTTCTTCATTATCATCTTGTTTTATTTTTAATTTCTCTTTGCTTTGTCCTTCAATTAAATTTCTCTCTTTTTTTCCTGTGAATAAACACTTTTTTCCCTTCTGTTTCTAAATCTACTGTTGTGCAAAAACACCTTCTTTTTACATTTGCAGCAGCTCAGCTGTGACATGATAATTGTCTCAAACGTCCTAATTACAAAAACAGTTCAACGACATCTCTGCTAATCGTTGGATTCAGTTTCCTTTAACATCTGAAAAGTTAGGGAAATAAAAAACAATTTTAATAGTTCAAATTTTTTTGTTTTGTTTAGGCCTATTTAATTTTAGTCAGAATAACAAGCAAAAAGCTTTGTAGATTATTATAATCAAATTTATTTCTCACTTTCAGTTTTGCACAAAACTTATTTAAAATAACTACTCAAAAGTCTTTGTTTTCTTCTTTTTCTCATGTCTTCATTTTCTAACGCTTTTTAATGTTTCTTCTTTTACAACGATAGTTCTTTCTGTCTCGATGTAACACTACTTCTTACTACTACATTAAAATCTATTTCCATTTTCTAATTACTTTTCATCTTAGGCTACTTAGAAAATTTCTTTACACAGTTCTTTGTTTATATTTCTTTTACTGTTCTTTAATCTATTCCTTATTTCTTTCATACTCAAAAGTCTTAAAATATCTTTTATTTCTCTTAATAACTCACTACCTACATTTTCCCGTCTTCTATCATCTTTAAATTTACTCCATGTTTCCACTATTTTTTTCTATTCAGACTTTAATAGGTTTTAGTCAAAAACTTTCTTACAAGTAAGTGAAGAACACATAGAAGTATGTGATTCATTTGCCCTGTTAATTAAGTTTTTATATTTTTCCGATGCTTTATTATGTATAGGATGTTTTGGAAGCACTGTTTTCTTGTTCTTATTTCACCCGTTATGATTCATATTCTTTTTACTTTGGTGGAAGAAATTAGAATTAGGTAACGACACTCAAATGGATGCTGGATTATTCTGGAATAACTTTCTTTTTCTTGAAACAATTCTATTTTATAAAGAACAGGTGCGCAGAAATATGTAAGAGTCTTATGGATATTAAAATTCAACGTTTGTTAATTATAATCTGATGAAGCACCTTTTGAAATAATTTCCTTGTAAATATATAAATACAATGAAAATCATATGGCGATTCTATCGCATCTTTTCATCTAAATAAATAAATGAAAACAAAATGAAAAATTCATTTCAACTTTACGTAATTCAAAGAAATCTGTAATGTGCAACGATGAACTTGATGAATCGTCAATAAAAATTGTAAAGAATTGTAAATTTTAACGCTATAAATTAAAAAAAATAAATAAAAATAAAATAAAAATATAAAACCTTTATCAACATATTAGCATTGTTGCATTTATATAAATAACTTTCCTTATATTTCTTAACAAGTTTTAATAACATTTCTAACAAAACAAAAAAAATGCTTAAGTTTAAGAATATAATGTTCTACCACAAATACTAAAGACTACCTTAGAAAAAATAATCAGACATAGCAGTAATGTATTGCTAGCAATGCCACTTAGAAGATGCCTCACCATGATGCTACAAGCAACTCCTCCTTTCTGAGTGAGCGTTCAACCAACAAACAATTGACAACTAGGCCGTACAGAACAATGGTTTAACAACGGTTTCAGTTTGTTCTATTTCATCTAAGTGTAAAACAGATTCTGCACTATTCATTCCAAGTTTTCTGTACTTATATCCACAAATAACATCTAAGATATGACATAAGACATCAGTTAAAACCATTTTATTTCTCTGCTACATGTAGAATGAGAGGAGCGGATTTCAGCAACATTCAAAATATTAAGGTAGTGATTAAAGTTCAGTTCCAAAGCAAATCATGAAATTTCCTATACCGTACCATAAGAAGAATCTAAAATGTTTGGCTATTTTCTTGTACTTTTCAAGGTCAAAACAACTAAACTTTTCAAGTGTTGAGATATCGGTATGTTGATAGCAAAGGGTTTTGGCTTAATTTTTTGTTGACACCATCATGATCTGATATTACTGAGAAAACGTACAACATGTTTACCTGATGTAAACTGCAAACTTTCTTAGGAGGCATTCCCAGCAATTTTGGATGGGGACGGAGTTACGATGGTCATAGTAGTTCAACTAAAAAAAATGTCTTTCTGGATGGGGAAGTGAATAAATAAAACAAATGCTTTCTAACCAAACAATAATAATATATATATAAAAAAAACTGGCAATGTAAAAATGCTTTATTAATTTCCATTTTGGGTTTTCCAAAATAATACTTCTAGTTTTCTCCCCTAGCAGTCAATGATTCCATAGATAGTATCTGGACATATATTACTTTCCTTTGCTTTATAAAAGCGAATTCAGCACAAATAAAACAAATTTTAGACCTTATGAAACACATCTTTGGTCTCGTTTTGTACATAGAAACATTGGCTTACATAACATTTGTAAAAAACGCAAACCCTTCCTGGTCTGTAACAGCTTCAGTTCGATTCTAGACAAATCAATCTATAATTTTGAATCTTAGTAAACAAATAACTTTTTGGTTTTGTCTTTGCTAATTTGAAAAAATTAAGTTATTGGCAAAAAAAAAAAA
>JAFIDM010000001.1:9441373-9467516 GCA_023159025.1 Thereuonema tuberculata
TTTTTTTTTTTATTCCGTTATTCGAATCGTCACAAATCAAACATTTCATCACCGTTATAACACTATCGTGGTTAGAAATCTGAAGCTTTGTAAAATATAAGTTAAATCATTGTCGTTTTAATTTGAAAAATGCATCTTGATTTATAATTGCTAGTTTTAATAATAATAATTTCCAAATATAGAAAAAATTTAGTTATTATTTCAGATTTGGAAAAGATTGCAAAAAACTTTTAGCAATTGAAAATTATAGACATTTCAGAAAGACTGTTATTTATTCCTGATTTCTACAGTTTTTATTGTAAGCTAAGAAGAGAGCCTACAAATAATTGTCACAATTAAAAAATCATAGCCTTTTGTAACAATTTTTTTTTAAAGAATAAATAGAACTTTTCACTTAAGCAACTTTTACTTCGCTTCATTATTATACGTTAATTATTACTACAGAAATTTGTCGATATATGATGCTACAAAATTTGATGACAAATTAGAAATTAGTGTTATTAAAACAATAAAATTACCGTTATTATCAATTATAAATCAAATTGCATTTAAAACATTGAGATTAATACAATGCTGCCACATTTATTACGCAAAGTTTCAGATTTTTCGCTACTATTATGTATTCAAGATATAATAAGTTGTTGTAGGCAACTCGAATTTCGAGCAACTACTAAAAAAAACAAACACAGATGCACCTTAGATTCTGAATTACTCGTCACCAGGTGGTCTGTTTATGTTTCCTGATGAAAACGGTCTCCTTACTGATGGAGGAGGAAGAGGAGATGAGGGAGTATTAACCAATTGTTGCGCTAGTTTACTGAAGGTATCGAAGGCTTTCAGTTGATGCTGTCTTTCGTCTTGCCAGAGTCGTCGTGAATGTTCAGAGGCCCACTGCTGCCTGCGTTCCTCTGCTTCTATGAATCTCTTCTCTGATTCCTGCTGGAAGCCAAGGAACCTATCCAGAAGTCTTTCGACAAGAACAGTTTGTGGTCCGGGAGTTGCTAATCCAGATAATGAAGAAGAAGGTTCTGGAAATCGATACTCTTCCTCCAATTCGTCGTCCTCTTCTTCCAATTCAACTGTTTCTACAAAGTTCGACACTTCGAATTCTGAATCACTGCCGCCTGATAGAGACAGATCACCAGCAGCAAGTGCACTGCAGTCTTGGGCACTTGTTATGACACCCAGCTTTAGACTGGACGTTGAATCTTCCTCTATTGCTTCTTTCTGAAATGCTGATGAGGATTGTGCACTTTCTGAAGAATGTAGGGCATCGCTCGGTGGTGGATGAGCTGGAATCACAGGAGACGAAGGTATTTGGGTTTCAGTGGAGCCAGTGTTCTGCTGATGTCTCCCTGTAACATATCGATTAGAGAGAATATATACCATTCGCTTTAGAACCTTGTACATAAATCGAAGTCGGCTGCGAGGAAGTTTTCCTTGCTGCATTAAGAGACATTCTCGTTTAAGAGCTTTAATTTTGGCCTGGCACTGATTCGCCGTTCGGTCGTAGCCTTTCTGACCGAGCATTCTCGCAAGGTGTTCATACACATGACTGTTGTGGGCACTGACTGCCAACTCCTGCTGCACATTGTCTCCAGCCCATAGGTCAACGAGAAGATCAGTCTCCCCTTTACTCCACGTGGCTCCACGATCACGTCGCTTAGGAGCAATTGCATGGAGGCTGTTCACCGGAGGCTGAAATGTCCCTTTAGGCTTGAGAATAGGTAATTCCGATTTCATGACTAATTAAGAAGTCCCTTTTAATCGTGTGATCTCTATTTCCATGCCCGGCATCTGAATAAAAAGAGAGAGAAAAATAAATAATCGATTTTTTAATTAAGAAAAATCAAATTAAGAAGGAAATTAAAAATAAAAAGTAATTTAGAAATAGAATATACTGATAAGACTGGTGTGAAAAAGTTACTAACAAAAAAAGTGTTGATTGTTCAAAAATGGGTTATTAAAATGTATGACTTATAACTTTAATAAACCTATGTTTCTAGAAAAAATGCGAAAATATTTCATTTTATTTTTCAATATTGAATCTTTGCGAGTAAATATTTCAGTGGTTGTGGTTTTAATGGGGAACTCCCACAAAAAAGCCAAAGAATAGCGCCAAGAAAGTAGATGCAAGATATTACAAGAATATTTATGTAATCACTGTATTTAAAAAGATCATTTACTTAATTTACTTAAAATATTTATTTAAAATAAAAAGCTAAAACAATCTATATTACTAAAATATTTTATTTCTCTGTCTGTCTGTCCGGAGCAATTTTTAATTTCCTGTGAAAAAATTACTACAACGAAACGTTCGCAACGGGAATCGAACCTGCAACCTTTTGATCCGAAGTCTTATCCTTTAGGCCAGGGAACTAGATTCAAATTATTGTTTCTTATCACTCCCTTTGTGTGTGTGTGGCGCAATGAGAGAAGAGCCAGAGAAAAAAGAAAAATAACTCATTAATTTTAGCCTACTAGATTAAAATTTAAATTTCAAGATTCATTTTTTTTAGCTTCTCTCCGTCAACAATGGCGCGCGCTATCAAATAATGAGTTCATTCAAAAAGGAATAAAATATCACTTTGTGCCATAACCGCTTGGAATCGATTCTTCTTGGATTATCTCATACTTACCAGGGGGAGACAAGGGGATGGTCTAGTTAGATATAATATGGCTCTAATACATTGCAAAAGATGGCACAAACTGAAATCGAATATTTTTATTTGCCAAAGCTGTCTCAAATATGGAATGAGATTACTTAAATTATCTCAACTACCGCAGGTAATTTGGAGGTAGGGCGAGTGAATGTAATTGTAGCTTATGACCCAACAGTTTTCCAAATTAATAAATAAACAACCCTTTTTGTGTCCCCTTTTACTATGCAGTCGAAACCTTTTTTCCATTTTTCCTATACTCCAGCCATACACACTTGCACCCTTCCGTCACATATCTTCAACTATCACATTAGTAATCGTAAAGAAAAAAAAAATGAATTGAAACATTAATTTAAGTAATCTAAATGAAACTGAATGACTGTCAGCAAAAAACGAAATCAACAGCGTAAAAAAAATGAGCATCTAGTCACTGCCCTCCCAAAAAGGTATTTATTTGTCTCGTGTATCTGAAACATTCTTCCTCTAAAAGAAAAACTTCTTAATTGTTTGATTTTTCTTTTGCCTCTGTTTTCAATGTTAAGATAATCAGTTATGAAGTGAAAACTGATTTAATTTATTTTTGTTTTTTAAGTTTTATTACAAAGTGCGAAATAAAGATAGTTTCATTACTCTGAAATGTTGAATATAAATTTGTATATCTCATTCGATAAATAAATAAATAAATAAATAAATAAATAAATAAATAAATAAGGTTCAAATTACACCTCTTAAGGTTAAATAACAAGTTAGACCACTCATTACAGTGTCTTAATTTGCAATGCAGAGAAAGAAAAAAGTCTCTCTAAAATAAATATATCTGCTCCTCCATATTTGATCAACGCCATTTTTCAGAACTCTTTATCCCAGGCAGTTCAAATTCAGAAGAGGATTTGGTTATTAACTGCAGGATTGATTTTTGTTTCTTCTGTAGGTGAAGAACTAAAGACAACATTATTTTAAGTTCCATAAATAAAGTACATATTTTAACATTATTAAAATATTAATATTAAAATATATATGATAATATGTATTTTTTAACTTAAAAGATAGTCCGTTTTTTTAGTTAGACTTCAATGGTAGGTGGTACCTGAAGTTGGATACATATATGAGGTGCTTACCATTCAAATTAAATCTTCATAGGATAATTAAATGGACAGAAAAAAGTTTAACCACCTTAGTTTCTTACATCACAATTTGAACCCTTGTTAGATCAATAGCTTAAATTTCCCTGACCATCTTTTACATGAATTCTTTTCGGATAGTCGAAAGTTGGTTTGCCAACTATAATTTTCTTCTTTATCTTAATTATTAGTGTTATTTTCGTATTTATTTAATTTTGATTAAGTTACAAATAGTTTTAGTTTTTAAATTTATTATAATAATTCATTTGATCTGTTTTACACATAGGATTCTGAAATTCAAAAAAGTAAAAAAAAAATAATATTAATAATAAATCAACAGAGGAAAGGAAAAAGTTCTGGATCGTGGGCGTATATCGGGAGGCTAGATAGTCCTTTTTTTTTTTTTGGTTAGATGGTTTATTGAAGGAACGTTGTCCATCCTTCCCTCCATTCGAAATAAAATCTTACATATTCCTGTATATTAAATACAGAAATCGAATAAAATTTAAAATTCAATTCAGTTTTCTCTGACTGCAGTAGTTCCATTTAAAAATCACTTATCACCACCCCTGTAATAAATAAAACAAATTTATTGTTAAAGTTGAAATATTTTAGCTTTTCAGGCTCCACATCGATTCAGACGGTATTTCCTATAGGCCTGTGTATCGAGACCAGGTTAGTGACTAATGACTGCTCCTAGATGATGATCGCCAATATTAGCATGAAACGGCTGTTCTAGGATGTCATTTAGTAAAGAACTTGGTCTCATCCATTGATGTTTATTTATATGCGAATTCTGATTTTTTATGCGCTAAAAAATTTCTCAGCGACCATGGAACGCGTGCGCATGAATTTTCTCGCCAGTTATTCTTTTGGCGAGTTTTTTATTGTTTATTTTAGCTTTGCAAGCGCCACATTGATTCCGACGACATTGAAATTCAAATTTCTATGAAAAAAAAAATGACATAATGGATGTCATATGGTTTCGTATGATGTCAAACAGAAATAGCTTCTGAAAATAAAAAAAATAAATGAAAAAGCAATGATCATAAAGTAATATTATGGTAAAAACAAAACAAAAACAAAGTAATACTTATACATCATTAATAATAATATTATTTGTCTTAAGAAAATCATTGGGAAGACCAAGGTTCTTCAATCTTGATTTAGATGTTCTAATGTTATATATGATTATTATTATTATTTTAATATATTAATAATGCATTTAAACTAAAATTATAGTCTTCGAAATTCTGATTGTTTATTTCAATATTGTAATGCAAATAGAAATGATTTCAATAATTCTTTTATTCATTGTTGCTCAATTGATATTACGAACTGTCTGAAGAGTTCACTTCGATTGAATATTATTTCTACAGCTCTGAAATTATTATTATTTTGATTCCCTTACATTGGATTCATGCGTATTTTACATCGTAAATTTTCAAAATCCCCCTTATAAAACCCTTATTGGTTATTTTTCATGCATCATGTAAATCTGAAGGACCTATTTTCATACATCGTTCAATTGCAAGCTAAACAACACGTAATAACTAAAATTTGTTTACAAACTTTCTAATTTTATTAAACTGCCAACATGAGCTTATTCAAGAAACTATGAAATAAATTACAGTAAAATCCTCTTCAATTAGATTTCTCTGAAAAAAGATGCATTTTGTAATCGATTATTTGTGAAGATCTCTCTCAGGTTTTCCGTGGGTGTTAGTCGCTTACCTCTATTAATAGGGAACGCCAAGAAGCGTCATTAGCTTGACCTTGGCTGAGTGTGATTGTCGCAAGGCGTTCTTTCAACTATTTTGGCTTCTTTTATCAGCTGCTTCGTTGATGCCTTTCACGAATTATGAAAGCGTTAAAACAAACCGTTCATTCTCGAGCTCGAACATGTTTGGTTTTTTTTTTTACGAATTTTCGGTTTCACCACGGCGCTCCGAGTCCGGTTTCCCGGCAGGCTTCTCTTTTTCCTGCATGGCTAATCTGGGTTCTACCATTTGCGGGAAGGGTGGAAGGCATGTTGAATCAGCTCTTCCCTAATCCGGTTTGGAAATATATACTTGTGTGGAAACGGCACAGGCTGGGATGACGTGAGACTCATTATAACGATGTCGCTTCTTCACAGTTTGATGAAGAAGTTTCGTTGAAAAGAGGTTGGATGCGAACTTGACTCACAGAAGTTTCTTATTTCCGGAAAAAGAAAAAGTAAATAAATCATTTTATTTAGATTCAGTTTTGTTTAAAACCGTATGAAAACGTGTTTTCAAATGTTGTAACAAGCGATTAAATTTGATACAAAAAAGAAATGAAAATCTTTCTGTCTATTTGCCTACACCCTTACGCAAAGCTGAAAGGATCCACAAAAACAACTTTTTTTGAAACATTATAAAATTACTTCACCAATTTTATTCAGTAAATGAACACATTGATAACGATAATGATGATTTATGACTTTGATGATAAAATAAAGCATAAAAATACAAAAAAAATGAACAACGCAAAAGTTTTAACGACATTTTTTTAATGTAAGAAAAAAGAGGGGTAATATTTTACGAAATCTCACCTGTGGAATTAGGGCTAATCGAATTGTTTTTGGACGTTTTATAACGTCCAAAATAAAAGTGATGGAAAACCTAGGTTTTTTTTTTTTGATGATGATGATCAGTGGCTCAGTCCGGAGACTGGTTGGGATGAGATCCATGACATGTTCCTCCATCTTTTCCTATCCTCCGCCACCCTCTTCAACTCCACAAAGCTTCTTATTCCCAAATCCGTGCATGTTTGTGATATAAAATTATTGCGAGGTCTTCCTCTGCCCTCGCTTGGAATCTTCCCCTCTAGAGTTCTCAGTATCGGATTACCGTGTCTCAAAACAGGTCCCAGCCATTTTAGTCGTCGTCTTTTAATTACACTAATAATTTTCTTTTCTTCATCCACCATTTCTAATATCTCGCTATTGGTTTTTCTTTCAGTCCAGCTGATTTTTTTCATTCTACGGTAACACCACATCTCAAAAGCTTCTAAATATTTCTTTTCTTTAGTGTTCAATGTCCATGTTTCCGAATTATATAATGAAACCGACCAAATATACGTTGTTAATATCTTTTTCCTTAGGTTAACATCAATTTTGTTACATGTTAATAAGTTTTGTTTTGATCTAAATGCCGTCTTAGCCATTGCAATTCTAGTTTTTATTTCCATGGTACATCTGCAGTTTACTTGTTCAATTCTTTGGTTTTTTTTTATAGCTTTTAAGAAAATTTGAATTTAAAGCGGGACTCTTTCGCGGAAGCACACGTATAAAACAATGAACATGGCGGTCTGTTAGAAGCATTTGGAAAAGTTAGGGTTATTCCAAAATGGAAAGAAAATTTTTTCCAGGGGTTTTTCCAAACGAAACATCCTGGAAAGTATTGTACCTCATTTAACCTAACCTACAGTTAACTGCATGGAAAATGTGTGTTTTTTGTTTTTTATGTTTTATTTACAAAGGAATAATCGTTTCCGCCAGGTGTTTTTTTTCTCCGCTTCATAAAGGCGCTATAAGTTTTTGCCTTGAAAATGTGCACATTTTTTCATCACTTTTATTCCTACTATGTATTAAAGAATCGTTTTTTTCCAAAAAAAATTAAATTAGCCCTAATTTGAGATACCAGTATGCACCATCAATACCAATTTGCGCGGATGTATCCTTACGAAGACTGATTGGCAGTACCGTATTCTCCGGTTTAGCTAATCCTTTAATTTAAAACGTCATATTTCTTAAAAATTAAAATGCAGTTATTTTTAAAAAGCACTTTCCTAACCTTACTTATGAACTTACGACGTCTTGGAAATCCAAAATATTTCATTTTTTTCTTGATAATGGAATTTCCCAAAGGGAAATGTTAATTAGGCCTAATTGTTACTTTCCAATTGAACTTTTGTAAATATTTGTTACCTATAAATTCCATTTGATAGATCGTTCAACTGAATATCAAAACTCTACTGTTGAAATAAGGAAGCCACTGCTGACATTATGAGACATAGATTTATATTAATATAATAACTATAGAATTATAGAATTATAAAGTGTTACAGAATTTAAATATAATGAAAGCTCAGACCATGTTCGGTAAATCAACAATTTTTCTAATATTCGAAAAATTTAGTCTGGATTGTTAAACTTTAAGTTAAATAATCATCGAGAATTAGAAAAAGGAATATTCAAAATTTTGAGATTCAGCATACAAATTAATTTATGGTAGATTAACAACTAATATGAAAATAAAGAAAACACAAAAATAGCCAAGAATATACTATCTCAGTTATTTTTATTTATTTAATTCCCTACTTGTTGATTATTTATTTATTTATTCAAATTTTTTCTCAACTATGAAAAATTCTTAATTTTTGGAACCAAGATTCTTAATTCATTTATTTATTTATTTACCTAATTTTCAATTCTATATGAGATTTCAATTTATAAAATTTAATAGTATCTATATAAAGATTTTTTTATAAACATGTATTATTAAAAGCAATTAAAAAACATTGGATTACTACATTCTGTTCTGAAGAGGGTAGGATGAATCCAAGAAATGGGGATAATCTTTAGGATTTGTAAGAATCTTGAGTCATTTCTTTAGAATTCGCTATTGAAATATCAGCGAAACAACCTATTTATAAGTTGCTAAAATTAAACTCAATTTTAATGTTAATATATTTTTGAACAATTGAATGTGTAAGCTTAAACAATTATCATTACTTGTAATCATTGAAAATGCAAATTCTTCAGAACACATGACTTCCACTGAAAAGTAGAATTTTGTAAATGAATCTTATTGTTCCTTCCTGTGTTTGATATAGCGTTGCAAAGTTAAAGTAATTTAAAAAATAAGGATGCAATACCGGTTATATTTAACGTTGATTTTAGCTTTATTGGTCTGGTTTACGTATGATTACTTAAATATTACATATTTCAGACTGGTAATTATTTTATTTCCTGTACTTATTTTAAAGTTTATTCCTTAATTTTAATTTTTTTAATTATTTTTTTCTTTTTCGTCATTTCTCGTTCATTCATTAACGTTGTGAATCTTGTAGATGCTGCTGCCCAATCTATGTCCTGACGACTGGAATGACGCAAGTGATTCTAACTATTCTGTAAGGATTGTTGGTTAGATAACCGTGCCCAGAAATTGACTTCAGTTGTTGTAATTTGCCTCAGGAAAGAACAGCCATTCAAAAACAACCTGAACCTCAATTCTAATATTTTAATATCGTTGCTGAACTTGTATTTTAAGAAATCTGTAATTTTTACCTTTGCCTGTTTCTTCAATGTTTTAGCTACAAAGTCTTCATTCAAATCTTAAACCTTTTTTTGTAAAACAAGTTGAAGAGAAAATATGAATTTCTAGTGTAATAGAGGAAATGAACTATTAGTGCAGCATAATTTTATTTTAATTTATTCCATTCCTAAACTTAAATTGAGTTTTAGATTTTTACGCACTGTTTTAAATGGCTCCATTATATCAGCCCTAACAGCAAATTGTGATAATTTACTTAGCTGTTAAGGTTGATATAATAAGTAAATATGGATCTGTCGCTCTTAGTCAGAGAACAATGTAAAAAAAAAAAAATCCATAACGGATTATCGACCAAGCAATGGGGTGTAATGTTTATTGTTCAGTTTAATCTTGTAAAATTCCGATAGATAGTTAAAACAATATTGTTTAAGAAAAAAAAACTAATTCGGGATTTATTTTTTTTAAATTCTTTCTTTTTAGATTGTAAGCTCCAAAATTTAGGAAAAAAAAATCATATGTTTATGGTGAATATTTAGACTATTCGTAGATGAGACTGAAATGTGATGAATATAGATTAACAACATGGTCATTTACACTACAATACTTAAATATCCAGTGCGAGTGAAGGACTGGTGGATAAAAAAAAAAAAAAAGATTTTTTTTTTAAATCGAATATTTTATTCAGCGTATTCTATTGACAAGATTGAAATTCATAGGATTGTTCTTCTATATTTGATAAAATTTGTTTTGAATCAGTTAAATAATTATTTAACTGACTCAAATAATAATAAATAATTATTATTAAATAATTGGAAATTTTAAGAAGCAGTTTAATTTATTATCTTTCAATATTGGACTTATATCAAGGATTTTGTAATCTATAATGTTCGACTTCATATTTAAATCCTTTCGGTTTCAGATTCTTATCAAGTGATTACTAAAGCAAGAAATACTTGAGATTATTTATCGGATTAAATTAGTAATAATCAATCGGGTTCAAACCTGACTCAAAAAGGCAAAATAACCAGAATGAGAATTTCGATGAGGCAAGGGAAAAAAGTTTCCAATCGATATTTATTTTTTTATTTTTTTTTTTACTTTAAAAATATCTCAATAAAACTTATAAGCATATTTTTTTCTATAAATATTACATTTATGAACTGCATTCATTTTACTGGAGGCAATTGGATATATAAATGCTGTTACAACTTCCTTTTCAATAAGACCAATATTTTTGATTCATTTCTCAAAGGATTCCTTTGACGTCGCAGGTAACTTAACCTGTTGTTTTCTAAATTAAATTCAATTCATTTAATTTGTGGTGTTAGCTAATGACAAGTATTCAGAAGCACTTAACATTCCTAAGTATTTCTCATGATTTTGCAAGTGATCCCATTTTTTAATCTGGGTGGTAATAGCTATGAAAAGACAAAAACGCGCACTAAAAAACACCCAAACAACTTACTTTTGTTAAATCATCCTAATCATCTTACACCATATCGTTGGCAACCGTTAACGAATTAACCGATTTCATTATGATTCTACAGAAATGCTGAAGTTAGTTAATTCTTCTCAATACAAACATTTCTATTGAAAATACAAGGAACTAAAGGAAAAATACTAATTTCACTATTCTTTAACAAATTAACCGATTTCTTTAGGATTCTACAGAAATGCTTCACTCAGTTAATTCTTCTGAACACAGACGTTTGCGTTTCAAATACAAGAAACTAAGAAAAAAAAAAACCACTGAATTCTCATTTCTTGAACAAATCATCCGATTCCACTTCTTCAGAAATACTGCACTAAGTTAGTTCTTCTCAAAACATTTGTATTGGAAATTCAAGAAATTTGGGGACAAATACGAAACTCCCTTTTCTTTAACAAATCATCCGATTTCAATAACATTCTTCAGAAATAGTGCACTGATTTGTACGATTTCACTAAGATTCTTCAGAAATCCTGCACTAACTTAGTTCTTCTCAATAAAAACGTATCTATTGGATATTCAAGAAACTAAGAGAAAAATATTAAATTCGGATTTCTTGAACAAATCGACAGATTTCATTTAGATTCTACAGAAATGCTGCACTAAGTGAATTCTTCTAAATAACCGACGTTTCTGTTTGAAATACAAGAAACTAAGCGAATAACACTAAACTCCCTTTCTTTCAGAAATCTTATCATTTCACTAACTTGTGAGTAAAAACATCACTCAATACGATTTAATGTACTATGATTCTACATCAAAATATTATTTTCCATTTACAAGGAATACGTAATATAGGCTATATTATTTACATGTTTTTGTAATTTTGAGCCGGTATATGAAAAATTTTTATATTATTTTTTAATATATTTATTTTAATAATTTTGGCTTAAAATTACAAAATATGTAAATAATATAGCCTACATTACGTATTCCTTGTAAAAGAAAAATTATATTTTAATGTAGAATACCAGCTCAAGGTTTGCTTAATAAAATACAAATTTACTTCGTTTTGCACTGCGACATTTTGATGTTTTGAAATTAAACTAAACTCAAGACAAGCTATAATATAAAAGGGAACTTAGTGGATGTGTGTTTGTGTGTGTGTGTGTATGTTCAAAATGTTTAGCATACTTCTCAACATGCTACAAACTTGAAATTCGCATAAGGATAGGTTCCATACTGTCGACAATGTAAAAATTGTAACAATAACTTTTTTGGGCGAGGGGGAAACGACCATGAAATGTGTGGCGGGTTTTCAAAGCGCCACAGATGTAGCTGGAGGCGACAGTTGGAACTACAAAAATATTGTTGTTCAATAATTGGAACTAAAATATTGTTATGCGTAATAGCGCCAGAGATTAATCTGGTGGCGACAATTGGAACTAATTGTTGTGCATAATTTGTTATTGTTGCATGAGGTTCGCATCGAAGTGCGATCTTCGTGTCTGAAGGTCTGTGCTCTATGGATCTCTAAGAGTTCCCAAGATAGAGAACCCATAGAGAATCCATAGAATTTCTAAGGAAAGATAGTGAGGTGGTTTCCCGTTACCTTCCTCAAGAAATCAATAAGGAATGAATTCTAACCAGAAGAGAAAGAAGAAGAAGCAGACAAACACAGGAACGAAAATTTTTTCACAAACAGTCATGCCCACGCCGGGATTTGAACCCAGGTTCCGACGTATCTGCCTCATGCGAGGTTGTAGCTTTGCGCACAAGATATAATAACTTTTTTATGTTAATTGTATATAAAAACGTCACAGATTAACCGGGAGACAAAAACTAGATCTATGGGGTGTAAACGGGAGGGCGGTGAGGGACTGGACAAACATTGTTGAATTTTGTGCATAATATATCTTTTCAGCAACGATGAGAGATTATTTGTAAACTCTTTCTTTATTTTTACAGAAAATGCTGGAATCAAGTGAAAGAGGGCTTGGTCCATGTATGTGATATTCTTCAAGCTGGACGATAATTGACCAGAAACGTCTGGGTTTAGAAGGTAATCATGACTTGTATGTTCTGGCGTCCATATTTTTGGATCAGCGACTCGGAACAAGTGTTAACATTAACCTTTCTATTTTTAATAGATCAGTGTAGTCCAATAAAAAACAATTCAGTACAAATAAAAACAAAGAATAAATGCAATGTACAATTAATTTTTTTTCAGAAGTCTTATTTTTAGAAATCGTAGATAGTGATTTTAATGGTCGTCTGGCGAGAAACGAGACAACAACCTCTCCGCCTCTATTCAGTGGGAAAGTACGCAATATCCGAGATACTATCACATAGGCTGCCGCTTGCTTAGAAAATTCTATTGCACTGAGTGCAATATATACGTGCTTTGCCTACTCCATAATATATTTTTTACCTATTCCACATCACAATCTTTACTTACTGCACAGGAGAATCTCTACCTATTCCACTTCACAATGTAACCATTTCACAATAAAACCTTTGTCTACCATTTAACAGTTTACCAATTCTACAATCATTATTTTTTTCAATAAAATTAATCCTTCCTACTCCATTTCCAATCTATCTATTCCACACCATATTCTTTACCTGTTCATAATACAATCTTTGTCTACACCACTTCCTAATCTACGTATTCCATACAACAATTCTGTGTATTAAACAGCAGAACAAAAGTTAAAACATTCATTGACTGTTTACAGAACCATTGTGCGGAACTACTGATGTTGAGAAACACGTGGATCGCAATGCATACCAGCTCCATTGGTAGGCAGATGTAGTTGATTCATATATAGATCTATATGTATTCTGTGGAAATGATGGGATGAGATTCCTTGGCTATGGACTTAGTTCCGCGGTGACGTTTTGTGACAGAGTTGGAGTAATATATTCATATTTTTCTGAAGGTTGAATCTGGAATCTTTTGATTCCATAAGTTTTTCAGTACTTTAATGCGCAGGCCAAGAAAAAATTATATTTTGAGAATTCTCTGTAACTAAACTGAGCGCGAGATATTAAGCTTCCTCAAAAATTTTTCATTGATTTTAAAATTAACAAATCTCGTATTATAAAAATAACTTTATTTACAATAAAACCTTGAATATTGAAATATCAATCACATTTCTGTTATAATAACAGATTAATAGGAATGAATTTTTTAGAGTTCTTAAATAGAGCCAACACATAAGTCTAAAAATTAAGTTAAAAGTTAAAAAACATAAATATTTACAATTATAACAAACTAGTTTCTCCCCGTTAACGGGTCATCATCAGTGAATAGGAATGAATTTACATTGATTCTGATGAGCGGTCAACACTTTTATATAAGGTAAATTTGTCTTTTGTATTGTATCTGCCCAGAAAATCTATACTATTTTATTTTTTTTATCATTTTTTTTAAGAAAAAATATATTGCATTCTTAAAAAAAATTATAAAAAAATAAAATTGTATTGATGTATTAATAAAATATATTGCAATTAATAAAAATAATAATATTACCAAAAAGTTAATCTTAAATGGCGGTAATAAAATTTAATTTTATTTTTATATTTAGTTGTTTATTTACGCATTTTGGGATCTATGAAATTTTGGTTTAGTTTTTTTGAAGACTTGCATATTTACATTTAACGAATCAAACATATTTTTCATAGAAGAACTCTTTAACAAAAGCATCTGTGTAAGTTTCCCGATAACTTGGATTAGTAAATTAAAAAATGTTAATTTATATATATATATATAACCTGTATGACAAATAAAAATATCTAAAAAAAAAAATGTAGGGCGGATTTAAGCTATTAAAAAAACAGTTAAAAAAAATTGAAAAATTTCATGAGAATTTCAAGAAAAAAAGGTACATAACTTTTTTTACTATATTCACATAAATTATACATTCCTGAAGCACCTTTATTTATTTATTTATTTATTTATTTATTTTTACTTATTGTTATTAGTTAAATTCAAATTAATAAATTTTAAATATTGAATTCCTCATATTTTATTATGTTTTTTGTAAACACTGTGAAAATACTCATCGATTGAAACTTTTTTAATGTTTTATGAAGGTTTATGAATGCGATGACGTATTTTAAAATTATCAACGAAAAACTGTCAAAAGTGGAATGATTTCTGACTTTCATTTGCTACATAGGTATTAAAACTGAAACTCGGGGAAGGTCGTAGCGCATGAAGTAAGCGACAGCCCATTTGACCACTTCTGACAGTGCGTCGTTTTCCACTGAACACAAACCGAAACTTCCATAAAATTACAGCGCACGGTGATTAGGACTGCGAATCATAGTTAGCATTTATAAAAAACTCAATTGCAATGGAGTCACTGCACGATTTTTTATTTTATATTATAATATTTTAATATTTTATAATATTCACTGTTCATAATTACACTTATTGAGTATTTTTTTATCTTTTTATTTCTCATTTGTTAATAATTATGATACTTTATTGGATGTTACTTGAAAGTTAGCTTTTTCTTTTTATATTAAAGTCGCCATAGGGAAGAATGATATTGTTTTACTTTATTTTTATCGATTGTTTCTTCTGGAAAACTCCACATTTTCGTTATTTTAATTTAGAGGATAATTCTTCAGTAATAAGAGAAATAGGGAAGTATATCACACACGAAAGAAAAACCCAACCATCTCGATGGCTCTGGAGACGATAACAATCCAACAGTTTTATTTTATCACACTGCACATCTAACCATAATCATTGTTACATCAGTAATTGTTGCATCACAACATGTGTCTTGCTTTCAATGTTATGTTAATTGCTTTTCTTTTCTTTTATTTGATTCAGATAAATATCCAATTTACCACAATTCCTCCCCTCTAATAATAAAAATAAAACAGTTCTTTGAGTTGTACCATTCATATGCATAACTTTATGCTATTTGAATTTTCTTAGTAAATTCTGCATGCTTTATTTTTCCTAATTCCTTAGTGATAATATCTGCTACATTTTTGTCACTAGGTATATATTTCAAATTAATCTGTCCTTCTGATACACAATCTTTTACAGCATAATATTTTAGATTAATGTGTTTACTGCGTTTCTGATTATATCTATCTTCAATGAATTTTATTGCCGCTTGATTGTCACAATACAATAAAATCGGTGTATCAACTATTTCCTTGAAATTCAATTCTAACAGGATGTTTTTTATACTTATTAAATTCCTGGCACAATCATAACTTGCAATAGGTTCAGCTTCTTGTGATGATTGCGCTACTATGCTTTGTTTTCGGCTGTTCCAATATATTGGGCAGTCACTAATAAAGATTATCTGTCCAGAAGTTGATTTTCCTTTAGATCTGTTTCCTTAGCTGGAATCACTGTACCCTTCAAGACAATTTTCACTTTTTCTATACTTTAGGATTGCTTCTTTTGTTCCCTTTAAGTATCATAGGATTCTTTTGGCTTGGATTAAGTCAGACGTTGTTGGTGAGTTATTACTTTCAGCGCACCTATTAATATTTACTGAATAGCAAATATCTTGACGTGTACTATTTGCTAAATAGTTTAAACTCCCTATTAAGCTTCTATAAGATAAATGTTCTTTCTTATTTAAGAGTTCGCTGTTTTCACAGTTAATCTTATCATCTTTTTCTTCAATGCCTTTGGGTGTACTTAGACTTTTGCAATCTGTCATTTGATAGTTTCTCAAGAGTTCTTCAATAAAGTGTTCATGGGTGATTTCCAATGTTCCTTCGTCTTTCTTATAACTGACACTCATTCCTAAGAAATCCTTTATTTCTCCTTCGTCTTTAATCTTGAATAACTTATTGAGAATTTCTTTGATTCTTTCAATGCCAGATGATTTCTTTCCAAATATTAGGATGTCATCGACATATACAAAAATGATATAACTTTCTTTCTGGTGTTGATATGTGAATATACATGGTTCTATCTTTAAATTATAGAAACCCTGATCAATTGATTTATTTCTTAGTGTATCAAACCAATTCCGTCCACTTTGCTTTAAGCCATATAATGATTTATGTAGTTTTAAACCATTGCATTTAGAATTCTTCATTTCTATTCCTTCAGGAATTTCTAAATAGATATCACTGTCTATTTTTATTCCAATTGATACTTTTCTGTGGTTTTTGAGTTACAATAGCGCTTTTTCAGTATTCTACCTAATAGAAATACTACTTCTTTCTTTTTTGAGTCTCTTTTTTATTCTAATTGTCACTTTTCAGTGGCTTTTGAGTTCCAAATATTGATGGTTTGTCAGTTACAAATAGTGATTTTTCAGTATTCTATCTAATAGAAGTACTGCTTCTTTCTTTTTTAACTCTCATTTTTATTCTAATTGTCACTTTTCAGTGGCGTTTGAGTTACAAATATTGATGGTTTTTGAGTTATAAATAGTGATTTTTTTTCAGTATTCCACCTAAAAAAAAGAGTGCTTCTTTCTTTCTTGACTCTGTTTTCTTAATTCCAACATCTGCCGTGTACACGCACTTATTTTTCAATATCACATAGAATTTGGTTAAGTAAGAATATTTAAAATATTGCAACGTTTCGGCAATTATCGTTCTAATTGTCAGTTTCGAATTACAAATAAACTGACTGATGTGAAATAAATAAACAATCTTGAGATTCAAAAAAAAGATTGAATACATTCCTTATTGATGGGGGAAAGGAAAGGAGATATAAGTCAAAAAACCATATGAAGAGAGTTGTAGTCCCTTTGGCCTAATGGATAAGGCATCTGACTTCGGATCAGAAGGTTGCAGGTTCGATTCCTGTCGCGGATGTTTCATTGTAAAAATTATTTCTATTTTCCATTCTTGCAGAAAATTGCGCCGGACAGACAGACAGACAGAAAGACAGAAAGACACACAGAGAAATATAAGATTTTAGTATTAGATTGGAGAGAATTTTATTCTTGTTTATGGATTCTACTAATTGTTTTGATGTTTCTTCTTTTTCTTTAAAAACTCCAATTTCTATTAACATTCTTTTAATGTTACTCCTAATTCTTCGTTGCTGTCTTTTATTAATTGTTCTTCTTCCGTCTTAGTTAATTCTTCTTCTTTGTTATTCTTATTTCATTTATTTATTTCCGAGGGTGTGATTTTAAGAGAAGCTTCTTTCTAATGTATCAATCCAGGGAATCTCAACTTGCAAGTCTCGATCTGATAGTTTCCTCTATTTCACTTTTTTACATATCTTTTCTTTTATCCTTTGAAATAAAAGATTTAATATTTTCGAAGTTCGACTACAAATGCAATTTATCACAATATAAATACAGTCGGACCTCTTATTTAACGAACCTCTATTTTGCGAACCTCTATTTAACGAACCTCTATTTAACGAACCTCTATTTAACGAACCTCTATTCTGCGAACCTCTATTTAACGAACCTCTATTTTGCGAACCTCTATTTAACGAACCTCTATTTAACGAACCTCTATTTTGCGAACCTCTATTTAATGAACCTCTATTTAACGAACCTCTATTTTGCGAACTTTTCTTTGGAACCAAGAGCATTTTGCTTATTTCTTCGTAAAATAGTGGGCCCGGTAGCCGAGTGGGTAAGGGCGCTTGGCTGCGGGTTGGAGGTTTTTTCCACGCTTCTTTCTCCTCCAAACGGGCCCTAGGGTCTACCCAGCCCTCTATAGAATGGGTACCGGGTTTCTTTCCCGGGAGTTAAAGGCGGGCGAGCGACGGGCCGACCCCCCGTCCTCAACTTTGCCCCGTAGGTTCTGAACACTGCCGCCTACCCTCCAGCTGCATTGCGCGGTCCTCTGGGCCTGATCGCAACTTTAACTTCGTAAAATAACCTCCAAACAGCGAAGTGTATTTTCTATTTAACGAACTTTTTCGTGGTATCTATTTCTTTTTCTCCTTGAAATGTTTTTATTATTAATATTCCCTTAGAGGAAATGAAAGAAATGTGGATACAGCTGAAGGAAAAAGAAGAAATTAATGACGATGTGCTGATTGATGATTATCTTTCACTTGATTTTGAAGTTGAGACCTCGGAAACACTAACTGAATCGGGTATTTTGGACAGTGTGAAAAATAAAAACAATACAGCTATGAATTGCGATGAAGATGATGAAAATGAAAATGATCATGATGCAGAAATCAAAAAACCTTCGTATGATGAAATGCTAAAATCATTTGAAACAATCCGACGCGGAGTTACAATTTGAAGAAAATACTGAAGGGGTGCATTGCAAAGAGACGTACTCAAAAACACTCTTTCAAAAAAAAAAAAATCTTAGACAAAATTAACAGACTTTATTAGTAAAATTTAAGTACGCATGTGGTAATGTATGCTTTTTGTCATTAAAATTATTATATTTATTAATAATATTTATTGTTTATGTATTTTAAATCTGTTTTATGTAGTTTAAAGTAATTTTAAAAGGTGAATCTCTATTTAACGAATTTTCCATTTAACGAACTTTTTTTCGGGATTTAGCCACTTCGTTAAATAGAAGTCCGACTGTATTAATTTCTTCACAGAGAGACAATGACTGTTTGAAGAGGAATTATATTCACTTTCTCTTCACCTTCAATAAATTCTGCCGATTGTTTCTGTTTTACTTTGTTCTTTGAGTTCAGATAAGTACAGTTTAGCCAGACGAAAGAGACTGGTCACGTGATTTACTGGTCGCTGCGACCTCTTTCTCGGCTGAAAATAGGGGAGATGAGTATGTGCCGACAAGAACAGAAACAAATGACGTATAAAGGAGATGCATAAAGTGAAAAATTACTGCACAAAATTCAGTTTAAAATTAACGCGAGAATAAAATACACATACACACAGAATAAGAAATACATGTACAATAAACTTTTAGAATGTAATTCTCCGCTTCGGCTTGTTCCATTATTTTGGCAGTTTGCCAAACCCAGTCTTTATTGCTTGGGCAAGCAGTAAGCATTAGTTGTTTAAATCAGTTCTCACAGCTCGTCTTTACTTATTACATAGGATTTAATTCAACTCTTAGTGTAGTTCAAAACTCACCCGGGGGGAAGTTTCCTTGGCGTGCCGCCAAGGAATGGATTTCATTAGTATAAAAATTTTAGTAATTTCGAGTTTAACGTAAAGCAAAGATACAATTAATTTGGTTTCCACCCGCTCCCATCCGATTTCTCTCCTTAAAGTGGTTGATTTACGTTTTAACTTAAAATATTTTAGTCCTCAAACACCCACCCTTCCATGGTCAATACCTTCTATGGGATGAACAACTGACCGTATTATCTATTTTATTAAAACATTAGAGTAACCATTGTCACTTCACCAAAAAAAAAGGGAATAAGTTTTTCATTACATAACAAAATTATTGTTCTTTCCAAGCAATTAGCCTCAATCTCCAGTCAGGGCTCATGAAATTTGATTATACGAAATTTAATCAACAGAGGCCATTAAAAAAAAAGAGTAAGTCAAGTTTATGCAAATAAGGGTTCGTTGGGAAGCGGTGTTTGTATTTTTCTCTGCTTTTGTGTTATGGGATTGTTCATAAATAATTTCCCTGTTCTCAGAACCTAATCATTCGAGCTGCTCATCGGGAATTAGAATTCTTGTTGATGCCACATAAAGAAATTCCTCTTACTCTTGCCCTGCTCTTCGCCAGTTGTTGCAGTTTTTTAGAAAATAATCTTCGAGGGGAAAAGTCCTTTGATTACAAATCTCTCAGCTTATAGTGGAACAACAATTCATTGATGAATCGCTAACCACTTTTTATCTTCCTCCATAATTTGATTTTGAATGAACCAATCAAGTACGCAATTATTCAGATGAATGCTCTCTGAAATTATTTCATAATTAATTTCTTTTTGGAACAAATAACGAATTCATAATTATTTCATTAAAACTTTTAATGTAAAAAAATTTGTAGTTGCTTTCCCAACTTTCGAAACTGTGCTTGGAATGTTGTAACAGTGTATTGTCTGACCACAGATGCGAGATCCCTCGAATGGCAGAAGAAGGCAAATTCATTGCCATAAATAGGATAGTCAATCCGTATCGCGGATTATTTTTGACTACACACACGATGGAGACATATATATGCCATTCAAATTCTTCTTCCGACGAGATATATTTTTATTTCCACTTTTTGACGATTTTTCCTATTTTCAAAACCTTATAGTCACGTTGTTTTTAGAGCTTTCGCCACAAACTTTTACGGCATTGATTGAACTACAAATAAGCATCAAAAAATTCGAAATCAGTTCATGGGTTTAAAGGAGGCGGGCCTTAGGAGTGGGGCATGAGCTAAAGGTTGTGATGTGGATAACTACCTTAAATTTTGAGTTGTTGAACTAAAACTTTTATGTTTGCTAGATACCCTTTAAAAGGACTCTGTTGGTATTGTATTTCAGCCAAATCGTATCAGCCGTTCCAAAATGGCAGCCGCTGTAAATTTCAACTTTTTGACTTTTTCCTGTCTTCAAATCCTTATCCTGACGTTGTTTTTTTACAGCTTTTGCCAGAAGCTTTCTACAGTTTTTAGTGCGCTGGTGAAACTACAAATAAGTAACAACAAAGTCGACATCTGTTCACGGGTTTTTAGGAGGCGGAGCTTAGAAGTGGGACACGACGTCAAAGTTGTGATTTGGATAATTTCCGTAAATTTTGGGCTTTTATTAAAATATTATTAACAAATGCTATTCACAAATCTCAAAATGGTTGACCTTTGGGAAATTCACTTACCGCGATAGATGGTCGAAAGATATTTAATAATCTGTTCGTAGGGATTGCGCTTTTTCTATCTCCTTATCCGTCCTTCAGTGAATTTAATGGAATTTTTCGTTTTTTGGTCTCAAATAAAGGTGTTTTTTTATTTGGAAATGACTTAAACGATCAATTATAACTGAAGTTTAACGTCCGATTTGAATAAACATTTGATCTGTTATTTTCTATCGTAGATCTGCAATTCAGAGACATTTGACACTCAAGTATCAGAAATGATGTAAATAACGCAATAAAACCTTAATCAAATGATTTTGATAGAATTGAACCAATTGCAATCAAACAGAGTCCTTGTAAAGTACCGTTACCATTTAATTAAATAATGACAAACAAAAGTTTGGAAATTTATTGAGAAATTATTACTGTATGCTGCTACAACTTCCAAGCGCAGTGTCGATAGTTGGTACATCTCTTTTCACATTAAAAGTTTTGATGAAATCGTAATTATTTCATTAAAACTTTTAATGTGAAAAAAGATTTACCAATTTATCTGCAGTTTCTGCGAATTCGTTGTTGTTTCAATTGTTAATTTTATTTTTGAAGTAATTTCCGAGAGTGTAATTTGTTCATAAAAACATTTGATTGGTTGTTTTAAAATCAAATTATGGTGGAAGGTAAAAACAGACTAGAATTTCATCAGTGAAATATTGTTCTGACACTATTAATGTATTTTGGAAAACAACCTGCTTTTCCAAGGAACTGCAACAATATCTTTTGGACGAAGAGCAGTGAAGCAGAAATAGAATTCTTTATTTGTGTGACAACAACGAGAAGTTCTAATTCCCAGCAATTCGAATGATTAGTGGAGGAGGTTGGGGATTAGTAATAAATTATTCCACAGCAAAAGAGAAAAATGAAAAAAAAAACCAACAAATCCCTATTTGCATAAAATTCATTTTTTTTTAAATAGCCTTTTTTGATTAAATTCAGAACTCTAAATGAAGATTGTGACAATTGGTTTATGTTAAGTTTAAAAAAGAGTCTTATCTGTGTAACGAAATAGCCTTTGATGTTGAACCTCTATGTTGAAGTTAACTATGACTTTTCCTAAATGCATTTTTCAAGTTATAGCGATTGTTGTGTTTTAAGTATTTTGGCAAACGCTGTAATTATTAGTGTAATTTGAATTCAACAGTCATTACTAATCTGTTTAATTCTTTGTCAGTAAATATAGACAAATGCTTTTAGATATACTCCACGAATAACTTTTTATATATATATATTTTATTCCATTTATATGAAAGTGATTGTTACTTGTCAATTGTTAGGTAAAAAACTAGTTTGAAAAATTTTGTAAATCTGGGGGCACGGCAGTGCCCCCGCCAAGACGAGCCGAAGGCAGGAAGGGCACTACGTACCTTTTCTGGAAGTGTTTCGTCGTATTTTCGAACCCTCATAGCTTCGGCCTAGATAATACTAGAGAGCTCAAATTTTCAGGATATGATGCAGTTACCAGACTAATGAAATACGCTAAGTTTCATTTATTTAGCTTTTATACTTTGGATTTTATTAATAACTAAAATACGTCGATTCCGTCACTCACTCACTGACTGACTGATTGACTGACTGACTGACTGACTGACTCATGATCATCAAAACCTCTAGGGTACTTCCTGAAGTCCTAGAAAGCTTAAATTTGGTATGTAGGTTAGGATTAGCACACAAACAACAAAAAAATTAAGAAATCCGTAACTTTCACATTCCAACCCCTCATAAAGGGGGGGGGGTCTGGTTATGTATTATCGAACCCTCATTGCATCTTATCCTGAAAATTTGAGCTCTCTAGTATTATCCAGGCCGAAGCTTTTACCATACTAATGAAATACGCTAAGTTTCATTTATCTAGCTTTTATACTTTGGATTTTATTAAGATCTGAAATACCCTCAATGCTTCGGCCTAAATAATACTGTGTAATAATGTGATTTCTTCCAAAGTGCAAACAGCTTGTATATACAAGTTGACCAATAGATAAACAGAAAAGTAGGGTATTGAAAAAAAATCCATTTTCTAAATAATCTTAAAACTAAATTTAGTTGTAATAGATAATCCCAGCCAAAACATTTCATGTAAAATAAGTTGCCAAGATTCACATGCTCATAACGCTTTCACTGTTAAAAAGTTATCAGATCTCATCCTACAAAAAGAAATGAAATCCCACCCAAAACACTTCGTGTAAAATAAGTGCCAAGACTCACATGTCGTAATGCTTTCACTGTTAAAAAGATATGAGATCTCATGTAGAGCCAAGCCCCTAACTCTACGAGGCCTAACTCTACAAACCCTAACTCTAAAAACCCTATATCTTGGTCAAAAAGTATGGCTTGGCCGTTTCATGGAACTATTTCATCTCACCCAAAACATTTCATGTAAAATACGTTGCCAAGATGCTCATAACGCTTTCACTGTTAAAAAGTTATCAGATTTCATATAGTGCCAATCCCCTCACTATACATGCCTAACTCTAAAAACCCTACTATCTTGGTCAAAAAGTGTGCCTTGGCATACTCCATATCCTTTACATAACTCCATGGGATTGTCTGTGCGACAGCCACGAAACGGCCAAGGCATACTTTTTGACCAAGATATAGGGTTTTTAGAGTTAGGGTTTGTAGAGTTAGGCCTCGTAGAGTTAGGGGCTTGGCTCTACATGAGATCTCATATCTTTTTAACAGTGAAAGCATTACGACATGTGAGTCTTGGCACTTATTTTACACGAAGTGTTTTGGGTGGGATTGTTATTTGTAAATATATTTCTTTTACAGAAACTGCAAATCAGGATAATATAGTGGAATTGTGTTATTACTAAAGTACATTAGACACGCAGAGCCTTTACTGTTTTCAACTTCATTTAATTGCATCACAAACAAAGTTCAATAGAATGCACAAATCTATCTTCTAACACTTCAATAAGTAAACAATTCACTTCTATTTGTTTTCTTCCATTCTTTTAATCAGTCCTTGAATTTCTTTAGCATGTAGAATCTTCTAACCACATTCTAGTTCTCATAGTTCTCATTTATATTCTACATTCATAACTTTATAGAAAATCTTCTAATTAAATTAATTAATCCTCTAACATATATTCAAAGGTTGATTTCGTAAAGTTCAAACACATTTCTTTCCTCTTGTAATTACAATAATATCCAGGAATCAATTCTTCAAGTTTCCTTAAATAAATATAATCGCATAATATATATAGTTCCTCGGAATTAATGCTTAAATTCCTTTGTAACCACTAATTAAATATACGATATCTAGTTCTGAAATATTAACACAATTCTTTCTTTCCAAAGTTCTTATGTATCCTTTTAACTTTTTCTTTATTAAAAGTTATTACTCGATGACACTATTTAAATGTCCTATTAAATTAAGTTCCTTCTATATTGGATGTGTTACAAATATCATTCTTTAACTATGTTGAAATAGTATCTTGCACACAAGGAAATATTATCATCATTATTATCATCTTGTTTGATGATAATGTTCCATCTTTCCATTAGAGTCTTGCCGAATAAATAAAGTAAAAAAATTACTTACAGTTGATGTCTGTATCACCAAAGTTCATCTGGAACTTCTTGTTTTGAAGATCTGCGTTGTATCTCTTTATTTCCATCCAGGGATGTTCCATAGGGCTGCATCGTTCCACGTTGAACTAGCGTTCTTGATCTCATAGGTCATGTTTCTATTGGCCTTTCTCCACTTTGTTATAATTTGACGCCCTTTTGTCAATGATTCGGTTCCAAGTTGTGTCTTTAATAATTTACTTCAGTAAATCATTAAAATAATATATATTAAAGTAATATGAATGCCTTTTAGCCCTTAGCTTCATTCTCTATATCAGAATGAAAGAAGAACAACTAATCACTCGAGTTAATGATAGTTGATCTGCTCTCTCATGTTAATAATTTAGCCGTCTAAGCATCTAAGCACCATATCTCTTCATTCTTACTAATAATGCTTTATTGTCAATATTGATATCCTCTTTCTGCCTCTCGCCAGTTATCGTTGCTACGACAATAGTTATCATATGATTATATATAAACAATCATCTTCTACAATTGTTCTTTATATGCTTTCAATTCGCAACATAAATATTACTTCATCAAAAAAAAAAAAAATAATGCAAGTTGCTTTACTTCAAAATACTATCTTTCAATGGGATTTTAAATATTACTTATTGTTTCTTTTAAAATCGAATAAACTATGAAAAGATAACCTTCACTCGGCAACTACTGAACCGATCGACTTGAAATTTTGATAAGCTTTAGTTTAGAGCACTGTTTCCCAAAGTGGGAGATACCGCCCCATGGGGGGATGGGGGGGGGGTGCTGGAATAATCCAGGAGGAGTAATAGCCTCGGATGAAATTAGGGAGAGTTGAATAAAATACTAATGGGGGAGTGGAAGCATAAAGAAGGAAGAGAAGTTAAGATAATTTTGAAAAACCGTTCGAACACGTTTCATTTCTGTATGTAATGCGAATGTTACAATGGTTGATTTTAATTAATAGTTTTATAATTTAAAGCAGGAGTTCTCAACCGGGGTCCACATGGACCCTGGGGGTCCATGTAATATTCTTCGGGGTCCACAGGCAAAAAATAACAAATTGGGGGTCCCTAGTGATATTTTGGTGGTCCATGGGGCAATTCCACTTCAGAACGGTTGTTATTACTCAAAATAAAATTTTTACTGTAATTTACCCCATACTGAAATAAGTAGAGTATATATATGAATGATTCTTTCTAACTGTATTTATTTTAGATTTATTTTTCGCCTATCTACTCAACCATCGGTCAGTACTTACCAGCAGGGCCGTCGGGTGGTTTGTTGGCGCCCAGGGCAAGATTTCGTCAGGCGCCCTACACTT
>JAFIDM010000001.1:9467526-9526071 GCA_023159025.1 Thereuonema tuberculata
TGCCAATTTCCGGTGGTTAATTCATGACTTAAGTCAGGAGTTCACCACCGGGGTCCATGTAATATTCTACGGGGTCCACAGGGATCTCATTGAATCACACTTATTTTAAAATGGTTTATTATAAATTATTTAGCAATATATAGAATATGTATTATTTATCCCTGCAGAATAATTTATTTGCATTAAATTAGTTTTCATTCAAAATAAAGCATAATCATTTACTATTTCATTGATTATTAATATAAGCCCTTTACTTTTTAGCTATGAGGGGATCCATCAAAAACAAAAGAAGGGAAAAGGGGTCCATTGGTAAAAAAAGGTTGAGAAACCCTGATTTAAAGCTTCAAGTTGTCTTATTTACAACAACATCTTTCTTCACCGTGTTGTAGGCCGTAGATAGAAATACAGATATATAAAAGAACGGAAATTTATCACTGCATCTTTCTGTTTGTTCACTTAAACGTTGGCGTTGAGTAATTTTGGGTGTTGGGAATGAGGGGGGGGGGCGTTGAGTAATTTTTTTTTTTTTTTTTTTTTTGAAAAGAGCGCAGCGGGTCAAATAAGTTTGGGAACTTATTGTTTACAGTGTCTACTATATAATCTATGTTTTATTCGACCGTAGTTTGTGGAAAACGTTTACTGTTTCCGCATTTTTGCGGATAAGCAGAAATTAAAAAATATTTATTATTTAGTAGACACTAAACTAAAGCACATCCAAATTTCAAATCGATCGTGTCAGTAGTTATCCAGGAAAAAAATTCCCAAACTTCCTCTTTCTGCGGTGAATAATCGGTTGTCGTTGGTTAACCCTTCAACGCTTCTTAGGTGAAGTTTAGGTTTGAACGGGTCGCCCTTAATTTTATGCTTTAGCACAATTTTATTTTTACTTGTTTTATAAGATATTTTGAAGACTTTTTTTCAATGTTTACCTGCTGCAGTCATTGCAGACAACTCTCGATACAGCTAAACCTGAGAGACGTAAACCTGTATTACATATAAATTACTGTGTATATTTTAGTGTACAATACGACACTTCTTAAATACCATCTAATATCAATTTTTACCATTTCAATATCAATTAATATGTCTGTACTTTGGTGTAATATTGTACAGTCGGCCCTCCGTATCAGCGGATTCAGCCACCACTGATCAAAAATATTTGGAAAAAAAAGTTCCAAAAAGCAAAACTTGAATTTGCCGCGCGCCAATACTACATGGAATCCACGCAAATGAATTGATGTATAGACATATCCTGCTGAAGCCTTCCACAATTTCGCAGATTCTCAGTCTCTCTCCAGCACTCGTTGTTTGAGGCAATGTTCGCCTCGCGTCTTCTTCCTTTCGTTACTTGCATTGTGACACCATTTGATTCTGTGAAAATATGGCTATTAAAATAATCTCTTGAAAGTTAAGAGGGAGTGTAAAGTGAAGAAATTTCTCGAAGAGAAATAAAATATATACTTTTTATACGTACTTGTATTTTACATATTCTGTGTTTTATTCTATGTATTTCTCCTTCAGGTTATTAAACGAAAGCAATCTGTAAGTATAAAGCAAAGAAAATGTTATGTTGTTGACGTGTAGCCATTAGACCTACAATGGCTGCGTCTGTACTGAATTTGCCAGATTTTTTTCTTGTTGTAATTATTCCTAAACAATACAGTATAACAACTATTTACCTTATACTAGATATTAAAAGAAATCTAGAGATATTTGAAAGTATGCAGAGGATGTGCGTAGCTTATATGCAAATACTACGCCATAAAAGACTTTATATAAGGAATTTTAGCATCCGCCGTTTTCGGCATCTGCGGCGGGTCCTGTAACCAATCCTACGCGGATACCAACAAACAACTGCGTTAAGATGTGAATTTTTTGTTTTTCTTTATATATCAATGAAATTCGTTTACTTAAACAGTGACTTACGTAAGTTGTGAATCGCTTGAATTAGTCGGCAGCCGTTTGGGCACCCTTAAGTAGCCCGCACACGAGGGAGCTTTTGGCCGAGTTGCATGTGCAACTTGATGCCTAGAGCGGTTTTTTGAGCTGCATGGGCCAAGTTGCATGGAAGTTGCATGGAAAAAAAGCTTCACAGAACGGCGGTGCACCACGGAAAGTTGCATGGAATTACCCAATCACAGTGCAGCATTTTTATACGTCAGGCGTGACGTCATGCTCAAGGAAGAAACATGGCGTCGAAACAGATTTCCTTCGCTTGAGATGGGCGAATCGCGAATACAGAAAAAATATCAGATTATTTCGAGTTTCTTTCACACATAAATACAGTTTATATGTAAATGCAGTAATTTAATGCGGCAGAATGTATCAGAACGTTTCAAAAACCTAGTTTTTTTGAATATTTCACATCGCAAGCAGAGTTTCGCTCATTCACCATTTCCGGAAACTGCCACGTGACGTCATTGTTTCAGTGAGCAATGGATTATTATTGGCTGTTGGTCGTTGTTATTCGTGAATCGCATTATTGCCATCAACTGCGATTACATACCGGCTAATAATATTATAAAAATATTTCTCATATGTTTAAAATAAATCACAAATATTTAGTTTTGGAACGATATCACAGCAGTATCCTTGACGTCATGTCCAGTGATGTCATTCAAATTCGTAGTGTGCTTCGTTTGTTGTCCGCACGGCGGCGCTAACAATGTTGCATCGTTTGCGCACTGATAGTCGCATGCAGCTTTTTCTGTGCACCTCAATTTCCTCGAGTTGCACAGAAAAAGCTCCCTCGTGTGCGGGTAGCTTTAGGGCCGAGAGAGGGAGATCCTAGGTTTCGATCCAGCATTTTTGAGGCCCCCTCCCATAATATAAAATAAAAACTTCGAAAAATGGAATAGTTTGGAGAAAAATGCATACATTAATACAAATATAAATAAATAAGTAGTATTTTTGTCAAAATAACAATCACCTAAAATGGCATATTAAAAAAAATATCGATTTTAGAAAGTTAGGAATTACAACTCACTCTAATAACTGCCCCTCAAACCTCAGATGCCTCGGAAATGCTATTGGCGACCCTGAGTCTTCTGTATACGCTTTTAAATTTAGCTAATAAGATAGAATTCACTATACGAACTGATATAGAAAAACAATAAAGCTGGAAATTACATACATATAATGAAAGACGGAACGAAGAATGTACATTATACTCTTACTAAACTACCCATTTCTTGCACAGAGAGGTGCCGGATTATTGAGAGTAAATAAAAATTTAGTTTATTTCTTCATTAAATTTACAGTAATGTCACAAGTTTACTGTATATGTTAAAAAAAAACAAGTATATGATAAAAGTAAGAAAAAAACACACAATTTATATTTACAAACTTGAAATGATCTAGTAGAAAATACGATCACACCTCCCTAACTAAAAGAAAACAGTTGTTGTAGGATGTCCTCCAGCAAATGCTTGACCTTGTTATTAATGAAATGATCTTTTCATATCAGTACACTAAAGTACAATATGTATTATACATAGTGAAAGAAATGCACAATTGTAAAACAGCACAGATGAAATCTTGCATTTTCAACTAAATGCGGTTTTTCACTTCGAAACATTGTCACGGATTTTTGTCTGCTTTAATCAACATGACAGTCGGTGTAACGCTTTGTCACGCAATCGCTTTACTAGCATTACGTCGGCAGCGCACGTGTCTGGTTCTTAAAGTATGTACTGCAGAAAGATTTCGGCCGCTGCAGCGCCAGCAATGTGAGAAAACGTCGTGCTCTCTCCTTAGATGACTTCTTCCTCATCACTTTCATTTTTTCCTTCCTGCACACTTACATGATTTCTTCATCTGTTACAGCTAAAAACTAAAACCTTTCACATGCGGCCAACGTGCCATCACAGCGCCGTCTGAGTAGCAACAAATACTTTTCATTCGGTCCATCAAGCGGTTCCGTGGTTGAATGAAAAATGTTCCAAAACTTTAGAAAATGAAAACTTCCAAAAACTGCCGATAGATGGCGCCAGCGCAGTTTTAAATCGAGTGCGTTGAAGGACATTCTTTGCAGGCGCGGAACACGATTAACTCACGAGTTACCTGATAATTCTATTAGGCGATGTCTACGATGATAAATATATGGTACTGGAAATTAAGATGTTGGATATTTTTTTAAAAATTTAAACTTTAATTAATAGTATAACTGTAATTGATAATGATCACGTGATGTTTTACCAACTGAGGAAGGTTTCAAGTGAAGGGGTGGCAGAGAAGGCCACAAAGGCACCGCAGTTTTAAATCGAGCGCGTTTAAGAACATTCTTTGCATGCGTGGAATACGATTAACTCACGAGTTACCTGCTTTTTAAAGCTAACGCATTTATACATTGGATTAATTTTGGCAATTTTTGAATCTGTTGGATATTTTCCCGGTTATCTACAGTTTTTGGCAATTATTTTAATTATATGAGAAAATGACATGTTTTCTTGTTATATCATTCTTATACTTAATTTGTCATGGCTCATAGATTTTTTGTTTTTCATTTTTGATTTTATATTACTTACTTCATTTATTAAGGGTTCTTCTAAGACCATTGTGTTTCTAATTATTCCAACTGAGTCTGTAGATATAAATAGTTTTGAACAGTTTCTATAATTATTGGATATTCTTTTATTGTAGCAAAATTTATTTGCTAGTAGAATTCTCATTTATAGCCCTCCACTGAATTGATTAGGTTTTTGATTTCTTTGTTAGAATATTTTACTTTTTTCCTGCCAAGTATTTTATTTCGAGAAAAAAAAATCACATTTATTTCATCCCATTGTCTTTAGGATTATTACGTTCATTATTGAATTTGTTTTTATGGATTTTTAGCTTTCTTTATCATTATATTAATTTTATTTCTAAAGATTTTATAAATAGTTTGTATTGATTGGATTGTTTTCTAAATAATTTATCTCTTTTATTTATCTCTGCTATAATTTCAGTTGTAATCCAATCCTTTGGTTTTCTGTTTAAATTCTTTTCCTGTTTTTATTTATTTTTTTTTCTGCTGAATTCTGAATTATTAATCTCGCTTATTAGTGTTTTATAAATTACATTAGGATCTGTAATATTTTCATTTTCAACTCTTACAATTAATTGCTTACTTTTCCAATTAATTTATCTGGATTTACGCAATGTTTATTGCTGTAATTTTTCTTTTCTTTAGGTCTTCTTTATTTCTGAAATACTTTATTAACTCTAGAATTATTTATGTAGTAATCTGAGATTTGTTCTTTAGTATAATTGTTTGTGTTTCGATATCACGTTTATTTATAAAAATGTGATCAATATTTGTTTTGGTATTTCAGTCAATTGTACTGCTGTTTCTTGTTTTCCATAAAGACAGTTTTTTCAAATTATTGTTGTACAATAATTCCACGTATTTTGTATAGAATTGTTTTTATATATTTTGAAAATATCTAAATTTACATCATCAAATAGTATAGTGGGAGAAGTTTTTATTACGTTTTCATTTTTTAAAATAAATTCTCTATGTCATCGGTAAATTTTCCTTTATTTGTGTTAGGAGGTTTGTATATGGCTAAAATATTGTGTTTGTTATTTGAAAATCTTATTAATAAATGTTCAATGTTTAATAGAGTCAAGGGTCATTCTGAAATTAAGTGGAATTTCCGTACAAGAAAAAAAAAATTAAAATCTAGAGAAAAATTATTATTAATATTTTTTTTTAAATAACCAATAACAAACTAAACACATGTACACCCTTTGTAGAGGTCAAGAATAAATATTTTTATCAGAAAAAAAATAGTTTACAATTTTGCTTCCATGGAGGTTACAAATTGATTTACATTACATCATTAAAGTTAGATGGGTCATCCTCAAAAAAAGATGGTCATGTAAAGATGGTATGAACATGCAGTTCATAACCATAAATCCATAGATCCAGAGCTTATGTTTTCTGAAAGATAACAGGTATTTCCAAAATAAATAATTAAAGTTAAAGTTTTAACATATGACATACAACATTTGTTGAACACATGGATGTTACAAAGAGAAAAAGAACGCACCTGGCAATAAAGGCAATCCGGTCTTTTAACAGCAAATAACACACATGAGATCCAAACAATCAACAGATTACTCAAGATCGCTGCCTTCTCCTTCACTACAGCTCTACCAGTGAACAGTGTTGTTGCCCAGTGAGCATTTTCAGAACTTTTATCGATGTTCCATGGTGTTTACATCCAACCCCGTGGACAACTTTTGAGTTAAAATTAGGCTATTTAAATCTTTTATGTTTAAAATGTTAGTTGGTGTAGAGTTTAATTTATATAATTTATTATTGTTATTGAGGTTTTTTTTGAAAAATTTAATAATATTTTTCGATAAAACACTTGTTAATGTTGAAAAAACAGGGGTGGGGACATTCCATGGAGGTTACATTTCGTACACTTCTCAGAGTTTTACTTTTAAATGTAAAATTATTTTCATAAAATAATATTGGTATCTTTTAAATACAATCTTGTTTCATTTATAAAAAATTATCAAGCTTATATAAATCAGTTTTTTAAGATAGAAACTTAGGGGGGACAAAAAATTCCACTTAATTTCAGAATGGCTCTCAAGTGATTTTTATAAAAAAAACAATAATACCTCTTCCTTTTTTTTTTTTATTTCTTACTTTTGCATTCTTTTTAAAATTTTTAATATTGTAAAAAATAAAAAATAATCCTTTTTTAATTCACTGCTAATTTGATATGATTTAAATTAATCTGATTTCCACAACTAAAAAAAACTAAGGCCGATTTTTAATTATTTTTTTTTTCAGAGCATTGAAAATTTTTGCTCTTTGTATTTAGTGAATGTTCTATTTTGAATGCAAACGATTTTTGTCATTTTCTCAACTTAAAAAAAAAACAAAAAAAAACAAAACAGGAAATTTCAACTTTTTAAGAAAAGTGGGCTTTAAGTTCTTTCGAGCATTTTGATAAACTTGTAGGAAAATGTATTGCTGTGATATGTATTACCTGATGTTTATGATTTTTCTTTTCTCTTTAATTTATTTGATCAAAATAAGGAAGCTATTTATTATGGGTCTGTTTAGTTTTGAGCGAATAACTCTTTTCACAGTAATTTCCCTTTTTTTTTGTGGTATTTATTTGCATATAAACTAATGCATATTCAATATTTTGAATTCAAAGCTACAGAAGAAATATCTTTATCTGATAATATGATTTGTTAAACTTTTATTCGAATGATTAGAAATAATAATTAAAAAAAAGAATCCATCTGTTTTTTACTGGAGTTCTTATGCTTTATTAAATCATGGCAATTTTTTTTAATTGATATTAATTTTTTTGAAGTTAATTGAAACTATTTAATCAACTTTAACGTACGTGACAAGATTATTACATAAAAGAAAACACAAAGGAACAAAACTAAACAAAAATTCACTGAACTAATTTTGGATCGGACTGATGAGAGTGTAATAATTCGAAACAGTACCGACTCCGATTCCCGGTACAAAAACCAAAATTAGCTCAGTGAATCTGTGCTTAGTTTTGTGCGTTTGTGTTTTCTTTTATGTATTAATTGAAAATAATTTAGAGAAATTTTATTAATTTTAAATGTGGAATTGAGTCAAGTCTATTTTGTAAGTTAATTTACTATTCGACAAGTTTAAAAAAATATTTAATAAATATACTAGTAAATAGTTATCTAATTCTGTTGTAGATTTCTGTGACTAAAATATATATTTACAAAGAAACAGATAAAAAAATTTTAAATAAAAAGAAATTTTATTCAACATAAGACAAACTACCAATTTGGCCAAATGTGATACAATGGAGTTTCCTTACAATTGCCAATTAAAAGAAACGCTAAACAGAAAGAGAAACAATAATTATTAAAACAAATGGAATTCAAAGGATTTATATTATGAAAAATAACATACGTAAGTACGTTTACAAATACTAATTATAATTCTTTTTATTTATTTTTATTTTGCCAATGAATCCTTTGCTATAAATTTGTAGCAGCCTTGAATTTAAATCAAAATATTTCAACAATTCAAATTTACAACAAAACATAATATTGATAAAAAGTTTCTTGAAGTAAACACATGGAAAATTAACAAAAACTTTGAAAATCAATTCCCTTAAGCAGATCTATGAAATTACAAAATATTTAATTATTTATTTATTAATTGTAGTTATATAGATATGGTAAAGAAAACGAAGAAATAAAAATATATATGTATATATTTAAGTAATTCAGATAAAACATGTACTTAATGGTTGTTACTTTTTTGAAAAGAAGACATTTTATTAAAAAATTCTGATATAATTATTACTGATTTTTTAGAATATAAATTTTTAAAATTATTTTACTCCTGTGGCTGAAATAAAAACTATTTTAGAGAACAAAGTGAAAATTGCTAAATCTAACCTTTAAGTTAATAAAAAATATAAATTGTAAATTTTTCTAAAAGTTTGATGATCTATCATTAACTTACTAATTACAAATAACAAAAATAAAAACTTATTTTTTATGTTAATTTTCATTCAAATATTATTTTTCAGGAGTTAAATTTCTAACAAATTTGTTAATCTAATGAAATGCTAAGTAATTTTATCAAGTCAGTTTCTATCTAAACAAACAAATAAATTATATTATACAAAACAAATTGTTCTATGCTGTTCTAATTTCATAGACACAGAATGAAAAATAATTATAATATCAAGAAGATAAGAAGGAAAAACAAAGTTAGTAAATAAAAATGAAATGAGTAAAAATCCTATATAATTTAAGTTTGAATAATAATTCATTTTAAACAATTTCCAATTTCAAAAATTTTATAACCGACATTAAATATCTGCCAATTTTAAACTAAATAAGCCGGTTTCTTTAGGTCTAATTACAAAATTTTTCAAGAGAATATTTGCTGACTTTAGTCAACTCTAATTTTTGTTATACAAAATGAATTTTTGATTAGTACTTGTTGAAGTTATCATCCCTTCGCAGTCAGAAAAAAATAACGGTAAAAACTTTCATAACTTCAGAAATCTCATTCGTCAATACGAAGTCATGAAGAAGTTATGAAAAGACACTAAAAACCTTCAATGATTCAATGAAAAAGCCATAATTTACTATTGTATGATGGAAAAGTGGAGATGGTACAGTCATTTTATCTTTCCCGCTCTTTACATACACTTAATAATTATTGATACTAACAGCTGGTAATAAAACTATCGCTATATTGAAGAAGAAAAGCTAACAATACAAAAAACTGTGGCTAAAACTACTGTATATATTTTTTACAGGATAATTATTACAGACAATATAAGAAGAACTATATATGACATTAAGAAACAAATTCTAAGATTGAAATAATGACGAAGAAAAAGATAAAAATATGTATCACTTCAGTCTTAGAATAATGATGAGGCATTCGGTTTGTTTATATTACATTATAATTTAAAAGAGGCACTTAAATATACAAAACTAAAATAGACTAGTGTCAGGAAATGAATGGCATTGAATTGACAGAACTAAATAAAACGTAGTTGAATGTATAATACTGTTTTTGATGAAATGGAAGTATTTGGACAGCGTTTAAAAACAGCATCACAGCAACACGTCTTGAATGAAGCATCTGAGAAAGAAAATCAAAACAAAATTAAAAATCGGGATTATATTTTCAGTGATATTTTTAACATAGTTTGATTCATGAATTATGATTCATAGAGTTTTTATGATTTAATTTTTAACTTTTTTTGTTTTGTTTTGTTTTATTTTTTTATTTTTATTTTTTATGTGTGTGAAAGATTTTTTTTTAATGAAATTCAATATCTTATGTACAATAATAATATTTTAAGAATTAATTATACTGCACTATTAATTAAACAAAGTAATTTTTTTAAAAAAAAGGAAATATGACATACAATAATATTGAAATATTCGCATCTGTTAAAAGTATTTAGTCTATCAGAATAAAGAGCATAGTTGAATAAAGATAAAAAAAAATGATTAATAATTTGTTATTTTAATGTTTAGGAAATAATTGGATGAATTGGATTTGTATAAAAAAAAAATTAAAAAAAAATCTTCCTACAAAACATTGACTTAAACATTAAAATAAATCTATTCTGAAAATAATGAATTTTTTTTTTTAAAAGAACTTGATTTAATTTCTTACTCTTCTATGATGGTACGATTGGAAGAATTAAATATATCCACACGAAGTAACCAGAGGAGACTTTTTCATTCCGATCACTAAATAATAAATTAAAAAATAAAAATTAGTAAGAAGTAAACATAGTTTTTAATTGAAAAGTTAAAAAAAATCTAAATGTAAATACGTTTTATCATCAAAAATGATTGAGACAAGTTAGTTCACAAATAAACCTAAGCAACATGTTTTGCAATTGTATCTTAAGCAGATAAAAATTACCACAAAATTAAAAATCCAAAATTATACAACATTAATCTAAGTATTAAAAAAAGAAGAAAAAAGGAATAATTAAATAATCAAATAAAAAACTTGAACTGACATTCCTTGAATTAAGTCTAAAAAATCCAAATAGAAATAACACATGTGTTGTTTTCTTACTGATTGATCTGTTGGTGTTGAAACATCAGATCGTGTGGAAATCTCAATCTGCAGATAACTACTTGAAACATCCTGAAAAATATTTAAAATAAGGTTTTATCTTAAACAGTTAATACTTCAACAGAAAAAAAAAAAATCTATTCTTGAAATTGCAACAAATCTTTCATTAAGATTACTAGATTATCTTTCATAAATTTCTTTGTGTTAAAATACAACATAACTATCAAGAGAATTAAAAAAAAATCATCACAATTAGAACATCCCAATGAAGATAAAATTTATATAAAAGGAAATTTTCACAAAATAAAAAAAAAAATACAGAATACAAAAAAAACTATGCTGATGATACTTTCTCAGGAACTTATAGATAACTTTCTATATTGCAAAAAATATATTTTTATGATCATTTTTACTCGGAGAAAGCAATGCACCTCAGTTAAATGTAAAGTTTAATTAACGAAATAGAAAGGATTTAACTATCAAAAAAGTAGTAAATTAAATGAAATATACATAAAACTGTTTTCCAATGCACATCTAGTTTTAATATTCAGTTTCAGATGTAATTTAAAAGCAATAAGCCTGTATTTTTCATTATTCGTAGATAATAAGACAATTTATCTAAATAAAATACTTACAATTTTTAATATAAGCGTTTTACATAAATATAAATACACTTGCTTACATACTTTGCACTGGCTTGAAACCAAGGATTGAAAGACTTACAACTTAAAAAAATAAGAAGAAAAATCGTTTCTTTAAAGTATTTTATGAGAAAAAGGAATAAGAATAAAGAGTAAAGTGTCTTTGAAAATTCATAAGACACTTCGGAATAGCGAAAGCAAAGTGTTTCTACTCACCTAGAGAAAGACAAATAAAAGGACGCTGTCGGCAGAGGGCGGTAGCCAACCTCTACAAATTCTCAGCTCCTTAGGGACTCTATTTATAGGCAAAAGCGAGAGCAAGAAATTCTCTCTTGAAACAACTGACAGCTAACGACGTCTGGTGTCAATTCAGTAAAACAAAGAAAAAGTTAATTGAATTACAACTGTTTTTATCGAGGACTCATAAGGAGATGGAATATTAGCGCTCACAGTGGTTCAACGTTGAAGCATCTGCCAACGCCCCCACTGGAGACCATATTGGAAGCTGTAGTTTATAAACTGGTTTAAATAGTGGCAAGAAAATATTTTTTACAATTAGTCAAATTTAGTACGACCAACATAAGTGCAAGAAATCGATTTTAAGCATATTTATGATTAGAAAATACAAAGAATTTTAAGAAATAAAAATATACATCTAATTTTCTTTAATTCAGTGAAATAAAATAAAAAATACTTGCAAATATCTTTAATTCTATTCTTTTTTATTCAACGCATTATTTTTATACGAAATAGTTCACGATTTTTTTCCAATATGGTGAGCGATTTACAACAAGTAGGATCCAAATTTTTATTACATTTTTTTTTAATTTCTATTTTGTACCATACTTTATATCTGGTTGAAATTAGCATGACTTTACTTAGATATAAAAATTATTATTACTATATTGCTAAAATTTTAGATATTTTTATAGTACAATATCAACATCAAAAATTTTTGCTTATGCTGATGACATCATATTGATAAATATAAATGAAAATTATGAAACTGCAGAATACAATATACAAAAAGACTTTAATAAATTAATTATTTGGACACACAATAATAAAATGAAAATAAATAGTGAAAAAACAAAACTAATGATATTGAAAACAAAAAATAAATTTTTACATACAAATCCAGTAATAAAATATCATGATTATAATTGTTTATTCGATGATGACATAAACTTCCAAAGTTGTAATTGTGATAATATTGAAATTATTAAAACAATTAGATATCTAGGTTTATATATTAATGATCAATTCTCTTGGAAAACACATTATTTATATATATTAAATAAACTTAATTCATTAATATATATGTTTCAACATATAAAGGGTATCTTTTCTATAAGATACAAGATGTTAATATATAAATCATTTATAGATTCATTAATAAATTATGGATTATGTTGTTGGGTACATTTAGGTAATACAGACACTAATAACATAAATAGAATATTAAATAAAATAATGAATTACATAATACAAGATTATTGTATATTAACAAAAAATGAAAAAATACAGATAAGAATAAAATATAAAATTTTGATGCCAAAAGAAAAAATATTATATTCTTTAATAATAAATAACTTTTATAAAATTAGAAATCAAATTAGAAATTATAACTTAGAAAATATTACTAGAAATACATTAATAAAGATTTTATATTATGAAAATCCTAAGAACAACTTTGGATTAAGAAATAAAAATAGAATTCTATTAAAGATTTTTATGCAAATTACAAATGAATTAAAACAAAATAAATTTAATAAAATAAGTATATTAAAAAGGCAAATACTGAAAAAAATAATATTTGGCGAAATTATCTGGAATATTTAGGTATTTTTGATTACATATACTATGTTTATATTTTGTGTGTTTTTGGTCTTGTGTATTGATATTTTGTTTATATATTTTTTAGTTGAATAATTTTGGCATGAGAGATTGTTATTTAAAGTTTTATTTTCACAATTAGATTTAGAAATTTTTAATGTTATACAGTATAAACATTATGTTATACAGTAATGTTATACAGTATAAACATTGAAAGAAAGAAATTGTAATTAGAATAATAAGTAAAAAATAATTTGGGAACCTTAAATTTGATTGTAATGAATGATATTTATAATAATTTTCTTTTTGTATTTGATTTTCTTTTTATATTTCTGTGATATATTGATTTTTATATAATTATATAATTGAATCTAATTTAAGTATAATTCGTATAATTGCGTAATTATATAATTTTTATATGATTTTATATGATTAATACTTTTTAAATTACAAATATAAATTATTTATACTTTCAGCACCTGCATCACAGGATTTCATTTTGAAAACCTAAAAGGACTGTAATTTTAAATATAGAAATAAATAAAAAAAAAAAAAAAAAAAAAAAAAAAAAAAAAAAAAAATAATTTGAATAAGAATAATTCTGGTATTATTGATAACTATTTTGGGATTATTTCAAGTTTAGTTGACCTATTTGCAGAATATTATTAAAGCAATATTATTTATATTTCTTTTTTAATTTTTTAATGATAATAAATGTTTTTTATTTATTTATTTATTTATTTATTTATTTATTTATTTATTTATAATAAATATATCTAATAAACTCAATGAAGCAATAGGAAAGCTTCTTGACTGGAGTTATTGTAATAAACTAAACTTCAGTCATGAAAAAACTAAGGCAATATTATTCACAAAAAAATACAAATATAATTACCCATATATTGTAATAAATGGTAAAGAAATTGAGTGGATTGATTCTATGAAGTACTTGGGTGTATTTTTTGATACAAAATTAAATTTTAAAAAACATTTAAATTATATTTTATCTAAAGCCAAACAAATAGGCAATCAATTAATAAGATGTGGAAGTAATACTTGGGGTTTGAATTCTAAATCTGTAAAAACCATTTATAAAGGAGCTATACAACCTATTATACTCTATGGTGCGGCAGCTTGGGGTGCTGTTATCTTCAATAAAAGTATTATAGATAAAATGTTAAGTGTTCAAAGATCTTTTGCATTACGTATTGCAAAAACCCGTAAGACGGTATCAACTGATGCACTTTTGGTTATTACAAGACTCCAACCTCTCCCTTTGGCAGTTCAATATAAAGTCATTGATTTCTTTTTAAAAACAGGAAATATAAAAGATGCTCACCAAGCACTAATTTGGGAAACAGGCATTAACATGATTCCCAGAGAAACTGCTATGACTAATAATATCTTTCCACCATTACGATCAGTACCAAATGTAGTATTGGATGGTTTAGATCCAAATACATATAATGCAGATATTAATATCTTTACTGATGGGAGTAAATCTAATATGGGAGTTGGTGCTAGTGTAGTAATAATAATACACAAGTATCCAACTTCCATAGAGTATTGTTTTAGATACAAATTCCCTTGTTATACCTCTATATTCCAAGCAGAACTGTCTGCAATTAAATTTGCTGTCGAATGGTCCACAAAGTTACAAAATAAAACTCTTAAAATTAATCTGTTTAGTGATTCAAAATCTTCCCTTCAGACACTCCTAAATATAAACAGTAAGCTAAAAGATGTACAAGAAATTCATAAATTACTCTCTACAGATAATAATATAACCTTTTACTATGTCCCAGGGCATTTGGGATATGAAGGGAATGAAAAAGCTGATAAAGAGGCAAAAATTGCAGTTACCGATAACAACTTGGAAATTACTTATCAGCCTTTCCCCACTAAACTTGCTTTGTCCAATGCTCAGTCATTACTATATGAGAAATGGAATGAGAGATGGAAACAATCCACCAAGGGTCTTTCAACTAAAAAATTCTTCCCAACTATTTATCACTCATTTATTTCACCTATAGATAATTTTAATTTTGCTATGGGTCAAATTCTTACAGGACATGGAAATTTTAATGCTTACCTAGCCAAATTCAATCTTTCAAATAGTGCCTTTTGTGAATGTGGAGAATTAGATACAATTGAGCATGTCCTTTTTAATTGTATAAAATTTGATTATGAGAGACAAATATTACTTCTAAATTTATTATGTCATGATATTATATGGCCGTGTGATATAAGCTTACTTGTGCAGAAACCATTATATAATTATTTTAAAGATTTTGTTAACATTGTGATGAAAAAAAAAATAACTTTTATTGATAACCATATAACTTTAAATAAATAAGTAAAAAAAAATAAATCAATTGATATCTGTAATTTTGAAAATTTATACCTTGTATTTATAGGAGTAACATTACAATTTATATTGTTTATTTTAGCACTTCTGTTTAATATGTTATACTTTTTTGTAATTTTTCATCTATTTCTTGTATATATAGTGTTGTACTCGTTTGGAGTGGTGCACTCAATTAAAACTTATTATTATTATTTATTTATAATATATTGTTTGGTCTGGTTACTTTCTCATCTACAAAATGAAAAATATTTGGAGCTGTTTATTGAGTAATGTCAAACAAAAGCCTTGTTATAATGCAAACATATTACATTAGGTGTTGTATGTTAGATGTGAAATATTAAATAAAACTCTATTTATTTAAAATATTACTAAAAGCCAATATTTAATGCTGATATGAGAAAAAAAATATTATCCATTGATAGCTAATATTTGTATAGAATATTCTTTTCTTTTTTTTGAAGTCTTAAAATCTAAGAAAAGGGAATTTATCCAACATGCACCAAGAAAACAACAATTCATGCCTAGTGTTTGTCAACGAAGTTGGATCTGGAACGGTCATTGCATCATTGTTTTGAATCTTCAGCCACTTCGATGACAAGCTCAGAAAGGCATGAAGATATATGGAACTCATACCCGCTCCCAGATGTGAGTTCCAACAAAAACAAACAAGAACAGAAAAATACCTGTTACTTGACTTTTTTTTTTCTCTAATCCTGTCAAGTCACAGGTATTTTGCTTGACAGGATTAGATTATTATTAAATGTTTTCAGCGATGTTAGGAGATCAAGTGTTTCCCAGGAGAACATTCCCCAGATCATTATTCCACCGCCACCCGTTTGTAGGGTCGTAGTTGTATAGTTATTTGGATTTCTTTATTATTTATTCATGTGATAATGGTACTTTATAAAGACTTTTTTGGAATCCTATAGATCCAATTTCTATGAAAATCAACAGGAAATCCCATTTTGAAACATTTATTAACATTCATTTCTCTACAGTTTTCATTCTGTTTCTTTTGTTTTTGATATAATATATCAAACCTTTTTAAGGATCTTTTTCCTCTTAAACCTCGTTTTAAGATTTCAGTTCCTATAATAAGTAATTAAGCTGATGGCAGATGGACGGACACCGATTCTAGACTTTTAACATCATGAAAGCGACACAAAAGTAGAGGCCTATTTTATTTTCAAACTCTAGTCTGAACAAGTGAAGCATCTAATGTTTGACTCAGTCCAGCCATTAAAGTGAATGATTTCGTCGATTATTTTTATGATTATGGACGAGACGGAGACTAATATAAATGGGTCAATTTGGATCAAAAATATACGATTTTTCAAAAATTTTAGTGGTGTGTCTAGTTTTATATTTATTTGAATTTAAATGCACACGTAAAATTCCTTGAAATAATAAAGAAGTTTGGAAGTTTATTGGCAAATTAATAGTAGTATTGTGCAATGTCGGATTGATCACGTGACATCAACTTAGTCTCTTTAGTTAGGCAACGACGAGAGCCATATCTCCCGCTGTCCCAAAGGCCACTTCGGTCTCTAGTGAGAGATGTGGTACTTATCAAGCAGTGTTCGAAAGTCGGCAACCAACCTTTTTTTTATTCAATTTTTTAATGAAATAATTCGGAATTCGTTGTTGTTGAATCTAATTTAATTATGAAGTAATTTTCTAGAGCGTCATTTCTCCATCTGAAGAATTCTATGTTTGATTGGTTCGTTTAAAATCAAATTATGGATGAGGACAAAAAAATTGCTCGAGGTTTTATCAGTGGAATGTTGTTCTGAAATCATTAAGCTGAGGGATTTAAATTCAAAGGACTTTTTCCACAAGATTAGTTTCCAAAAAACTACAACAGAATCTTTTGAGCAAAGAGCAGCGTGGGAGTAAAGAAATTTCATTATTTGCTTGACAGCAACGAGAATTTCTAATTCCTAGCAATTCGACTGATCAGAACTGGGAATTATTAATAAATAATCCCACAGCAACAGATAAAAAAGCAACGCTTCCCTTCAAATCCTTATTTGCATAAAAGACTTCCTCTTTTTTGGGGGGAATTAAATTTCAATTTAATCAAATTTCAGAAATTCTGACTGGAACTTGTTTAAGCTTAAAACAATAATTTATCACATAATTTATGAGTAACAAAAGCCCTTGGTGATATGTGTTTTGGTGAAGTTGGCAATGGTCATTCCTAAATATATTAATAAACTGGATATATCCTCAGTGTACCGGAGACTGAGCATTCTACAATGCGGAGGAAGGAAGATGAGGGCTGGAACGAGGAGGAATTAGACTAAAAAGAGTCATTCTCACGTTTTACGATGGACAGAATAAATAAGCGTTATTCTAAATTTAAAGAAATCAACTGCTTTAAGATTGGAGGTGGAGACTAAATAAGATTTCAAGGAAATCCTGTGCAACCATTTCGGCGAGATATAAACAGACAAACAAAAGATAAAAATACATTGGAAGCTCAGTGGTGCCTCAAAGGAAAAAAATCACAATGAAAAACTCACCAATGAAAATTAATGAGAAAATTCATGTGCCAGCAGTGCACAGGCCTCAATGAATTTTTTTAAACCATAAAAATTCAAACTGGGCTAGAATGAACAATATATCGGAAGTGCAGTGGTATATGTGTATTTTTTCCTTTGAGGCACCACTGCGCTTCCGATGTATTGTTCATACTAGCCTCAGTACGGAGTTCTTGTTATTTACTGTGACTTCTCCTGGCTGATGATCGCCAACGAGCGTGAAACAGCTGTTCCAGGATATCACTTGTAAATAATTTGGTCTCACCCATTGTTAAAAGAGTAATAGTAAGAATTCGGGTGACTCAGTCAAGAAATTTTAGTTGGCCTGCCAATTTCCAATATCCGAGTTATAAGATCCGAATTATACCAAAGGATTACAACTTCTCATCAGTTTTATGAAGTTTTTGTTAATTTATCTGTGCTGTTCGAACATTGATAGTCTTTAGAGATTCAATTTTATCCAAATCAAGAGAGACATGACATTTATTTACTCTTAAAATATGAGCTTTGTAAGAAAATAGTTTTTTAAGTTATCGCATTATTGTTTAAACGGCAACGTTAGTCTTTAATTTCTCTTTACAATCGCTTTTATTGAATGGTGACAGCAAATGAAATCCCTCATCTGTAATATGTGGATTTATGGTGTATGTATGTTCAAAATGTTTAGCAGACTTCCCGTTATAATTGAAATTTCTCATGTGGGTAGGTTCCATATTGTAGACAACGTAAAAAGTATAAAAATAAACTTTTTTTATGGGGGGGAGGGGGAATGATTATGCACCTGAAGACGACAATTCGAGCTACAAAAAAAATTGTTGTTCAACAATTGGAACTAAAATATTGTTGTTCATAAGAGCGCCACCATATAGTCAAAAACTATAACTGTGGAGTGTGAATGGGAGTGAAAAACTGACCTCACTTTTTTCCTCATCCACAACAACTCTTTTTGTTGTTCCTCATCAGAATAACTCTTTTTGAAACCGAACGAAGATCAGGTACTTCACTAGTTTAGTATACGGCAGCCAGTCCATTTGTTTTGAACGGATTATGAGCTCTGTCTAAAGATTTAAGATGCAACTGTTTTTTTTTTTATTTTATTCTTTTTTTAATTATTTCAATCGTCAACAGACTAAATCTGAAATGTTAATGTACTAAAAAATCTGATACTTAGCATAATAAACATGAAAGCATAGTTTCCAATTTTCAAAATAAAAATTATAATTTATAATTGATAGTTTTAATACTGATAATTCCAAATCCGGGATTCGAAAAAAATAATATACGATTTTATAAAAAAAATCTAACGACTAATTTTTATATTAATAGTTAAAGCATAATAAAGAAGCTAATTAAAAATTGTTAAAGAAGTTTACTTATTTTTCTCAATAGTTATTTAGAAATATAGAAGTGACGTCAAATGTTATGATTTTCATCTTTGAAAACTTTTATAATGTTTCTTCTTACGTTACAATAAAAATTGCAAAATTCAGGTATAAATAATAGAAATCCTGAATCTTCAAGATTTTCAATTAGCTCAAATACTCTGTAATTTTTCTTAAAAATGTCTAAGCTAACATACATTTATTTTTTGCAACTTCTAGAATTTTACTATTATCAATCAAAGTGCATTTAAAATGAAAACCCTAAAGATTTAACTTTTCAGATTTTTAACTACAATACTATTTAAAGTGAGATCTAAATGTCCTGTAGATGACTGGAGGAACGGAAGCTCAAGCGACTGAGGAGGAGGATTTTCATGAGTGAAATTTACTGGCCTGGATATTCTTGAACTACAAATTCGCATCAAATCTTTGATGTCGAAAGAGGTGTGTATTTCGAGTGTTTTTAGCATTGGGTTAGAATAACAGCCACAAATGGTTTAACAAACAAGGACAAGCCTTAGATAACCCCAGGAACTTAAGACAGCATTTTCACTTCGCTCAATGTGAAACGGGAGCGGGGAGGTTAGGGATTTATCGCAATGCTAACTGAACACCGTAACAGTTCATTAGAACGAAGGTAAGGTAATCTTTTATTTATATTTATTTATGGTCCAATGTAGTTCTAGGGACATCTCAGTTCTCATTTAGTAGAGAAGTGGGGCACCAAGGGCAGAAATTTGTTGCTTAGGAAATGTGCGTCTTAAAACAATTTAAAGGAAATGTTAACCAAGTATTTTTATTAATTAAGTTATGTTTATGGACTATCTTCAGGCACTGCTTTTCATTTGATGACTAATTCAGTTGTTGATCAGAGATTACAAATCACTCTGTTGTTTTTATCAAATAAACTGGATCTTGAAGTCATTCAGCAAACATGCTTACCTGCAAATCTAGAGATCGGAACTGTTTGTCTGATGACGGCAGCTGAAAATATTGACAGTACTTTGGGATACTTTTTATAGAACTGTTCTAACCGGAAATCTTATATCGGTTTACTTATCTGATTGTCTGTAGTAAAACCTGTAGATTATGTTTTAACTTTAAGAAAAATAATATGTATTCCAAACTAAAGTTAACTTTATTGAGAATATAAATTACTTCGTAACTACAAGGGACTGATGTTGTAGCCAAGTCAATATTTTCTCTCAGAAGTAAAAAAACTTCTGAAGCCGTTTGAAATTCATGAAATTTAAGTCCACCTCCTTCCCTTTTTACCTCCCACAAGAATTAACGGATCAAAAAAATGGACATACAAGGTTTTAAGCATTTCCCGACTATCGAAAAAAATTTTAAATACTGAAGTAAAGAAAACAAAATTCTGTTGAATAAAAAAATATTTAACAGTTTTTCGTATTTTTTTTTTTGTCTGTCTTTATTATTACCATTAATAGAAAGCCTAGTAAATTCCACCCACTAGATTAATTGAAGTAGTTATTGAAATTACATTATTTTTCAATAGGCCAATGCAATGCTTGTCTACTTAAGTAGCTTGTACGAAATGAATAGTTGAATTAATGTGGTGTAGTAAAAATTTCGATCTTGAACTTAAAATGGGTCATATTTACATTTAAATAACACTTCCCATTCATTCCAAAAAAAAAAAAAAAAATTAGTGCTGGGAACCTCTAAGGTGCTTTTTTAGCATGCGACACATTTACTAATACGTAATAAAATTTGATTTCCTGGAAAGTATCAAATAATATACTGCGAACACTTCTTGTAAATTTTGCCTTGAAAACAGACCTAAAGAATTTGATGAAATGTGAATTTACCGTTTTCGAGTGCGAGAAAGAGTTTCAGTTACGTCTTGACAACACATTTACATTTTATTTATAAATGATTGACCTTGGTTCCAGGTTATTGTCCAGATTGTTCGTTCTTGAAGTTTTATTTTATTGTTAATAAATTAGTGTAATTTTATATGTAATTTTTTTTTAATTACAAATAATTAAAATCATTTTACTTAATTTTTAAAACTTGTTCCTTTCAACGTCGCATATATTCACTGCAGAGTTGTCCATTGTTCCGAAAGGAGGTTAAATAATCAGATGTTTGTCTACAGTGTTCTTAGATCTTTCCTCGGTGAAATAAAGAGTCTTCCAGATACTATGTATTTATATCATATAAAGGTATTACTGTAAGTGTTTTGAGTAATTTCCATTCTTAAGAAATATTTATCGAAGGTTCTTAAGCCCCTCCGCATGGGAATATGAAGATTTCCAGGTAGTTGCGTGGCACAGCAATTCCTCGATTACATTGAAATTATCATAAATCAGACTTAAAAATGCTTAGTAATCACATTGATTTTTATGTTCTTAATAGTTTCAGTAATTCAACGCCAGGTTGTTGCTTCCTAGGAAATCTAGTCCGAGTCTACAAGTTTCCAACTCATTGTTAAAGGCTTTCGACTGAAGTGCTGTTACTTTCCCCTAAAGTCGGGATTAAGGTTTTGCCATTGAATTAAGCATCACTTGGAGATACTCTGCAAATGGTAGAAAGATTGCAGCCTTTGCTGAAAATCAGAACTGACCACCTGTTTCATAAGTCATGACATACTGCATTAGTAATATCAGGGTACCTGTAACGAAACAGTTCAATAAGTTCATTGTAGGTGGATTTATCCAATTGAAATTACAGATTACAAAACTGATCTTCACGAACAAACATTACCTTTTCACAATGTTTTTCTAAGACGATTCATTAATCAAATGATAAAACCTGCATTCAAATTCTAAAGTTTGCCGGCTTTACCAATAGACCAAATGCTTTCGAAGAACATTCTCGTTGCCATTTCGAGAAATATCTAATCTAAGGAATTAAAAAAAAAAAAAAGTCTTTAATGAAGAACAATCTGGCAAATTTTGAATGGAATGGAAATCCTAAATAAAACAAAACACTTATTTTCGATAATAAAAATTCTTAGCTATAATTTGGTTATTAAAAGTAAAAAGATTCCCTATGCAGTATTCGTAAGTGAAAGTTTCAGAGATGGAAACCGGAACCGAAGCAAGCATCGCGGTGCATTATTTCACTGAAAGTGTAAATCTGGTTTTAGTTTCATTCCGGCAGCCATTTGGCTGGACTAAATGTATTATTCACTATTGAACAGATATCGGGGTTTTCTTATTGCAGTCCAAAAATATCTCGAAATCTAATTTACGTGATTAAAAAAAATAAGTTTTTTAGTCTTCATTTTTATTCAATCTTTTATCAGTAGATTTCTCCACAACTGAATAAGTAATGTACGAAACAGTTCTGAAGGCGAGGTACCCAATTACAGTTGTGTACACCACATTGTAACAGTATTTGTCTTGGACGAGTTAAAATTCTAAGATCATCAAAATACATGTTTTAATTAGAAAAAAAAAAAAAAAAAAGTAACAATTTGATATTAATAAACAAAGTTCTTAGGCTTATGGTATTTTATCACCAATTTTGATTTGTAACATTTACATACAAAATTTCATGAAAATCCTAGCGGCCCAGATAACTAGATATTGTCAAGAACCGATTAATTCCTATTAGCTCAGAATCTTTAATGGAGATATAAACAGTTTCCTTAGATTTAAATAAGAAATAAGGCAAATCATTAAATAATCTCAATTTATTTTATCCGAAATAAAAATATTAACAAATTTCATAAAATAATTTCATTTGACAGAAGTATTTCAACATCTCAACTTCTCTACCGAATTGAAGATCTTCCATTCTTTGGAAAAACTTACATTTAAAATCGGCTTTAAGGAATTAAAACTTATTAGATTGAATTACATTCATTCACACAAAACCATTACATCTCAACTCTACGAGGAAACAGAAAATATATAAACATTAAAAACAAAACATTGAATTTAAAAATCACAGATAATCTTCATTTGATTGACTATTTACAGAAGCTCCTTGCTTAGATTCATCTTAAAATCTTGCACATTAATGAGTTCAGGGTTTCGAGGGACTGTTACCGTTGGGAATACATGGATGTTCCATTATAACAGTGTTCTTCAGAATGGGAATTTTCTCTTCGTCTACTATGGCTTCTTCATCGACTTCGTCGAGACTCCAAGGCTGTTCATCGCCTGAACTGAAGATCACATAGAAAGTGGCAGACATGATGTAGACGCTGGCAGCGATATAGAACACTTGGTTCCACTGCCACATTGTTTGCTGTAAAAACAAAAAATAAATAATGTTAGGAAGAACTATCCGAGTATACCATCCCATCCATTAAAAAGTACTTAATTCCTAAACAGACCATCTATGTTAGATTTAGACCATGGTTCCGATTCCCAAACCGCATTGCCATTTTACAAACCTTCCTGTATCTTACTCAAAAGATCAAGGAACCAAAGCCCTTAAATCTTCTGGTTTATACCGGAAATGCCTCAATTTCATTAAATATTTACCTAATAAAGACGAAGCAAGATTAATATTTATCTAAAATTTATTAAGTATTCATGAAATATATATCCATGGCAATTCATATTTCTTGAAATTTCTTCAGAATTTAAAATTTCAGATTCCAAAATTACGAAGGAATTTCATGAATTTTGGAGTCTGAAATATTTAAAATTCCGAATCAATGGTCTTAAATTATGAAATCCTACTTTTTGAAACTTATCCGTATTTTAGGATATTGCAAAATGTCAACTGCATTAATTTGGAAATTAACTAAAATGTAATTGACACGATTTAATTTATTTGTAAGAGACAATTCATAGCTATTAATGGAGTATATTTCAAAATGCTCACCTGTCCATCTGTAAGGATTCCTACGATGTATGGAGCCAACCAACCAGCAATTGCTCCTAACGTAGAACTAATTCCAAGCAAAGTTCCTATTGAAAAGGAAAAGTGATCATTTAGTATGAACAGATTCAACAAAAAATAAAGGAAGCAAGGGAGAGAATACGAGGAAGAAACTGTAAGGTCGCACACGGAGAGGATAGGAACAAATAATTTCAGGAAGTAAGACAATACATTGCTCAAGAGTGCACCACCACCACCACCCGCAGTAACATCCCAACGTCTATGCCCTAGAAAAGAGATCAATGAAACTACCAACGAGAGATGTGGAGAAAATCCACCGCAATCCAACCGGATCGGAGACAAGAACACTCCAATAGAATAAAATTTTCATAATTACTTCCATATCTGTACACATTTATTAGCTTTGCATATGAATACATACGAGAGAGAAATACTTTTGTAAAATTGTTGAAAATGAGCTCAGCAAAGGAAGCTCGAATGCTCCAGATCATGTATGTCTGGTTTTTAATTGTAATTATTTTTTTTAACTCGTATGTGTCGGCTGAAACTTATTTCTTCACTTAGTATAAACATTAAGAAAAACTGAAAGGTGTAAAAACCTAGAGCAGAGATCTGTAGAAGCTCAAAAAGGTAGAAACCACTAAATCGTATATGAAAATCAATGTGGGTCGCACATCTATTTGAAACTTATTAACATATAATAATACAGTACATCTCAACCTTTTTCGCTAGACGACACCTTTATATTTGGTAAAATCTCAGCACTATTTTTTTCATTGCTGCATATAATAGTTAAAAAAAAAAAAAAAAAAAAAAAAAAAAAAAAAAAAAAAAAACCTGCTGTGGTTCGCAAAGGAATTTAATGTTTAAAAAAATTATTAAGAGTTTATTAACCTTCAATATTATAATGAAACAGTTTGAGGTTGCTCCGTTTATTTGACATCAATTGACAAACCTAGATTACAGATGCATTCCAAGGGCATATCGATCGAGAAGCTCCATTAATACATTCATACAAATCCAATTGGAACTATCAAAAATTACCTTCATACTGAGAAACTATTCATATCGGATGGAAGATTTTATAAGGCAGTGTTCAGTATGCAAGTGTTCGATTATTATTCTGGTCCAATGTGAACTTTTAATTATGAAACTAATATTCTCGCAGCAAACACGCATTTAAACAAAATTTGGCAACTAATGAAGGAGTCAAGAACTTTAGTTTTAAAAGAAATATAATATTAACCGTTTATTATCAATCCATTTTTATTACTGTTATCCCAATTAAATTTAAATGTGGTTCAAAGTATTATGGCAACCTTTGATTTATATGTACGTACTTCAATTGAATGTAAAGTTCTTTTTTAAGTGTTATTTATAAATCTTACCTGCAAACTTTGGAGCTATGTCCAAGAAGTTGTTGAGAAACCCAACCATGGCGGCGCCATTAAATGTCATGGCGGCCACCAATAATAAAAATGTCCATTCCTGATTACAGCCAGTCAGTGTTACCAGCAACAGACAAATGGCAGGACAAAACTGACCTTTGGAGGAAGAGAAAAATAAGGGCTTAAGTACATAAATCCTTAAGGTAAAAAATATATTCTTAAACTACTATTTTCTATTTCCGCTTTTATACAGGTATTTTAGCTTTTTAAAAACTAAGGCTTATCTTTAAAAAAAGTTAATTTTTTTTAAATTGCAATGCAATTAAAATTTTGATTCAAAACTTATATCTGCAATAATGAAAGAGGTCCATTATCTATTATGGCATTAAGCTTTTGTTGATATTAAGCAGAAGATTAATTTCCTTAAGAATCAATGGAAATCGAAACTTTCGGTTCTGTTTTCACCTTCGTAAGCTTATTTCTCGAAAAACAAACAAGTTTAATCGTCGTTTTCATTTACATGTCAAGTTTCAAATGTTATTCCATGGGTCACTGATTTCCTTTCCTAGGAAAGTAGGCTAAAAAGATCTTAATTATTTTCAATGAAAATAGCTGTGGCCAACTATACTTGCACTATTTAAAGTGCAAAATTATAAAAGCACATTACAATTTAAGAGTTTCAAGTCATTCATCCTTGTCATTACCACTTTACAATGGGTCCTAAAAGCATGAGGACTTGAAACTTTGAGTTTTAATGTGTTTTATAAATTTTTTAAACTGTAAATAGTGCAAGTAAGGTTGGCCATAGCCATCTGAAGTTTAAACTGCACGTAAAAACGTATACTTTTTAAATAAGTATACAGTTAAAGAAAGCTAATTTTTAATAATGATTACTTTAAGACCTAACATTCCAATTAGTAAAAGAAGAAAACACCAAATACTTACCAATGGAATTAAATAATTTTCTTTCTGTGGTTCTGCTCAAGTCAAAACTCTTCCTGAGTCGGTTGCTCAGACTCCCACACAACAACCCAAAAGTCCAAGAACCCAAATAGGGAATGGCTGACAGAAGACCATTCTGGGAAGGAAAAAAAAAGAAAAATATATGAAGTGTAATTAAATAGTTTTGTTTTTACAACTTGTAAAATTTAGCAACTGAGGCAAATTCATTTAACGAAAGCATTATCAAAACGATAATTTTATTTATAAAGGATGAAAACTGATTTAATGCAAATGTACACCTGGTTACTTCCATTAGCACTTATTACACATCTAATCTTAATAAACATTAATGGGCGAGACCAAGTTCTTTACTAAATGACATCCTAAAACAGCCGTTTCATGCTAATATGGCGATCATCAGCTAGGAGCAGTCACCCGTAAACAACGAGGTCTCGATACGCAGGCCAATGGGAAATATCGTCGGGATCAATGGGGAGCCTGAAAAGCTGTATTTTGCAGGCTCCAATTTGCAGGACTGTACATCCTAGTAAACAACTTGGTCTCAATCATTAAATTTTAATTAATATTTACTTAAGAAATCTGATTATTTTATGCGCTAAAAAAATTCATAGCGACCGTGGAACGCATGCACATGAATTTTCTCCCCAGTTATCCTTTTGGCGAGTTTTTATCGTTTATTTTAGCTTTGCAAGCGCCACATTGATTCCGACGACATTGAAATACAAAATATCAATTTAGTTCCTTAAAATAAACTTTCGATTATGTAGTTCTTTTTTTTTTTTTTCACTTAAGCTTGAATCTTTGTTGGATTAGGGGTATCCTGTATCATAAGACAATAAGGATTTCCCTAACAAAATATTTTAAGAAAAACTTCAGAATTTAAAGAAACCTCGCGAACATTGTAATTAAACTATATCATGCAAGTTCACAGGACGGATTCACTTCTCTTATGTTTTCATATAGCCTAAACATTTTTTTTTTCCTTAAGGTGGTAAAAATTATCTTAAAAAAAAAAAAATTCAGTTTTCAAAGATTTGAGTATTTCTAGATTTTTTTTGCTTTCTTTTCCAGAACTTCCAGTTGTTGACAAAATCTGATGTCTGCAATTTTTGAAGGAAATTTGTTTACTGCAACATTAAGTTAGAAAATAAGCTTTAAGATGTAAAAATACAAAATCTTGAGCGTAAAAAATTAAAAAGGTAGAAAAAAAAAAAAAAAAATCAATCATCTCATCTTTTAAAAGTAACCGATTATAAAACCGGAATAACAGATCCTTTTGTGGTTAGAAAGTGAAAACCCACTGTAACAAACCGAAGTTCAGGTAGATCTACTTACGATGAGGTTACATTGGATCAGTACGTCTGAAAAGAGGTCTAGTTCATCGCAAGTTGAAATTTGTTTAGAAGTCAGTATTTACTACGTACTGTATTTCATGTGAATTAATTTATATGTCACATGTAAAAATACTGCAAATAAACTATTATTCTGAAAATACTGTAGTACATGTACAATAGTTAAACGAAGTACAGCAATAACGACAAACAAATAAAAAGTGTATGTAGCAAAAAGACTAAAGTATCATAATAAACAGTACAATATTATATAGTATGTATTATATATAGCGGAACACTGATGTGGAATTAAAAAAAAAAAAAAAGATTACAAACCAAATCACTGCATCTGAAGATGCAGCCAATTTATCCTCGTGTCATCAGCGACATAAGTAAATAAAATTTACAAACAATTTATAAAACAAAAAAACGCAATATAACTTTGCTCTTTTTTAGTAATATTACTAATAACTGAATAATTGATAATTTTAATGTATAATAACTGAAGTCTTAGAATATTGCTTTTTTTTGTTTTCTAAATTTTTTCTAAATTTTAGTTATTTTAATTTCCGCTGATGACGTGAGGATAAATTGGCCGCATCTTCAGAAACAGTGACATGGTTTTTATATTGGCTTTTCAAATTCCACATCACTGTCTGGCCTAGTATAGTTTAGTAAAGAGTTAATTTTTATATTGATTGAAATTTTTGCTATGTGAAACTCGAAGGGCCAGCTTATTCGATATATATAACATCTAACATAGGTTTCCTAATAGCTGAATGCTGCACTGTATAGCATTCAAAGTTTGATATGTACTGCACCATTACAAATAGCTGGAAGAGCACTTACGTCTACGATCGGTATCGGATTTGTGAAGGCTTTGAAACCTTTGTCGTAACTGCGAATTGTACCGCGAAGTATTCCAACTCAAATAATTTGTGCAGCAGTGATAATCCCAGCTAAAACGGTAGTTTAAGAATTAAAAGAACCTAGAATCGTATTTTGATGTAGTCCAAAGTTTGACTTAACTCAGGACAACTAACTCATTACTCAAAATGTAACTTCTAAATTAACGAATAGTATGTTTTCTTTAGTCTTTACAAAAGTCTTACCTTTTTAATATTAAAATGCTGAATATATTTTAGATAAGTTGGAAGTTCTGTCATAAACACATAGTAACCCCAATTGTTGCCGAAATGGGCACAAATGGCTGACCAGACAGGAAGTGACGTCACCACGGATTTCAATGGAAGACTACTTTTCTGCAAAAAAGAAAATTACTTATTACGATTCTTTTAAAATTTTAAATATTTACAAAGATCAATCTACAGGGCGTCTCAAAATAATGTACTAACTATCGAAGTGTTAGCACATCAAAGTGTTAGTACATTTTTTTTGAGACACCCTATATACTGGATTCATTTCATTACAAAGCTACTTTATCAATAACAACCCAATTACGCTCTGTTGAATGATGTCGAAGACTGAATGCAATAACTAAGTACTGGAAGTATTTTTTAGTTCACATTTCTCCTCAACTCATTACGAAAACCTTTGTAATATTCAAGTAGCATTGCCAGCCTCTTCCATATGCACGAATATTCATTTTTATGATAAACATATCCGTTATAAGAGCCTTAGCAAGGTTCGTCATAACTTGAGAACTACACGAAACCATTCTGTAAGGGCTATTATTTCATTGAGTCTACAAAGCATGCCTTCCTCATTACATTTCTAATCATAAAGTGAAAGGTAGAGAATAGAAACAATATCATGAATTGAAATTATAATATTACTGAACATACGAAATTGTTATAAGCGAAAGCCTGAAAGCAGCCATTTCCAATATAAGAAATTGATTTCTTATTATATAGATACAATCGAACAGTTTCAGACCTTCGAGTTAGCAAGACTAATAGAGCCTTCTAATGAATCAGCGCCAATGCTGTAGTGCAGTGTTAATATAAAGTCACTGTCACAACCATGGTTTCAGTGCATCCAGTATGTGTACTAGTACATTTACTTATTTCCTTATCAATTATTACAATTCCAGTCCAACAGTGAGTTCCTATCACCAGGTGCCGTTATTTAAAGAAATTTAATTATGTATTTACTATCAAACATTTTTATATATTTTGGGCCAAATTGATGTTTACTTTTTTTCCAATAAAAGAAATTTATTCTATTAGAATGATGAAACGCATCATTAAATGAACTCAAGTCGTAGAAAGTATAACATGGTATGAAATTTAATGTACACAAATAATTTAATTAAAGTACGTAAGACTAATACCTGAACTAAACGTAAGAAATAACCTTATCTATTCAAAAATCCAAAATGGTGAAAATCGGTATTATACTTACATACACTAATAACCATAAAGTATTTTTATAGGGTTATTCTTTTTCAACCCAAGAGAAAGACAAGCAAAAGCAAGATCACAAAACAATCAAAGGCAATTCATTCATTAGTACAGTAATATAAATAAAAACTTATTTTTCTTCCGCACTTTGTCATTAAATTTTGATAGAATCTGCAATGAATTTCTTATGTTTTTGAACACTAGAGATTTTGTGTTTGAAACGGTTTTATGATCGAACTTATCTTTTCCAATTTATATTTCTCACTATATTTGTTGTTAATAAATGGATAATCTAGTGTAACTTTCCTTCTTGTTCTAAGTCGCTTTTGCTTACCTTTGATTCTATATTCTTATCTTGATTTTGTAAAAGAGTTTAAAAATATATATAATTGACTTTTGTTTAAGGCTTTCGTTTTACCATCGGTACTAGACGATTATCATTAGTTACATTTACCTTAGATTTATTCTTTGAGTAGGCGTGCTGTCTGATGTACTGTTTCTCTGATTCGGATATCCTGGGATGATCTTCTGGATTATCGTAACCAAAAATAGACCAGACGATGAACCAAAGCATCCCCATAGAACCTAAAGAAAAATTTAAACTATAATTCTCCCTGCGAAAAAGATTCAAGTAGGACTAAAGATATTTAATTTCTAATATAAAAACTTAAATTTAGAGTCTTCAAAACTTCTACTGATCGTGCAACATTGATGATTTGAATTGGATAACCTCAAAAAAGTTAATACGATTTAATTTGTTTTTTAATAATCAGGTCTTTACTTCAGAAGTCATTTCATGCTTTGATCATCAAGCGAGATTAATCACTTTTTGAAACTCCAACACTTCAAAGTAAGGTCAGTGATTCTCTGTAGATCCAAGGGTCAAGGAATCAAACTGTCCTTTAAAAAATTTTCAAAATTGTGAAAAAAAAAATATAGAAGTGTCACTGACGTAATTTAACATATTTTATACATGAATATTTTATTTATTTATTATTATATATATATATATATATATATATATATATATATATTATACATAAAAGAGTGACTTAATTCTGTATTATCTTTCCAATTGAAACAATGAAATCCAAGTTTCATTGCGAACAACTAAAATTGAACTCCGATACAATATTCTTGGAGGACGTAAATCTTAAGAAATCGAATTTCTTTTTAAATATCTAATTTAATCTAAATGGCAACTCAACAGGATACTCCAGAAGCGGATATTCATTGACCAATTAGAAATCTTATGTTATAACGTGGCCCAAGTTAATTTTTGGAAATTGGGTGAAAACTGTTTCTTGCTCTGAATCTACATAACGGATATTCCATTTATTTTTGCAATCTTGATTCCGCGATCTTCATCTACCCCAACCTCCCACTGATTGCTCCTTATGTCATTTTATACTCTGGTCCAATGGTATCTGGAGAGATGTTTTCTTAGTGATAGGCCACCCATCCTATTACTGTGAAAATTATATCCCAAAGGAAAAAAAAAAAAAAAAGACACTGCTATTTCATCGCGTAGATGCTTGGTAGCCACTCGACACTAAACACTTAGAGAACATTATAGCAGCCCATTATTGCACTAAAAACTTCAGAGCTCTGACCATTCCGTTTTCGGAGAAAAAAAAAAAAGCTTAATATCCTTCAGACTCCCATGGCCTTTGAAGGTTTCCCTCCCGAGATTAAAGACAGGAGGACACAGATTTATCACCAGACCCAAATTTCATCCTGACTATCATGAATTGTTGTGGCCAACTCCTCAAAATGGTATCCTTTATCAAAATGAAGACAGGCTGCTATTTCAATAGCCAGAAACAATTTAGAAATTTATTGTCAATATCAAGTAACTATTAAATGATTAAATGGGATTTAAACTAAACAATTTGATCATTAATTTTATTAACGAATACGGACAATGAATTATAATTTCTTTCCAATTCAAGGCAATTGTCTATTGCTAAACAGAAGGATACGTTTTTGCATAATTAGTCTGCAATAATCTGGTAAAATGTGGATCAAGAAACAGTTTTGATGAGCTAGCTTTAACAATTTTTTCTCCGTTAACTGAAAGCAAAGTGAAGAAAGTTCACTTTCAAATTAACTAGATAAATAGTGCAATCTCAGACATTCGTAAAATAAAAAAGTTAATTTCGACAGTCAGCCGTCTATCATTTTCAAGTAATAACAGACTATTCACTCCTAAATATAAAATAAACTAATTAACATCCAAGCATAACAGGAAAAACAGAAAGTTAGGAAATAACCAATCACAGTGAACTAACAAATTTAAAACAGAAAACAGTCAATTGAGATAAACAGTCTCAAATGAGTGACTTGGAACTTCTGTTGTAAACATCCTTTGGCTAAAAAGCAGACTAGTAAGTTGATTTTAATTTATGTCTGATATTTCATTAATTTTATAATACATGTTTTTATTTTATATATATATATATATATATATATATATATATATATATATATATTCCCTGTTCATAGCGTAACGTAAGTGGTGAAATACAAGAAATGGTGAAGTAATCGTATGTGAGGATGAAGAGTTCCCGCAAACGTCACTTTGTCAAAAGCCTAGTTCTCGTTTTTGGAAAAATGATAAAAAATTGCGAAGCCATCAGTTCCACATTTTTTTCTTCCTTGTGAAGGACATCTAACAAAAGTAGGACAATGGCACACGAGTTTCCTACTTCCAATATCTCTGAAAGAAAGTCTTTCAAAACATTTTTAGGCAACTGTTTGCAGACCGAGGAAACAAGATAAGCAATCAGCTTCAGACCTTGGAATCTGACAATCGACAGGTTATCAAGAACAAGTTTCAAATGAAATCAAAAATATGGTATCGAGTGAATACATTTAACTTTGCAAAACAAAAATAAAGGATGTGGGATAATGACAAGTTGGAAAGAACTTAAAGCCTACATTCCTTTAAAAAATAAAGAAATTACATTTTAACTAGACAATTTGCAATTATATTGATTCAACATATATTAAATTCAAAATATATATATTGTTTAAGATTACGAAAATATTAATAGAAATAGGATGTCCGCTGTTTCGATTCCAAGGCTTTAAGAGAATTTTATTGGCGTTTTCGCGCCAATTTCTAGACAAGGATTCTCAGAAGAGATTTCTTGGAACTTTAAATGTCTAGACATAAGATCTCACTTTTGTATTTGAAATCTCTTCCAACAGGATCTTTGTGGATCAATAAAAACATCATAGAAGACAGCAAATCCTAAACAATGGGGTTTACTCTTAACTAATCCATTAATTTTCACGCGTTTTGATACGATTAAAATCAATCCGCTTTAGAAAATATAATTAAATTAGCATTTGTTTACTGAAGTTTTTCAGAAACTGGACACTTTCTACCGTTTGCTTTGGATCCAAGTTTAAAATTTTAACACGGACTTTCGAAAAATAAATTAAAAACTACTAAGGAAAGTAGATTCATTCTTGAAAGAAATTCTTATCTTTTATTTAGTGGTTCCTTACTAATTCGTAAGTAAATCTAATAATTTTTGTGTGTTCTATCTTGACACAAATTAGACTTAAAATTTCGTTTTAAAAAACGAAGGTTTAATTTATTGTTGCGATTCATATCAAGAGCCTTGTTTCCTAAGGAATTCACCCATTTGTTAAAATTAAATAAGATTTTTGAAAACGGGATATAAGGGACATGAAAACTGACTACTTTTCAGAATTGTACAATCAGGTTCGAGGAGAATTAGAATATTGAAAACCTGTTCAAAAGATTTACTTATTTTTAAAGCTAAGTTTTAGTTAAGTTTAGATTCATTACACCAAACTCATTTACATGATAGCGGAGATACGAAACTAACATTTCGATTTCAACCAAATGTACAATTTAAGGTTTTTACATTTAAATTAAGCTAATGAAGAAGTCTGGATTTTCGCTATTGTCCATTTGATTTTTTGAACCCCCTTTCTGGCTAACTGGTGAACCAACATACAGCAATAAGAATGTTTGTGGCTAAAATGGAAAATTTAAGACAGACTTATTTTTTAAATAAAACAGTAAATAATATACTTCACCGTTATGTATCAATGAATTAATTGTAACTAAATTTTTATAGTTAAATTCTTAAGTATTTTATATACAGTTAATTCATTAAATTACTTAATTTCAATAATTTCTCGTTCTCCCACCCTCGAGTTAAACTTGTAGATGGCCCACTTGAAGAGTAGTTTTGTCGAAGTGCAGTTTATTAAATCTGTTTAACCGTAATCAAGGGACTTTGAAGCTTCGCACAAGTGGAATTTTTGGCAATCTTAAAAAGGTTCTATTCTATTAAAATTAACACTCACCAAATATGTAGAACACCGATGGCCAACCTCCTGTTGCCTCTGAATAACACAGAAGACCAGATAAAGGAAGGACAAGAGCAGGACCCAGCATACTACCTACAAAATAACCAAAAGATTGAGTTTAAGAAATTATAACAACTAAATACCGTATTTCCACTCACAAAACCATCTCCGTTTCTCACCTGAAAACACGAAAGTAGCAACTTTACTTCTCTCTTCCTGAGGTATCCAACGAACCAACAATGTATTCATGGCAGGTAAAGAAATGCCCTAAAAAAACAATGCAAGGAATTAAAATGTTATTTCTTCTACTGTAAATAAATTTCCAAATCATATTGGAGTCCTTTTTTGGGAAAAAAGTCAATAATTCAAGATTTTCAATTGATGAATTGTGCTACAATCTTAGACTAAAATATGTAGATGACTAATTTTAGTTTTCAATATATAGTTGTTGCGATCTAAAATATTTAAAGATAAAAAATAAACCTGAAGGACTTATTATCCTTCCTGAATACAAGTCAGAAACAATATGTAAGAATAAAATTTTTTAAATTCAGTTTCTAATTTTTTAAGTCAATAATAAATTTTGATTGTAATTTTTTATAATTCTGCCCAAAACTTAAAGGCTTTTTTTTTTTTTTTCAGCCTATAGTACATTTGAAATACTAACTCTACGAAAACTTAAAAAAAAAAAAAAAAAAAAAAAAAAAAAAAAAAAAAAAAAAAAAAACATTTTCAATTTTTCGTTATTATTGATGCAATTTGTTTTCTAAGAATATAAATACAGTAGAACCTCATTATAACGGACTAATAGGGGCTGAAGGTTGTCCGTTTTAATGAAAGTCCGGTTTATAACAAATAATTCTTATAGGGGTGTAATGAAGCAGGGTGTACATCTATGAAAGTACAATAATTAGCTAGTGTTAATTTATATATCAAATAAAAAAACAGCCTTCAACATAATAGGTTGAATTGAAAAAAGATGTGTACGTTTATACTCCATTAATTTTTAGAACAAGAAGGTCCTGGTTCATGTTGATTGCTTACATTCATTGGTTTAGAAAAATAATTTATTTTCTGCTGGGTTTGTTTGATCGATATTTAATCACTTGCTTGGAAATGTAAAACTAGTCAGATAAAAATTAGCATCCTTTATTATTATTATTACAAATTTTTGAAAAAATGTCCTTTATAAGCGATGTCCGTTATAATACGGTCCGTTATAATGAGGTTCTACTATATATGCAATGACCGCAGATAAGATTTCGAAATTATCAAAAAAAAAAAAAAAAAAAATAATAATTTCACAAAAATTGCAAACATGATTTCTAAACAATCATAACCTAACTGCATTGTTCTGCTTTCTGAATATATGGGAGAAACTGCAGCACATTTTCGAAATTAAAAATGTTGTAATTTTAACTTAAAATTTAATGTTTTTTTTTTGTTTGTTTCTTTTGGTTCTCTAATTAACTGACAGAAACTTGCAATTTGTTAAAACGTTTCTACCTCTCCCACTCCCGCTGCAATCCTGCTGACGATAAGCCACTCGTAGCCTGTTCTGGCTGCAAATGGAATACAAAAATTACAAACAGATGTGATAAGGATTCCCAAACCAAACATCCATTTGCCGCTGAACTTGTCACTCAAGCGACCACCCAATATTTGAGTGAAGGTGTAGCCCCAGAAAAAGGCTCCTAGAATTATGCCTTGGGTGTATTCGTCCCACATGAACTCTCCTTCCTAAAAGAAAAGAAAAAAAAAAAAAATAGCCAAATTTAGTGTCGACTCCATTAATTTCGTGGAATTTAACTCTTTCTACCCTTTCCTAAATTTGTAATTGTAAACAGTAAGTACTGCATTCCACCCCCCCATTTCTATCACTTGGGTTGCCATTAGGGTGTATATAAATAATTTTAAAAACTTATTACAAAATTCATAGGTCCTGTGAGGCAAGACATTTCAACAATGAAGATTGAGTAAAGAAAGCTTAGACCATCTCAAGTTTCTTATACATGTTGCGCGTGTTAAAAATACATTTCTATTATTAAATTCATCGCCTATGACAGTATTTAGTAAAACAATCTACTTTGAGTGATTTAGTAATGACCATAAAATTAAGCACTTAAATTATAATTGGACAACTTGAGTAGGTGAATTTAGAGGTTTGCTTAGACCATAGTGTTCCAGGAGAAAAGGGTGATCATAATAATTAGTTATTCTAAGAAAGGAAAAAAATTATGAAAATGTGTTTTGTCCCAATACCTTATCTCGATTATAGACTAGTCGCATCACAAATGATGCATCGCAATTGTTTTCAAAAGTTTTTATATCCTCTCGACGAATTATCCGACCGTTTGTGTTCTTTATTTAAAATTGTAAATAAGCTACACTGATGCAATTAAAATAAATGCCGTGAGAATTATTTTAATAATTCTGACAAGTCAAAAAAAACAACTAAAGTTCCATCTGGTTAACCAAGTAGCCTCAGTTTAGGAAAATACAAGCATTAAAATTTATGAACGAAATGCCACATCGTATATCTCCCAATTCAACAACCTTGCATTAATTGAAGTCTTGAAAGTGCCATCTCTTAGCACTTTTTCGAAAGTTAAAACATTGTTTCGCTTAGATTTTGAAACTGAGAAACATTGAGTAAAACGCACAGCAAAAAGTCACTGAATGACAATTTATAAGCTTCCCTTCTTACTATTTTGAAATTTACCCCCGCAATTCAATTGGAACAGTCAAAAGATCTCTACAAAAGCACTAAGGTTGATGCTTAATTAGATAAACTTTCATTAATAAATGTCTTGTATGCTTAGTTTTAATTCTGAAAGCTATTTTTATTTTTTTTTTTCAAAGCAGAAAAAAGTACAAGCCAAGAATTTCACTAAGACACGCAAGTGTTTACAAATTGGAAGCGAACCAGCATTTGGATCTGTTTTTATTCTCTTCTTGAATATTTGATATTTGTTGCAGTTATGTCCCTGAAATGCACAACCTGTAACGAAATATCGGGCTTTGATTTTCCAGTGAATTAATGCATTAAGTGGGAGATAAGTTCCCGACCAACTAATACATTCCAATTTATAAGGAAATTAAATAAGAAATATTTTATTACACCCGAAACTAATACAGTAAACTTATAATTTCTATAGTTTGGTCCTGAAGGACTGAGACATGATACTGTATAGGTCTTTTTTTGAGGGATTTCCTCACTCCGGGATGATATTATCTCGATATTTCGGGATAATATCTCATCCCGGAGTGAGGAAATGAGACCTCAAAAAAAAAAACCTATATAGTTATAATTTCTAATTAACCAAGAGACAATAATGCACCTTTACACATTAATTTCACTATTTAATTTTAATTGTCAATATATGTGTGTAAAGGTGGTCTACGTTTAATTAGTTTTTACCTAATGTTAAAACAGTTTCATTATAATTTCTAATTAGAAAATGCACAAATAGTTTTTTTTTTTTTTTTTAATTCTTCACAATATAATTCCTCTTGGTAATAGTGCATAGTGTACAACAATGGCTATACAGCTTAGCAAACATTTATTGTATTAAACATTAGGGCTAACTACACTTGTTACTGTAATTTTGTTTTGATGATGCTGTATGTTCATTATAAATTTAAAATCGAGAAAAGTAAACATGTAAGTTTCAATTCAACGAAGTAAGTGGTGATCTATTAAGTATTTTATCAAGGACCCTCTTTATGGTCAAGTACATTTAAAAATAAATGGAAGACCCTGACAATCCTAATGCATACTTAACATTGATTTTTATCACAGTTACAAAGATTACTAATTTCGTCCATGTTTTTTCCGTCTCTAGCTTTGGGTGGTCAGAAGCAGTTATTGGCGATTAAAACTCAAGGTCTTGTCTCATTTCATTTTCCAAAAACATCGATCTCAATGACCTCTAAAAAGTAAGCTATACACCACTGGAATCCTTAACTGTTACACTGGTCAACCTTATTTCCTTAAAAAGTAAAAAACAATTTGATTTTTTTTTTCCTATTTAATTCTTATTTTTTTTAAAAAAAAAACCTTCGCTGCTTTTTGCTTCAATAAACAGTTATAAGTTGAGATACTATTAATTAAAAAATAACTTGAAATTCCAGAATTTTTATTTCAACTGTAAATTTTCATCAGCTTTCCAAATACTAATTTGAAAGATTAGAATCCTTATATATTATTTCTCAAAGGTGTTTTGTTGTCGGTACGGCATATTTCCCTTAAGACTTCATCAACATCAATGATTGAGACATCATTTTGAAGATTACGTTCCCCGCTAATGACGAAAAATAAACAAATTGTTTAAAATTAATGTTTTTGTTAAAAAACTTTATTTTAGAAACTTTTTTATAAAAATGTAGACATGCTTTAACAGAAGTGACTTATTTTTCGAAAGCGAAAGAAAATTTCAAATAATGCTGTAGCGTCGTAACTTCTAATACATCCTTTTTGGAATAAAAATGCACTTTAAAAATATATTTCATCGTTTATTTAATAAGAACAGATTAAAAAACAAACAAAGATTTATGTTTTAATGAAAATAAGCGACTTATTACAATAAAAAACATAACAATTTGTCAACTTCTCATATATTATTTCTCAAAGGTGTTTTTTTTTTTTATCTCACTTAATACTTTATCAAATCAATGATTGAGATATTTTGAAGATTACGTTCATCGCTAATGACGAAAATTAAACAAACTGTTTAAATTATTGTTTTCGTTAAAAAACTTTATTTTAAAAACCTTTATAAAAATGTAGAAGGTGCCATCTATTGAATCTGTTCATGTATTTATTTCCACATTACCATTCGGCGACTGATCAAGATGCCATGCGAATTATTCGCACGGGTCAACCTTTTTATAAAAATGGAGAAGGCGCCATCTATTGACAATGGGTTTAAATAATATGCTCGACAGCTGTTGGATTTGTTTATTATTTCTCAAAAGTGGTTTTTTGGTGCGAATTATTCGCACGGGTCAACTAGTTTTAAAATAAAATTCTTTAAGCTTTACAGTTTGATCTAAATTTTAATTATTCTTTCTCATAGTATTGTATAGTATGTAGTAACTGCTATTAGGAATATTGGGCCATTTGCCTCTCCAATGCATTAAGAATTTTCTCCACTTTTGTTAGCCTAGGAACGTGGCAAGTTGACAATAATATTCTTAAACATTATCGAAGATTCCTCTAGTCTGTATTGGAAAAGTTTAGCTTTAGAAAATGTTCCCAAGATCTCCTTTTATCAGAAGGGTGGGGAAGGGTTAATTAACATCCCAAGGGGTTTAGGAATAATTAAGCGACTGTTACGTTAAACAATAAATACATCTTAAACATTTTTCTTCCATATTTCGGTATAGAACCATATCAGAATGTTATTATAATCTTTTGAAAAAGCAACATCCTTCATATCTCTTATCGATCTATCAGATCCATATTGCTATTTAAAAAATTTGCCAATTCTTCATTAACAATATCGCAATACAAAATTCAAACAATTAAAAAATGCATTAATTTCAAATTAAGCATTTCTATAAGAATTAAATTTTTGAATTAGAAAAGATTGGGAAAGTAATTAAAAGTATTGCCGTTAAATTTAAAAAATTAAAAAAGTCGTTAACAGCAGATTCTTATCCGGTCTCGCTAAAACCGGCCGCTGCTTTATCGGTTTCCACTTCTCCCCAGGGTGAATCATAGTCCCCCCGAGGCACGAGTCCTCTACTTGTAAGAACAAGAATTGTAAAGATATTGACAAAATGAAGGAGGCTTCACGACTTATTTCAGTTTTAGACAATTGAATCGGTTGTCTCCGATTTCTTTGGAGTCATTTGTATGCAATTTTTTTTTTTTTTAATATTGCATTACTGTCCCATTATTTTATAAAAAAAAAGATTACCAAACAAATCTTTCTATTCAATTTCTAATGTATTTTCAATGAATTTTCGGATTAACCGGTTATTCATTTATTCGGCGATGGATCCAGTTCCGCAGAGGACAGATACGAGGACATCCATTAACAATATGCTGTTAATGTCTGTAAGGCGGGGAAGATTTAAAAAAAAAAAAAAAAAAAAAAACCAGGATTGGATTAGATATAGAATTACTGAGAAAAACATTTATCGATAGTAGAAATTATGTATAATTTCAGTTTATTCGAGGGGACGGAAATTTTTAAATTGATTCAAATATAAAACTTCTACAACTTTCAAAATGCACTTCTGCCTTGTCACCATACCTTAAACTCAGGTTTGATAGCTACTGTCCAGTGCATTAAGAATTTTTTCTCCACTTTTGTCAGCCTAGGAACGTTGCAAGTTGACAATTCTTAAACATTATCGAAGATTCCTCTAGTCCGTACTGGAAGAGTTTAGCTTTAGCGAACGGTTTTAGCGAGACCGGATAAGAATCTGCTGTTAACGACTTTTTTAATTTTTTAAATTCAACGGCAATACTTTTAACTACTTTCCCATTCTTTTCTAATTCAATTTATTTTATTTTTTTAAATAAACTTTTGTTTTGAGGTTTTTTTTTTAATTGATGTTAGATCTGCAATTTGATCCTTAACGCCTGTTACCTGTAAACATCATGTGTATCTGGCTCACTGGAATATTCATTCCATATTCAGTGATGTGCCACACAAAGACACTGGTTGCAAGAAATAACTGGAACGGAGAAACATGGATCTTTTTGAATTATTCTAATTAAAAGTTAATGTTTTACTATTCTTCAAACATACTCTTTTTCTTTTCCAGATATTTAAAACCAAATCTCTTCACTTTAACATAATTATAATGTAGTTCATGTTATATTTTGAATCATCTTCTCAGATGCTTTGTTAATGAATTAAATTTAGAGTTATAATTCACTTAACGTTAAGTGACCTTCAATTTCTGATATTTAGGATAATTGCTTTGGTTTGACTTAATTCCGTTTGAGAAAAAGTAAAATAATAAATTAAAAAACTACAATAAAAGCTTAACATAAAAAATTAAGTTTCGAAGATCACCAAATCATTATTTTCATGTTGTCTTTAGACTGTTTTGTACATTACCTTGAAAATGATACGTTGTTACCATCGAATATTTTATTTTTATAATTTTGTGACTTTTGTTGACAAATTAAAACTGTACAATTTTAAATATTCATTAATTGCACATTGATCCTTTTTATTACTTGTTTGGAGTTATTTCTAAAATCCACACTTACCCTAGAATCAGAACCTTTTTCTTTCGATTCTTCTGCGCTTTCAGCGGTTTGACACTCACGTGACTCATTCTGATGAGCCAATACAAAAGTTCCATTCACCATAGCAACAATGGCTACACTCAGGTTGACTCGGACGGCAAACATACAGATACAGCCAAGGAAGCTCATCAGCGCAAAACAATATCTGGCTGGAAACTTGTCTGAAATAAAGAGGGGGAAACATTTCTTAGATAACACGAAAAATTAGTTCTAAATGTTGAAAGTAGGTTTATATTTGAAAAGGTAGTCGTATCTTTACAGTTTAGAAGCTTTATTATAGAAAGCTAAGGCCAACTTGCAATTCTCACAATCAAACCATATAGTAGTTTATTCGATATATAATAGTAAAACATTATTATTAAAAAGTTTATTAAAATAATCAAACTATTATTAATCAATTAACCATACTACTAACATTAACAATACTAAAAACAATTATAAACTACTGTTCGTATGATGCTTATGGTTTGTTGTGCGATTGTATTTTTAATAAGTTTCTCGTAGTATTTGAAAACGTCAAACCATTAGTGTTTCATAATTTACATATTTTCGTATCTCTTTAAATATTTCGTTTTACAATAGCAATGATTAACTAAAATCAACACCTATTAGACAACTTCAGTCCCCTCCCACCTCCCAAATTCGATTGAAAGCCCTAAGGCAGACAGCCTGGCTATGTTATGTAGCTCTATTCAATCTCACTGTTTTGCTAGGAGTACAATGTGAAAGCCAGACTGTTCGCTGTGAAATTGACCGGAAAATATAAATTTCCAACTTTAGTTCACAAACCAAAGACTTGGTACTAAAAGTTAAGTAATTTACTAAGATTTTATATTTGCCTACCAACTTTATATCAAAACTGCCATCTACCTCTCAGTAAACTTAATTCGTTTTTTTTTCTTCTTCTAATTACAATAAAAGGCGCAAAGTCTTAGAATACTATTACGCTACGCTTTGTCTGTTAAGGATTCGAATAAATCCGAGCTCGATAGAAATTCCTTATTTACAATTCAGTCTGCTGCTGTTTGTACAGTTACAATAATGGATATTTACAATCGAGTTAGCCTTTCTACCATTCGGGATGATTAAACTTAAACACATCGATCCATAGCAAGCTGAAAAAGCTTCATAGGAGGCCAATTCAACGCTCTCCTAACTCCGGAAAAATTATCTAAGATTAAAAGATTTGTTGAATGTTTCAACTGATGTCTAATAATGCAATTGAAAACGTTTAATTTCTGTAACATTTGTATCTCCGTTTGTTCTGTAATAGCCTGTAATATAAGTTTTCAATGAAATGTATTACAAAGCAATCCCGAAAGTTTCCCCAATCATATTAAAAGCAAAAGTCCAAAGAAAGATCTTCGGTCCAGTGCCACAATAGATAAAATCCATTTAGAAAACCAAAAAACATTCAGAATTAAAAGGAGTCATCCGTGAATAATTTTAATTTAGTGTATTGTATTAGAGGAATCTGGTACGATTGTACCTGATCCTAAAAAAATGTGTCATTGAATGCGTTTAGGCTTAGCTTCTAAATAAAGTTTTTTTCAATTTATATAAAACTGGAATATATTTGAGATTGGCAATCGGAAAACATCGAATTCTCTTAGAGCCATTGGGATTATCCCATTCCCAGGAAGGAAGGAAAAAAAAAAAAAAAAAAAACTAAATACAATTTACTTCTAGTGTAAATAAATCAAAATTACAGAAGACCCACAATTGTTAAATTGCTTTCAGACGAAATGATCGTCAAAACTTTAGTGTTTCTGTAAAATATTCGTAATTTTGAAGCCGAATGTTCATTATTGCTATGAGAACTTTTTACTTCCGGAGTGGAAATCAACAGTTTAAATGTAAACAAAGAAGTTACATTTAGCATCCACGTTATCAGCTGAACGTGGGACAAACGATAACTATTTCGAACCTAATATTAGTTTATCCTGGGTACAGAAAGAGCAATAATACTTTTGATTATCGTATATTTATACCAATTAAATTTAAAAGGGATTTTTTTTTTAATAAATTTCTCAAATTTTGAATATAAAAATTGATAAACCGACAGACTAGGAAGTTTGAATAAAAGACCTTTAATTTGCCTTAAGCTTTTGTGGGACAACAATCTCACGAAAAGAAATTTAGAAGATATTAATTTCTAAATTAGGACACCATTTGCAGTCTGTTACATTTAATCTGAATAACTTCTGTACAATTTGTTATCAGCAACTTAACTTAAATAAATATAAATTGTTATAAATATTAATTGTGCTATAAATATAAATTTATTATTAAAGTTATTATTATTAATTTATTAAAGCGCAAACCCATTTGCATGTCGAATTTTAGTTTGCCAATTACCTTTGTGTAAACTTATCAATATATAAAATAGAAATTATTCTTCATGAAGAGATATTTTACGTGTGCTGATTATATTTAAGGAAATAAAAACGAAGAAATGACACACTAAACTAACTGGATAGAAATTATTCTGACTTCAATTTCCACTTGAAATTATTTGCCACCAACTTTATAAATTAGAATTTAAGAGAAAAACAAGTTTTGAAAATTTTTTCTTCACGATTCGCAGCTTCACCCCTCAACTTCATTGAGGAAACCTTTGGAATTCTACTGATGACGTCAAACACTGATTTCGCATTGATTTGCTTGATAACAGTTTCCAGGTGGAAGTTTAAGATAATTTTCAAGATTCCAGATTCATGGCCGTAATCCCAATGGACCATTAGCTGAACTTTATCGCAATATTAGTCATTAGGTTGTTGTATCAATCCTTGAACGAAAGCTTCAGCCAGTCTCTTAAAATACGACAGTCGATTTTATTTGGTTCTTATATAAAAATTAAAATTATGAATATTATCAAAATTAAGCTCTTTTACAAAGATAAACAAGTCTAAACCTGTATGACTAATCCCAGAATGCATCAGTGCAGTTCACCCAAAATGGCGCTGCATTTAATGGAGGAGTTAAAACACGGCTTTTCAAATAAATATTACAGTTAATTATATCCAAGTCTACGGGTGGCAACGACCACAAGTCGTGGAATCAGTAGAGGCAGCAATTTGAAATATGGGAAGAAATGTGATAAATATACAAAATAAGAATATTCTGTAATTGAAGAACTATTAATCAAGGGATTAAAAAAAGGGTGGGGGATGTTAAGTTACTAGGAAATAGTGTTCGATAATCTGTTATCATTTGGTCATTGGACCCAATGCGAATTGTCTCCAGTGACCTAGAGTTCAGTGATTAATGAGATTGTACCAAACATTTACTGTTTATTTAGGTAGTTTAGTGGGAAAGGGTTATTCCATTGAAACTAGAAAAATCGTTCATGAGTTCCTCAGATATGAATGAGAAAATAAATGACAAAACTTGCAAAAATAATAGTTTTTCCTCAAGATAATTTAAGATTATTAATTTTGTAGTTATTTAACAGCTCACCACTGAGAAACGTTATTAGTAAGGTGTTTTTAGTATTTTTTCGAATATAAACACTTTAAGACATAACCTTTACTTCATTCAGTTGAAATAGTAGGAGTTTCAAATAAAACATAAAGAAGTATATGTAGTTGCTTTACCTGTACATGACCTCAGCTGTCCCGAAAACCCCTTGCTTTTGGTCCTTCTGCGGTCGGTGCCAATCTCCTGGTAGGACTCCATCGTCTTCGGGAGCAACGCGTCCAACTCCGTCTTCATCTGCCTGTGGAAAAAGAGAAGCAAAGCGTGTAGGGTCCTTGCCAGTCCAATCTGGCCTGCTTTGGCCGCAACGGACTGACCAAGGTAACCTGTACGCACTCTACAGCACCAAGGGTTGTAGTAGGATGTCGTCAGCTATCAACCAATCAGAACCAGTCTGCAAGTCATGTGTAGCGATAGTGTAAAGAGGGTTCAGCAATCATGTTTACCACCCCTTGGCAGAAATGGAAATCTGATCTTGTGAAAATTATCAGTCGCTTACGAAACCCAATTGTCTGCAAGGACAGTTCCAAAAACGAAAAGGAAAGTTTTAAAAACTTTAATTTTCTTTTTTTGTCTTCATTTTTTTTTTATCGTCAAAGAATTTGGTTCATATCATAATTGAAGATGGATTTTCGATAAATAGTTTCGTATTCTTTTAAATGATAAATTAAGAAGAATAATTACAGCAATAATAACAAATAAAAAAAATAGGAGATTTAAGATAAATTAATGAACTCTTTTTCTATTAATAAGCTAAGGATTTAAAACAGGGATCAACTTTCATTTAATCTGGGGCTCGACTTCCTTATCTTGTTTTCAGTTTTAAGAAGAGAGATTTTTTTTATTTTTTTTTTTCACATTCACTTTATTATGGTTTTTCTTTTGAAACTTAAGTATTTCGTAGGAGTTTTCTAAAGTTCAGTAACTGAATTTATAATTTCTTTAAAGCCCAAAAGAGGTAGTTCATTTACGATTTAATTATAAGTTCAGAAACATAGAATAATAACCAAATGATAAATCAGCATTTCAAGTTATTCAATATTCTTATAAAAAATATATAAAATATAAATTTGATGTAGTCTTGGATGATAGCCTATATAGAATTGAAATTGTAATAATTTTACAATAACTGAAAGCTAATTAAAATAACTTAATTAATTAAAATAACTGAAACTAATTAAAAATATTATTAAGGATAAAGAAGGAGAAGTTTCAACTTAAATTTTCGAATGAAAATTAATGAAATTTATTTATAAGACATAAGAAAAACCCGAAGTATTTTAATTTCTCAATTGTTCTAAGTAATTAGAAAATTCGGTTCTTAAAAAAAACAAAGTCTATGGCCATCGCTAACTAGTATTCAACGCCCCCTCCCCTCCCCCCATCGTGTTACTATTTTTTTTTAATTTATTTATTTATTAAACAAATGAATGAAAGAATAATTTAATTTTTGCTCCATTAACATTTAATATAATGTTTGTTAATTTATGTGCAATTCAGTTACGAACAGCAGACGATGTCACCCTTAAGATAAAGTGAAAGTGATCTTGACAAGTCATAGTTGAATGAATACAAACATACATTGATTGAACTTAAAAAGTGCAGATCCTAAAAGACTTGTCCGGTTCACAATGAATATGAAAACGTAGCGTAATGAATTACATGCTAAACATAGCCAAAAATTAGGGGCTATCCCTTTACAACTTTATTTCATCAGTTTAGTACTCTGATGTGTCAACCTCGGGATGAGTAATTAGTTTTCCATTGTCGTGACGTAGAATCTTGGAAATCATCTTGAAGGGATATCGTCTCAAGATGTCTGGGTCTGCAAAGGCTGTGGCGTAGTCAGATATTTCCCAATCCTACCCTCAGTTAGGCTTAATCAAGTTTAGATCTAAGGACCGTTCTACCGTTGCAACATTGTGAGAATTCTCGAGTCTGTGAGGTGTCGTTCATTATCAAACTGGAAAATCCCATCTTTGATGGTCGTTATGATTTGATAACTCATCCAATCAGTGTATTGGTGTATATCCAATTTTCTCCTCATCCCATTGTGACTGAAAGTCTTTAGTTAGGCTCGTCTTTCAGGGTCTTCTCCTAACGTTGATTCATCCATCACTGAGATCTGAGCAGAAACCAGATTCATGTGATGACGTAGGGTTTGCTCTTCACTGCACTCACGAGCCTTTATTTGCTGTGTTGGGGCTTCAGAAAAGCTTCTGTGTTGGAGCGGGAGTAAGACAAGTTGACTTCAGGCAAATAGTAGATGTTCTGGTGTAAACACATCAAATTGATTCCCGAAGACCGACAATGTTTGATAAATTACCGCTTTCTTAACACGAAATTAATCGCAAACCAATTAACATTTCTGTAAGATAAAATAAATAATTATCTAATGTGGCCTGACGATGCACTTTAGAAACGTGAGAAATCAAAGTGTTTTTTTAAATTTAGTTGTGTAATGTTTTAATGAAAAAATATTAGTTTAAACAGGTATGTCGGCTTGAACTTTGAACTTAATTATTAACTGAAACTCACTTTCAGTAGAAATTATTAACTATTTCAGTAGAAATTATTAACTGAAACTCACTTAATGTTTTTTAGTGATTTATTTTTATAATAATCTCTCGATCCAAAATCAATAAGAATAGTTATTTTTCGGTATGGATGGTTAAACTGAATTTAATTCCTTCCAGTCCGATTGGTTTCCAGGGATTGGTTAGCTAAATACGACACGAAAATACTAAAATAGCTGTTTCATGCTTTTTTTTTTTCAGCTGCTAAGAAATAATTTTCTAACGTCTTCTGAACAGAAGATTTTTCTTATTTTTGGAAGGCACTTGTCTTTCGAACAATGGTCTGAAGATTTTTTTTGTTTATTGTGCTTTTGTTTCAATTGAAAAGATTCGTCCATGGATTGTGGTCAAACACAATATGGCCGACACAATAGATAATCAATAAATATTACATTCTCATTGCCTCCAAATACAGACTCTACCAACAACATTTCAAGTAATAAATTTTATCTAGATATTCCTTTATTCAAGATTTAAAATTTTGTTTGCGACGTTGCAAAAAAACATAAATAAATAAATAAATAAAGCAAAGTAAAAATAAATAAATAAATAAATAAAATGTAACCATCTATTGTTCGTTTTCAAAAGCGAGACCCACCACTCGCGGACGATTCTACTCCGCAAAGGGGTGATACGCTGAGATGAGCACTTTCCTAAGACCTGCTTTTTTTTTTTTTAGTAGCCTACCTGTTATTTTTGCAATAGTATTTATTCTTTCCATAATTCTTTCCCGAAAAGCGTAAAAAGAACGCAGCTACTAGTAAACTAACACTATAAAAAGTAAACATCCCCTCTTTATTTCTCTTCACCCCTATTTTGATGAAATCGAAGGAGTCCTGACGCATGCGCAAAAGCGCTGAAGGTTTTCGGAAACAAAAACATACAGTAACTAAATTCATAAATTGACATTCTTTCATTTCAGAGACAGTGCCAATGCTGCTTAACGCTTTTCATGCAAGAAATACTGTAAGGAATATGAGAAAAAAGTAATTCTATGATAAAAGGAATCGACTTGTCGTAAACAAAACATAGGAGATTAATAATTTTTAATGTGTTTAGACATTTTTAGGCGCTTTTTCTTTATTGACATGCGCATAAGAAATTCATTGAGGTTGGCTGATAGTGACCTTTCAAAAAGAAGTTTTCAATCCGTGGTTCTATAAGAACGCGTACCATATTCTTTCCATTCTTCCTTGTTTTATATCCCTTCACCACAAAAGTAACCATGAGCGTAATTGAGTTAGGAATTTCTAACAGTGACAAATCATGTATCATTACAACAGTGATCCATTCTTGTGAACTGAAAGTTGGGGGTAAAAGTATAACTTTTTGTATACAGACATACATCTAAATATGAAAATAATATGCAAGTAAATTACAGTTCTTCTTGATTCCAGATAGTATACCTAAAAGCTATTATATCTGTAGGCGACACATAGGAATTATTTAAAAACTATCTTACGTCCGCACCCCTTTAAGGTGTTCAAATTGTTTTGTAGATTCTTTGTTTATTATCAGTGTACCTAAGGTAGTTGAGATACTAATAGAATATCAATGCAGTCCGTCCTTGGAGATTTCCAATCATAACAATCCTACCAAATTTGTTTCTACATATTAGAATATTATCCTAGTGGATGCCAGAACTGAAATTATCAAAACATATATTGATCCACGTTTAATCAGAAGTAAATGCTTTTAAATATCCATTCGATGATAAAAATATCAGTAATACACATCCAAGAGAACATTAATATTGAAGCATGTTTAACTAAAACTTAAGATACCATCAAAATTTAATATGTTTCTGAAAGAGTGATTCTGCAATAAATAGAAAAATTTAGTTTATAACTTAGTACCTTTGTATAACTGAAAACTAAATATATTTGGTTAGTAAACTAATTACAACATATCATCTTTTGTAAGAACAAAGAATGTAGGAATGTTTTAAAGAAGTTTAATAAGGTTATCACTTTCACGATTTTGGAGATTGTTTTAAACGATGTCTCAAATAGGTGCAAATAACAGCATAATTTGGCTCAGAGATAAAACTCTGAACTCAGCTTATCCTTAGAGGATATGTCATCCAATAGAAACTCGTCAAATCATTTAATCTGCTGTAACAATGTGAATCTCTCCCTTCCCAATAACTTTTGAACTCCTCCTTAGGTCTGCTTGAAATTTTGTATGCATATTGAATACTAGGACGAGCTAACTTTTATATTTGGAATCTTTTATATTGGGAATCTTCTCCAAATAGGTTATTTTTAAGAAATTAGTACCATAAGAAGACAAAAGTTCCCATAGAAAAGCATTGGTATCTAAACAATGGATTTCTATTCTATTTCTTTTTACATCTCATTATCTTAAACAATGAATATTAAATCTGGGTTTATCATCAAGGGAGGGTGGATGGGGCTAAGGCGTCCCAAAAAAGGACGAAACAGTCGTTTCCGATTCTCTCTGTTGACAAACTCAAAGACGCGATTTGTTTATTTATGTGCAGTCTTTGGTTTTTTATTTCTTACATATTATTATTAGCTTTCAAATATTCTGTAGTTAATAAATAGCAGATTTGATAATTATCGAAAATAATGAAGTACTATGACGTTGGCACAACAAAAACAATCTCCGCAAACAAATGCCTATAAAACAAAAACTTCCTGAAACAACATATACTCTATTTTCATCAAACTATTATTCCTTACACTTTTAAAAATTATACGTTTATTTTTAAATTATGATATCTTTTGACTGCAATAGTATAAACTTATCATTTTCTGAAAACAATTAATTAATGTTTTTTTCTTCATTTACTTTAATTGTCTAAAATCGATTCAAATTTTGGCCTTGAAATTATTAAATTTGGTTATTCTATTGATTTTTAATTGACGAATAAGTTTGTTCATTTCTATTAACAATTTTTTCAATAAAAATATTAATATTTTCTTCGTTTGAAAATTCGTAAAAAAGTACTGCAAAACTAAAAACGCAAATAGGTTTGGTTTGAAATTTGAAAATAAAATTTAATTCCTTTGAACTGGGATACCTTTTTTGACGCTATATGTTTTCTCGCCCTTAAACAAAATATATAAAATATTTATCTATTTACTCGTGTTTATGAGATACAAGACAAGGTATACGATTACAATGTCACATCATACGTGCATGATTAAGAAAATGATCTTAATCTTTCATCTGTATAACTTGAGTTATATGGCTATTTTTTTTTACAGAATTCTCAGTTAGCTAAAAAAAATTATGTTTTATAAAATTAAAAAAAAAGAAAGTAAAAGATAATAAGATACAATGTCCAAGCCGACGCACCTGTTTGAACCTGTTTAAACATGTGCGTCGGCTTGGACATTGTATCTTATTAACATTCAACGCGCGTTAAAAATTATTAATAAAGTAAAAGAATTTATATACTTTTATATTAAAGTGAGGGTTCTTAAATCAAGTGTGTGTGTATCTGTTTATGTATGTTCCCTAATAACTTCTACTGCTGGAAGGATTCTTCTTCAAACTTGATATGGATATTCTTGGACTAGGAAAAATTTAACTGAAATAAAATCAAATGGTTCCTTGTCAAATAATTAGCGCGAGAAGGCGTTGAAAAGTCCCTTAGAAAAACATTGGAATCAACAATGGATTTTTATCTTATTTCTATTAATAGCTCATTGTCTTAAACAATGAATATTAAATCCTTAATCCATTAGTCGCTGATTAATTTCAGTTCAATTCTGGAACAAAATTCCTAATGATATTCATGAATCTCCTCCTCAATGGAAAAAAGAAAAAACCAATCACCTTCAGTTTACCTAAAGACATTAAAACAGGCTGAAATTACACCCAAATACTTATCTCCTTTTCCTTCTGTCTTTCTTTCATTTAATGGCAATGAGGCACTTAGTCCTACTTTCTTCTTTTTATCTCTTTTGATAGTCCATTACACTATCTTCTATATATAAAAAGAAAAGTCCTGACTCACTCACTCACTGACTCATCAACGCCTAGCCTAAACCCTTGAACCTAGAAAGCTGAAATTTTGCACAGAGGTTCCCTTTATGGTATAGACAAGGAATAAGGTCGGATTTTTCGAAATTCCCACGGGAAAGGGAATAAAGAGGATTTATATTTTCGCTTGAAAATGACCAGAAGTGTGTGTGGCGGTCAACCCGCAATGCATCTGAGTTATCCGGAGAAGGCCACATGGGGCTGCGAACTCGTATATTTTCCGATATTAATTTGCTAAATAAACAGATTTTTTTTGTGTGCTTTGTATGCAAGGGTTCCGGAGCGAAGCGATGTGTAACCGGCTAGTATACATATATATATAATGTTAATTAACAAAGCAAGTGTTTCTGTGGATCTTTTCTCTTAACTCTTTCTTTGTTTGCCCTTTTATTAATTGCCTAGATCCTTGATGCCCTTCTCTTGTCTTCAAAACTGGGTCGTCAAAGATTCAACAGTTTTAAATGTGCATTACCTTAAACTATTATTGGCAATAAATTGAATTGAATTACATTAATTTGCGTAAAGTTTTTTACAACTAAAGTTAACCCGATTAAACAATTTAATTTAATTCATTTTTCAGAAAGTGGACACTTTGTAACTGTTTGTATTTATTAGATATTAGTATTTGTCATTTCATTTTTTCGTTTTCAAGATATTTAAGTAGGATTTAAGTTCTTTAGAACTTCATATTCCACTTGTTCAATTGTACAGAACAACAGTTGGAGAAGAGAGGCCGAATTGCAGAGAAGATTTAAGCAATGTCGGAGACAGCCTTCAGAATAAGTGTCTAGAGAAGGATTTTGGCACCAAGTTGTTGCGTTGGTCGAACAAATGATGGACACAGTCATAAGCTTAAGTCAAACCATATGTTGGTGTTTATATAAAAACAAGTCAACTATTCACTATTAATTTAATATTAACTATTAAGTTGATATGAAACGGGAAGGAACCAATCAGAACATTTCTTCGTTGGAAGTCTAAAAAATTGCATGAATCTCAGGGATTCTCCGATGGCTGCAAAGAACTTCAGGCTGACAAGTGAGTCAATCTTCACTCCATTTGCTTTAAGTTATCGGACATGCGCAGTATGTTCTTCAAACTCGTGCTTTTGTTGCAAAACCAATAAATGTCCTGCAGTTTTTTTATTTACTGATTTAAGTAGAAACAAGAAGTTAAAAGCCTCCTTTTTCTTAAAATGTGATCTTTAACATATCTTTCTTATTTTTCTTTATTTTTATTTTTTTTAAATTCGTTTTTCGAATTCTAACACCTACTGAATACAAACAGTGCAAATTTTTTGTTTCTAAAAAATAATTAAATCCGCAGTATTTAGCTAATTACTTAAATCAGACTCATTTTAATCACCTCAAACTACACGAAAATTAATGGATTACCTAAAAGAATTAATATCCATTCTTAAGACATCGTAGAATCCCTGTTTTGTTGTTTCTAATTTTTTTCAATGGAAGTTTTGTTAGTGCTAATTTCTCGACCCACTTTGCAAAAACTCAGAAACCATAAATAGGCACATCAAGTTTCACGAAGATTCATCAGTGGTTCAAAGTTATTATGGTCGGGGAGAAATAAAGACTATCTGATTGGAGGGCTCTCGCCTTCTAAAAATACAATTCAGAAATTCCATACAGCAAATAACGGTAGGGCTCGTAAAAGAAATTGAATTCTAAAAAAACCCAAAATAGTTTGACAAAATAGTCATTTTAATGTAACTTAGAAACTTTTTCCATTGATTTTCTTCCATTAAATTTATTTTTTAAAAATTTTTTAAGAATTTTAAGAAAAACATCAAAAAGAAGAAAACGTTATTTTTACTTATTTTCAGGTTTATATTGCCATACCTACCACAAGAGCTGTTGCTTACTGCATTGCGGAACAAAATTACTTTTAATTCTGCAGTCCTATTTAAGAAAATAGTTTCAGTACTTTGCTATTGAAAATTAAGTAATTCCAGAGTGCATTAAGTAATTCCAGCTCTCGTGATCGGTTACGGCAGTGCGAATCTGAAAAATATACAAAAATACAGCTTGCTTTGCAATGATGTGTTTTCTCTACTATTCTGAAAAATAAGGTTGGGCTTACACCGCTCCAGACGCTTGTCTCAGGCAGTCAGAGGCGGTTTGTGACAAAACAGTGAAGTTCCCTGAAATTACATCTCGTCTCTTGGCCACTCGAGACATTTCGCTTTGCGCATGCGCGTTATCACTCATTTCGAGTTGAAGGAGATTTCGTTGCGTTCGGTTTCATTTTCGAAATTATGAAAATAGTTTTAGAGAATCTGGTTGTTTTGGTTCAGCCACAGCCTTCACTACACAATTATCAGCTGAAAGATCATTCTAAATAAGATGTTATTCACAATTTAAGGGACGAAACAGCTAAGAAATGAATACTTCCGGTTAATGTTATTTTTAACATTATGTTATGTTCGAACTAAAACAAACAGTTATCATGTTCTGCAAATGAAATGAAAATACAAAGTGTTAGGAAAGGCTTGAAAGAAACATTTAGAGAAAAGAAAATTGTGAAAAAGGATTTTTTTCAAAAACTCTGTTCCCAAAGACAAAAACAAAAACAGATTGTTTGTTTAAGAATATCTTAGGCAGTAAGAAAAAGAAGGCAGGCTTTTCTAATGTTTTATTTTATTTCATTAAAAATATATAATAATCCTTGAATTTATCAGAAACGATTGGTTTGTATCTGACATATACATGACACTTTCTAAAATACAGAAAACGAAGTTTTTGCTGTAAGTTCATATCGTTAGTAATACTTTCGCTATATTCATTCCAAAAGGAACATCAATTTTGCCTTCGAACATTGCCATGATTAGAATTAAAATGACTGCTAAGCTCTGTTACATTCCCCTGGAGGTTTACAACATATAGATCATTGTCATCTTCATGACATCTTCTTAACATCTTTTGAAGAACGCAAGAAGCAATCATCATCTTTTCAGCCTTTGCTGGTGATATTAACATGATAGTTTCAAGCACTCGAAATTTTCTTGCAAACCTACCAAACACAAACTCGATGATCCGGCTGCTCTAGAATGGCGTTAATTACATATTCGCTTTGCACGTGTCAGGGCATTTTATGGAAAAGGTCGCATTAAACTGGGGTTCAGAGGTTAAGCTTCGTCCGCAATGAATACATATGGCAGATTAATTTTGTGGACCCAATTTTCTAGGAGCTGACAGATTCAGCTTATTTCGATAAAAGGTCTGTCCAAACTGTGAAACCCTGAAAATACGGCTGTGATTGTTTCTTCCATACTCGCCCACATCAACAGCTATAAATTTATCAACAGTATTAAATTTACCTCAGCAGATGTCACGCACTTCCGATAGTTGCTGTTTTGTTTCTCAATTATTTTACTGATTAACCCCAATAAATAGCGAAAACTATTAATACTTATTCTTATTCTTGTAAAATTAAATAATTTCTTTTCATGTCCTCTTAATTCATCTAAAAACATGTTGAGTTTCCTTTTTTGAGGAATAGGATGAACCCAAAACGAGCGATCTGGCCTTTCCTCTTCTAAACATAACAAATAATAAACAATCACAACCACTTGTTCATCACTCGCGATATTGACTCAGAATGAAAGAGACAGTCACAGGCAGTCTAAAGCAAAATATTTTGTCGCGAGTCAATTTGTCGCTGACGTTTTATCAGCTCTGGTGTTCGCCCAGCCTAAAGAGAAGAACACTTAAGTTGGTCTTCCTTGAATTGCTTTCAAATATTTTATTTTTTGATGTCTAAAGGAAAAAACCATAACAATCAAGTGCTTGCTGTAGTACTCGGTTATTTTAAAACATCCATAGTGGGTTTGAGCTGAAACGTTTATCATGTCACAACACACTTAAACTGTCTGTAGACAATAGTCTACATTAACAATAATCTGCCAAACAAAAACAAAAATCAATTGAACGATCTCATTCTAAACGGTACAGAACTTCTGTAACCTGCGATTTAATATCGAAAGAAAGTTCATCAATTAAGCATTTTTACAAAAACTTCAACGAAACGCTTTTGAAATAGTAGCTTTTTCCTGTGAATATGATTCATTGGCGTGATTCATGAAACTTTACTATTCGCAATATTTCGTTCAGAAGGATTTCTGAGCTTCTGAATATATAAAGAGAATGTACAAGGAAATGAAGATTAATATAATTTTTATAGGAAATGAAGATTAATATAATTTTTATAGGAAATGAAGTTTAATATAATTTTTATAGGAAATGAAGTTTAATATAATTTTTAAAGGAAGTGAAGATTGTTCAATTAGTTCATTATTCCACTTTTGTATTTCTCTTTGCACGCTGAAACGACTGGACCGATTTTCTTAACAATTGTTACGGTTCCTATTTATGAGCCAACTTAAGCTTCGAGTACAACTTTACTATGTGATTACTGTAATCACTTAAACTCCTACGGTGATTCCAGTAATTTTCGACTGAACCTCACAATAAGAGACCCTGATTACTTGTACTTATAACTCAGTCACTGTGCTGTAGATATTGTATCTATTAAAATGAATCTTAATATGAATTGTGTTGAATTCGGTTTATGAACGTACATCACAGCTTAGTAAGAATTGGTTTAAATTGTGTTCAAACTTCAATGGATTCACATAAGGTTTTAGGCGTAGACATCCCAGGCAGACATCCCTCGTCTGGGACATCAAAACGATCACTTACCGTACTTTTTTTCTTTTTCTTTTTCTTTTGTCAGATGGTATGAGATCGAGGCTAAATTAGAATTAAAAATCAATGGGTCTCGCGTTTTCCTCAACTTACATAAATGGAATATGATCTTACGATAACTTCACGAATCTCAACTTGTCTCCTGCAAAGTAACACCGCCTCTGAATGTGTTTTAACTGAGTATAGAAATTTGTTTTACAAATCCACACTTCTTTACGAGAAATTAATAAGATTTGAAAGAAAAGAAATTCAGACATTTGCTTGAAAAATGTAAGAGAATAAACATTCACAAGTTCTAAGTATTTTTTTGCATGACCTGCTCGACTCTTACAGTTCGGTTGTAGCATCCAAACAACATGGCGTACCATTGCCACTAGAAATCCTTTTGTTTTCTTCTAAGTACTTACCTTGTGTTTTTGTCTCCCAGCTGGACCATTGCGACTGTGATGGAGTGTTCGAGAAACTGAAGACAATCAAACCCAACTGAGGGTGTTAGGGAGAACGGGGCTCACGTGATGGTCAGTGGTTATCGGATGTGCAGAGATATGCCCTGTCACTTAAAGGTTTATTCCATCACCAATATATGGCCCGCAGTGAGGCAAGCATGAATAATTAGATAACTCTTCAGACTTTCCTCTCTGTCTCGAGTTTTCGTTCCATTCACTTGTGGGTGGGAGGAATCTTCCTTGTTATCATCTTCAAACTTTTCCCCTGCGTGAGCAATGGAACGTGTTCTTATTATCATACACTCATCAACATGCCACGGATGACCAAAAGCCAAGGATTAGATCAAGTCACCCTACATCTTGACTAACAGGTTTTTTTCTATTCACAACATTCATGAATGAATAATAAATTAATTATTATTTTAATAAAAATAACAATAAAAGAATTAACTTTAATATAAAAGATATGCAACTAAAATCTAATATGGATAAATGTATAAATTAGGTAATAAATTAACTTAGAAATATATTAATTAATAAATAAACAAACAAGCAAATGAATTATAATAAATTAAAGATTAAAATAAGCAAGTTATTTATGTTAATTTTAAAATAACAAATTTAAAATATTTTTAAAATTAATATAATTATATTTTATTAACATAAAAATATTCAAATATTAAAGAATTAAAGATTAAAGATAAAAATAATGAATATAAAAATTCAACTTTAATGAAACAAGTCCAAATTAAATGAATGAAATAATTAACTCAAATGAAAATGAATTAAAAATGCAAATAAAAATTTATTAATAAACTAATTTGAACATAAATAAACTCACTTCTTAATATAATATTATATACAGAAAAAAAATCAAAAATATACAAAGTTAATAAATGAGTTTTTTAAGAACTAATAAATAAATGAAATAAATAAATAACTCTAATTTTTATGAGTTAATAAATTAACTATTTTTTAATTCTTTTATTTTATGCTGATTTATTAATAACTAATAAATGAATTGAAAATTAAAAGAATTTTTAAATACAGATATAATGAAATGAGTGAGTAATGAATTTACGAAGTAAAGTAAAAAAAAATCTCAAAAGTAAAATTAAGATAAAAATGAAGGAATTAATAATTAAAGATATAAGTAATTTGAGTGAAGATATAAATAATAAATATAAAGTTAAAACATTTATTGATTCGAAATTAATTCATTAATTAGTAAGTGCTGATAAAAATTAAAGAATTAACAAATTAATTTGAAGATAATTGAAATTTCTAATCAACATTCAAGTATTTCGGATCAATAAATAAAACAAATATATCAATAAATAAAACAAATATATAAATAAATAAAGATGTGAATAAATAGATGAATACTAAAAGAGAAAAATCTTGTATATATTAAATTAAAATCAGCCATAGAAGGAAAACAGGAGAAAACTGAAGAAAGACTTTTAA
>JAFIDM010000001.1:9530472-9548929 GCA_023159025.1 Thereuonema tuberculata
CCTAATGAGGACGAAACGGTCCGTCCCAGTCTCTTCCCGGTGACAACTCAAAGTGCGAATCCTAACTTTAGCTTTGTGCCTTGCGATTGGTGTCCATTTTGAATTATTCGGGCACGTTAAACTTCTTTTATTTATAAACACTTGGCTTTTTTACTTAGTTGATGCAGCCGTTAAATTCCTTTTGTGCTTGCTTTAACGCTGGACAAGGAAGTTTTGTATTTTATTGCCTTATTAATTTTTGGTTAGGATCCCTTCGGTGGGAGGTCCCGTTCTCGGGTGCGAGAGTCGGGATACCAACACCGTGCGCACTTTTTGGGTTGTCATCGGAGGAGTTTGGCTGGATGAGGAGTCCTAATGAGGACGAAACGGTCCGTCCCAGTCTCTTCCCGGTGACAACTCATAGTGCGAATCCTAACTTTAGCTTTGTGCCTTGCGATTGATGTCCATTTCTTAAACTACTTTTAAAGAATTCTGTATTTGTTTTTGTTTGTAGGAATTTTATTAATTTAAATTAGTGAAGGATTAGACCCTTAGGATTATATCATTACACACTTTTTGGGATGAAAAGATGTTATTTACAAAACATTATGAAACCCGATAGGTTGGTTTACGTTGTCTTTCGGGATGAGTTTTGCATTTAAAAAAAAAAACGCTATCAAAAATTGGCGCCACGAAGGATCGGAAGTCTGACGCCCTTGTCGATTTTTTTCCATGGTTCAATGGAGTTAGGCCAGCGCCGATACTTTCGGACTCAGGGACATATCTAGCAGTTTCATCGCGTGAAGAAAGGATAAAGGAGAGATAATAATGCTGCTTGATACACAAGTAACTTGTTTAACAGCTAACAGATAAACTGCGCAGGCGCCTTTTTCGTCATCACAACAACAGATGATTGACACGTGACTTTGTTTACTGGCGTTGACATGGTTTGTTTTGGAAATAAATTGATCGTTCTTCCAACATTTAAAATGACATTTATATAAGAAACATTTATAGTAGAGATTTAGAATTAATTCACCTTCAGTATTTTATTGTTATTATTCCTAAATATTAAGTTCATAGTCGATTGCTTGAACTGAGTTTTAATTAGCTAAGCATCCAATTCTATTTGAACATTTTCCTCTTTTGTTGTGTCTTTTTGTCAGAATGTTTGTTTGTATGTGCATCACGGTTAGACGGATTTCAATAAAATCTCTAATAGTTATTTCAACTTAAAAATGAGATTACATTGAACTCTTAACCTTCCCTCCACCCTGGAGGGCTCAAACAAAAGCTGAAATGTCTTCTAGTTGTAGAATTAGGAGCTCACATAAAGACCCCAGTCAGAAACAAGACAATACAAGGAAACTAATCAGAATTGTAATCCAAAAACTAATTGCATAATTTGTTATTCGGTAAAAAAAATGGAAACAGGAGAGGTCCGCGGATAATCGGGAGTTTGTATTTCAATAAGCAAGTTTTTGGATAAGACTTAGTTTTTGGATTGTAGTTATGATCAGCGCAGATGAAATTTTATTACTTTTAATCAGAATTCTTCAAATGAAATTAAAGAAGCGCCAATTAAATATAACAGTAATTTCAAGTAACTATTTTCAAGGGAACGTAATAACATTCTTCAATCTAATGAATCCAGTTCCTGGGGATACAATATTTCAATTCCCAGATGGAAATGGATACGTTTTGCTGTTCCTGAAGGATGGAAATAAGCCATGAGTTTCTCTACGATAAAGATACTAAAATCGATAAAAATAATATAATAAAAACGAGGTAGTGGATAGGATTTTTGGCGCCTTTTAGCAGAAATCAGAAGTGAACTCCATTGTGTGGAGGTCTTATCAACCAAACAAAAGAAAATAAGTAGAATGCTGACTTGCAAACAAATAATAAAGAAAAGCAATAGAACGAAAAGCTTGTAAAATTGTGAGTGGTTCAACTAAAATCAGAATTGTGTCATTGTATTTCACCAGATTCCTTTGAAATCTCTACAATTCTTCAATTGTTCGTTGTTTTTTAGCCTAACAGCAATTGTTTTTCCAGAAACTTCTTATTCTGTTCTTTCGCCGAGTTTCTTTCATTCTTCTTCATTTTCCCGGCTTTTTTAGAACAGTTACTTGAAAAATCCAATTTGAAAACTTTTTAAAAAGATTTATTTCTGATACTTTCATTTTTAAACACTTTTTAAAAATACTGTTATAAGCATTATAAAATGCCAATAAATTGACCACGGAGTCTTCCCTCAACAATATTTTTTAGCAAAAATCGGTAGCTATTGTGTTTGTCCTGTCCGTCCGTCCAAATTTGTCCCCCCCCCCTCCCCATCGACTCCAGAACCTAAGGTCCGATCGACAAACAGACTTCACCATCGTGTTGAGAGGCCTGAACACCATAGGAATGGGGTATTGCAGGGGTCAATAGCCACCCCACATTCGAGATATTTGACATTGTTTTCATTAGAGTTCCACTGTTAGCTTAAATGTTAGAAATGCAACCATTTCATTTCAGTTGTCAGATATAGCTTGATGCTTAAGATCTTAGACTCATATACTGAAGGTTGTCGGTTCAAACCCGTATATGTACCTTGCTTTGTCTTTTTTTCCTTAATCTTTTTTTCTCAATGTCCGCGAGGGTTTTTTTTTTTTTTTTTTCTTATTTTCCTAACTTTTTTTAAATTTTTTTCCTAACTTCTTTTTAAGTTTTCATTTCATTATTGTACTTTTTTTATTATTATTATTATTTTTACTTTTTTTATATTATTAGGGATCGACATTAAATTTATGCTTTAGCACAAGATTATATTCCCTTGTTCAAATTTTCTTTGGTCCTATACACTTCGAATTAGTAAAAGCATCCAAAAACACATTTACTTTAATATATTATATTTGAACATTTAATTCCATTCATTTTCATACATTCTTTTAAAGAAAATTAATTTGTACATCAGGCTTTACAAAAATGAATGTTTAAAAAAAAGGCCTAGCTAAAAATTAAACGAGAATATAATCTATATTACTAAAATCTTTTATTTCTCTGTCTGTCTGTGTGTCTGTCCGGCGCAATTTTCTGAGCGAATGGAAAATAGAAATAATTTTTACAATGAAACAACCGCGACAGGAATCGAACCTACTACCTTCTGATCCGAAGTCAGATCCCTTATCCATTAGGCCATAGGGACTACAACTCTCTTCATATGGTTTTTTGACTTATATCTCCTTTCCTTTCCCCCATCAATAAGGAATGTATTCAATCTTTTTTTTGAATCTCAAGATTGTTTATTTATTTCACATCAGTCAGTTTATTTGTAAATCGAAACTGACAATTAGAACGATAATTGCCGAAACATTGCAATATTTTAAATATTCTTACTTAACCAAATCCTATGTGATATTGAAAAATATGTGGGTGTACACGCCAGATGTTGGAGTAAAGAAAACAGAGTCAAGAAAGAGAGAAGCACTTTTTTTTTTTGAGGTGGAATACCGAAAAAATCACTATTTGCAACTCAAAAACCATCAATAAATGTAACTCAAACGTCACTGAAAAGTGACAATTATAATTAAAATGAGAGTCAAAAAAGAATGAAGCGATACTTCTATTAGATAGAATACTGTAAAATCACTATTTGTAACTCAGAAACCATCAATATTTGGAACACAAAAGCCACTGAAAAGTACCACTTAGAATAAAAAAAGAGACTCAAAAAAGAAAGAAGCAGTATTTCTATTAGATAGAATACTGAACACTATTGTAACTCAGAAACCACTGAAAAGTATCATTTGGAATAAAAAAAAAAAAAGAGTCAAGAAATAAGAAGCAGTATTTCATTAGGTAGAATACTGAAAAATCACTATTTGTAACTCAAAAACCATCACTATTTCTAACTCGAAAACGACTGAAAAGTATCAATAGGAATAAAAAAAAAAGATAGTCAAGAAAGAAAGATGCACTATTTTTATTAGGTAGAATACTGCTCAGAAGTTAGACGTCTTAGCCATTAGACCACTAGGCCTACATTCTAATCTCTGTAAAAAATAAAAATATATCATAGATATATGATTTACAAGGTGGTTCTAAAAGCAGTCGTAGATTGAGAGAATATAGACATCAAAAATTAAATTAAAAAGAAGCTTTTAAAAAATTTTAGTTTTAGTTTCCTTGATGTAATTTGTGTGTGTGTGTGTGTGTGTGTGTGTGTGTGTGTGTGTTTTAATAAATAAAAAATTGTTTTCCGTTACATAAGGGAGGCTTCCGGAGCGAAGCGACGGGTAGCCGACTAGTTTTATACTATAAATATTTGACATATAATAATCTATTTGCGTATTTCTAATACAAGCTTGTAGTTGAAACTTTCTAATGGCAGTATTTAGTTACTTAGATAATTATTTTAAGTATTTTACAAGTACTAATAGATTAGTAAAATTTATAATGGATTCAACAAATACTATTTTTTTGTTACATTTCCAAAGCTGTTCATTGATTGAGAAACAGGAAGTTGATAATTTTCGATATCAAACCTACACCTCCCTCCTTGATCCGCCTGGTTGTTTGGGAAGCTCCAATCACTTAACTATCTATTCGGAATTAGAAACAAACTTGTTTTAAAAATTGTATTGAAAATCATCTTTTTCTGTATTTTTTTCCGATAATCTAAATAAAGTATGATTATAAAACAAGAACTTATAAGATAATAGCCTATATCTTTAAAAGGAACGATATAGAATCGAAGATATAACAGAATATTCGAAGGATCCAAATACATAGACATTTAATCAGTACAATACAAGGCCAAATAGAGGACATCCAGAGATTCTCAGTCGTTCTTCAGCCCCGAGAAAGAACACAGCCTTCATTTCACAGAGAGATACCTGAGTGTAAGAAGGAAACACAAAGAGAGAAACATTCTAGCCTGGATGAAATCCTTCTTCTCCAGCTTATAAGGAACCGTTTTTTTTTAAAAAAATGTTTATAGGCTTATAACGGTTGCTTATTGGCTGCAGAAGTTAGTTGACCCTTGGGAAGTAATGCTCCCGGAGTTTCCTGAGTTGAGGTCGAGTGGTCAGCCCAATGCCCGCCCTCCTTTAACCCTTGGGAGAAAAACCCTCCCGATTTTATAGAGGGCTGGGTTAAGCCTCGGTCCCATCTGGAAAAGAAATCCCGAACTCTGCCGAGAATTGAACCCGGCTTCAAAAGCCAACATTCCAGTGTTTTATCACTGGACCACGGGTAACTTAAGATGCAATTATAGCTTCAGTAGCTCTAATTGAAAGATATCAGGAATTATGAGCTTTCAAAATTAGCCGCTAGGATCGCTAGTGACTGCTTTAATTTCAGGAATAGTTTGTGATGAATATGGGAGATGAATATTAGATTACTCGTGTTGTATAATTCTCCGTTTAGATAAACAATTAAAAAAAAAAACTCAGATCTTTCAGAAACGCCTCCCGCCAACAATCTTGATTGTCGATATTACCTCGTAATTTCCGAAGCTCATAATTGCGCCATTGTTCCTACAAACAGGTTCGTACAAAAAAATTCGAAGTACTAGTGTTGGAAGATTTGAGAAATTATAGCAATTTGAATTATAAGAATAAAATTCATGTCAGTGTAGAGAATATAAACAAAGTAAAACAAAATATCAATTAAAATGCAGGCAGTTTATTGTTTCATGACTTTAGAAGTATTTTCTACTAATGTGTAATATTTCCCCCATTTTCGAAATCAAAGTCAGGTGACTTGGGGGACCAATAGGGGTCACCGTGGATGATCACTGGAAATGTTTATTTAAGTGAGAAATGCTCATTACTCTTGGCGTAACAAACAACAAACTCAAGAGTACGATCAATAACTATTTGGAATGGATGAAAATTTGATATAATTTTTTTGGACTCTCAACAAATCTGCTTTTAGATTCTTAAGTAATATTCTGTAGTCTATTCGTAAAATATCTTATTAAATTAGATAAAGTAAACAAAAAAGATGGGAGATTTTTTTCCCTGTGACTTGTCAGACGAGTGTGAAGCATTGGATCCCTAGGGAAGAACAAGTTAAAAAATTTATTTTTGGTGCTGATCTCTTGTAGTTTTAACTCCATCAACTAACTATTCTTTATTTAGTTTTATTAAGTAAAGAAATATAAAATCGTAAAACACACACACACACACACAGACAGATATGTATATATAAGTATATCATCTGTACATCTGTATGTGCTACTTACAATTATCTAAATAAATGCATATATTTTTACAATGGATTTTTAATACACAAGTGCATGATTATTCTCTTTGCTGCAACCATGCCTTTACAGATTCGAAATGAAACAAATTCTATCTTTCTCATAAGCTTTTGGCTTGAGTTATCTTTGCTACTTAATTTTTGGGTATCATATGTAATTAAGTTTGCTTTATTTTTATGTATTTCATTGTTGTAAATATATCTTATAACAAAGAATAATAAAGGCATGTCAATCGATAACTGCTGACTCTTTCCAAATTGAAATTGTCTGTAGATTAGTTATTTACGATTATATAACTAATACATAGGATACATAGGAAGACATAGAAATACTTAAGATAGGTTACAAAAAGTGGATTTTGTTTAATTTCTATGGTTGGTACCAGATATGGGAATTCAAAATCCATTTCGTTTTTATTTCTAAGTCAGTCATCAATGACCTTAAAATTTCTACATTATTTTGAGAGTTAATTTTATAATTAAAAAACTGAAAGTATCTCTGTCATCACTTCTGTTATCTTAAATTAAAAAATCAATAAAATAATATTAATAAAAACAAAGAATGCAAACAAGCAAAACATTTTAAATAGAAAAATAAATCAAACTAAGTAAAAAACAATACCAAGAAAATAAAGCAAAGTATGGTGGGAGAAGTGCAGGGGAAACGGGAGAACCCCGATAAACCCCAGCGCGGATCGTCCACCATCACCAAACCCACATGAGAACCGAACCCCTGTACTCAGAGGTGAGAGGCCAATGTCATAGCAAAAACGCCAAACGCACGGCTAATTACACAGTAAATGAAATACGTAAAATAGACAAATTTAATTACAAATAAGTCCGATAAATGAAATAGTAACTCAACTATTATTGAAAATGTGTAATAATCAATTAAACAATTATTGCGAAATCTAATCTGAAATTGAAAAATATCAATATATGTATTTAAAGTGGAATAAAATTAAATAATTTAATTTCGATAATTCAATAGTATTTACTTCGACTCAAAACTAAAAATAAAGATCAGGGAAAACCTATGATATTTCATGAAAATCACGGATCCAAATCATTATATTATCATTAATGGAGCGTTTAAGTGGTGTTGTCATAATCTACTCAGAATTCAAAGAGCCCAATGCTAGGGTTTTAGCATTGCGAACAGTTACGGCCAAGTCGGTGTTTATCGTGGTTTTTCTTTGAGAAAAAATCCGAAAAAAAAATAATAAAAAAAATTATCAGAATGCATAACAATAATAACAATAAAATTATCAGAATAATAATCAGAACAATAATTATCAGAACAAGAAACAATGTTGGCGAATATAAAATTATTTATTCTTATGTCATCCTGCTTCAGAAATGAGTACAAGAAATCAGCGCTTTGCTGTTGCAGAGTGCTTTTAAGTGAACCAATCAGAAGCTCTCTTTGCAATGTGGGCTGTGGCAGTTAGAACCTCAAAACCATGCAGAAATACAGCTTTTTGTCTTCATGTTTCTCTTAAAATTCTCAAAAAAATGCATTCTAATAATTTTTTTATCATTCTTTGGGTACTTTTCTCAAAGAAAAGCCTCAATAAACACCTGCTTGGCCGAAACTGTTCGCAACGCTAAAATTCCAGCAACGGGCTCTTTGAACAGTGACTTAAACAGCAAACCACAGTTGTACTAATGAGAGGATAATTATTACAGGCAGTTACTCAAGGAACTTGAAGCCTAGTTTCATTAAGTCCTGCTTTTATTATTATTATTATTATTATTATTATTATTATTATTGACCACAAAGCTAAAAATAGAAAATAGTCTAAGATAATCTCGAAACAGCCTTCTAAGGCTCCCTTGATCACAAAACTAATAATAAAACCGAGGAAATGCAAAAAAAGAAAAGTTAGAGAAATAAATAACATAAAATAAAATAAGCAACTAAATTAAAATAAAAACTCAGAAATAAGAGTTAATTTTAGAAGTTCAAGTGACCCCGAAAGAGACAACATTACATCATTTAGATGAATAAAGATCGGAGCCAATTTAATCACTTCCTACGGCCAAGCAGGAGGTACGAGATGAAAAGCATTGTTTTGTTTGTAAGGGGTGGTTCGCGAGACAAAGAAGTTTGAGAACCGCTGCAATGCAATCGCAGTTACGATAACGTTTATTTCCGGGAGGTTAAAGGTCGGAAGCCTAAAGTAGATCAAGAATTGACTCTTATAAGATTGTATTCAAAGAAACAATAAAATTAAATCAAGGTCTAAAAAAGCCGATTTTATTAAAAAAAATTTACATTTCAAATCTGAAGCCGTAAATATTCAGAATAAAAAAAAAATACACTTGATAAAGGCATTTCAATTTTTTATTTTAATTCCTTAGTGAGATTCATATATATTTTCTTAAGCATTGCAATACTTAAATAAACAAAATGTAGTTGACGTGCAAACTTTCAAATACCTGCTTTTAAAATCCAAAAAGTCATTTGTAGTATTTTCGTGAATTAAAAACAAAAAAGCAGTATTTAAAGAAACTCGGTTTCAAGTTCCTTGAGCAACTGTTTGTAGCTCCCATCAATGCAACTATTAATAACAGAATAATCATTAGGATTTTCATGAAAGGTGATAGGGTTTTTTCCTGATCTTTACTTTTAGTTTAGAGTGGATATAAATACGTATTCAGTGACTGTGATTAAAATTATAAGTTTTTTTATTCTATCTATAAATACATTTATGGATCATTTTCAATTTCAAATTAGATACCGCTGATTGTTTATTTTATTTCTGTTTATTTTAATTTCTTCTTAAGTACGAGATTTGTCAGACAGAATATCAGGGATTATACTAATTCCTTTATATATATATATATTAGTCGGAAGTTAGAAATATGGATCATGTTTTTCTTTGGTTGGATAGCGATTGTTTTGGTTCCATTTTAAGTTACATTTTTGAATTTTTACTTTAAATCATGCAAATATCTAGGATTTTTAGATATTGACAAAAATAAAAGTAAAAAAAATCATTAAAATAGAATACATTTCAGTGGTAAAAGCATCACTTGCAAAGATTACAACAACAACAGACAACAAAACTCATTGCAATAAATGCCTATTCTCTATCTTTTTGCATTGAATCATCAATGAACACAACTGAACGGAACAGTAATATCCCATCAGGGATAAGTTCCTATTAAATGGAGTCCTAAACAAAAGCAGCTCTCACTACAGCATTCAATATCTAAGGATATGTTGCAGATTAGGTCGTTTTCATCCTTATAATGGAAGATGCAACTAATCAAAAGCATAAACTATATAATGGATTAGTCTATGCTTTACATAGCATGAATATTAAATATATGTAATGAGATTAGTCTAAATATTATATATAATATATTATATATTATATATAAATAATGGGATTAATTTTCATAGTGTAATTCTGGCGTGAGATATTAGGCTGTTGATTCTTCTCCTGTCTGGCCTGGTAATTATCTATTACCAGGTAATTTATCTATTGCTTTAATAATTATCTATTGTTGATGGCTTTTGCTAAGCCATCTATCACGCCGCAATTCTCAATAAAAAGAAAACTGATGAAGATCATTTCTATTCGTTTGCCTGCTGTACCTTCTGCAAACTGACTATGTCTTCAAATAAGTCATACATGCACAAGAAAAATTTGCTTTGTAGCAGGACTGCACATAAAGATTCAAACTGAGACCGACATTGATAAGAATACTTTACAAGGTGGAGCAAACCCAGCATCGGAATTCTTTCTGATATAAATAAAAAAGAGCTGCATTACTCATTGTAAAGAAGAAGTCTTCAAAGACTTTTGCTAACCGTCTTTGAAGATCCTTATGACAAATCTGCACTAAAAGGGTTCGTGTTAATCAGGGTCTTATTGTAAATGAATGGATATTAGAAGAGGGCAGGAGAATCAAGACCGACTGAAATCAAATGGTGAAATCGTAAATAAAGATAACTGAATAAAGGTGAGATTTTCTTCTTGGTCTGTTTTCATGTTTCGTAAGAAGACACACATCTTGTTATTCTTCCTTGATATTTTCCACTTCCTCTTATTTGTCAAAAGATAAAATTCGTCAAACAACTGATTCAGGAAGTGGTCGTTTCTCGATGTCATTGGCCCCAAACAGGAAAATTTTGAAACACAGATGAAAATTACAGAAGCGAATTTGAGCCAGAAGTGCCTTAAAGAACTGAAAGCCTAGATTCTTTTAATATATTGCAATTTTTATTTGTTTTTAAAGTTCTAGAATTTAAAGTTCTAGAAACCGAATTTCTTCGTATTTGCAAATTACAGCACCTGTCACAAGTAACAAAAGTTAAAAATCTACTGTTTTCTATTTTTTGCAAAGTACTTAAATCAGCAGAAACAATTTTAGATTCCAGGGGAAATAAGTGTGAAGACATTTTGGACCCTCACCAGACAGAGTTCCCAGAAAGTAGATTAAGCTTTGGCGCCCTCGATTGTCACATCATTATCCTAAAAGTCCGTAAAATATCCTTTAGGTTAGGGTCTTAACTTCGCAATTCAATCATATTCCGAGTTCTAATTTACGTAGTCTCTGTGAAAAGGAGAAAGGAAAAAGGAAAACTATTCATCAATTATATCTTAGTTATCTTCGGAATTCGTAAATTTTAATTCAAATTTTATTCGATTCATCACAAAGTCCGGCTTTTAATCTGTTTCCTGAATTGCAACAGAGACACCCTCAAAGTTTATTTGTGTAGACTTCAGTATCTTTTCGTTTTTATGAATTCGAAGAAAAGAGATCGGCATCAATTAAATTCAATCCACATTTTAGAAATACAGGAGAAATTAAAACAAAAATAAAAAAGTGATTAAAAATGTAAAGCCGTAAATTAATCAGTGAATTAATTCATTCTAAACATCCTTTCCAAAGAAAATGAGGCTGATAGATCATTCAGTCTGTGTGTGTGTCCTTCCACCCACTTTTGAACCGTTACTTGAAGTTGCTTGAATTTGATATGAATAATGAAGACAAAGTCGATCTATTTATAATACATTTTAATTTTATGTCTGTATGGAGGATTATCGAGAAATCTGCAAGGCACGTAGGCACGTTAAATTTCTCTTCATTTTATTGTTTTTTGTTTTTTGTTTTTTTGTGTTTTTTTTTGCAGTGCTTTTTTTTTCTCAAACCCAATCAGTAATATACAGGTTTTGTCAATAATATACAGGTGATAGCTTATTGTAATTCAAAATAAACAGTATCGTTAGCCCTAATATTGAACTAATCTCAGAAATCTAATGTTGATACTGTATCGCCATCAGCGGTGATTGAAGGAATTACATAGTTGGTGTGTCTTCCACTAGATAGCGCCACTGTCTAAGCAAACACAAAGTTTCATGGAAAAACTAAAATCTCCAATGATTGATCAAAAGAAATGTTATTGTTAAAATTTATTTTGTTTTTTTATAATATTGTTTTAATTCTTGGAAAGACGAAAAGCTTACATTTTTATTCAGATTTTACTATCTACTAAATACAAACAGAACAATTTTTTTTTCTATTTTCCAAATTAAATCCGCATTATTTACTTAAATTCCAACATCCAGTTAATGTTCATTTGTATCAAACCATGCACAAACGGATTAACTAAAAGGATTAATTACCCACAGTGACGACAATAGGGATTCACTCCATCCGCCATTAATAGGCTTCAGTGGCTAACTGACTGTATTTTCTTACGGTGTTTGTTGAGTAACAGGAGTTTATTAGTCCAGTCAACGAATGATTATAGGGTGCATGGAGTGGGCAGAATTTTTGACTTCAGGGATTGGTTTGGGGTTCGTGGGAGGTAAACATCCCAAAAGTACCCGACCCTCAGAGGTGAGCCGAAGGGGTGGGGGCGTCCGGAAGGCCGTAAATTTTGCGATTTTTTTGGTTTTTCCCTTAAAACTAGAAAACTATAGGTTTGGAGAAAAAAGTATTCTGACCTGTTTGAAAGCTGACAAAATTTCTGACATTTTTTACTCCGACAAAAATTTTCTATCTTCAACCGTTTTTGAAATATCAGCTTCTGAAAATCACCTATTTCCGGAAAACGATGTTTCTGATCACATGGTTCGTCATACTCTGCTCTTTAACACCTCAAATCTGCTAACATGCTACAAATTACAACCAAATCAAGTGAAGAGGATTACATTTGATGCATAATATTCTAGATGCACTGTAATAGCTGAAATTATGGATTTAAAGATGTTGGGTTGTAATGTGATTGGTGTATTGCTGGAAATCAATAACTACCTTTTATTGCATCCATTTGGCATGTTTTATCTATTTATTGCTGTAAGTTGTTGCATTTGGTATAATAATTAGTAGCTACACTCCAAACAGTGGGAAAATGTAGGTATTTCTAAAAAACAATATAACATATGGTTTGAGCTACATCTAATTACACAAAAAACATAAACAGTATATAAAAGGTACAACAAAACGAAAAACATCTGTGAAATAAAAACGACCGATCAATGTTGGGAGGGGGTAGTTATCCATGGAGACTCACTCAACATCACCAGAAGAGGAAAACGATTCCTGTAAGGTAACTGCAACTGGATCGAATTCTTCCGCCTCGTTGATAGGGACCCCGTTATGGCAGTTGCCCTGGCAGTTATGGCATGCTGCAGAACAATTCAACGATGCCCTTCTGCAGCTGCATCTTTCAGAGTCGCATTCCTTTTTACATCGACAAAATACTACGTATAAAATTTCGTCGGGTGCAGCGTTGTCATCACAGAACTTAGGCACCAACTCCCCATTTTTCTCCTCCCAGCAGGGTATCCTTTACTCCACACATGTGGGGCCAGTACCGTTCCCATTCACTTTTGTATTTGATAGTACACTCTGTAGGAGTGGTACTTCGTGGCCCCTTCAGTTGGTGGGAGTGTAGAAATGTGCAGATTGATCGAAGAAGCTGATTTTATAAATGCTGAATACCTGTACGCATCTAAGGACGACTCCTTAGATGGAGCACCATACCATCTGAGTATGCAATTATTTCCAGCTCTTACGATCTCGGATGGTGTCGAAGAAAGGGCTGGAAAACACCTCAGCTGCTTCCTTTATTAATTTCTCCTTCTAGTATAATTTAGCACTTAATTTTGCTCTTTCTGAAGGCTGCGGAGGTGGTATCAGAGCCTGTGAAACTATGCAGAAAGAGAATATGCTGCAGCCCGAGCTGCTGCAGCACTTGAGAAGAGTATGTTGCTCTGCGTACCTTTCCTCTGCCAGGTTTCACCAGAATTATGTCACGATCGGGAGGGGTTTTCGCCAGCAGCAGGAATGACAAGTCCACATCTTCGCCTATCACAGCCACTGATTTTTCAATGGCTGCAGATATAATGCCCACATCTGCGTCATCCTCTGCTTGAAGGGTGTTGATGTCATTTTACTCCAGTTTTTTCATCAGCAGCTTGATAAGAAGGTTCTTGTTGTTGGCGTTCGAAAGGAAGATTTCTGGCTTCACTCTGATTTCAGTTTCCATGGTAAACTGAAAATCCACGCACCGTTTGAATCGATACCTATGATTGTGTACCGAAACTTTAGTACTTGTTGATATGTTGCTGTGATCATCAAAAACTACAGTATAACTTCTGCCCGGATAGTGCTGCTTTACAAATCGTACGTATTCATCACAAAGAGATGATATTGTGTTACTACCGTGTTGCCAAACGACCTTGTGGATAAAGAATCCCCCATCAATAATTACCGCATGATTGCTGAATTGAGCATCCCTTTCGGTTGTTTTAAAGAGACTATACAAGTTCGCCTTGTTACTTTTTTCTCATTTCACCGTCCTTGAAGAAAGCCACAGGTCACAGCGAACTCATACTCCATATAATTCTTTAGATCATCGTCTGATTTCTTATTTATGCAAATGCGTTGAAACAGTAGTTAGGGATTAACTGCAACTTTGTTATTGTTTATTGTGAATGATGAACTCATAGAAGCAAGAGGAAGTACTTCGTTTTTTCGTGATAATTTTATGTTTGAAAACGGCACATTTTCCATTTTAGACATTGCGTTCTTCCCAACTATAAGAGCATCATAACAGGAGATTGTAGCATCTCCTACAATTGCAATTGCCAAATGGATGCAATAAAAGGTAGTTATTGATTTCCAGCAATACACCAATCACATTACAACACAACATCTTTAAATCCATAAGTTCAGCTATTACTGTGCATCTAGAATGTATAATTACGCATCAAATGTAATCCTCTTCACTTGATTTAGTTGTAGTTTGTTTTCAATAGCAGATTTAAGGTGTTAAGCGCAGAGTATCACGAAACAAATGATCAGAAACATCGTTTTCCGTAAATAGGTGATTTTCAGAAGCTGATATTTCGAGAACGGTTGAAGATAGAAAATTCTTGTCGGAGTAAAAAATGTAAGAAATTTTGTCAGCTTTCAAACAGGTCAGAATACTTTTTTCTCCAGAACCTATAGTTTTCGAGTTTTAAGGGAAAAACCAAAAAAAAACGCAAAATTTATGGCCTTCCTTCGGCTCACCTCTCAGGGTCGGGTACTTTTGGGATATTTACATCCCATGAACCCCAAACCCATCCCTGAAGTCAAAAATTCTGCTCCCCTCCATGCACTCTACAGCCCTTTCTGAGCATTCGTTGATTGGACTACATTGACTGTTCAGAAATAAAACATTGAGAATATCAGAGAACTGAATAGTTTAAGTAACTTTTTTATTCAACTGATTCAGAAGGAAAGAATTACTTTGAACAAAATATCAAGTGTCTGTAAATTTTTCAGTGTATTATAAGATCAATAATATCTGCCCTACACAGCGCCGAAAATAAATTTAATGAAAAATGTAGTTATTTAAGAAAACACTTAGATAAAATAACACATTAATAACACACCATCTACAACATAAACAATATTTCGCAGACATGTGTTAGATCATTCTGTTTCCTCAGGCCATATTCTACAACTTCGTTAACTGAACATTAAATAAACAATTAAGAAAATAATGCTTTGAAAAAAAATACATATTCTAAATACAAAAGCACTGTAGATCATTCTTTTATCATTATGAAGAAACAAATAATTAAAAAAATATATTATCAATATAATTACTGAGTTATAAATATAACTTTATTGTGCAGCACGAATTATCATAAATAAAATGAGATTTTTTTCACATTTTTTTATATTTATTTAATTTCGTGTAATTGGTTACTGGAATATTCTTTCATTTGAGTCTTCCGTTTGAAGAACATGTTATGGCTAAGACAGAACTTTGGTCACATTGAAATGGAGCAGAACATTGAAATAAGTCACCTTTAATTGCAACAACATAATGGAATCATCGTCATCACAAAAGAAGCAAACTATTTGGGGGCCTCTTCCCCGAAATCTCGAAATATAAGGTCTAATAATAATAATTCAAGAAAAAAATCTCAACTGGACAAGAAATATGCCTTCGCACATTGAGCCAGCATCAATGGGAATTCTGAACAGCTGTTTCATCATTATTAGGAATCATCAGCAGAATATACTCTTGATGTTTGGCTCAGTTTGCGCGAAAGCTAAGTTCTCGATCCAGGGAATGGGCCACCGAGATCAAAAACAATCAAATAAAAAATAATTCTGTGAAATCCACATTATTAAACCCTTGTCCTTTCACTGAAAGGCACTAAGGAATTTACTTATTATTCCAGGAAAAATAAGAAAAACATCAGAAGTGCAATGTGCGAAGGCATATTTACTATCCAGTTGTGATTTTTTTCTTGATTTATGAATTATTATTGACTTTAAATTTTGCTTTTAATAATAATAATATTATTATAAAAATTCATGATTATAACTTTTTCTTCCTTTTTTTTATAACAAGTACAAGAAGTTTGAAGAAATTATAGCCCACTTTGTTGGAAATGTGATCTCTTTAAAATTTATTTTGTTTTTTAACATCAATGGATGAGATCAAGTTGTTTACTAAATGACATCCTAGAACAGCTGTTTCACGCTACGAATTTTCCTTTTGGTGAATTTTTATTGTTTGTTTAAGCTTTGGAGACTTTACTTTGATTCCGACGTTATTTTGTTTTTGTTTTTTGAAAGTCGTGAAAAACTACAAAAACGAAAAGAATTTTGGTTATTTTCAAATTCGAACATCTACTAAATATAAACACTACAAGTTCTCTATTTCCTGAAAAAACAAACAAAAAAATGTGTTATTTACTTATTAATCAGATTAATTTTAATCTCAGTAGATTAATATTAATTTTTAAGTCAATGTGAGATTAACAGATCAGGATAGAAATTTGTTGTTTAACTTCCAACGCGAATTATTTCAAATATAAAAGCTTAAATAGTCCTTCGTTATTGAATGTAGATATCACGTTTCTTCATCTACTGATTCAAATGTTGTTAGAAGGACAGAGAAACTATTTGATAAGCAAAATGGTACGGCACGGAAGGCATAAAGGAACCCAAAAGACTTCGCACCTCGAGTTGTCACCGGGGAGTCACGGACATTCGTTCTGTCCTCTTTTGTACTCATCATCCAGACAAACTCCACCGATGACAGGCTCAGAAGGTGCGACAATATAAGAATCTCACTCTCGTGCCAGGAAGCGGAATCGTGCCACAAAAGCAAAACACAATCAAAAATACACAATAATAGAAAAAAGGTCAAATCCTTGTCCTGGGTTCCGCTAGGATCAAAAGGAATTTGTCTAATGCATAAAACAAAGCTGAAGATACTTAAAATTTGTTATTATTTGATAAGCCTCGTTTTCATATTGAAAGTAGGCCAATAACAGGAATAATATCCATAACAACATTTCCAATCAGGGTACTGCAAATTAACAATGATTGAACAATGCTGGAATCTCATTACTAACTAAAAATCCATGATAGATAAAATGTTAGAAATGCTAACAAGTTTAATTATGTTTAATTATGTTAATAGTATATTGAACTTGATTTTTCCAATTAATAAGAATGGGAGTGATCATTTTCCTGTACCTTGTCATTCGGTTGTCAGGGGACGTCATTTTCCTGTCAGATTCTTCATTTTCTTGGCATACCACTTTTAAAAAATTCTATATTAAAGCTATAATATCTACTTAAGTGTATGAAAAGTGATTTTGTTATCAATAATAAGTTAACAGTAAGTGAATTAAAAATTAATAAATGCATATTTCTTAAATTTTTTCCAATATTTTTCTGTGTTTCATTTTAGCCACTTATCTAATTTTTACCCATATATATAGACAGACGTCCAAATATGTCATTTTGTTCGTTGTAAATTCAAATTTTGCTGGAATAATTCCACAGTCTGAAATTTGAAATATTGTGATGAAATTGTTTAAGAAATAAAGGAGATTTCAATTATTAGAACGTTATTTTATAAAGAAAATGAAATATCTAGATATATAGTATCTGCTATTAAAAAAATAAACAAAAAACTAGACATTAAGAACTTTTGGACAAAATATTAGACAATTATTACTTTAAATACGACTATGTCAGGCTCCTGTTGCTGTAAACGAAGCTTCGGAGTGTACAAATAAAAATTACAATCCCAAATTATTGTATTCAAAATATAGATGTAAAAATTGATAATTCGTTTAAGCACAAAATTCTTTCTAAATTATGTGGTTAAGAAAAAAAATTCAGAAGATTAGAAACATTTGTCAAAAAATTGTAGCGAAATCTATCTATTATAAGTTTTAACATTGGTATTATTATTATTTGCTCTCTAATTAAGTAATTTTCAGGAATGACAACGTAACTCCTTACATAAGAAACCGGTAGGACTGGGCTTTCTGCCTAACTCAAAATGGCTGCCGCTACCACATGTATACTTTACAGGCCTCAGCAGGTCATCCAGATCCAGAAACTCCCTGAATCTTGGCCCTGATGATTTCCTTGACAGGTGCTGCCATCAACGGAGACACCACGAACTCTACAAAGGATGATTCACACATGTTTCAAAGCACATGTTTCATTAGATTTTTTTTCTAATCAAAATAACTTCTAACTGTGCATTAGTTCTAATGTAACTAAATACTTGGTATTTTGTTTAATGTTGAAGAAAAACAAATAAAAAGTTGGTTTATTATCATAATTTTCTATACTAAAAGTTTTTATTAAAATACTCTTTTAAAAGCAAGCATCTGAAAATAACGTTATTCCAAAATATTAACATTAATCTTGAAATAAAGTTGTTTTG
>JAFIDM010000001.1:9583929-9597004 GCA_023159025.1 Thereuonema tuberculata
GCACACACACACGCAATGCGTGGATGGCAGTACCTAGATCCGGCCCTGGTGACAGATCAAATGCACATGTAGATACGAAAATCTAATTAGATCTAGGATAATAGACTAAATTTCTAAATATGAAGCTTGATATAAATTGTTGCATTACTTTTTGAGTTATTTTATCAACAATATTTGAAGCAGACAAAAAATCAGTTTAAATGAATTAGGGGATTTCGATAGCACAGATTAAAATTATATAAACTAAAATCAGGAAAAAGATACTTTATTACTTTCTTGGAATAATTAAAATGATAAGATATAAAAAAGAAATGTATTTTGACCTGATTACTAATTTTTTCTTATTATAATTCTTCGAAGTAAATAAAGTATTTGTGTTTCTGCTATAGGAAACAAATTCTTCTCCATATATTACTACATTCCGCAGAAAGTAATTTATTCTGCTTCTTCAGGCATAACTTATCTTCTAATTCCGTACTAAATGATTTGAATAAACATAGGTAGTTGAAACAAACAAATATAGGCAATATTTACTATTATCGAAATACTTCATTATTTTTACAATGTTTCTTGAATAACTAGCAGAAATGGACTGATTTCTACACCTTTTTATTTATTAAAACAACCAAAACTATTGATGGCTGTGACATGACACCACTCCTGCAGATAAAACTCATGCCTTGCAGTTTACAAAGAATCAAATATTCTATTAATGATTACATAGTATCTTGTAAACAAAATATCATCATTTGCATATGGCACACACATGCGTACGCTCACAACATCTACCACTGCCTTTTCTGTAAAATGTCATTTCCTACTAATTCGCTGTTGCTCTGCAACTTTCTCATTTATTTTTTTTCTGTATCTCGTAGTTTCTAAGATAGGGTACTAACTTCCACGTTTTGCTGGTAGGGGTGCTGCCATCAATCTCATCTGATAGCACATGATCACTTTCCTATTACAATCACTAACTAGCTATCTTCGTTCAAAAGTTATTTAGATGACTTAGGACGTGCACCCTGTATATCCTAATCATTAGTTATGATTACTTGTCATATTCTTAAACATTTAAAAATTACGAATACGACAACTAATCGTATATAGTTGGATATATATATATATATATATATATATATATATATATATATATATATTAAAAAACTGTGTTTTGAATTAAGAATTTACTCGAGAATTATTTTAATTATGACAACAACAACCAGTAGAGGAATGGACTTTAAAATCAATAATGAAGAAATAAGAGTCAGTTGAAAACTTCATTTTTCTGGGATCCAAATTATTCATGAGGGTGCATCCACCCCTGAAATCAAAAGTAGGATTGCACTAGGCCACACTGCAATGATTAACATGAATAGATTCTGGAAGAGTAAAGATATTGCTCTGACCACCAAATGCAGACTTGTCAGAGTAATCATCTTTCCTATAATATATGGATGCGAGAGCTGGATACCAAGAAAGGCTGATAGAAAGAATTGATTCTTTCGAAATGAGATTGCTACACGTACCATGGACAGCTGGAAGTGCTGGACCATATAAAACCAGAGAACTCATTAAAAGCTAAAATTGCAAAAGTACTACTGACTTATTTTGGCCATCTTATGCATTGACTTAAAACTTGCTAGATAAGTCAATGTTCCAAGAAATGGTCAGCGATAGCAGAAGAAGAAGACAGAACAAGCTGGCTTGACCTCATCCAAACGCTAAGAGGACAGCATAGAGAGCACTTGCCCATAAAGTCGCTGAGAGTTGGATACGACTGAATGGATAAATGTAAGTATGAGGCATGTTCAGAAGGTAACTACTGTTTGGCTGTAAAAAAAATATATGCAAAATATATAAATATATATTTTTTTTTTAAATTTTGTTTTTACGTTAAACTATTTTTTGACATAGCTTCCACCAATATTAAGATACTTGTATTGGGTCACCAATTTTTGCATACCCTCTTCATAGAATTATGCCACATGTGAAGATAACCATTATTGCACAGCATTTCTGACGTTGATCGGCTAGGAACCAGGTGGTAATCACTAGGCGTTAAGTCGGGTCTGTAACGGGGATGATCCATCTGTTCTCAACAGAATTGTTTGATTTGATCTTTAGTTTGACCAGCAGCTTATGACCGAGCATTGTCATGAAGCAACACAATTCCATGACTGAGCATACTCCGCCTTTTGTTTTGAATTGCACGACTCACAGTAGCGTTTAGCAGTTATTGTCGTACCTTTGGCAGGAAATTAACAAGCAAAACTCCCTTCCTATCCCAAAACACTCTATTAACGCTTGATCTTTCTGGTTGAAATGGTTTGCTTGAATTTCTGCTTTTTTTGTAACCTGATTGCCTCCACTCATAGACTGCTGTTTCGATTCCAGTGTAATTTGAGTCACCCATGTCCTGTCACCTGTGACTATCTGATTCAGAAGTCATCACCCTCATCACTGTATCGCACGAGAAAAGTCAAAAGCACTGCCTAGTCGTTTGCTTTTGTGCACGAGTATTTTGGGAACCCAACATGAACATAACTTACGATACTTTAAACGATCTGTCACAATTTCATACACAGTAGATCTTGAATTTGGAGGAAATTCACAAGAAAGTAATAAAACCGTAAACCACCTGTTCTCGTGAATTTTTTCATTGACTTTCTGTACCAAATCATCATTGACGACAGAAGGCCACCCACTCTGAGTTTCATCATGTACATTTTTGTCCTTTGTTAAACTGTCTTAACTCACTTCCTCACCATTCCATCACTATATTTTCACCATAAACTTCATTAATCTGCCGATGAATTTCAGCAGCGTGTCACATTTCTTTCATTTAAAAACCGGATAACAGATCATATTTCGCAATCGGCGGGTTCTTCAATTGTATTAAACATTTTGAACACTCATAACTTGTCAACACCACCGTGTTGCCCATAATGGCATAGCTTATAAACAAGGCATAGCAGCACAGTGTGAAGCGACGGTCATAGCACTTTTGACAGCCATATTTGGAAACGGTACTTATTTTCCGGACACAGCTCGTATATATTATTTTCATGGCTGCAGATGGTGGATACAAATACCTTGACATTAGAAGATTAGCAAATAAAAGAAATGCAAAACAAAATATCGAAATATAAATATTCATTGTTGTTTTGTAATTCACTGAGCCTTTATTATTATTTCAGTTATATATAAAAGTAACTCCATAAACTCCTTCACAGTATTTAAATAATTTATTTAAATATAAAATAGCAAATTTTCGGGAACATAATATTGCGTAATTCCCTTCTTCAAGCAAAATAAGAATTAATAAATCAAACATTAATACAAAAAAGAAAGAACATCATCAATTCAAAAGTACATATCAAAATGAATGCTAAAAAATTGTTGTAACAATGGTAATTGAATTAACTTGGTCGACATTATTAAATTAATAGATAATGACAATAATATATAAAATTAATATTCACAAAACAATAAGTTGATTAAAGTTAATAATTCAATGAATTTGCACCAGTGATAGTAACACCTTTTTTATTGTCTGTTTTAATAAAATTTCTGATCAAACCAATGGTGATTGGGTCCACTTTGATACCCTCATATCTATTAAAGTTATTGTTTCTAGTATTCTTTATGATGCAGCTTTCGATGATTTTTCTGAGTTTCCAATTTGATTCTTTGTATAATATCTTGATTTCCTGATTCATAAAATGTCCTTTTTTTATGCAATGGTGAGCTACGTCCGAAGCGTCCTTGTCTTTGTTCTTCATAGCTCTTCCATGTTCTGACACCCGCTCCGTTAACATTCTTTTCGATTCTCCAATATAGAATTTTCTACAAATTTTGCAATCGATTCGATAAACAATTCCCATTTCATTTTGTTTATCTTTACTATTAACCTTTTTACATATTAGATTTTTGATTTTGAAATGTTCCATTCTAATTTTGTTGACAAAAAGAATAAAGATTTAAAATTCAAAAAAGAAGTGGAAGACAATAAAGTGTTAAATTTTTTAAATATCAAATTAACCAATGCTGACAACAAAATTAGAATGGAACGTTTCAAAAAGGTTTGCCAGAGTGACCACATTTTAAACTTCAAATCAGGACACAGAATAAATATCAAAAAGAACATTGTAGAAAATTACATTAGAAGATTAGATAGAAATACTAATAATGAAGTTACTTATAAAGAAAAAATCAATGATATGAAAAATCTACTCATTAAAAACGATTATCCAATCAAATTTATTGATAATCAAATATGTGATTACAACAAATTTAAAATTAAAGAAATTAATAAAATCCAGAATAAAATTTTCATACCTTATCTTATTGAAAATAGCATGATGTTAAAGAAAACATGTAATGATTTCAACATCAATATTGGTTGCACTTATAAGAACAAAATCCAAAATCTAATATGTAAAAAAGTTAGTAGTAAAGACAAACAAAATGAAATGGGAATTGTTTATCGAATCGATTGCAAAATTTGTAGAAAATTCTATATTGGAGAATCGAAAAGAACGTTAGCGGAGCGAGTATCCGAACATGGAAGAGCCTTAAGGAACAAAGACAAGGACGCTTCGGACATAGCCCATCATTGTTTAGAAAAAGGACATATTATGAATGAGAAAATCAAGATATTATATTAAGAATCAAATTGGAAAATCATCGAAAGTTGCATCATAAAGAATACTATAAACAATAACTTTAATAGATATGAAGGTATCAAAGTGGACCCCATCACCATTGGTTTAATTAGAGACTTTATTAAAGCACACAATAAAAAAGGTGTTACTATCACTGGTGCAAATTCATTGAATTGTTAACTTTAATCAACTTATTGTTTTGTGAATATTAATTTAATGTATTATTGTCATTATCTATTAATTTAATAATGTCGACCAAGTTAATTCAATTACCATTGTTACAACAATTTTATAGCATTCATTTTGATATGTACTTTTGAATTGATGATGTTCTTTCTTTTTTGTATTATTGTTTGATTTATTAATTCTTATTTTGCTTGAAGAAGGGAATTACGCAATATTATGTTCCCGAAAATTCTCTATTTTGTATTTAAATAAATTATTTAAATACTGTGAAGGAGTTTATGGAGTTAATTTTATATATTACAAGAATATGAAAAGAAGAGAATTTATAGAAGAATTTGGTATAAATTATTTCAGTTATTTGGCTTGCTGAACAATTGCCATCCAAATTTATATTTGGAAAACAAGTTCACAGCATTTGGTTCCAAGTTAATACGACACTAAAAAAAAAAGCTGTTTTCGTGCAGTTTAAAGAATTTTGCACACTTTATTTTCAGTTTTATCTTGTTTTAAAAGAGAACACCAAAACATATGAAGTTTAAAAAGTATATTTCACATATTAAATATACAGACCAGACAGTTTCACGAACACAAGGTCCTCATCATCAACGGAATGAAGTGGACCTTGTAGATCTTGAAACTGTCCAGTCTGTATTTTTAATATTTGAAATATACTTTTTAAACTTCCTGTGTGTTTCGGTATTCTCTTTTAAAATAATTTATTGCTGCACACATTAAAATTTAACTCGGTTTTCATTTTAAAAAAGATAGTAGACCACCCTTGCATTGTGGACACTTTTACTGTATGTCATTTCAAAATGCCAGATTCTCTTCCACTTCCATCAAATGGTCAGCATTAGTTGTCTGAAGATTTGTTTTGCTTCAGGAGTCTCATGTTTTGGTGGTGAAATTCATGTAATATTAGACTTCTGTTCATGGAAAGAGACTTGTCCACTGAGATAATGCATTTGAAGATCTAATGTGAATTCTGACTAGGAGAGACGAATGCTTATTTTTCAATACGTATTGAAACCAAATTTAGGAAGTTCCACTGTTACTGAACATCAGACAAAAACATGCAGAAAACGTGTAGAAAAGTAAAGTTAGGTCCTCTTCTTGTTTGAAGATGAAAAATAAAAAGGGAGAAGAAACATAAAATTCCCAAATTTCTGTGAAATACTGCAGTTAAGATTAACAGAATAATTTATGAGCTAAACTTCTCGTAGAACTGCTATGGTGAGGAACCATTTACAAAGACATGAGGAAGGGAGGTTTTGAGTTGTCCTTGCTGCTGAGACATGACACATTGAAACACATCATCTGCTTAAAAGATCTTGAAACTTAATGCTTCCAGAAGAAGAAGAAACATAAAAATTCTAAGTTACTACGAGGTATTGCATTAAAGGAATGGTAGAGGCAAGATTGCTGGGAATTACTTAGAAAATAAAAAGGGAGTCATAAAGCATGAATAATTATGTAAAAACAACATTCTTTAAAACTGCACAAAAATAATACATCTTTATGATACAAGTGTTCATTTTTAAACAAAAAAATTCTATGAAGTTATTGACGACATGCAAAATTTTACTACTCCACTTGAACATTTCTCCTTTGTTGTTCTTTTTTACTTGGTTTTAAGCTTATCATACTAAAACAGCTGGATGGGCTACCGTAAAATTTGATACTTATCTTATTTTTGGTCCAACTGAAAACATAGACACATTTCCTTTGGTTTCCACATATCCCATCCCTCAAAACCCGTGAACAGATGTCGACTTTTTTGTTACTTAATTGTAGTTAAACCAATGCTCTAAAAGCTGGAAAAACAACGTCAAGATAAGGTTTTGAAGATAAGCAAAAACGTCAATAAGTTGAAATTTCTATCGGCTGCCATTTTGGAACGCGTGATCCGATTTGGCTGAAATACAACACCAACCGAGTCCTTAAAGGTATTTAGCACCCATAAAAGTTTTAGCTCAAAATTTATGACAGTTATCCACGTCCAGCTTTGAGGTCATGCTCCCTAAAAACCCGTGAACAGATTGATTCTTCTTTTTTTTTTTTATGCTTATTTGTAGTTTAACCAATGCCTTAAAAGCTCTAAAAAACATACGAGTACAAGTACAAATAACTCATAATAACTCCTTCTTCCACTTAAAACATCTTTAATCAATATTTCTACTTCTTTAGCAGAAGTCTTCTTCAGGGAAAATCTACAGAAAGTGTAGAGAAAATCTAAAATTTACCTCTACACTTAAAACAGAATTCAAAGTATAAACAATCATAGAATCTTTCATGACACAAACTTTCTTGAAAAACAAAACCATTAAATCTCATACAATCTTTCTTTAAACAAATAAATTCATACAACATATAACAATCACGAAATCATATAACAATCAAGGAGTAGAAATATTGATTAAAGATGTTTTAAGTGGAAGAAGGAGTTATTATGAGTCATTTGTATTTATATATTAAAGAAGAATTTTGATTTTTCATTAAATGAGTACAAGGTTTTGAAAATAGAAAAAATCGTCAGGTGGGAAGAAGAATTTGAATGGCATATATTTACATGATCTATGACCCCTGATCGGTGTTTATCGCAAGGTCTGGGGCTCATCTGTTCAGGTAGAGGAGAACGGGAAAATACACAAAAATCAATTGGATAAAGTTATTTAAAAAATAAAATTTACTGTTTGAATATACACTAACAAATATAGATAAGGTGTATGAAATTACAATAACATACAACATCGCATTATTTTTGCAATTATTTATTATAGTTTATAACAGTTCAGTGTTTTAACAATAATTGTTGCTGAGAATTTGGAATGATTGATCAATTAGTAATTGCTACTCCTCTTTTGTATTATTTTGTGACCTGAACTATAGTAACATGATAATTTCTGTTTAAGTGGTTAGGAACGGGATTATTTTCTGATATGTAATAAAAATACGCCACCGTAACTTCTAATGCTAAAATTGGCGCCAAGTGTAAATGAATGTTCTAAAGTCAATGGAGTCTGTGTTATAAGTTTATATCTATTTTAAATGCAGATTCCATACATAATTTAATAGAAAAATATCGTCGTATCTTATGCCATACAATCAATAATAATAATTGATCTCGAAAAACACTTGTTCATTGCTAATTTCACGTCATTAAAATTAAATTTTGTAAAAAATATTCCAACTTCCGATCACCTTAATTTGTGGGAACAAATTCATTTATTGAAAAGAAATTTAACGTGCCCGATGATTCAAAGAATTGAGTAAGCAAACAAATTAGTGTTGTGCCTTTGTTTGCTTACTCAATTCTTTAGATTCATTTATTGTTTAGTAGAATAATTTTAAATATTATTTTATGTAATTTATGATATTAATGCAAATAAACCAATTAAAGGCCATTAAAAGAATTGATACCTGATAATTCGGAAATTTTATCTTTTCTGAGTCCAGCCTCAATTAATTTAATTTAAATTGTTAAAAAGGCACTTTCTTTGTTTTTTATTTTTAACTTTCGGTATTTTTTGTGCATCATTCATATTACTGAGACCAATTTTATTGATGATGTATTTTCATTATGGTCGCGTGCTCTGTAACTAGTGTTTACATCAGGATACTTTAAATTAATCCTATTTTGATTCTTAAATTGTAATTACACGTTCTCACATAGTTTTATTCAAAATTAGAACGATAATTTTTTTACGAATAACTTACATAGTAATTTTTGATAAGCCCTTAAAATATCTATCTATTATATTCTTGTTTCTTTTTCTCATTATCTAACCAAAAGTTATTTTTAAAAGTAATTTTAAGTATTCTGCTTTTTGGAGAGAATTATACTACTAATAATAATAATGAGGTGGACGCGGCTGAGTTTGAGGCGATTGAACGAATAAATGTTATTGAAGAAAAACTTTTATTTCCAAATTATTCTCTTTTTCTGCATAAAATATTATTCCCTTTACCCATAAAATACCAAACAGGTGATAACCAACTCTGCGTGATGTGAATGATAAGGTCTCACTACTTCCACATATGCGGAAATGTATCATAAAAGACTTTTATTACTTCTTTCAGTTTTACGTTGCAGTATCCCCGCTCCCCTTACGAGTTTAATGAACTAATAATAGATAAATAATTTTAACATTTCAGAGAGTAAATTCTCAGTTACAGAAATAGTGACTAGATCTAAATTTAATTGATCCTTTCCCGAAGCTAGAAACTGTTTTCGAATGAGTATTTTCCAAGCATTTTGAAAAACATAGAACACCCTGTTCTGTGTTGGCGAACGAGCGCAATTTTTGTAGATACAGGCATACTTCGGTAATCACGCTTCGCTTATCCGACACTTTAATTTGCTTAATCGACCTATTTCGTCATGTTTCGACGATAGACAGGGGGTGCTGCGATAGACCGCTCACTCCTTCTCTCATTCGACGCCATCATAATTCAGTCTATTGATAGAAGTTGTTGGCGGTGCAAATCACTATTGTAAATACAAATATAAATTATATACAATGCGTTGCTTAGCTCTTGCATGCATTCGCAAGTGATATATAGTATATAATTTATCTTTTTCGGCGGCCAAAATGTAATTTGTACGCTAAATAAAGACTCTGGTCTGTAAGCTATCGGATAAGCTTGATATATCTAAAAGTGCACCGTCTTTTTTTATTAATGAAAACAAAAAGCAAAATCATAGCAATACCTTTTAAATCCTCGCAGACTATAATGAAGCAAAAAAAGATAAAAAAATGTGGAATAATTATCGTATAACTTCAGTTTTAGCCTATGGGTCTTACCTTTTTTCCTTTATTTCATTGTTTAACTAATGCATTCCCATTTTCCTTGTCCTAAGGAAAATAGGCTCATAAAATCATTGTAATAACTTTTAAACCAGCCAATTAGTCTTCTTGAAATTTGATTTGAATATTACTTTCAATCAGGAGATCTATCTGTTGTAGTTGGAAAAAAAAAACTGCAAGAGCGTAAAGGACGAAAAACTCGACGGGGAAAACATTCAAACCAAATAACCAACTCGCACTTTCCCCAAACGATGGTTTTCTTCTGATATCTAACAATTCATGATTTTAAGTTTGCGTTTGCTTTATTTAATTATCATTCGTTTGATCTATAGTTCAGGCCACTGAAGATTAGAAAAAGGGCGTTGCAATTAGTAAGGGTTTAATAATTTCAGATATCCCAATGACATCTTTTGTTAAAAAATTAGACTGTTGTAAACTGTTCGTGATGAATGTAAAAAAACAGAGAAATTGTTATGATTTATATTTTTATATTTCCTTTTATAGTTCGACACGATAGCGTGACGATCGGAAGGAACCCCACGTGATAATGACAAATCTGTTTTTCAGCCAATCACAAACAAGCGCGCCTCAAAGCACAGGTCTCTATTAATTTTCCTCAAAATGTCGCCCAGAGTAATTTACAGAGCAGTGCTCAAAAAATTATTTTACAGGTTGAAGATTATTCCGAAAGGAATTGAAAAATGTAGGTCTAAAATTAAAACTAAATTTTTGTTTTTGTTTTGTTTTATAGCTATAAAGTGATATTTTTCGGAACCTAGTGCTGACGTCGAATTGCCACCCTTATCGTGGTCGGACTATACCATATTATTATTAAATTCAAATATTAACTTTATCTTTTAATTATTAATTTTACTTATATTTCTCATTTATTCATATTTTGAATAACTGCTGTCACGTGGTCTTTTAATCGTACATTTAATTATACGGCAAACTTACTTTGATGACACCAACTACAGACGATTTGAAGGATTTAAAAATTTAATCATTTGAAAATATTGAAATTAGATTGTTGCAAAGAAATAAATACAGGACTTATCCCTCATAATTTCATAACCTTAAATAAAAGTAAAAATAAAGAAAATTAAAGTTAAAGCTTTAAGAACTTATTTATTAATTTAAAAAGAATAGTAACTCCTTCGCTTTTAATAAATAGAACATTATCAAAAAAAAATCTTAAAATTTAACAAAACCAATGCAACTCCAGCCATTTAACGTAAAAACGCAATAATCGAAGTATCTTAAAAACTGTAAACCTAATTAAGTCGAAATTTCACAGGTGTATGTATCATAAGGCGATCCTATTGATTTTGGTACACATCAGATCAGAATGTAAGGAGCTCTAGGTCAGAAACCGTCAATATAAATTAATAATATTTTAAATACTCTTCCCATATGGGTATTTGAAAGTTGTAACTTTCTAGTTAGTTGACGCTAACTACATCTTTTCGTTCTAATTTTTTATCTCCCCGATGCATAATAAGAATCTTTTCAAACGTTAGACCAAAGCCGTAATAACCTAGCTACCCTGCAGGTATAAAATATCTAAGTTTTGTAAGTGTTTTCGTGGATTCGAATCCTTAAATGAACAGGCTGAAAATGAGCTGTTTTGACGTTCACTCAGAATTTTAATTTTGTTTCGTCATTAAGCAGAGATTACAAGGACACAAAACACATTTATAACATGTTTTGTCATCCCCTTGATTCGAGATTCACTGGGTTTTCCTGTAAAGCTTATCTGCATTCCCGCGAAAACAACTCCAAGGAAAAACGAGAGAATAATGATTTTAACAGCATCATTCGAAACGTTTTTACGGATTGGGAAATGTTCTCAAATGAGAAACAGAAAAAGAAACAAAAACAGAAAACAAGGTTTTCAGTAATTCTTTGTTAAGATTTGCTAAATTGAAATACAGTTAATCTAAGAACTGTATTTTTATTAATAAACAAGCTAACATATTGTCAATCAAAAATGTACTACAAGACAATTGAAAAAAATAATAATGTAAGTATCATTTCGTGTTTGTACATTCTGACTTTTTGTTTCACCCTTTCTTGAACTCTGGTAACACTAAAATGATATACGCAGTTAAGTTTTGTGTAAAACTTTAACAAAATGAGAAATACACCATGTTTTTACACGAAACTGAACAAGATGAATTAAGAATAGAGTTAATGTAATAAACTATATCACTAATAATGCAGTAATTGCTTGTTTGTTTTTTATTTTAATGAAACTTTTCCACTTAGTTTCGTTTCCTTACTCATTAGTGTGTTGTTGTTATTGTCCGGTGTTAACCGAAATCCTTGGGCACGAACATCATCTTAGCCACGAGGGAATTAAAGACTTAAAAGGATCTCATTAAAACAGGGATGGGAATCATTTGAATGGACTTTCAGCAAAGAAATGAAAATAAAAATTCATTTTTTAACTCCTAGTATCATAGCTTCATGTAATCATTTGAAAAATTCCTAAAAATATGAAGATATACATAAACAAACAACAACAAAAAATAAAAACAATACACAACAACCTCGTTTATCCGGCCCTCGTTGATCCGGATCTCCGGATCAGATTTGTAGACTTTTTTTTTTATTTAATGTTCACATAGATAATAATTTTTAACTATGATAACAAGAACGTAACTATAAGTACATTCGCTTTTATTTTGATTAAATGTACAGTTCCCGCATAGATTGTACAATAAATTATAGTAATAAAATGCTTTTTGTCGAGTTTAAGAAAGCTTTACTAGAGTAATTTTGTTACAAAACATCGTAAGAAACGGTAAGTCTACTTATTTAAGGATTTGTTTTGCTTATTACCCGGATTATCCGGATTTTCGGTTTTCCGGATTGCCTTTGGTCCCAGTTAGTCCGGATAAACGAGGTTGTAGTATATTAACAAACACACACAATAAATTACAATAAAAATTCGATTTTATCTTTTTCACGATTTTACATACTTTCTGTCACTTATATTTACGGAGATTTTTTTAAGCATAATAATTTCGTACAAAATATTCTGTTTGTAATTTAGAATAAACTTTATTATTTTTTTAAAGAGAACGAAACCCCCCCCCCAGGGGTTGAAAAGGAGTAAAATCCATGAAATAGCCAAATATGCACCTGGTGGTGACAATAAGAACTACACAAATATTGTGTAAAGGGAAAAATTCGCTCTCCTATGGGGAGCAGGGACACCACACTTGGGTGGGTGGAAGGCGACACGGCTACCTACCGACACCGGGCCCCATTGCAACGCATGCTGGATACAGCTAAGTCCGCACGCTCAAAGATGAACCTCCCAGAATGCAACGCAGATTATGGATTGATCTTTCCTGGCTTTTAGTTAACATTCAAATGGAAGAGAAAATGGCGCTCGCCCAACAACGATGT
>JAFIDM010000001.1:9605174-9629307 GCA_023159025.1 Thereuonema tuberculata
TAGAATTTGTCACAAAGCATAGCTCAAAACCTTTGTAAGTTGACCACTTCCAGAATGTTTTCTATGTCTTTCTAACAACTTTTATACTGTATTTTTTTTCTAATCTTCTAAAGAAAGAATTGTTAAGCAGCGTTTTAACGTCCATTCCACAGACGAAACCTACTTTGAATTTCGCCGACAACTAGGGGAAAGTACAAATGTACAGTATGAGTGAAGTACAAAATCCTTAATACGTACACTAAGTTTATTATACCCATGTAAAATGTATTACTGTAATAATAAATTGAGTTTCGTAATTAAATTAACTTGTTTCAGTTCAACTTACTATTGTAGTACATACAGTAGTAGTAACTACGACAATATCAAATAATTATTATATATGTATAATTAATGTTTAACCCTAATAAGCAATATTATTCCTATTTTGTATCATTTTGATTTCATATTTAGTTTAATTTTGTAGTACTATATTACGTATATGTATAGTAGTAGAACGTAGATGAGAAAATATGAAAATCAAAAAGTAAGTGTTGTACCCTTGGTAAGTTGACCACCTGTCTAAGTTGACCACGAAAACGTGGAACCACTGGGTGGTCAACTTAGCAGGTTTCACTGTATCAGTAAAAAAGTTGTGGACTGGTGGACAAAAGCCTGCTTCAGATGAGGTAATGAACATGCCAAAAAAGCCGTTAGAAAGCCACTGTTGCCAATCATTAACAGATAAGTTGGACCATAAAGAAGTTTTGAATCAAATTTTAAAGAAATCCGCCCAGTCATTTTAGTGTGATGCGCGGACAAATAAAAGGAGAAAATGTTGATGTGGATAATAAGATTCAGATACTCAATCTATAAAGTATAATTAATGTGTCAACTTCTGACTTCCATATGGTAATAGTGCAAACACCTAAAAAAATGTTCAGATATTAACCGATTTTGGTCCGTAGCTTCTTATCTACTGATCCAATTTTTAATAATATTAATAGCGATTTTTCCTTGCAAATATCTGAACATTCTACGAAAGTTTTAGCTCTGTAGGATAATATTTGTTGAGTTATCGTGATCAGAGGAGAAATAAGAGCGATGTTTCGTTTCTAGCTCGTATTTATTTGGTCGAATATGTACCAAATTTCGTAAGAATCTATCTTGTAAAATCCTACCTCTAGGATTTCAGCTAACTTGGATGTGTAGTTTTTGCATTACAGCCCACCATTCCTTTTTAAGGAAAATGTATTTTGTCAATTGCGACCCTGGGTTCCTATCTATTGGTCCGAAAAGAATCAAAAACATTAGAGATCTTTCATGTTACAACCTACAGAAATCAAAAAATTTGAATCTTATAGGATATGTAGTTTTTGAAGTATTATGATCATAGACGGGCGCAAATGCGTACTCCTCAATAAAATTGTGTTTTATAATGCCTTAAGATGCGGGTGACATGTTGGCTTTTATTTGGTTCAAACAATGGTCTCCTAACTAAAAATTGAATTTTTTTTTTATGATTTGTGTGTGAGTGTGTGTGTGTGTGTGTGTGTGCGTGTGTAGGAAATATTATAAAATCCAAGCAGTCAAATCAATCCGAATTAAGAAATCAAGTTGTTTCAGAAGGACGTATGGATGGATCTGGCGAATACAATATTTCTAATCACAAGTATCTATAACAATATTAAAAAAAAAAAAAAATGCAAGGGAATTTTGGGAATTGCAATTTACATGTCGATTTCTTTGAGATTTGCGACCTAGCCTCATTTTTATTTTTGTGACGTCATTCCACAATTTGTCAAGGCCAACGAAAAATGTAGGCCAGAGCGTAGAAATGAAACCAACACAGTAGTAGTCCTATTGTGCCAATATGGTAATGCTTGTACAAAGGAGGTTTTAAGCAAGTTATTATTATATTATATTGGTAAGCAGCGCCAAAGAACAATCATTGTCATGTTTTTCTTTTTTCCTCGCCAAGGCCTGTATTATAATTTGTTCTTGATAATTTGTTACAAGAATAAGTTACAATGAAGAAATTCATAGGACGTATCCTTCTGTCTGTTATCGGAATGAGACAGAGTGCTTTGCACTTGCAACAGCAGCGGTTGGGGAATAAATATGTAAACATTATTATTCTTTAATTTCTAGTGATTGACAGTCAACATCCGCGAATTCGGTGAATCACGTTTTGTAAATCTCAACTACGAACGTGTCAAAGCTGTTAATGTTTCACTATTTCTGTGACGTGTATCAACAAATATGTATAAATTGGTAAACTCCCATAGGCTTCAATGGGTGAGGTTGATTTTATTTTTAATTACACGACAACCATCGTAAAAAAAACTACTAAGGAAATGTAAAATATTGTTATTGTCCTTCAAAGTAATTCCACTGTGAAGCAACACACTTCATCCAGTGGTCGTACAACATTTCAATACCTTTCTGCAAGACATTGTCTCAGTGGGCTGCTGTTCGTTGCCTCAATAATCTCTGCATGACTCTTAAATCCGAGTCTTTTAATAGCCCTATTTAACAGATGGTAGTCACACGGTGCCAAATCTGGAGAGTTTGCAGGGTGGGGTAAAAGAGTGGATCCCATTTGTGCAAGATACGATGGGCAGCAAATAATCGATGAGCAACGTGTTGCAGAATTCAAGAATTGTTTGTAAGACACCTCTCAGAACTGACACGAACGTAGTGCGGTTGATACACTTTCCCTTTAATATGGTATTCATAATAGATCAGACCACGACAGACAGCATCGTCTAGCCTTGCGTCAATCACTTTCTTTCGGTCGGTTCTCACTAAGAAACAGCCACACTTTGGATTGTCATTTTGTTTGAGAATCGTTTAGGAAGCACCAAGTTTATCATCTGTAACAATTTGGTTTAGTCGGATCTGTTCGTTAAACCTTGATTATCATTTTCCCAAGCTGAAATTTAAAAAGCGTGAATTAAAACAGTCGGGAGGCAACAAATAGCAGAAAGGAGTCACAAAACGTCTTCCAGGTAGGTATTTAAATGTTGAATGAAAAACAATAACTACATCTTAGATTTCTTCTAGTAGTTTTCGTTTTATGAAATTGTCTCTGAATTAAAATAATCAACCTCGTAAAACCATTGACGAGGCGGGGAGAAAGCAGCCAGGCTTAATTTTTCGCTGGGATTATTAACATTGCTAAGGATCAGTGGCATAGCAACGCCTTGAGGGGCCCGGGTCGGGAGTTCCATTATTAAGCAACAACCAAAAAAAAAGGAATTTCCTATTTAACAACCCAAAAAAAAAAAAAAAAGGGGGAATTTCCTACAACCAAAAAAAAAAAAAGGGAATTTCCTATTTAACAACCAAAAAAAAAGAAAGGAAATTTTCCTTAGGTGGGCCCCCCTAGGCTGGCTGGTGGGGCCCCTCCCAAGCGGGGGCCCGGGGCGGACCGCCCCCCCCCCTCCTTGCTACGCTACTGCTAAGGATATGTACATTTCTTTACTTTTTTAACGAACCCATAGGGGGAATGTTTCCGTTTTCTGTGTGTGCATGTATAGGTAACGCCCTACACAGCCGAAACCACAAGTCGGAGCCTCATGAGTTTTACCTGGCTAAAGAGGGTACCAAGCAATCGTAGTGTTCGGAAGGATACGTGGCGGAGCGAATTAGCCTAAGAAACAACTTACATGCTATTGAGTTCCGGAGGAACGAATCGTCGATTCCGATTAGCTGTAGGTTAGCCAAGTTAGGTATCCAAAGCTGCAGGATGTATCTTTAAGGAAATTTCGAAAAAATTTTGGCCCTTTCTATTTTTTTTCCGATTTCGAAAGTAGTTCCAAAGCGGCCATTACCTCGAAGGCTGGTACCCTCATCTCCGGTTTCACCTTTTACCTTATTGAATCTCCGTGGCCTGGAGATTTGGGAAAAATTTCCGACTTCTGGTGCAGGACACATCCGGATTTTAGATGGCAACTGATCCATTGAGAAAATACTGGTAATTGGACAAAACTGGGGGTTCTATTTATAATAAATCGCTGGGAATGAATATGATATCTTCAGACGCAATGTGTCCATTTGTCTATTTTATGCGCATCGTGTTAAACGACTGGACAGATTTTAATCAAATTTAGCACTTTCCTTATTTATAACCTAAATTACCAGGCAACAGGAGTATTATTGCATGGACTGATCAGAATTCTTTTTAGATAAGTAAAATATTTTAAAATGTAAAACCAAAAATATTGTACGTAGATAAATTGCTCAGAATTATAAATATTATACTTCATGTATTTGTTAGGATTTCGTTTTAATTGTAAGTTGTAGTTAACTTCATGCATTTTTATTTTTTTTTAATAAATACAATGTTGGTTTTTATTCATTAACTATATTCAAGTTATCTATACGAGACTTACGGGGGGAAGAGACGGTAACCGACTAATATTTTATTAATCTTAATTGTTAAAACGAAACAGAATGTAGTTTATATTTCTGTTTGTCTTGAGATTGAGATTTTATTTTAGATGTGAGCATGTTTGGCTAGGGTGAAGCTAAATGCTGATTAAAGATGTACTCAGTATTTTCTCACGCCACACAGTAAAAGAAACTCTAAACTAAATAAGACCAGCTTCCTTCGAAAGCAGCAATTAACAAAGACGCAAGTTCAGACATGTGACTGAGTAGTGGCAATAAGGGCGATAGAAAAATAATCAGTTCTAAAGCCTAGACTCAATGCAACAAATTTTAGGACTAAATTTACAATAAAGTTCTTCGTTATATGTTAAAACAAATGTATTCCTTCCATTTTTATCCATCTGTTTAAAAATTCTGCAACGATATTTCGCGGAAAAAGAAATTTAATGCGGCACAAAGAAGAGAAATTAAAATAATGGATATTAAAAAAACATGTATCAACAAAGATTACACAGTGACACAGCCATTGCAATGTGATTAAGTAACAGCCATTGCAATGTTAACAATGTGATTAAGTACATATTATTGTTATTTTATTTTGCGGAAGACTTGAAAAAGCGGAACGATAGTTTTCCGCGAAATATCGTTGAAGAATTTTTAAACAGATGGATGAAAATGAAAAGAATATATTTAATCTATGAACTATATTTTTTTAATCAAAAAAAAAAAAAAAAAGAAAGCAAGAAACAAGTTTAATTTAAATATGTAAATATTCAGATTGTTGTTTTTTATTTACAAGTTTATAAAATGTAATCTTTTAAACCAAAAAAGGCGACTAACAAACAAAAAAACAACATCAACAACAACAAATGTTAATATCAATAGTTTGATTAATTAGGTTTCAGCTTCATTGTATTTCTCTTTGAATTTTCTGGTGTTCTCACAATCTAAATCATTTTTACGGGATCTGAGTGCCTTGTAAGGCTGATTCCAAAGTATTTTTGCAATGATATTCATCTGTTAACTCTGTCCTAAAGCTACAGCAAAATATCTTTTAATTTTAAAGTGCTAATTTTATGCAAAATTGCATGTTCATGTTGTTCGTTTAAAAAAAGATCTGCAAAAGAATCTAACTTTTTTTTTTTTTTGCAAACTGAACCACGCTATGACCATTCAGTAGATATAATTCATTTTCTTCAATCAAGTTCTAATATCACTTCACTAGGAACACTAATTTCAATCTCTTTGTATATTTGCAGCCAATTACTATATTTATGCCGTGGTTTTTTTTAAATTGTAATTCTTTACCCAGCAATGTAAGAATAGGAAAACAAATCAGAAACATAGTTGTAAAACAAATTAGGATATGACTTAATAATGAAAAATAAGACTACCAAAAAAAAAAACAGCCAATGCAATTAATGTTTAATTTTGATTAAATATTTGTTTGAAACCAATCAACTATTACCGTGGTATTCAAACTGAAATTTCAATTGTCCGCTAATTGATTTGTTTACTATTTTAAGGTCAAAATGAAAATAAAATGACTTACTTAAAAAAAAAGTCAGCATATGTATGAACATAAATCCAAGGCTCTTGTAAATAACAAATTCGATCCTGTAAATTTGTTAATAACATAAAAAACACTGAACTCGATTGCACTCCTCCACAAACAGCAGCGATACTGTCAACACTACGATGCTGGTCAGACGACCAAAAACGTTTCCCTCCCAACATCCCCTGGAAGTCAGGGGGTGTTGCTCCTCCTCGCACCCTGCCCTATGGGGATGTTTATCGTGACGTCACTGTCACGTGATGTGGGTTAACCCTCCAATGCCTTCTAGTAGAAACTTCGTGACATCGTTCGCTTTATTTTCAAATTCCTCCAAAATAACTTTGCTGTTTAATTAAAAATAAGATGTAATTTCATGATTTCCTAAGTAAAGATAAAAGTAACTGATTTAATGTTACTAAACCTGACTTCTAAAGCTAAAAGAAATGATTTGAACGCACAGTTTGCTCTAACATCAGCTGATCCCTTTCAAGCACCAGTTTACTTATTCGAATTTATAAGAAAAATTTATTACTTTATGAATTAACTTATTTTTCATTTTGCTCATCCTGTATTTATGCTATTATTATTATCTATGGGATTTCTATACATTATACGAATGGAAGCGGCAGCCGTCAACTGGAAGTGACAACGCGCTACGAAGGTGAAGCGCTACAACACGTGACGGGTGTAGGTAGCATGATGTAGCGCGACAAGACCTCGTCCTCTGCCAGCGAAATTGCGCGGCCTATGGCTATTATTCAGTCTGCTTTTTCAATCGCATGCTGCAATATCTTTTGATTTGATAACACTTTTAGCCCTTGATTCCCCTCTCATTAGATGGAGGAGAGCCAAGAAAAGGAGAAAATAGTGGGTTAATAGAATTTTAGCTAAGAAATGGAAGTAAGGCGAGTTTGTTTTTTTTTTGTACAGTGATCTTCAGGATAGTGAAGAACATCATTTTTCTTTTTTTTTGAATGCAGAAAGACACTATTTCTGCCGCTACTTCGTTCCACTACGTCATCGTCACATTTCTCATGTGGTACTGCTGCTCCTTTTGGTCCCAAAATTTTTTTTTTTTTTCTTGAACTAAATTTATTAGTTTCTCACTATCCATTTTTGTCGCGCTACACGGTCAAAAATAAAAACAAACAGTAAGTAGCCGAGGGCATCCCAAAGATTTTCAATTGGATTAAAGTCCGGCGAGTAAGCCGGACACTCCATACGCGCAATCCCCTCACTCTTCAGAAAGTCGTCAACGACGGCAGCTCTATGGGGACGCGCATTATCGTCCATTAAAACGAAAGAAGGATCAACTGCTGTAGCGTACAGTTTCACAATGGGGTTAGGACTTCATCTCGATACCGTACAGCCGTCACAGAACCTCGCCTGTAGATGTGCAGGTAGGTGTGATATCCCAATGAAATCCCTGCCCAGAGATGCTTTCACCGCGGAATGCGTGATGTTCGGTGATGTTCGGGGGCCGATTGCATGTGCCTTGTTCCCTCCAGACCCTTACACGCTTATCATCGGGTTGTTGGGCAAATCTACACTCATTTGGGAACATAATGTTACCCCAATCAGACATAGTCCAATTCACGACTGTAATCGTGCCCCTCTGGATTGAACGGATAAAGGAACACAAACTCGTAGTACTCGGGCGTACAGACCATTCATGTCTAGCCTTCAACGAACAGTAGTGGCAGATATCGTCTTACCAATGGCCGCTGCAACCATAGATGTCACACATGTGGAGGTCGATCTTCGATTCCGCTTGGCTACAACAGCAATATATCGATCTTCCGCGGGGTCCTAACCCTTGGACGACCGGCTACAGGTCTTCGGACAACTGTTTGGCTGGTTTGGCTGGTTTGGTTTCATAATCGTGAAATGACGGAATGATGAACGCCGAAGAAACGACAACATCTGTTATAGACTGTCCTGCTTCAATGCGTCCGACAGCCAGCCAGCGCTCAGAATCTTCCATTCGTCTTCTGGAAGCCATAGAAACACGTCTAGCTTGAAAACAAATCGTACGAATGTTCTAAACACCTTTCATCAGCACTTACATGCAACTCCTGTAACCCTTCACAATGCCGGCTTCTTATACGACTGCCTGTTTTGCATATTTCTCGACGCGAAACCGTGATTGCCTGTTACCTATATAATTTGCATACTTCCTTCTACTTTTGCAGTAAATTTCAGCTTCTTTAATTCAGATCTCTTACGGAAATTAACATTTTTCCTCTCCGTGCTTAACTTTTGGAAGTGATTGTAAAAAAAAAAAAATAACTTAGATGGAGGGGGAGATGTGTCCAGGTTTCAATTGCAGCCTGTTATTTCCGCAGGGTCCTAACATTAAATCTGCAAAGTTTGGTCCAGATCGGTCAAAGGGCCTAGGAGTGTATAGCGAACGAACAAACAAATAAACAAACCAACAGACAAACGTCCTCCTTTATATGTATAGATTATGTGATATGGCTTATTTCAAATAGATCATTGTTTAAAGTTTGCAGATTGTTCTTTAAGATAAGTACAAATATTAAAATGAAGGAAAAGTAACGAAAATCTTCATTAGAAATAATACTTAAGAAAACAGAAGTAAAACTAAAGGTTTAGAAGTCGAAGATTAAGTATCATCCAAAAAATAATTCAAAAGTCTTTCAATTAAAAAAAAACAAAATTGCTACAATTGAATCCCTTATATTATAATAACTGTTTGTAAATTTTCTAAACAATTTAAACGTAGTTAACGATGTAACAATTCCGTTAAATTATTGTAAGTTAAGATAATTAATGTCCCAGAGATAATGATTATACCGCCGTGATAACTATTGCTTAATTTGTAATTTCAAAACTAGCAGAAATTTTATTTCAGAAATAAAAAAATCTGAAAAATCATTTTATTATCAACTGTAAAGTAAATATCTCCATATAAACTACATTTTTGTAAAACAGCATCAGATCCTTCTATCAAATGTCCTTGATCTATTCGGTCAAGAATTTTGATTTAGACGTAGCAAGCACGACGTGCTCGAGAAATAGCAACACGTAACTGTCCATGACTAAAAACAGGCTCTGGTAAATAAATACCAACCATATCTAAAGTTTATTGAGAACCCTTGGATCAATCTTAATAGCTTAATTATATCGTATGCCAAATTTCATTAAAATGGGTGCAGTGGTAACAAAATTATTTGGTTTTGAACATATGTTTTGTTAGAATTTCAGTTGTCTAGGTAAGTTCCCAAGGATAAAATTTCATGGAAACAACATGGAATGACAAAATGAACTAATATTTCATCCAATTTGAGTACTCTTGATTCAATGGTACCATTGAGAACCCTTGGATCTATCTTAACAGCTTAATTATATCGAGTTACAGACAGACTTAGCCAATTATATAAGTTGATGAGGATGTTTGAAAAAGAAAGACGAGTTTTTTTTTTCGAAAATTTGTATTAAATGAATTTTTTATGGATGAGTTATGGACTTGTGTATTTTACTAAATGCAACGAAGTATGAAGAGATCATTTAAAACTTTATTTTCATTATACATTACATTTCTTTGCTACGCATCGAATTATAATGAAAAACATTTATTAAAGTTAATTTTTAAGGAAAGATCACGTGGTTAATTTATTAAATTTAAAACTAGGAGCACGGTCAGTTAGATGTCTCTTAGTGATCAAACATGAAGGATAATTAAAGTTAGCTTTTGAAAATTGATCTAGTTTTACGAGCAACAAAATTATCCTGATTATGATTAGTATTTGAAATTAACCTTGATAATTTAAATTATTCCATCGGATCTAAAGAGACTGGGCTTCAATTTCTGCTTCTAAAAACCTAACTGAACTTAAAATATATCTTGGAGTTTTGATATTTAAATACGTAAAGTAATTCACTGTTTAATTTGTTTACAAAAACCAATTCAAAAACTCAAAAAGCAAAAAGTCAGAGCACAACTTCCACAGATAGAAGCGCTTTACTTACAAAGTTTCGTGGTTACTTCCTTCTCTTTCTATTTGCTACCACAGTAACACTTCACGGATTTTTTGTTTCCTTTTTTTTTTTTCAAAGGAAGTGCGGGGCGGGGGGTGAATCAAATCAAAATAATCGTAATCAGATTTTATGTTGGTCCACAAATACGGGTCATACCAAATTTCTAAGAAAATCGACACAGTCGTTTTAGCGTGATACTTCCCAAACAGACAGACGGACAAACAGGAAAAAAAGATATGAAAGTTGAATAGAGAGTCTATTCGTTTTCAGTTAAAATATATAGATTTCATAAAATATATAGTTATTGATTGAAAGAAACTTAAAATTTATTTTAATATAAAATAAACGTAATTAACATAAAATATACAGAAGCAATAATAAATACAAGAAGGCGTGGAAAGAAATGGAAATCACCTTCGCTCCCGAAAGTGATCCTGAATGATGAGTTCCTAAGAAGACGAAACGGCCGTTCCTGATTCCCTCTGTTGACCAACTCAAAGGCAAAGTGATTTGTTTATTTATGTGCAATCTTTAGTTTTCGTTTCTTGATAATTTTCCTGAACGTTAAATTTGCTTATAGAAATTCAACTATTTATGTATTGATAACTTTTCAAATTCACTATTTTTGGGTTTTTTTTAAAAAATTACGTTTTACTTTTCAACAGCAGAAATGTTTTGAATTTGATAAACGAAGAAATGCACATTATAGTAAGAATCAGTTAACGCGATGTCGTATAACGCTGATTTGTTATAACGCTATTTAAGACTTGCTAGTTCAATGATTGTCATTCATTTTACCTTTTGCATCAAATACAGTACCCATAGTTCTTTCTTACAGCACAATCAAACCAACAAAAAAAAAGAAATCTATCTTAGCTTCTTCATCGGTGTATTCCTGTCACTTTGAATTTGAGTTAGAACTGGAAATGAAAACTAAAAACAGTTTCACATTCGCTTAATCACAGAGTGAAACGCAAACAGATACAGAGCGTACGGTGAAAACAGTGCTTACCTGGAACCTTATCGACGCCAAAATAGTAGCGCCATATCCTAGAAGTGTCGCCAAATCGGGAAATGCCGAAATGGTGGCAACTGAAAACTGTCCCATAAGCGAAACTCCGGAAAGGAATTGCCGCAAACCGGGGAATAATTATATTAGAAATAAACATTCCTTGACTTAACTGACAAGCGTCAATTATTTGACGTCTTCTAGCAGCTTCTGTCATGCTTTCCTGTTCACCTTATCATCAATTTGTATCTCATTTCGACGCATCTTTATGCATGACGCTCAGCATGGAATAGACGGCTTCCAGCAGTTCGCTCTTGTGTTAATTTCTCTTCTTATAATTCATTTTTAGACTGTTCTGAAGTACAGTTCTCAAATACGCTATCAACAACGCTCACAAGTGCTACCTGCATCAGATTAAAATATAATTGGTAAAATATGCAACGAAATAATAAAAATGCAATTCAACACGGATAATATTTCATTTTAAAACTAAAAATCATAAAATTGTAGGGGGAAAAAAAATGTTACTAGCAAGGCATTATTAAAGTTTGACTTTTTTTTTATTAAATTCTCTTTTTATTAAAATTTATTTTTTGAATTAATCTAAAAACATGTTGATATAAATAAAAACATGTATAAATATTGAAAATCAATGCCTTTTCAAGTCAAGTTAATATACGTCTTCATATACGGTTCAGTTGTCCCAACTTCTGTTTCAGTTTGGCACCAATTTTCTAAAGTATAACAATTGAACATAAAGATCAAAACAAATTGATCGATAGTTATAGAAAGCGGCAGCAGGGGGCAGAGTACAGCGCTTTTATAACTGACAACGAACTTAGCTGTTTCCATGTAGACATGTTTAAAACCGCCTTAACCTTATAAGTTAATCGACAAAAGAAATCTTCAAAAATAAAAGAAATTGACAAATCGGAATGGGCGTTGCGAGTGATCAAAATGCCTGAGGGACTTAACTTCCAGCCAAAAAAAAGCAATAAATAGCTGTCGCCCTTTTTGTCGCCTCTTTCCACAATCACCACTACCACACACAATGTAATGCATACTTGATTGTTTAATATAACAACACCCATACAAACTGAAAACTAAAATTTCATATAAAGATAATACCTATAGTAATTAGAAATTAGAAATATAAGGAAATGTAAAGATATTGGTAGAAGGAAGGGAAAGTTTAGCGTAAATAATCCTTACTTACTTTATACATTGTTAAATCAATACTGCAGTAATGGAACTAATAACAATTATAACGTTTTAAATTTTACCATTATTTGTATTAATTTGTATCACATTTTCAAATTATTGTTTGTGTTTTAAAAATAAGCCTGCAGAAGCAATGGCTCTTTCCTTTTTTAATCTGAAATATTGCAGATTAAAATGATTTTTAATCATAAGAAGTGAATATATTTGTACCAATTACAGTATGATGTAAGGAGGTGAGATTTCTTTTTTAATGCATCTATTTACTTCCTTTGACATTTATGTTACGTTATGTTTTTTAGATTATCAGATTAAAATATACTTGGTAAATATTCAGCGAAATAATAAAATGCAGTCAAACAGAGATAATATTACATTTTAAAAGTAAAAAAAAACGTAAAATTGTAGGGAAAAAAAAGAATAGCACGATATTAAGATGTGGTTTTTAAAAAATGTTTGATTCTGTTTTTATTAAAATTTATTTTTTAATTAATATAAAAACATAAATGTAAAATACATACAGTAAACTCCCGATTATCCGCTGGACCTCTCCAGTTTCCATTTTTTTTACTATACAATAAATTACGGAATTAACAAAAAAATTGTAAATCTAGAATAAGGTAAACAATAAAAGAGGCACATTTAGCGACGTTCAAGTAGGGGGTTTTCGTGTTTCGACACGAAAAAACAAAGACAATTAACCAATTTTTTTGTTAAAAAGTAAGGAAATAAAGTAAAATAAAATAAAATAATTGTTTATAACGTATGTACTGACATTTTAATATAATAAAAATGTTAAAAGCATTTTTGTGTTGATTTTCGTCCTATTTCGCTTATCCGCGGATAATCGGGAGTTTACTGTATTAATATTGAAAATCAATGCCTTTTCAAGCCACGTCAATATACGACCCACAATGAAGTGGCCTTGTTTACTTGACTTCATGGAGGTATCGCTTTCACTTGTGGGCTAAGATTTATTTGACGTACTGCAGACCTCTGGTTCCTCAATGACATCTTGTCATCATTTATGAATTGTCCTGTTTGTTTGCGGCGCACAGCCTTTCGTTGCTTCGTAGCATTTGAAAGATGGATGTCCACTTTTCTTGTTAACATTTCAATCGGATGTCTATTGCGGAAGCAGTAAGTTCTTACTGCGATTTCAGCTTCATTTGTGAGTTCTTCATTAAATAAATAAATAAATAAATAAATAAATAAATAAATAAATAAATAAATAAATAACTTTATTCTACAGAAGTATTGTAGATTTTAATGATTTAATTCGTGTTAAGAAAGCAATAATTTATCAAAAATTATAGCTCTTCCGGTGTTAATTTGGTTTGGTTACATCGGAAGTGCAATTCATTTATTGGACTTACAGATCCTAATACATGGCTGTATGGTGCTAAGGGTTTGTATGTCTTGATTTGGGCAACAAACTCTTTCCCTTCTCATTTTTATTTTTCATTATCATTTCTTAAAAATGAGCGTTATTAAAGTGATACCATCTATTAAATTCGTAAATTTTTTCTGTAATTAAATTCTTAAAATAAGATCTATTCTAACTCTGATATTATCAGAAAACACCGGTTGTTTGGGTGATGAAAAAGCACTGTTATTTTTTATTATTATTGAGTTTATTTTCCTTTATTTCTGGAATTTTCTCCTTAGAAAATACGTGAGCAGGGAATTTATCTGACTTCTATTTTCATCCACAATAATATTTAATGTTATCTTTAAAAAATTCCAGACAGATTTATAAAATGAAAATGAAAAATGTCTGTTAAGCCCAGCACAAGAATAAACAAAAAGAATTGCCTTTTCCGATTCATTTTTACGGGGTGGATTAGGGAACAGCTGTTTCACTCTTCAACGAGATCATCAGCCCTAACCCGCCACCCTCGATGAAATGAATCAGAAAGGCGATGCCTATGGTGAGGTCAACAGTCAGCCTGACTATGGCCTCCCAAAGGCGAAAGGCAATAAACAAAATTTCCAAAAAGCCGAGAGGCAGTATTGGAAATATTCCCTACAACTAGTAGGCGAATAGCAATAAATAACAAAAACACAAAAATTGTTTTTCCTTTTTGTGTTTTTGTTATTTATTGCTATATATATGTCTTTGCTACTATCTTATTGGAGAATCGCCAGCTGAGCTGCTCGATGGATCTTCTTAAAACTTGGTATATATTTATCAGGAATTAGAGATGATCTAACTTATATTTTAAAGCTTTTCCAAATGGATCCTTATCGATAATTAGAAGGCGACAAAAAAAATTGGTTTTTTTCAACATAGGAATCTAATCTATGTCTATTAATGTCTTAAACAGTGAATGTTAATCATTGTAGCTAATCCATTACCGTGATTTGAAATGATTAAAATTAATCCGAATTAGACAACTTAAGTAAATAAAGCGCTTTTTTTTTTTTAAGAAAAGGAAAATTTTTATTATTTTCGTTCAGCAAACATTGTAATCTGAAAATAAACGCGGACTGGTCGTTTATAGTGGAAATTTATAAATAAATTATTATATATTTCCATTATCAACTTTAGGTGCACTGGTTGTCATATTGAAACTTAATCCTGCCTTTTAATATACAGGTAACTCCCGAACAACTCGGTACTCGAAGAACACGGATACCTTCCCCCGAATTACACGGTTTCAAACTACACGATTTTCGAGTAATTCTTTTGAAAAAGAATAAAATACATATATTACTTGATATAAAATTACAGTAGTTAAAAATTTAGATTAATATTCTCATCAATTACGTCAGCGATTAATGAAGTTTTAACCTTTTTAATGCTTTTAGTGTTTTAGAATTATATTTTTCCCAATTAATTTGACTGAATAATTTATATTTTATATAGTTTTCCAATCTTAAACCAAAATTATTATTCAATTTATTGATTTGAAAGATTTTTAACCAATTGTATCGAGTTTTTTTTTCATTATTTTGATTTTCCCTATTGACATTATTTATGTTATTCGTAATTATTTTCAATAGAAAGCAAGTTTAACGTCCGTAATCATTTATGATTTGTCCGGTTGGCGTTTTTCCCTCCATTCGTAATTATTTTATAAATGATTTTTTCTACAATAGTAAGTATTTTAAATTTTTTAAAAATAAAAATTTTTAGTTTTATATTTAACAAAAAAAAAAATTAAAAAGTACCTTTTTTTTTTATTTTCACACTTGAAACGGAATCCCGTTTTTTGTAGTCTCGAACAACACGGTTTCAAAGAACACGGAACCAATTAACCGTGTTCTTCGGGGGTTACCGGTAATCGTTTCCAATTATCATCACAGAAATAGTCTTAATTTATGATTACACTTAATAAAAATAATTTACTAAATTAGTTATTTTTTTTTATAATAATTTATATTTTCAAAATAGAGAAGTAGTGATAACTGTTCTAGCAATATTTTAATTTGTTTATCTAATGACACATTGTTTTAGATATTCTCATGTATGTTCATTAGTTGTTGTTGGTTGATGTTTTATGGCGCGAAAGCAGCTGCGGCTAAGCTGCGCCAAGTTCGTTAGTTGATTAATCTACTAATAAATATATACTTATCAAAAAATTACGCAACTTTAAGACACATCTACGTAAAGATTTGTTATTGTTTTGTATTTTAGAACTTTACAAAGATATTCTGATAATTTTTAATTTACAGATCATTACAATTCTGGGAATTAAAAGAAAGAGATTTTAAATAAGTAAATAAATAAATGGAGAGAAGTCGCCAAGCGGACAATAAATATGCTTTCGCCCATAGAGCCAACATCAACGAGAATTCTGTACAATTGTTTCATCCTTATTGGGGAATCATCAGCAGAATGTACTCGTTGATGTTTGGCTCGACGCGCGAAAGCTCTACCCAAAGCAAATGCGATCCCGCGAATGGCCCGCTGGGATAAACAACAATAAAATAAAAAATGATCCTGAAAGAACCACAATATTAACCCCTTGTCCTCTCACTGAGAGGCACTAAGGAAATTAATCACAAAGAGGCAAATTGAAAAATTCAATAGAAAGCAAGTTTAACGTCCGTAATCATTTATAAATGGAGAGAAGTCGAAGAAGAAATTTTAAGGGTTTAAGGCGTTAGAGCATTGACCTGATCACCCAATTTTAATAGTCCCGATTGACTATCTCCAATATATTTAATACATCTCCAGCAATCCTGTAAGCCAATGGAGGCTCGAACGGGAAATAATTTTTACTTTTTTCTTTCTTTTTTAGACAAGTTGTCTTGTCCTGGATTGATGTTGGAAAAATCTGGTTCCCCCTAGGAATAGACGTTGCATCACCTAATTAAATGAAGCAACATTAATTACTCGCTTAATAAAGAAGCAGAAATTTCCTGAAGGAACTTAAGCCTAATTTACTTAAAATTGCTTTAAAAAAAAAAAAAGTAGTGGAAAGAAACAAAAGAAAAGCTTAAGTTTATTTTTGTACTTGGGAATAGTGGCTTATCAAATCACTCAGTCTGTGTATGTGTGTAGGAAACTTGGTAGGAGGATTAGGAACAATTTTAACTTTTAGATTTGAAATCTTTCCCTAATGGGATCTTATCAAGAAATTAGAACGAGAAGGCAACGAAAATACCCTTAGAAAGCATTGGAATATAAACAATGGATTTCTATCTTGTTCTGTTAACATAATATAGTGTTAAACAATGGGAAATAAACTTTAGTCAACCCATATTGCACGTGCGTATGATATGATTAAAATTCATCCTATTTAGACAGTCTAACAATGGATGATACGACAATCTTCAAGCATGTCGACAAGCATGTTAGTTTTAACAGGAATGAAGTGCCCGTAACCGCTAGAACATGGCGTATCAAAGTGGGGCGCGCGCCCGTACTAATTGAAGCCATAAAGTGATCTAGTGATTGTATATAAAAGAATGCAACTTGAAAGTGAAGATCCTGTCATGCATTTTGCTCCTCATCATAACATGTATGTAATCTTCCGTGCGTCAAGCAAACAGTTTGTGTTGGAGAAAGAAATCAAGAGTCTGGTAGTACTTTGTGGCTTTACGTGATGTGGTCTTTGTGAGCAAATTTACGTCCCTGTTGCTGAAGGCGTTGGTCGCCAAACTCTTGTTTGACCAGAACAAGAATCCAGTAGGATTCTCCTAGTAAGGTACTAGGGTTCTAGAATCTTACGCATCCAGGACAGTATGAGAGCTGTGGGTATCTTACCACTGGTGCTGCAGTCAAATTTGGAGATTATTACATTGCTTACAACACTTACCATCCGCTTCCTGAAATGCAGCCTGCAGTTTCTTTTCAAGGCTTCCTCACATGAAAAAAAAGCACCTGAATGGTATAGGAGTGGGTAGCAGATTCAACGGATTGCACAACAGCTTCAGTCATCTTCTCCCCAGTCATTGATAGTGTCCTGTTTGACGTGAGTTCTTATTGAAATCGACTTTGATATATATTGAACACCATGGCGATTTTAACTTTTTATTTATTGCTTTTTTTTTTTAATAGAACATTTTTACTGGTTGTATTTAGCATTACTACAATTTGAATACAAATGCAGATATACAAATGCAGGTGGTCATAATATAATGGCCTTTCGGTATAAGTTGCGTCCGCCATCTTCACTCAAGAGATGGAAAATGCCACTCGGATCGCTAATCCTGCGATTAGTCAATTATTGCTTGATCATCTGCAAATTCTAAAATCGAGTGTCAATTATTGTCCATTAATCTTAATTCCGTATTTGTTTTGTTTGTCAGAGCTTCATGAGTCATTGTAATCTCGGGAGATGTTGAAAAAGGCTGTGAGAGTAAATACCCTTATCTCACACTTCTGTCAATGGCAATCTCTCTCAATGTATTAATAATTCTTCAACCCTTCAATGTCGCTGAATAAGGGGAAGAGCTGACGCTATGAAACATCATCAAAAGCCTCATCTTATCCTTTAAAAACCTTACAAAAAGATACTTCATCATTTCTATAGTTAAGGTCATAAAAGAATACGAAATGGGCGTGGCATTTAGAATGATTTAATCATTCCAGGTATCACGGCAACATCTATCTTTTAAAAACTGAACTGTTGGAAAAGGTTCATGAATGCAAAAATAATGCGATATTGTTTATTAATGTAAACTTTAAACAGCGGAAATTGTCTAGTCGAATGATCAGAGCATGTTTTTTAAAGATCATTAAAACTAATTTTTTGTTTGTTTTATAGGTGTAACGTAACATTTTTGGGAACCTCTGAGAGAGGCTAGTGCTGACGTCATGGGGCTCTGGAATTTTTCCAATTGTCACGATATCGTGGTCGGACTATACGTTAAACGACTATATAGATTTCTTGGAAACTTGATATGATTTATGGTTCAACTTAATCTCCAGCACTGTATGCTCAGTCCCAACTTAGCGATGATAGTCAGTGAGTATATGTCCAGTTCTAATTGCAGTATATTATATAACATTACCGTATTGATACTAAAATCTGATCACATGTCTTCATAGCTTAATTGCAATCGCAAAAATAAGTCTAATTTACTTCACAATGTGTAGCAGCGTATTTGTTAAGCACTTCAATATAATAAAATAAATACAATCCTATCTAAACATTGCGATTACATTCTGATATATAAAGTTTCATGTTGATTATCTCATTAATTCATATTTGAATTCAAAATTTTAAATTTATTTTGACGAAGCGTGAATCATCCTTTTAGCATTCTCAAAGAAATAATTTCAAATTTGAAACACAAGAAAATATACATTTTTAGTTCGTGAGTCATTTTTGGTTATGATTCTCTGAGGCATGCCTTCCAGGCTGTCACTCCCTTCGCCCTCCCATTCATCCGCCTTTGCTTGAGGGGGGCCTGTAAATAGGTAAATATCATAATCAAACTTACGTTAATTTGCAATATTATCAAATCTAATGAGCTGATAAAAAGTAATGTAAATTCTTAGCATTACAATCAATGTGCTAAAAGCAAATACTATAATTTCCTCTTTTTTGGGATGTTCTGATAATCGACTTTCTACTATATTTATTTACTTATTTGGAATTTGTGAAATTCTAATTCGAAAACCATATTTCTGTTTATCCAAAGATGATGCCAATTAATCCGTGTTTCATCAGAGGCAACTGGTGTTGATTTTAAATAATTTCGATTTTCTTATTAACACGCAAATATTAATGGATTTTTACTATTTTAATTTTAGACACATACAGTATGACCAGACATAAAGTACACTAAACGTCATATAAAGTAATAAGACAAGGAATCCAAAGAAACCTTTTCGTATACTTTATTTCCGGGCCATACTTTATATACAGAATCATTCATTCAAAATACATTCAAAAGTACAATCACACAATTATATATTTTTTTTCATAATTTTAATTTTTTCATTTTTTTAAATGTTTTAAAAAGTTTTTTTTCTGTTTTATAATTTTTATTTATTTATTTTTTATTTTAAGTTTAAAAAAATAATTAAAAAAAAGAGCAAAATTCATTAATTGTTGCTTTTAAATAAGAAAATCCAAATTATTTAAAATGAACACTAGATGCCGCTAATGAAGCAAGGATCAATTGACATAATCCTTGCAGAAACAGAAATGTGGTCTTTGAATTGAATTTTTACGAATTCTAATTTCTGTCGTCTTTACATAGTTTATAATATAAGCTAATTTTATTCTTATATTCTTTACTATTTCAAAATTACATTTGATTAAATGAAATCTTTGCAACCACATACGTAAGGTAATGACTTTTTGCCATGCTATTTTCACAGGCATACCTCGTTTTATTGCACTTCACGGATATTGCGCTTTTTTACAAATTGAAGATTTGTGGAAGTCGAGCAAATCTATGAGCGCCATTTTTCCAATAGAATTTGCTCGCTTCGTGTGTCTGTGTCACGTTTTGTTAATTCTCACAAAATTTCAAACAAAAAGTTTGATATATTGTGAGAATTATTATTATTATTATTATTACAGTCGGACCTCGATATAAAGTCACTTTTCTAAAGTCCCGGCTCATGGAATAGGAATTCTATGATATGGATTATCGGATATATAGTCAGGTCTTAAATACCATAATCGCATATAAGGTTACTTTTGTCTGTGATTTCAGAAATTTTCACATGTCTGTGTTAGATGCAATTTTTTATATTCATAAAAGTTGGTGCTTGGTGTCAAACATGCATTTCAAATTGCTTTCGACATGCTGGTTTTCAATTTTCTACAAATAGTGTGGCTGAAATAACAGATAAAGATGATGAAGACGATATTCCTTTAGCTGTGTTAATACAAGATCTCAGAAATCGCGGCTGTGCTATAGGGGAAAGTGAATACAGTAGAACCTCTCTCGTCCGCCCTCGGCTGGTCCGCCAGTTTAGTTGATCCGACCGTGCTCGAGCCGGCCGACCCTGTCCCCGACTTGTCGGTGACTCACCACCCGTCGAGCCATTGTGTTGTTTACTTGACGGTTGATGGTGAAAACGCTCTTAAGAATCGCAAAACATTGAAAAAGCCTAAATTTGAACTGCTTGACAACGCAGTAAATCCATAAGTTTTACTGTTAATCCGTATTTTTCTGTATTTTCTGATAATCCGACCTTTTTTGCGTTTCCGACCATATCCCCAGTCCCAAAGGTGACGGCTTAGAGGGGTTCTACTATACGTGAGAATTGGTGATGAAATTGCTACCACTTCTCAACTTCGATTTCCGAAATTGTTTCGCAAGTTTTACATTTCAATGCAGTAGAAAGTGAGGATAACGACAGTGATACTGAAAGTGAAGCAGGTCAGAGCATTAAATGTCGTAAGACATTTTTTTACGAGCCATGAGGGAGCTGAAGAACATTTTCAGAAACTACAAAACTTAGAAAACATTGTGCAAAAGATGAAACCAAAATCGCGATAGTCCTGTATTATGGATTATTTTAAGTAAGGTCAGTTGTACATCAGTACTTTGTTTGAGCATACTAGTACTAATTGTATACAACTTTATTCCGAATTAAAATTTTTAAAAAATAATTTCTTTCTGATTCCTTTAATTTTAATTGGTTCAACTAAATTAAAAAAATTATAACCTAATAAACTGATATTTTGGTAGTAATAAATTTTACCAAGAAGTATACTGTATTTATATAATGCTTATTTATTGACAAATGCGTATGAATTTATTATAAGGTCAACCCGCTTATAAGGTCACTTTCGCGAGGTCCCAAGGGGTGACCTTATATCGAGGTCCGACTGTATTTTTATTCTAACATTTTGAAACACAATCAAAGATGTGATACACAAAAATTTATTATTATTATTATATCGAAAAAGTTTCAAACCATGGGATTCCCCAGCTAAGACAATGTGGCGGGTCAAGGACCAAAGCACATATTGCCAAGTGTATTAAAAAAAATTATTATTATTATTATTATTATTATGTAGAAGTTTCAAACCTTGGGTTTCCCAGCAAACACAACATGGCGGGTCAAGGACCAAAGCACATATTGCAAGTGTAAAGACGTGTGCAAGAATGATTAGGGATGTGTGGTTGTGTCCATAAATTTTCTAACTATGCGTGTTGTATTGAGTATCACAGCCTTCTGGAGTTGTGCTTAAGTGTTTTTGTGAAGTCCTAGTGTGCTGAGACTGTGGTGCAATGTGTGAGGCACCAGACCAGTGGTGGACAGGACCATGGGTATAACACGTACTCGGTCCTCACCTCCACTGCTTCTGGAGCTCGTGTGCTAGTATGGTATATTTACTGATCTTGTCTGCATGAGTTTTCTGCATCTTGTTGACAGGCACTGCAATATCAATGAGATAGGTATGTTTGCTGACCTTATCAACAACTGTGATGTTAGGTCTGTTCTGATGTATGGTTTTGCCTGTGTGAATGGGACGATCCCAGTACAGCTTATGTGAGGATGACTAATATGCTTCGTGGTATGTAGTTGTAGTATGGGACCGTGTTCTTAATAAGTGAGTTTTTGTGTGCTAGCTGTTGATGAACGATCGACGCTACCTGATTGTGTCGGTGCAGGTAGTCTCTTTGGGAGAGAAGGGGACAGCCTGATATTATGTGGTCGATCGTCTCATGCGTTGTGTGGTGTTTCCTGCATATGTCGTCATGTGTCTTTCCATCATGTAGAATGTGTTTCTTGTAGTTGCGTGTGGGGATGACTTGGTGCTGTATTGCGATCATGAACCCTTCGGTCTCCACAAACAGCACACCTTCTGTTCGATGCTTCCATGTCGACATGAGGCTGGCTGAGTTCGTGGTGATGTCTGCCATGGAGTTCCTTACAAGCCCATGATTCACGCAGCTGCTGAGTGTGGGTGTCAGGGGTGTTGAGTGTTGGAGAAGGGTATTCGAGATCCAGGGTGTGAGGCGTGTGTCAGCCTTGACAATGGTTGAGTGTAGTGCGGAGTGTTGTGCTCTTTGGTGGAAGTGTTCCCTAAGTGTATGCTTGTTTTCGTGTAGGGTGATGAGCTTGACGAGTCCTCGGCCTCCCTCCTTGTGGGGAAAAGTCATCCTTTCCGTAGCGGACTTGGGGTGGTGCATGTTGTGTTTCGTGAAAGTAGTGCATGTTGTACATTGTAGAGCTTCGAGTTCGATGTTTGTCTATGGAATTATGCTGAACGAATATGTTAGTGTGGGGACGGCAAAAGTATTGTTAGCTTTAATTTTATTTCTGGCATTGAGTTGTGTTTTGAGTATGTTGTGAACGCGAGCACGATATGTGTTCTTAAGTGCATTTTTGATGTTTGCGTTGTCAATGACGTGCGCTTTCTGGAAGCCCAGATACTTGTAGGTCTCTCCCTCTTCCATGGATTGGATGGCCAACCCATGGTCCAGTTCAAAACCCTCGAAATTCGTAGTCTTTCCACGCATTATATGTAGCTTGCGGCATTTGTCGATTCCAAAGTCCAAATTCCAAATTCTTTCGTGAACTATTTGGTGACTTGTAGTAAATTAATAAGTTGTGCGTTGTTTGTGGCATAGAGTTTAATATCATCCATATAGAGTAAGTGTGTGATTTTGTGTGGTGTCAGTGCATGAGGGAAGCCTATAACCGTGTTTTGTGTTATCTAAATATGTGGCTCAGTGGATTCAAGACGAGGCAGAACCAAAGAGGACTCAAGGAGTCTCCCTGGAAAATACCTCTCCTTATGGGAATGGGGTCTGTAGTGATGGAGGTGTTAGAGGTGCATAGGTGTAATGTCATGTTCCAATTCTTCATCGTGTTCTTATTATTATTATTTATGTTTGTATGTTTCAAACCTTGGGTTTCCCCAGCAAAAACAATATGGCGGGTCAAGGACCAAAGCACATACTGCCAAGTGAAAAGACGTGTGCGAGAATGATTAGGGATGTGTCGTTGTGTCCATAAATTTCCTAACTATGCGTGTAGTGTTGAGTACCACAGCCTTCTGCAGTTGTGCATTTATGCACAACACAGTGTTTTTGTGAAGTCCTAGTGTACTGAGACTGTGGTGCAATTTGTGAGGCACCAGACCAGTGGCAGACAGAACGATGGGTACAACACATACTCGATCCTGCCTCCACTGCTTCTGGAGCTCGTGTGCTAAATCAGTGTTATTATTATTATATCGAAAAAGTTTCAAACCATGGGATTCCCCAGCTAAGACAATATGGCGGGTCAAGGACCAAAGCACATATTGCCAAGTGTATTAAAAAAAAAAAAAAAAAAAAAAAAAAAAAATTGGAAGAATAGTTAGGGATGTGTGCTTGTGTCCATAAATTTCCGAACTATGCGTGTTGTGTTGAGTTCTACAGCCTTCTGGAGTTGTGCGTAAGTGTTTTTATGAAGTCCTAGTGTGCTGAGACTGTGGTGCAATGTGTGAGGCACCAGACCAGTAGCGGACAGGATGATGGGTACAACACGTACTCGGTCCTGCCTCCACTGCTTCAGGAGCTCGTGTGCTAGGTCTGTGTATTTACTTATCTTGTCAGCGTGA
>JAFIDM010000001.1:9634307-9655566 GCA_023159025.1 Thereuonema tuberculata
CCCCTTTTCTTTAAGATTAACGATAATCGTATAAAACAGCGTGAATTAATGGCGTAGTTAAGAGGATCAATACCCATTGTTTAAAACAGAGATCGAAATGTGTTGTTAGGTTCCAATGCTTTTTCTATGGGGATTTTCTCACATTCTCGCGATACTTTCTCGACAAGTATTGACACGGATGAATATTTAATTAATAAAAGAAATAATCCACTCATGAATGTGTCTTCTACAAATTACTCAATGAATCGAAACAGGTAATATAAATATACAGCACTCTGCTACTTTGAGAAAAACGAACAAAAACAAGAAAAATGATTTGATTAGATAAATAAATGAATAAGTTAAAAGTAGAACATACAGGATAAATACAAATAAATATAAGTGCAAAAACTCATCACAATATGTATGTTTACAGAATCCAAAATCAAAATATCAAATAATAAAACTTAAATATTTTAACCAATAGGGAAGAGGGTGACATCAGATCAACAGTGACGTAGGAACAGTTAATTGACAGATTAATGACCAAAGAGAAAACAAAGTAAAAGAAAGTTTTGAAGTAAACAGATTTAATAGAAGAGAAACAAGGAGAAAACAAGATGACAGGAAAGATGAAACAAAGATAAACATGATTCAAGAAATAGCAATACGTGATGATGTACGGTTGTGAGAGTTGGACAATGCGAAAGAGGGAAAGAAAGAAAATTGACTCCTTTGAACTCTGGTGCTGGAGAAGACTTCTGAGAGTACCATGGACTGCAAGGAAGACTAACAAATGGGTTTTAGATCAGATTCAACCAATCTATTCGTTGGAAGCATTGATTTTTAAGGCAAAAACTATCCTATTTTGGCAACATTATGAGAGCGGATAATTACCATTGAAAAGATAATCATGCTTGGGAAGGTAGAGGGGAAGAGAAGAAGAGGAAGACAACGAAGAAGATGGTTGGAAGATATAAAGGAAGCTACCGGGAATTCTTTGCAACAACTAAGATATGCAGCAAATGATAGATCTGTTTGGAGAGCCTTAGTACATGAGGTCACCAGAAGTCGTCGACGACTTGATGGAACCTAACAACAACAAATAATACAAGTTTTCGAAAAGCAAATTTATATAAGACTAATTTTTCAAAATGCGAAGTCGAAAGAAAAAAAAAATAAAAATATGAACTGAGAATAAAAAAAAACAGTAACAGTATTTAATTAGAGAAGATTTAAAATATAAGTTAGATTGCAATGTAATCCTTAAATATGCATATCAAGATTCAATAAGATCCATTGAGCAGCTGAAAAAGTTATGGAACGCATAGACTGACTGATATTTGACGAGACTGGCTTTCTCTTTATTTAGGAAAGTAGGCTAAAAGTATGATTTAAAATCTGAGAGAGATTTTCATTAACATCGTACTTCAATCTCATGAATATTCCTCTCGCCAGTATTTATTTGAAAACATTTAATTGGTAATTGGATTTATTTTCAGCCAAAGCATAGTCGAAAAAAAAAAATTAGGGAAGAAAAAAAAAGGGATTTTTTTAAAACAATTTAATAACCCCTTTTCCAATTATCAGGGGAGATACCTTATCGAACCAAGAGAGAGTTCGAGAATAGCTATAAACAGAACTCCTACTATATTTACATATCTTGAAAGGGAATTTTATATTAGATTCAAAACATTAAACGATTTTGAAATTCCTATTCAGTGAAAATGTTAGCTTTTTTTTTGTCTTAATACACATAACTGTAATTGTAAAGATTTTTTTAGGCATTTAACCTAACAATTGGAGGAGAAAATCGTTCTCGTTCACAAAGCAGAATTAAGCTGTGTTGGTAAGAAAGTATGTGAGAGAAATGGAAAGTGTTTGCGTAATCCCTGAAGCGAAGAAGGACACACTCCAAAAGAAGGTCTCAAGAAAACAAAGAAAAAAAAAAACCGAAACATTAAAAAATAAATAAATAAATCTTGAAAATCTTTCGTAATCTTATTGAACGTTTCGGCCTGTTCATGTTAAGCCATCATCAGCAAAATTATCATTTTGATTAAACTGTAATCGTTCGAACTCTCAGTTCTCCCATTGAGTGCTTAAAGGGGACAGCGAATAATCAGTAAGAAGTTCATGAAAGAACTTGGTTTCTTAAAAAACAACAGTAGGATGAGTCCAAATTATTCACGAGTGACATCCTCGTTTCTTACCTTACACACAAATCAGCATTCTTATTAGAGAGTATTTATCGAGAGACCCGGACTCTTTTCGTTGTAATTTGTTAAGAGAAATATTCACAGAAACATTTACGATTTTATAAGATTACTGTTTTAACGAAATGCAGTTTACTATTCTGTTCTATTCTATTTGAAGTCTGAGATTAATTCTACGGAATCTCACGATTACATCTCGCCGCCATATTGAATTTCGGGAAAGAAAAAGGTTTTCAAATATAAAGTAATGTAATCTGCTGATCGTAAATGCTTACTTCAAGTTTCAAGAACACTTTCACAAGTTGGTAAGTAATTAGGAAAGCACGTTAACACAGACACAGAACAACTGAATTCTCATTGACTCTATTTTCTTTCGAAAGAAAAGCAGACAGCTATACAGAATTTCTTTTTTTTTTTTTTACACGATAAGGATCATTTTTTTTACGATTTTTACGTATGGGAAAAGGAGATGTTATGACTAGTATGTAGTTTATTAGAATTAATTCATTAACTCCTAATTAGAAATGGTTTTAGGTTTTATTTAAACGCAAAGACAAACACCTTAGAAAGACAAAAAGTTTCTGAAAGAATTTAATGTCTAATATCTTCTCAAGCCACCTTTTCTTCTTTATTTACAACTAGCAAACCTGTGATCACGTGATCTTGGATTCTGAAATAATTTTCTCACAACCCGTGACATAAACCGGTTTCTCATAACCCGCGAGCGCGTCTCGGAGACCTCAGGTTTGATCATAAGTCACGTGACTTCCGATTGATCCACATAGATAACAATGAAAATGTGAGCATTCTCAATTCAACACCTAACATTTGCTACCTTATTTGTATTCTGTGTCCCATTGTCAGAAAAAAAGCAACTTTTCTTTTATATATTTAATAGATATTTGTATCGCTTCCACTGTTGATGACTTCTGTTATTTTTGATTATCATGTATTAGTTCAAGCCCTGTTTGTTACGTCAGTTAAGCATTGTATTTGGCACAGCTTACTTGTTAGTCACAGCTGCTTTTGCGCCATTAAAACCCAACCAACAAACAAACAAGCATTGTATTAAGATCTATTATTATACTTTGCTAAGAATTGTACTGTATGTTATTGTTTGTTACATTTGAACTTCCAAAAATGTAGGAATAAGTTTAGAGTTTATATTAAACGTGTTTTACCTGAAGAAGATCGTCAAATTCCCAACTGATCGAAATATTGTAAATAGAAGTGGTTTTTTAAATGATATTGTGCTTTAAATTATTGTTATGTAGTAGGAAAAATATAACTTAAAACCCACTTTCTTTTAAATGTTATTCTTTAACATTTCTTTATAATTTCACTGTTTTGTTTTGTCTTCTATTTTTTTTTAAAGTCGTGAAAACTATACAAACGAAAAACCAATATTTATATGAAATTACGCCTTCTATTGAATACAAACAGCATAGAATACAAAAAAATAAACCCACAGATGTAAAGCTGATTCATTTTAATCCTATCAAATGGTCTGCAAATCCTATAACGAAATAAACATCATTATTTAGACATCGTCGTTTAGATTCCGATGATTTTCAAAGGAAATTTTTGTTTCGCGCTCATTTCTCAACAGGGATCCTTTTCTTGGAAAATATTTCAAGCCTAACAATTAGATAGTCTCTACTTCAAAAAAGATGCTCCCGGGACTGATCCCCCGACCCTAACTTAAATTTCAATGGTCGAGAATCGTTGATGACTTTACCTCCAACGCCCTGAAAAGACCACCAGGGCCAGAGAGTCTTTTAACTTTTATTTCAAAACATTGTTTTCCCGCCATTCTGTGTCATGATCAACTGTAGACCGTTTAATTCAAACTAATATAGGAGCGGACGAGAAAGACCAAAAAAAAAATCTTTATTGGAGCATTCGGACCATCCTCCCCCTCCCCTCCGCTCAGATAAAGCCTTTCATATCCGTCACTGAAATTTGATATGACTTTTCCTGTCGATGTCTCAGTCCTGATTAGACAACTCTCAAAATAATTAAGGAATAAAAAAAAATTGAAAATGCACCTAAATAAACAAAGAATCTGGGACAGCTGTTTCAGCCTTATTAGGTTTCATCAGCCAGATTTGTCCTTGATGATTGCTCAGAGTAAGAGACAAAGTTAAGGTTCACTTCAGCTCCCCGAAGTGACACCTAACGAAATCAACACAACAATGATAAATTACCACGCACTGCCCGGCCTCAAATCATTTGTCCCGGCACTCTTCGAGCTGAAAAGAATTTAAGCAAGGATAGAGAATACAAAAAATACAAATGATGTAAACAAAAAAGAATTCTCAAAGTAATCATTCATTATGTAAAAAAGTTCTTAGTTATTCTTTTAATTGCACATGTTAATTTTATATGAGAAGAAAAGAAATCATCTTCTTTTTGCTGATTCGGAAATACAAAACAAAATAACAGGTTCTTAACGTAAAAAAAAAAAAAAATCAACTTAAATCTGCTTTCTTTATTGTCCTTCAAATTTCTTTCTTTTTTAGTCTTGAAAAATGACATTAACAACTCATCCCAACCCAAAATTTAATTTCCTTTAAATTAACTCTGGTTTGATTTGATGAAACTGAATTAGATTTAGACAACTTAACATAATTGATGTCACTTGTGTATAATTTGGTCTCATCGATTGCTGTTTTTTAACATAATTGTTTGAGGGTTTTAAGCAATTTTGAGCAAACGGAATCTTCACAAGTAGATGTCTGTATTCGCAATTCAACTATAATTTACAAATATGGAGATTTACAGAGGAAATTATTATTTACACCTTTCGGATCTCCCTTCCCTATTTGGACCCTTCTTATATTATAAAAACAACAACATTTCCGTGATAGTAAAATTTAAGTATCTTTTATCTTCTCGGCTCTGTCTGCGAACAATATATGTGAGCCTGATTCACAATTCGCCCTCGGAACCCCATCCTCTAACTAACACTAGCCCCTATATATCCTATATCTCCATATAAATATTCAATTTCAGAGATAAAACACTTTACATTAACTTTTCTATTTATAATACTTGTATTTCAACATCTTCATTATTTTGGTCTGAAATGAAAAATAATTAAAAAAAACAGTCGATTAATTTTAACAAAAGCAGGTGTTTTTCTGTCTGCGATTGTCGCTTTGTTCCCTAATTGTAATTTATTCCCAAAGTTGTATAAAAACAAAGACAAGACATGTTAAAACTTCAATTTCAGTACATTTATTTTAAAAATAATGATTTCCTAATTCATATAGTTCTTTTGTTTAAAACAGAATAGTTAAACAAAATAATATAAATAATAATAAAAAAATATTTTTGGAATAACTTCATATGCTGATCTATACCAGTGGTTACCAACCGTTTGATTCGCGACGCTTCCGACGATGTATGTTTATCGCAAACTCCAACCATTCAACCAAAAAAAAAAAAAAAAAATCAGAAGACTGAACCATATTCAATTAATAAAAAGTTGACTCAATAATTAAGGAATTTTGTCTAAACCCTGAACATCTTCGCACATTGCTTAAGGACTTCCGAATCACCCAATATAAAACATTGATCTATCCAAATAGTATATCGAAATGAATTATATAGTTGTTTTAACTATTTAACTATTTAACTATTTAACTAGTGGTTCCTTAGGACTAAGATAAATTTTTTTCGATATTTTTTTTTTATTTATTGCTACTATCAAAAAAATAAGTAAATAAATAAATAATTGATATTTTAAATAGTAAAAGAATTGAACTAAATTTTCGAAGAGAATTACGAATTATACACAGACAATGTTACATAGATATTAATTTCAACAAGATAATTAATGCTTTAAGACAGTGTCAAAAGCAAAGCGGCTCCATAATATGAACAATTTGATAAACAAACTTTTATAAATAAAACTTTATCGGAAGCGATCACTTTTGACCCCCAACTTCCAGTGGTCCTAGAGGTCTGCTTTTTTTGGACATGGTCATCTATTTTTTGAAGCTGAACACAATGGTGAAGGTTCGGTCCCCTATGTTTTACAGGCAAGCTGTAACCTATGGGCCGCTAATATTGCTTTTATGCTGTCTGGATGGCACACTCTGTAGCGGCCAAACGGTTAGAGATATTCGAATGAAGCCTTCACCATTTTGTTCAGCATCAAAAAGTAGGTGACCACATGTATTTATTTGACCACATGTCAATAAAAAAAAATCAGACGTCCAAGACCACTCCCTGACCCCCCCCCCCCGCCCAAGGCGATGTCTTTCTTTTAAAAACGCCTTGGAGAGTTAAGGAGTGGTCCTGGAGGTATGATTTTTTTGTACGTGGTCACCTACTTTTTGATGCTGAACACAATGGTGAAGGTTTCATTCTAATATCTCTAACCGTTTGGCCGCTACAGAGTGTGACATACAGACAGGATAAAAGCAAAAGTGGTCCCCTAGCGGTGCTACAGAGAAGCTGTAACCTGGGGGCCGCTAAAAAATAATAATAAATAAAATGGGATATTAATAGAAATAGGATAGAAATCCATTGTTTAGATTCCAATGTTTGTTGCTTCTCGCGCGAAATTCTCGATTAAGGACTCATTAGATTTCAAATATAAAAGTTAGAGCGTTGTTGGACTGTTAGAACATGCACATCAAGTTTCAAGAAGAGCCATCTAGGGTTCAGAAATTTTTAGACATGCAGACACACAATTAGATAAGTTGTAGAAATTTAACACGACAAATAATTATTTGTTTTTATGTGGACATCGATTAATTTTGCCTGGAGTTTAGCGCCAAATCTGAATAAATATTTGGATTGTTAGTAATTGTTTTCGATCGTCGATGGCCACAGATATCTATTGTCAATCCAGAAAAAGAAAGCCTGGAAACATGTGACATTAAATATATGCAATAATTATATAAATAACTGAAATAAGATATTTGCAGTTTTCCGCAAAGATGGCACTCAGAAGGTTGGTGTCGATTACCTAAAGTCACCGATATTTTTTTTGGTGGAATAATTGACGGAGTTATGATACGAGCATTTACAAGTTTTTGTAGTTTTTATAGTTTTGATATTTTTAGTATAAAACGAAATCAGTCTCTTGTGTTAATGTTCGCATAAAACAAATCGATTCGACGAGATTTGACATATTGCCGCTTCACGAAAAATATCCCGTAAAAGAAATTTGTTTACAGAAGGGTTTAAAAGCAATTACCAGAGCCTTAAGGATGATAAAAAAAAAGAAAAACGATTTTATAAATAGTTTTTAATTAAATATTTTAATTGAACTTAAGTTAATTATTATTTCAGGAGATCGCATTTGCAAATTAATATTTTGATAATGTTAAGATGTTGAACGTATACGAAACGGCAAAAAATTATAGCTATAATTTTATATGATTCCATAATTACATGTAATAATAATTCAGTATAACATAATCCTGTGTTACAATTATTCAGAAAAGGAGAATACAATGCTAAGCTTAAAAAAAAAAAAAGAAAATTGCTGTTTCGAAAACAGCCTTAATTTATAGATATTATTTGTTACTGAATTATATGTCTGAAAATTTAACCTTAAATGATTATTTTTTTTCCAATAATTATACATTAACATTTTACATAATAAATATTAGATTTAAAATGAATTACATCAAATTAATCCAATTAAGTAACACAAAGTAACTAATAAATAAAGTGGGTTATCAACACGTGCCTAAAAGAACTTGAAGTATACTTTCCAAAATCTCTCTCTTTGTTTTTTTTTTTTAAACGACAAGTCTTCGCTTATTTTTAAAAAAATATGCAGTATTTGTTGAATACAAATAGTAGAAATTTTCGATTTTCCGAAAAAATTAATTTAATCCTTATTATTTACCTAAATTGTTTAAAATCTATTGCAGTTAAAGCTCGTTCAGATATTAGAAAGCTGGATTAAAAAGTTGAAATAATATCCATTGTTTAAGAAATAACGTTCCAATTCTAAATGCATTTGGATGGAAATTTTTGCCAAGCGATTATTTCTCGATAACGTGGGAAAAATTTAACAATTTTTAAAACGTCCATTAGTCCTTCAATAACTATGCCAAGAAGATCCATCCAAAAGTTTCTAGAAAGGGCCACGCACACGCAGTGATCGATTGATCTGAGGAGTCTTACTTTCCTAAATATGAACTGACAACCTATACAGCTCCTCGTGGCGAATTAGGAGAATTGCTTTATTATGAAATGGATACTACATCAAAGGTTAAACCGATCTAATAAAACTTATTTAATTGTTCCAAATTTTTTAATGTCTTATAAAATATTTTTTATTTATTTCTTTTGTGTTGAAAATATGTTTAAGTGTTTATAAACGTCATTAATTAGCCATATTAAGGGAAAAGTCTAGAATAAGTCGTCTTTTGACATTAACGTATATATAGGTATATCTGTATATAGGAAGCTGGAAAGCTCTCTGTACAAATTTTATGGGACATCGGGAACACCATGATAAACGTTTTGTTTTGTTAAATGAAGTATGTCTGCTGACGTTGGTGCCAGGGGACGTTGACAGAGTTATGTATTGACTTTGTGCCCCACCGAACAGACGGAACGGACTGAAGTCAGTTTTTCGTAATGCAATGTCAACAATACATTTACGTTTGAAGTAAATAATATGTTCCAATATGGCATGCGACGACTCTTCGCGTAATCACGTGGTACGTTGGTGTAGTTTGCTTGCAAGTGCAAAAGAATATCGACGTCGACATGCTATTATTTAACATGGAACGCTTCACGACTGCTGAAATGGCTGACATGCATCTGTGAGGGATTATCTGAGCGACAACATTTGGGGACCGACGGATAAGCCGTCACCTGGCCACCGAGATCACCCGACTTAGCATCCCTCGATTTCGTCTTCTGGGGACACATGAAGAACACCGTGTGTCTCCCATTGACTCTGAAGAAGATCTCGTCGTAAGAATCGCTTATTCGCTGCAACTGTTTGTGAAACGCCGTGAATAAAGATAAACATATATGGCAATCAATGATTCGACATTGTCATGTATGCATTGCTGTTGCTGGTCGCTCCTTTGAACACTTTTTGGGAATGAACATGTTGTTCACAATCATGTCCATTCGTTTTTGTACCAGCTCCACCACCATCTCTGTCAACGCCCTCTGGAGCCGACAGGTGACTTTAGAGGACATACATACTTTAATAAAAAACCTTTGTTTTAGTGTTCCCGGTCTCATAAAATTTTGTACAGAAAGTTTTTCAGCATCCTCTATGTCTTATTCACTGAAACAAGTAAATACTTTCCTTGGGAAGAGGAGGGGGAATTTGTTACACATCACCCATCTATTTAGTTTTCCCATTATGGTCTAAAGACATAGAAATAACAACTGTAAACATAGTTGTTAAGGCCGCGCGGTTGGCGATGTCGCTAAGACACTGGCCTCTCACCTCTGAGTCCCGGGTTCGGTTCTCATGTGGGTTTCGTTGATGGTGGCGATCTGCGCTGGGCAGGTTTTCCCGGGGTTCTCCCGTTTCCCCTGCATTTCTCACACCATCCTTTCTCAGTCTTTCTCTCCGTCTGTCCTTCTTTCCGTGGGATAGTACAAAAGATCTTTCAGGTCGACGTGCTCGGCAGTCATGCCACCCACTTTCAATTAATCTAATCTAGTTGTTATTTCTCTGTCTTTAAGTTAAGATTAAATTTTGACAAGAATTGTGAAGTGTTTTTCCCGAATAATCCAATACTAAAATTAGTACTCCCTTCTTTTTTATCTGCAAGCAGTAAAAAAATAAATAAATAAATAAATAATAATAGTAACGATACAATTAATAACAATAGCATCATTACAAGAATTTGTCCATACAAAAGAACTATTAACAGTTTCAGAAAATAAAACGTTTTATTCAGTTACGAACTTTTGGCCCTAAATAAATTAGCTTTTAATAGTAGATAAGCTAAAATCTAATCACCTAAACCCCAAATTGTAAATATGCCTAAAATCAAGAGTAAACCTACAACACGTCGTTAGTAATGGAGCTACAAATGGGCTTCAAGGGCCTTAAGAAAAGTAGACTTTTAAAAAAAGGTATATAATCATCAAAATGTAATCTAGGCAGTAAGGTTAAATTCTTAAATATGAAATTTGATCAGTGCATTACTCTTTGAATTAATGGCATCGTATTTTGGGTCTTAATTAAAAGTGGCCTATAAGATGGGATATTACATACCAAATTTTAATAAGATGTACAGAATAATTCTAAACTTTGAAATATGAAGTTTCACGTAAATTTGTGCATTATCCTTTGACTTACTGAAGGTTACAGTATATGGTCCTTATTGTGAAGAGCTTATAAACGAGGGCTACAAACACAAAAATCTAATCAGGGCTGACAATAACATTTAACTCTCAAATAAACAATTTGATTTTGATTAGTGCATTTCTCTCTCAAATTATTTGTGTTTCGCCTGTTTTAGTCTTAACGTAAAGTGGAGCTAAAAATGGGCCTACTTGTTCCAAAATCTAAACATATTTAGATAATAACACTAAACTCTTAAATAAGAGGTTTGGGTGTACAGTGGAACCTCGCTATTCATACACAATCCGTTCCAGGAGGCAGTTCGAATGGCGAATCATTTTTTCACATAAGATATCATGTAAATTGGATTAATCCGTTCCAGACCCACAGATGATTGCTTATACAACCTATAACCTTTGTAATAATATGTTAAGCCTAAAATACATAAAAACTACGAAAACAATAAATATATAGGCCGCTATTATTCTGTCTTTCTTTATCAGTATAGACGATATGGTTGATTTCGCCATGCCTTACTGAGTTGCCAGTTCAGAGACACAAGTTCCACTTTCAAACTTCGCAACGATTTCTTTTTTCAATTCAATTGTCGTTCTCACTGCTTTCCTTTTAGGCTTAGTTGAATCAGTAATCTTTTTTAGACCCATGGCTGCACTATTTTTAATAAAAATAACAATAAAATATTATAAAGTTTCACGAAGCTTGCGTGGATGATGCGTAGCGTACGGAAGCTAGCACGATACTGAACTGAAGCTACCGCGTGGCGCGGCCAGTACCCAGATCACGCTCTCCGAATCGCGAGCAAGCGTACGAATGGCGAGTTCAATTTTACTTGAAAAAGTTGTACGAATAGAGAGGCGGACGAATGGCGGGGTTTCACTGTATATAGATTAATTATTTTACGAGTTATCGCGCCCAGAAGATTCTCAATAACAGACATCCGCACACACATATCATTCAAGGAAAGCTTTTGGAAGTTGTTCTTTGGAGAAAGTTACGTGAATTATCATTAAAATTGGGACATGTGTATTTAGTACGACTGATGTCCTCTTTTTATATATAAGTTTTAAAAAGTTTGATGTATTAGAAAAAAAGAAAAATAAAAAAAAAATTGTAATCTTATTTATTATTGTCATATGAACAAAGAAACAAATATTTTAAACATTATTTCGTAATCTGTCACTTGAAAAGACCCTCCAAGCAAATCCCCAATTTTCAGTAAGGAGCAAATAAAACATCCAAACCTTAACGGAATTCAAACCTATAATCGCAGTTGGGCGAAAACACTAAACAATTTTCTTAGATACTAGCGGTTTAAAGATATATTAAATTTTAAGTGATTGTTTGAAATTTAACTATTTAAATTTAAGTATTGTAATGTCAGTGTTCATAACATTCATTTTAAACTATAATCAACCACTGCTCAGCTATTAAATTGAATGATTGATTGATTTTTTTATGTTTTTAAATAATTATCAATTTCAACAATTATCTCGAGGAGATAATAATCAATTATTTTCGTTCTCATTTTGATTGCAATTTAAATAAGGGAAAGTTGCTTCAGTTAAAATTTATCTTAAATTCCTAATTTTAGCGTAGAACGTTACGTTGCAATTTCGAAGGGAAATTCGAGAAATCTACTTCCACTTTCGATGACGTAAGGAAGCGTTTGTCCTTTGTTTACACACGAATCGTGATGTCATAAATTCAGGAGCACATGTTACCCGAGATGCACTACTTCCACAATATGTCGTACGCCATGTTTTGAGTCGACAGCAGAAAGTAGCACAATCTAATTGCATCACGGTGAGTGAAAAATCGAATCGGCTATTCCATAAATACAAAACAAATCTTAAATGTTTTCTCTGCCCATTCGATGCCTTCAGTTGGCTGTATTTCGCGGAGAAATATTCTGAATAAAATTTCAAACATGACGAAACTCCGTGATCTTAATCGACGCCATGTTGCCATTGTGCGAAATGGCTGCATGTGATCAGGCATTGTCAAATGATGTTTTGATTTGAAGCTTGTTGATAGTCACGATTGTTTGAGTGCAAGGCTTTTTTTTTTTTTGTTATTTTTCAGTATGAATGAAGTGGTTAGGGCCAGTCGCAAGTGAGGGGATGCTTCCGAACGGACAGTCAGCAGAAATGAATTCTGTGAACGTGAGGCAGGGATCCACACGCTCCCAAGACGATGCCATGGTCGGATATTTTTTTCAGCGTCCGCAAACAGACCCCGATTTCCAGCACTACAAACAACCCCGCTGGGCCCTCGGCACGGACACGGTACTGGAGGTAAGTTCCTTCACGCACTTTCCCTTCGCTTCCGTCCGAATGACAGTTCCCGCTTCTACGCCAAACTCCCCTCAAAACCCGGAATCCGCTTTCCAAATCCTGGAATCTTGGTAAATACCCTCTCAAATCCCGTCCTATTTGCCTCCGGTCGCTTGGCAGTGTCGGGGATTAATTGCACGTCGCCATATTGCTCAGAAGCAACAGTTTGCCGAATAAAAAAGATCGCCTTTTTAAGACTTGTCATTAGATTCCGTCCCCGATTCCTCCCGAAATTCATTTATTGGACGTTTCTTCTCTTAATCGACGATTCCTTCCGCGTTGTTTTGCGTCGAAATAAACAGTTGAAGACAAGTGAAACTCTGTGTTTTGATTATGAAATGTTTACTTTCGGTTGCACGCACGGATTCAGAGGATGGGATGGGATGGGATGGGGGGGTTCATCGAATCACGGCCCCGAATGTCTCCTTTTCTTTTTTCTTAAATAAACTAAGAACTTGAGGCGTGGCCATTTCATAATATTCTTAACATCCGTCTATTTAATAACACACATTTTGTGTTAATGGAATCTAGTTGTTACAAACCTTTTAGATAAACCTACAGTTCAACATCGTAAATTCAAATACGGGTCGGCTTTCACTTTGAATCGAAGATATTGAGAAAGAAAAACTGCTCAATTACGAAACATATTTTTCAACCAAATGTTTATATATAATATTTTTATTGTTTTTAATTGAATAAATTTAATTAAGAAAACCGAAGAAGTGGTGACTGATTGCTCCGATTCTCTCTCTGGTTTTATATATTTATACAATTAAAAAGACACTACAAAAGTATGTTTAAGTAAAAAATATTATTTCTTCTCAAACTTATTCGATTTAAATTTAAAATTGATCTCTGTGAATTCCAACTTTTAATCGGCAATTTACCGTGTTTATTTTCCCGAATATCTGGCAGTTAATATACTGCCAGAAGCAAAGATCGTGGAGTATGTCTTTTAATATCTTATTAAAAACAAATCCTTTCCCATTTCATTTTATTTACGGATATTATTTTTATTTAATAATAATAATTTATTCAATTGTTTTGATTTGTATATCGCACTTGGTGGAATTCTTCGTTCAGAGTTGGATGTTATTTTGGGACTATTTTTTTAGCTGTTACAAAGGAACTAAATATGAAATCTTGAATGGTATTGTTCTGTTTTCAATCTAGAAGCATTTTTTTTTTTTTTTAATAAAAAAAGAACGAATGTTTTTGTATTGAAAATCATAACCAACTCGAATTGTGAATTTTTCATAAAGTGTGCTCCCAGATAAAATGATTCTACCGTTTTGGATTTCCATATAAGTTTCTTTTTTATTATTATTATTATTAAATTTTTATATAATTCATTTTATTGTTAAAAATATCTGCAGTTTTATGTAATTCTTAACGTAGTACTCATAAGGAAGTGATGTATATATTTTATTACTACTACAGAGGCCAATCATTGCGTAGTTTACAAAACTATTGAACATGTGTTTTGAGTTGAAGTCGGAATTGCAAATACACATCGAAATTCAACTCCATTTTTTATTTCTCTCTAATGTATAAATGCTTTTCCTACACTCTTTAATTTTACTATTTTTTGCTGACAATACCATAACATTACATTTGAAACTTTCGCAAATTTTTTATCTTAACTTTTTAAATTTGTAATAATTGTTACTAACTAAAATAGTTAAACCATACATTTTAAATATTTCCCAGATTGTTAGGATTCCTGATAGTTAGTCAAATAAAACCTATTGTAAATTGCGAAAGCTTAAAACAAATAAGAGAAAATAAAAATCTTGAAATGAGTGAATTAAAAGTTTCGTTTTGGATTGTGTTTACAGATTTTTAGTTTTCCAAGTCGTAAAAAGCTGCCTTTCTTTTCTTTTTTTTTTTCTTTTTTATGAACCTGTTCTGTTTTGAAAATGAATTAGTGTGAGGAAGAAAAGTGAAATCGGGAGGAAAAGAATTTGTCTGATTTCCCAGTGACCTGCTTAGCTTTCTCTCTCTCTCCGCATTAAAAGCAGAGCCTCGGGGAATTGTGAGTTTCTCTGCTTCAGAGGAAGTGTGGTTGTGGTTATGCTTGGGATAATTTGGTTGAAAGAAATATTCTCGAAATTAGTTACTTTCACTCCTCTCCCTCCCCTCTTTTATTTTTGTCTTTTTTTTATTTTTTATCTTCTCTCTTCAATTGATTACTTGGAAAGAGAATGGTTTGGATAATTCAAATCGTTTTGGCAGATGTTGGTGGTTATTTCGGGATTCCTGAAGTTCAATCAATCGGAATCATTGATCTAATAACGGATTGGAATAAAGTTGTCAGACGTTTTATTTATTGAAGTTAATTCAGTTTTGCGAAACATGGAAAGGATGGTTTATTGTCCGCCAAAGCTGCGCCACGTTTTTGAATAAAATATAAATATTGGACGCTGAATAGCGCTTTATATTCACGGGAAGGTCAATTGAAACTGTCTTTTATGAAAATGCTAATTGTAGCTTGTTCCGTAATGAGAGTTTATCAAACTTTTTTTTTCTTTCTGCATTCAAGTTATAAAATATGTATACAGTGCTATCTATAAAAATAAACTCGTACAGCTGCTAATATATTATTTGTAAGAAACATAGAAACTATCACGATGGCCATTTACTCTTGTATGAGGCTGGATTAAATTCAAAGTGGCAGTAGCATTTATTTTTTTTTTCGTAGGATTAACCACCTCTCTTGTTGAATGCTTACCATGGAGTAAACTTTACTAGTCTTTTAACCTCCTGTTTGTTTATATATGCTGTATTACTATCCCAGCAAAATAGTAAAGTGTGTTGTAGGAGTTCAGATTGTTAGTTATAATTGTTCTTTGGGATTTAATTACCCATGATTGAACTTCAACCCTATCTTCAAAGTATTTTTTTTTTTAATTCATTAATTGCTTATTCTCAAAGAATAACAAGTCTTCAATGTAAACTACAAGAAAGAATAAAAGCAGCAGTTGTCTAAAATGTTTTTTCGCCTTTTTTTTGTAGGCGAGTTCTTTGTAATGAAGTTACATATCCTTATGCCTCCTAACTTTTTACTGTTCTAAAGCTTCTTGTCCTGTGATTGGTGAAAACAAATAATAATAAAAAAAAATCACTTTATATAATTGAAAATAAATTAGAATTCATTGATTGATATGAATGTAAATAAAACCTTCAGGACACTTATAAATCCACAGATAAAAGTATAAAACTTTTAAACTGAGTTGTTTTGTTTTCAGCATTATACAAAGTAGTAAAGTCCCCTTTGTGAATATAAAACATCGTTAATGTTAATTGTGACTGTGTTTATGATAGTGAAATATAAATAACCTGCAGTAATCGTATATGAAAGTCTTGTTAGATAACATTTGAAGATATCTGAGATGAGGAATTTTAAACATTCAAAATTATCAATAAATTCTGACTCATTTAAGAACTTTCCTAGATATTCTGTTATGGTTGCACCAACAGAACCAAATGTAAAGACAACATAAATGAAGAAAACTTTACTTCCAGTTATTTAATTTAAATCTTTATGAACTTAATATATCGTCTTTTCTAATTATTCATCATGTCACAGATTTAATGTTATGCTCAGGGATATATCACTTTATCTATTTTTTTTTTTATGAAATATTAATTAATATCGGTTGAATTATTTAAAAATAATCATTGAGATCTGACATTACAAGGAATCAGTTGTCAGGCATTCACTTTGACCCATATTTACCTTTTTTGAATGAAATATTGTTTTAAGAAGTAGACTTGAATTTGCATATTATGCTGAACAGTTATGCACAACTTGTCTACAAAGCTTTAGTTTATAATCTTGAGAATATTAAAAGAAAATATTAGAAGGCCTGGGGATAATTATAATGTTATAGGATGTAGGCCATATAAATAATGTAGATCTTTAGTAAGGGTTAAATGTTGCTAAACATTTAGCTCTTGGCTTAAACATATTCTTAAATTGATGTTTTAGTATTAATAACGGAATTTGCATTTGAGTAAGGATATGTCGCATGTTTAATAGGATTATAATATCTTTCAGTTAAAGTCAATAGTTTCAAACAATGTAATCTCAAGTGTGCTAATTTTTCTATATTTTTCCATAGTCACTGATGACGATTTGGAAATTTTATTGTAGATTTGTAACAAAAATTAAAGCAAAACAAACATGTTACTCTTTAGGGAATGTCAAAAAAATTAAACTTGTTTTTATAGTATTTATTGTATGACGAAAGTATTAAATTATGTGTTTGTCGTTTTGATTTGAAATTAACAGTATCTTTTTTTTTTTTTCCTTTTTCTTTTTTATGTGGAAACTAACTAAACTAAAATAATAATGTGTCGAATGCTTCAACATTTATAATAATTTGTTTTGAATTCATTTGTAGTTCATAGAGGTAGTAATTTATGTTTATTTTTAATCTCTAGGGATCCAATTATGTTTTTGATTCCTTTCTGTTGAAATGGACTGTTTCTATTCTTATTGTGAAATATGTTTGGCAATACCAAGTCATCCTGAGGAGACTCAAGCAGTGATTAGTGTAATAGTTGAATAAAGCACTTCCTTTCTCCTTAATCTTAATAGACTTAAATCTCTTTAGTCCGACACAGAACATATCTTCAAACACATTTATGTTGTTATATGTTTGGTCTCGTCTTTATAGCACTGTTTACTCTGTATTTGACAGTAGGAAAAAAAGAAAAGCATGCAGTTTTTAGTTAAAATACGATGTTAATTTAAAATTTTGATCACTAACCGAAATGATCAAATAAGAAAAAGACCTATTCCTTAGAAAATTGAAAATTATAATGGTAGATGTCAAATGCGAAATTACTATTAATTGTGTTATGTGTTTGGTTTAAAATTGGCCAATTTACATAGTAATTGGAAGGCAGAGCTTGTATGGTAGAATTGTTACTCAGCATGAACTCCCTAACGATTTGTTTCAATTCTGGCTCAAGGATGAGACTGCTGATAAAAATGGTAATCATGTGACACTCGAAAGTGCTACGACTGATAAACCCATAGCTAATTTTTGAAAAAGCTTGAATGTTCTAATGTTAAGTTTTGACTATCGAGTGGGAGTTAGAGCATCTACTTTTGAATCTTACTTTGTATGTTTTTGAAAGATTTTTGCACCAACTATAAATTTTAAGCTTCATAGAATAATTGGATTAATAAAAATTACTTAATATAAAATACAACATGTTTCGTTGCAACTTTTGCTACATTTTCGAGTGAAATAAAACTGAATAACATTAAAACAATATATGAATACACTACATCGAATTTCAAAAATAAATAACAACAATTCTTAAGAAAAACAAAACATCAATATAAAACTGTAAACTGAATGATAACAAAAAGCTTTAATAAACATACAGAAAACACATCATAACATAGTTCAAAAATAAAAATAACAATAAATCGGTAACTGCAGGAATTTCGTGTTTATTAAGGAAATTTTTTATCTTGGTGTATTGTTTCTTAAGAATTGTTGTTAATTATTTTTGAAATTTGAGGTAGTAAGTTCGTAGATTAATGCTATTACAGTTCTATTTCATTCGAAAATGTAGCAAAAGTTGATACGAGAAACATGTTGTATTTTATATTAAATAATTTTTATTAATCCAATTATCCTATGAAGTTTAATATTAAGTATTAATGGGTTTCTGTAAACTATAATTTTTCTGGCTAATTAGTTTTAAAATAATTAAAGTTTTATCTATTTTTCAAAAGGTGGAGCATAAACATGTTTTATGGAAAAAAATATTATTCTTGCTTCCTTTTCCCATCTTTATTCTTTGCTAATGTAATTAGTAGTAGAATGTAAAACATATTAATTCTTTAATAATGTTCTTTAAGGATAGTATTTGTTTCTTCCTCTACAATGGTACAAACCCTTAAAATACGGTTTAAATGTGTCGTGCTTTCAGTTATTCTTGTTATTATTATATCATATAAAATTCGTCCTACTCTGTTAATATTTAGATTCAATCTAATGATAATAATAATAATTACATTCTGAATGTAAGTGGTTGTACTAACACATTTGCTAACATGGTTCATAGTTAGTGAAGCAGTCAAAAGCAATATTAAAATGGAATTTGTTTTATTTCATTACAATGAGGACAAGAACTTCTGTCCGTATAATTGTCGGTTTATATTTTGTTATGTGCATACAAATATGAATGTCATAAACATTTTTTTTTTGCTTCATTCTTTTAATACAAGTTTTTGCTTATATTAGTAGTTTACATTTTTGATTAAATTCTTTGTATTTTTATTGAAGCTTTTTTTTTTTTAACATTTTTTAATGTACATGTCTTGGGAACATTTTTCATTAATTCTGTTACATATGAGATGGTGGTTTGTTTTCTTAATACAAAAAATAAGCAAATTACAGCACTAAAAAGTACATCAATTTCATATTTTCAAGTTTGGGTTTGTTTTGTTTCAAATATTGAGAACGGGAATAATAATGCTTTATAATATTTCACTTTTTTATTAAAAAAGTGTCTTTTGGAGTAAGTTGATCTGATTCCATTTTGCTTTGTCTGGATAAAAACCTAAGCACTAAACTCTGTGAATAAGTCTAATAAGAATTGTTTTGAAAGGGCTTTTGAAGAAACTAAATATTCATAAATTTAAAAAGGCACTCAGATCTATATAAATGGGCCAAAGAGTTTAAATATTTATCCACTTCATCATTTCAATGCGTAATACTGTAAGTTAGCAGTAATATACTAAAAATACCCTCCTCACACTATTTGTAAAATGTCTCCCTACTTTTTTCTTTTGTTGTTTTAGTTCAAAAATTTGATGTTTAAATTGTAATTGCATGCTGAAGAATTCGATACATTGAGTTACAAATAAATTATCCTTGTAATCTCCTATCCTGGTTAGTTAGGGATACTAGTTTACTGGTTAGGGACTGGGAAATTAAGGACTCTAGTTGTTGTTGCTGCTAATAATGATTAAATTTCTATTTCATTGTTTCCCATTTAGGGTGTTTTCAAACCTTTTAGGGGTTCATTGAGAAAAAATTCTGTAGTTAATTATTATTATTATTTTCTTTTGGTGATGGATTTTTGTTTTGTAGGATGGTTGGGAGTTTGCAATTAAAATATGTTGGAAGCTGTTCATGAACCAAAACAGATTGGAAACCACTATCCTGTTTGATAAAATTTCATTTGAACAAAATTATTATTTCAAATAAAAAAAAAAGGCTTTCGATTAGTTATTAGTTCTTTTTTTTTAGAACTGTTTGAATGTAGTGGAATAGAACTAAAAACAAAAAAACAAACATGTACCAGTTGAGAATTATAGTTACACTGATGTGTGTTCATAGTCAATAAATTATTTTGTTTTCAGTTAAAAATAAAGAAACAAAAAAAAAATCCAAGGGTTTTTTTAAGTTTATTTTAATAAAATAAAAAATGCCTTTAAAATTAGAAAGAAAAAAAAAAGTAACAAAAATTAAGCTTTTATTATTTTTTTTCCCCAAGCTTCTTTAACTGAAAACTTATATTATGGCAATCGGCTGTTTTGTACCTGAACAGTAGCTAACTGCTGCATAGTATTTACAGATTTGGACTAAGCTTTGTAACACTCCCTATTATGTAAAGGAGAGGGGAAAAATAGAGTGCAATTTTTAGTCAAAATATGAATATGTGAAGATAGCTTGAAAACTATCCTAGGAAAGCTGAAATTTTAGAGGTAGATAATCGTACTCCCTACCTTTAGAGGAAGATCCCTGTTGATTTTGGTATATACACAATATCTCAGTAAGGAGCTAGAAGCAAAATAGCTGCTATTAAAGTGCAATAATATGATACGTAAAATATTATTTATTTTAGCTGAAATTTTAATTCAATAAATATAACATGTGTTCTCCATGTTGATTTTTTGTTAGAAATTGAACCCAAGTCTCTGTATACTGCTATTTGTTTGATAAATTAGCACTAATTACCTTTGTTGTTGTTAGCTTCCGTCAAGTCGCCTTCGACTCCTGGAGACTCCATGAACAAACTTTCTCCAATTTGATCTTTCTTCAACAGCATTCCGAAATTCTTGCGGAGACAATCCAGTGGCTTCCTTTATACAATCCATCCATATTGTTCTTGGTCTTCCTTTCCTCATTTTCCAAGCATTAATGACTTTTCCAATGAATTGTCAGCTCTCATCAAGTGTCCAAAGTATATTAGCTTTTGTTTAAACATTACTCCAGAAATGTAATTATAATAAATAGATACAACATCATCTTTTCAAAAACATCGCTATATTTCGCAGATATAATTTATCTGCTTCTTCGGGCGGTAGAATTCTTCCTTAACCAAAATTAGAATTAAGGAAGAATTCTACCGCCCGAAGAAGCAGATAAATTATATCTGCGAAA
>JAFIDM010000001.1:9655966-9676082 GCA_023159025.1 Thereuonema tuberculata
TTAAGGAAGAATTCTACCGCCCGAAGAAGCAGATAAATTATATCTGCGAAATATAGCGATGTTTTTGAAAAGATGATGTTGTATCTATTTATTATATTAGCTTTTGTTTGAGAATCAGGGCCTCCAACGAGCAGTCAGGCTTCACCTCATCCAAAATGGTCTGGTTGGTCCTCACTTTGTTGTCTATGGGGATTCTCAATAGTCTCCTCCAAAATAGTTACCTAGGGAAGCTGAAAGTTTGCTGGTAAATTTAGACTGTAGTTTCTTTGGTATAACTTTTTTAGATCTTTCCAGATATGTAGATATTCAAAATTGACACACCAATTACATCTTATTCTATTTTTATCCAGAGAATATGCTAATATCTTTTCCGTTTAAAAACAAAATTAGCTGCACCATTCCAGGCCATGCAGGTCTTCTGGTGTGAGGGAAGTTTAGGTTCCCAGTGATTCTTGGGATTAGTTGAGATTGGATGGTCAGTCTGGAGTTGCCTGCCTTTAACCTCTAAGAAACCCAGTACCTATTTGACAGAGGACTAGAACCTAGGGTTCATCTGGAGGAGAAAAAAAACCATGGAAAAAATCCCCGACTACTGCTGGGAATTGAACGAAAGCTCCTTTAATCCACAGCCTAAACCACTGGACTATGGAATTCACTTTTTTCTGATTTTTGTGTTAGTTAATTGAGGTAGCAAGGATTAACATGCATTGTTACATAATAGGTTTTGTTTGACTGTAAAATTAGAATGGGATATTTTATTCCATGAGCTGTTTTATTGTACGATTTCCATAACATTACTGTTAAGAATAGTGATCCTTTAGTATCGGTCGGCAACCCGCGGCCCTCGAGGCGTCTTGGATCGTTGATATTTTATTTGCTTTTATTTCATTTGCACTATGTACAATAGATGTCGTAAAAGTATATAATTAGCGTTTTATTTTCAAAACTAAAATATTTGTACACAAATATTGTAGGTTGACTCAGTATACTATACTGTAATCACATATGGCCCAAGTGCAGTCTGCACTAATCTCCACGTAAAATATTTGGCCCTCATACAACAAAAGGTTGCTGACCGCTGCTTTAGTATATTTGATTTTTCAAAAGATAAAATGTTAATTGCATTACATTCTCACTTTTAATTGTTTTTTGCAAGACCACTTTCCCACCAATCTTGAACTCAAGCTTCAAGGTTGTATATGGTCCTCAAAAAAGTCTGCCTCCTACTTCGATACATGCTTTTACAGTCCCTCATTTAATTGTGTCAAAAGTAGTGTTCTGGTTTCAATATTTAGCAACTGAAGAAATTGTTATATTTATTGAAATGAAAATGCAGAAAAAATGAAAAGACTTAATAAGAAACCAACTGTTTTATAGTAAATTTTAATGCTTTCAAGGACTGGAAGATGGAATTATATTTTTTGCTTTTACTGAATAATTTGTATTTTAAAAAATAGTAATTATTGTTAACGTTTAGTTAAAAAATTAAATTTAGGAGAGTAGTTAACAGTAACATTATTAGTATGAGTCTTTAATAAGAATGAAGCTTTTCTTTTGTGAATGCCCTCTTATCAGTCCCTCGACTAGTTGGATTTTAATAAATAAATTTTATAATTTAATCATTTTGCAAGGATTTATTGATAAAATTTCATCTTTGATTAAAGTTTTATCAATTATTGTCAGTAATTCTAATGTTTGTATAAACAATACCCATAATTGGTGATAAAGTTTTTCACCAAAGCTTTTAAGAAGATAAAATATGCTTTTGCTTTTTTTCTTCAAATAGCTTAAATTATTAAAGGTTTAATAGTGTGAATAGCATCTTTAAAAAATGAAGTAATAATTATAAGATTTCTTTCCCCCCCCCCCCATTATAGTCTTTTACTACCTTTAATTCATTAGTTTCTTTTGAAGATATTTCGTAGTCTTCCTTCAGCCTATAACTGTTGTATAATCCTTTTTTCTTCAGTAAAAACAAACTTCACCAGGTGTGCTTTTTTCAAATATTCTGTAATTTTCATTTTTACAATGTGAAAGTAAAAAGGAATTTAATTTGGTTTTATTATCTTAGAATGTGAAGCCAGTGGCTCTTTTCTTTTTTCACCCTTAGCAGCTCAGTCTCATTAACCTAAATTTTTGAAAAGCAATAACAATTGCTATTCAATTTGTAGTGAAAAGTAAAAGTAATGATAATAATTTTGAAAAGCATCATAAGGGAAACCTTTTTCATTTTAGCCAATTTTTATTTCCATTTTAGTGTCTTGTTTCTTTTTAAATTTTAAATGGAAAAAAAAAGTAAATAATAATCCCTATGCAATGCTAATATAAAAGATTGTAGCATTGTAATAAAAATGTTAAATGTTTAACAGAAATTAAGGTAAAGAACTAAGAATATATATATATATATATAAGCTTTGTTTTGAAGAGAAAATTTTCAGTACATCAATTTCTATTTTGTGTTTTTATGATCATTTCTTCTGGTAGCACCAAGGATATATATTTTCAGTTCCTTTGCTCACATATTTTCATCATTTAAGGTTCTAATTTGTAATTAGGGGGATGCAGAGAACTCCCAATCATAAGAAATTAGCTTTTTCTTAAGAGATTTTTTCTTTTTTTTCTTCAGCATCTAAATAACTGACTGAGGATATTTGTAGAAAGTCCATAAGTAAATTTTTCATGAATAAACTTTGATTCTTATTTAAGAAATGATGTTCTTCAGAATTTAAAATTAAAAATATATATGTGTATATTTTTTATCTGTTCACCATTATTAATTTTTTTTTTTATTTTCCCTCATATCCCTTTTCGTATCGCCAGGAGTATCCAATCACAATAGAAGTTGTTGTTGAGAATGGCTAATTTGAACAGCTGTAGAGTTAGGAAAATTCTTCCTAGTTTAACACCCTATGTTTTGCTAGGGAAAACAAAGCATAAAACGAATATTATCTGGTTTATTTACTTTCTGTAGATATATTTTTATCTTAAATTTAATTTTTCAAAGTTTTAATGCAGTCCTTTAAATAGATAAAAATCATTTAAATTAGAAAGCTAAAAAAAAAAAAAGAAAGAAAAAGAAAAGCTTTTCAGAAACTTTGAAAACGATCAGTTAACGCTAATTTTTTATAGTGTTCTTAGAAAAGTGTAAAATTCTGTTGATAGTTCTATGATATTGAAGTTCAAAAATATAAAAGTTTAAACTTAGAAAAAAAGTTCAACCTTTTACATTAAGATCTAACTTGTTTGTTTACAAAAATATAGTTGAAAAACTATTGGAAAATTTGGAAACATTGCTTAGTTTCCTAATTTTCTAAATATTTTTTTTTTTTTTTTTTTTTTATCTGCATGGCAATTGTAGATAAACATATTACAGATTCGGACAATATTTAGAATATCCTTAATGTGCATCAGAGAGAAAAAAAATGGCAAAATTAAAAGTTTTGGGAAGCAGTTTGAAGCTAAAATATACAAGCTTCATTATAAGATAAATGTTCTGAACCATAGTGATCATCTGTAGCTGAAAGTTTGAATTAAGTTACATCATCTTGATTTAGATGGTATAAAACAGAAATGTTTTTTAGCATGCAAGTATAGAAGGCTTGTTTGACTTTTTTGGCTGCATCATTTTTTATTTTTTCTTCAGTACTTACAATGAAAAGAAATATTAGACAGTATTTTATATATCAGTATATATCTGAATTGTGTATAAAAATATGGGTTAAAGTTAAAGTATGTCACTACAAACCTTTGTGGCCCTTGGGATTGTAAGAAGTAAGGCTCCTGGCGTTCCGTGACCAACTGGACGAAGTTGAGGTCGGGTGGTCAACCCATCCACCTTTAGCCCCCGGGAAAGAAACCTCGTACCCATTCAACAGAGGGATGGTTAGACCCTAGGGCCTGTTTGGAGGAGAATGGAGCATGAGGTAATCCACGAGGCTGGGAATCTATTTTCCACCTCCAACCCACAGCCAAACGTACTTACCTATTCGGCTACCAGGCCTACTGTAAATATACGGCATTGGACACAAATATGTTTTCTTCTGAAAATGTATTATTTCTTGAATGATTTTACGTTATTACCTTAATTATTTTGTTTATTGTTTAAGCGTTGTAAGTAGCAATTTCTTGAGAGCTAGGAAAAGAAACAAACAAACTTGTGACATATTGTAGTATGAGATAAGAAAGATAACATACATTCTGACCAGCACAAAATAAAACCTTATCTATGATTACTCAGTGATAGCCTGATTACAGACATGCTGCTATTTGTAGAAAACAGCAGAACAACAACAGGTGTAGAACGATTGTGTCTATGGAAGTACAACCGCTCCTCTTCCTGTCTCTCTCAAAAAAAAAAAAAAAGGATTATAAATTTATAATTAATTTAGAAGTCAGAGGCAGAACAGATTTCAACAATTTTTGGAAGTTTTGCTTGTCTCGTATTGATACTAATGAAACTGGAATACATAGTTTACAAATTGTTTTCTTTACTCTTCTGTCCACATCAGTTGTAATCAACTCCATTATAAGGAATGTGTAGGTATCTACAGGAATTGGTTGGTCACTGTTTTAAAGAAGCCATTGCAAATACTATAGGGCTTCACAGGGAGTTAACAGTACTAATGGGAACAAGTTTTAATCAGAAGTTAAGGGGAATGCTGTCAGAATGGTTTTGCCAAGGATGTCGCATTACTAACAAAGCATCTTGGAAACTAGTTCATTCACATTACTTGCATTTGAATCAAAGATGAAAAGTTCAACTCTTTTCTCGGCACAAACTATGTTTCTTGCCAACTATATAATTTTTTGTTGTGAATTGACCAAGCAAAAAAAAAGAAAAATACACCAATATTCTGCTATTGGATAACATTCAATTCTTCTTAATCCTTTTTTATATATATGTGTTTTTTTTTTTTTGTAATCAAAAATTGAAAACTTTCAGTTCAACAAACGCAAAGATGGTTAACTATTATTTTGTTAAGTTTAATAAAGTAATATTCAGGCATATTTTTAGAAATTTATGGCTATGGAGAGAACTGTCTGTGAAGTTAATGTACATAACCTTACAAAAAACTGAAACATGATTGGAAGGTCACGAAATGCAATAAGTTACTAAAAGAGTCACCTTTGTTGCAAAACTACTATTGTTATTAAAGACAGTCAGTATTTCCAGTTTGGTTTATTTAAATCTCTTCATTTTTACTTAGGTTCAAAGGTTATTATTGCTGTAGCCCGTTGTATCATTACTTTCATATACTTCTGTAAACAAAAACCGACGTTAATGAAAACACGAATTCTTCATTTCTAATAAGCAGAAAGACAGAATGAAACTGACATGGTTTAGTTTGTGTGGCCATCGCTAGAATGCAGCTGTAGAAAACTGTTAGTTGGTGAAACAAGAGGAGGGAGGCTGTGGATTCAGGAAATTCATGCTTGGCTGGTGGTGGCTGTTTTTTAATTTGACTAAACAAGTGTTGCTACAGTGTCTTGCTTTTGAATTCAGTCTCTGCTGATCAGTCAATGCCACAAAGACTATATTTTTAATTTGAGGAAAATGTTTTATTCTATGATGTTAACAGCTTAATTTCAGAATTTTATTCTAAAATTGTATGTGCCTTTGGAAAACTAATTAGTTTTGTTGATAAAAAATAAATGTATATTTACATTTAGCATATTGTATAGAGCGGTAGTTAACTTTCAGTGATTTAACTTGACAATAAATGTTACTTATTTCTTTATTATTATTAATATCTTTTGAGTGTTTATGTAAACTCTGTCTTGGATTCCATAAGTTATGGATATGAAATTAATCACATTTTAAAACACTGTGAAATGCCCTAAGTTGTCTTTAAGTCATTTTTACTTACAAATTTATCTACTTATAAAAAAGAATTAAAATCAGTTGATTCTTTTGGGAAACTTTCCTTAAGACCCAATTAAGAGCAGTCTAATCGTAACAAAAAGGCTTAATATCAATATGTTCTTAGGATCAGAATTGCATTGAGGCCTTGAGCATTGTTAAGAAAAGTGATTAGGACTAGCAAGTTTTTAAGATTGGATACTTCATTTTAGTGCCAAAGAATACAAACCCACAGTGATGTTGACTTCTCAAAAGTTCTTTTTATTCCCACCAATGTATAGTTAGCAATCAACTTTTAGCATAGAATTGTAAGGACTTTTTTTTTTTATATAGAAACATAAACATAAAAAAAAAAAAAAAAAAATTCTTTTTACCCCTCGAAAATTGTTAATTCCTAAATTCCATTAAGCGTAAATGTTTTATGAAATTTAGAAAAGTTAAAAAACAAAAATTGAAGCCTAACTTGGTGTCAACCTCACATGCAGAACTCCTATTGTTGCTTAGCATTGATCATGTTATGAGATTTGAACAGACCTCATTGTTTCAGAGGAAAACCATGATAAATGTCAGACAAAGGAAGAATGGTTGTGGAAAATTCTGCCCATAGGATCTTATCTGGTGACAAGTTTATGGTCTATCTAATTCTCACTTGAAAAACTCTCTTCATTATACTAAAAACCTGCTGCAATTAACAGCACGTGATGTGGTCTCTATATTCTGAACCACCACCTTTTTCTCTGTGTATTTTTACTGCATTTGTTTTCTGAGATATTTCTTTTTCTTTAGAAGATGATCACATTTACTCAAGTTACATCCTGTTTGAACCTCTTTAAGATCAGCTTTAATTCGAATTGCTAAAGGAATTATATTTCACTTACTTTCTAACCATGGGATGTGCTAAGATAGGGATGTAGCTATTTTGAAATTTTCTTTACTGCTTGGCTTTCAATTAATCTTGAACACTTGGCGGCACCCTTTTGGATTAGGGGAGAAATATCGAGATTGCTCTAAAAACATTTTTTTCAAAAAACGAAAGTTTCTAGTGTTGAAGTTTCGTGAGTGATTTTTCTTTTTTAAACAACAGATTATGAAATAAAATGAAAAATTTAATGTTTGATTGTTTTGATTGAATGAATTTCAAAGTATTTTTACAAAAAAAAAAGTCTCCTATGTTTTTAAGTTCAGAATTAGGTCTATTTGATGAGATCACTTGTAAATAGTTCTATTTGAAAGCTTTGCTTATATTTAAAAATTAGTCATTCCATGTCAGATAATCAATATTATATTTGTTGTAAATGTTGTACCTATCGAAATAAGAAATACAAAGCTTTAAGATTTCAAAAGAATTGTTTATGAGTACAAAAAAAAAAAAAATCAAAGCTCTGGGTGCTTCATAAAAATGTATGGTTTCAAATAGGCAGAGTTTTAGGCTTCTGATACCGTGAAGCCTTATTTCCCCAGTTTGTCTGTCTGTCTGTGGACAAGTATCAACTCAGCAACCATGAGGACTAGAGACTTGTTTAGGGTGTCGTTGAAAAGGTCTTGCCAAGAGTAGTTCAGAGCCATAGAGTTTGTGTCTAGCTGGTCGGGCTCCAAGGTAGCGATAGCGTTCCACCAGGCATGGAATGTGTCTCGATGCAGTCTATTCTAACGTAAAGGTGACCCAGTCTATACTCTATTCATTCTTCTTCAGTGTTCATGAGCCTATTGTGTTGGATAGTTGAATTGTAAAGTTTTCAATAAAAACAGCTTGTTAGCTAATTTTAACTTTTGAATAATTTTCTTCATTCACGTATCAGAAGCTGTTGCAAAGCATTGTGATTGGTTCACTAATCGCTACCTTGTTTTTTTTTTTTTTGTTTTTTTTTTTTTTGGTTAAATCCTAAGTTATTCAATTACTTTTTAAGATTAAATCTTTTCCTATTCTGGAAAAAAAAAAATGTATAAGAAATAACCATATTTACAACTTTGTGAGTAGATCCAGTTAGAAGCTGTGTAAATGCTAAATTACTTAGAAAACTAGGAAATTACATTTTTGGGACTTTTGATTTAATATTTTCTTGAACCAATTTGCCTGCTTTTTGATTGCTACTTTTAATGACTGTTAACTCCCTGGTTCGTTTGCTTTAATAGATATTCAGTATGAATTTTTTTTCTTATGTTTTTCCATTCTTATTATGTTTGGAATAAGAATCTAGAGATAATGTTATTGCAGATGCCTGTCATTGTGAAAGATGTGTGGAGAGATGCTTGTTCGTCCTGCTTGACTTATCGTTGCCCACTTTTTTTTTTTCTGTTGCAATTTTCATTTTCTTTAAATTTATTCTGTAAGATGTTGACTTTATATTTGGGATTGTTCAAAATGATGAGAGAATGTTTTATTATCAAATAAAATTTCGTTTGGAATATTTTTTCTTTCTCCAAAAGCTTTCTGCATTTTACAGCATGAGAAAGTGAACTAGACTAACCCACAAAAATTTAATTTCAAATTGTTGCAGCTTCTAAAAAAAGTATCATTTAATAAAGGTAAAAACTAGAGGTTTAAAAACTTCACTTTTTTTGTTTCATTTTCAAGAAATTTGAGAAATATTTAATAATATCTAGAATTTTTTTTTATCCATAATTAATTTTAGCATATGAGAAGATATATACAAAACATGTCGATTTGCAATGGAGTGCCCTTTATATTTTTTTTCAAATTTTTGGAGAGGAATAGGATACTCAGTTTTGGGCAGTTTCGATTCAAATTGTCAACTTTGATATGTTTAAGTAACAAAAATTAGTTACTGGTTATCTGGACCTGTTTACGGGTTCTTATTATTACTGAACAGTTCTGCTTTCAAGGAAATGTTTTCTTTTTCTGAATGAGTAGATTTTATATTTGATTTTTTTTTTTTTTGTCCCTATTGATTTTTGTTCTCCCTGCTAAGCAGTCATCAATCATATTTGTATGTTGTTGTTGTCGAATGTCCTTCTCCATTTGTTTACTTCTCTTGGAACTGATCTTGCTTTTATTGAAATTAAAATGAGATCAATATCTAAAATTAAAAGGAGGAAAATATAATCGAGAAAGATATTCACCAGTACTTACCTCATTTCCATGATATAATTATCAAAATTATAAATATAGCATGTAAACTTGTCGTTTCCAAAAAGGTACACTACTAATATTGCTTCCCAAGCAAATTTCAGAAGTTTTAATTTTTTTTTCTTTTAAATGATAGAACATAATTAATTCTTTTACTCAAGAGGAAGTTGAATTTTGGGATAGACGGAATAATACAAATAGCCCAAGAGTAAGCCGAGGCTTAGTAAATTTTTGAATTTAAATTTTTTTGCCAAAAGGTAAAAAAAGTTGAATTAAACTATAATTTTTTTTTCTTTTTTTTTTTTTGTTTTTTTTTTTTTTTCAGTTAAGAAATTTTGAGGTTAACAACATTCATAAAGTAAATGCTAAACCAAACTTTAAAAAGAAACATGAAAAGTCTATTATATAGTTTCAGAGGAGAAAGCAAAACTTCAGATTACTCAGATTACTTTTTTAGTCAAAACTCCTACTGTTGGCATTCCTCCTCAAGAACATAACCAATTTTTGATCTCATTTAACTGAAAACTTATCACCCACATCAATACTGCTTGTCTGCAAAGAATTACCAAGATTGATTGGTGTTATAGTTTCGAATGTGATAATTAAACTTTAAGTTGTTGACCAATTAGGTAAAAGAGCTATAAAGTTTCTTTTAGTTAATTAATTATATAAGGATATTAAAAGAAAAAGAACAGCATTGTAGTTTTTGAAAGCAACCTTAAAGTAGTTGTCCATTATAATTTATTCCCTATCTTTTGTGATGGGGAATCATTGATTCTGTTCCATAACCTTAATTGTATTTAACATTAATTCAGTTTGGAGGTCTTGGAAATGGAAAATGTTGTATTGGATAATCATTGTAGAAACTGCCATCTGTTTTGCAGTTGTCATACTGCTTACAGTAAGGTTTTCATGATTGTGATAAATTCTAATACATTAATTGATGGAACGAAAAAAAACCAAAAACAACAAAAGGTAGAAAATTCTACATTTCTTTCTTTTTGTAAAGATGCAAGTCAGGGAGAGGGATGTAGTACAACCTCCTCACCCTGGTTTCCTCTTAGCACTCGAGTGCATTTGAAGGAAAGAGCATGTATTTTGTTCATTACAACATGTTCTTCATCAAGAATTGAATTACAATTCAGTTGTGACATTGTTTCATCTTTCACATTATGTTTCATCTTTCATTCTGACCAACATTTTAACTGATATTATCTTCTGTCCCATGAATGAGATTATCATTTGAAAGAAAAACAATGTTTTCATTACAATACATTAATATAAAATGTACATTTATTTAATCCAGTTGCCCAGAAGATAGCAAAAAAATTCTTACAAAGGAGATTTTTTTTTTTTTTTAAGATTTCTGAATTATGATGAGGACTGCATTGAGTTATACTCAAATTATGTTCAAGAATTGTTCTGTAAAAAAACGGAAGCTCTTTTTAAATAGAATAGGCTTGTAGATTGCAATCTTTCAATTCCTACATTTTCTAAATGTAAAATGCAATATATTCAAGGTTGCAGTAATTGTTTTAAGTCAGTTTAAAAATAAGGTATTTTCATTTTTGCCGATAGGGCGACATAGTTTTGATACTGATCAAACGAGGGCTTTATTTTTTTCATTGAAACAAAATATATCTATAGATTATCAATTCAGGCCACAAATTGTATTTTGCAATGGGAACCAAATTGGGAAAATTATTCTTCTGAAGAAAACAAGTATAGAAAATATAACTTGATATTTCTAGCTTCTTTTTTTTTTTAATAAACTAAATAATAAAAGTTATTTAGATTATAATTATTTTTTTTTTCATTTCTTCTTATTTCTTATTAAGTAATAGTAGACACATTGTGTTGTAGAGTCAAAGAAACTTTAGAACTGCTACTTACTGTGACTATCACGCATTTCTGATGGAAGAGTATTAGTTTTATAATTTAAGTTTTTTAATTAATTTTCCATTTTGTCAATACTATGAGAATTTGGTTTTGTCTCCTGATCCATTCATTTGTACTAGTGATGAGTTTGAAGACATTGTTAATGGATTCTTATGTATTATTCTGGATATATACCTTCTTCTTTTTTTTTTTTTTTGAGTGTTGTTTGCTTTTCTTTAGATTGAATTGTTGTTAAACTTCAAGAACCACTGATGAAATTTTCTTAAACTTTAAAAAACAGTGGAGGGGATGGACAAGGTCCATTTTTGAAATGCAACTACAGTGATATGAACTTGGGGGGAAGGGGAGTGGAATTGTTCACATCTAGTGCCTGCTTAGTGTCATTGCTAATTAGAGATGCGCAGAAGTCAAGTCATTGTTGTTGGATGGGAAAAGCCAGACAAAAGGCAGTTAATTGAAATAATATAGATCTTAGTGAATTCGCTCACTAATTTCTGCAGACTCATAGGCTAAATCTGGTTATGTTTGGTATGAACATAATTTAAAAAAATGTTATTTTATGATGGTTGTTATTGGTAATGATTTGACCAGTGAAAGAAAAGGCTTGTTGGATATAAAGTAAAGGATGCAACCATCAGTGGATGAGGTCCTTCAACGGCTTCAAACTATTCCTGTAAACAAAGTGCTGTTCTTCAGGGAATTTTTTTACTCATTGACAGTCGCAGTAATCCTACTTTATAGCGAAAAGGAAAGTCTCTTTGTTTTTTTCCTGAAAATTGCAGAGGTTGATTTCTTTTTAAAACTCTGCATCTTTCAAATTGAAAATTAGTTTGGTGTAATTTTTGGAATGTATAAAAACCTACTTGAAAAAGTAATTATAGTTCATTAAAACATTTAATAAAAATAACACGTATGTGCATTATCTAAATAAGTACAAAAGAATTTCGTTAGAAAATTCATTATTAAATTTTGAGGCAATTTTAATTTTTATTTTTATAATAAAAAATATGGAAAGGAAATTACAAAGGGATATGTCAAGTGAAACTAACAGGGAAGGGAATGATGTAGTCAGCTTTACATTCATCATATGTAATATTTTCATTTGTAATACAGCTTGCTTTTCTGGATATTAATATGGTTCATCGTTACACTAAAATAATGCATTTGTTAATTTTTTTTCCTTTTTTTTTTTTTTTTTTTTTTTGTTGTTGTTGTTGTTTACATAAAAGTGACTTTATTATGTTAGTTTAATGGTACATGTTAAAGAAAGGCAGATTAGTTAAACTGATTAGGATATACAGTGCTGGGGAATTAGTTTTCATTAACTGTGTCATTTGATGTTTTACACTCAATTCAGAACTGTCTTAACCTGTCATACCTTTGTGATATAATCAAGGTGTTACAGGTGGATGTTAGCAGGAGAAGGTTGTAAAATTTTCTGAATTTCATTTGACAACAATTTGGCAATCCATTTAAGTTAACACGAACGATACTGTAAAGCTTAATGTTCTAAGAATTAGATTAGATCTTCTAATAGTCAAATCCTCTGATGGGGGGGGGGGGATCTACCGAAATTAAAAGTCGAAATAGGATACTCCAACTTACAAAGGCAAGAAGAAAAAAGTAAATTGAGAAATCACAGTTTTTGATATGTTACAAATGAATACATTGTTTGATGGTGATGTACCTAAAAACAAAAAACAGATAATTGAAAATGTTTTTATAGTGGAGTTGCAGAAATGTCTTTCCTTAAGAGTGCTTGGAATTTCATTAATGTTCATATTGTCGGTTACAAACTGCTGTTTCAGTTGACAGTGCCATAATTACCTACCAACTGTAGTTGGAGTAATATCGCCATCAGCTAACCAAATTAGTGGCATTTTTTCAAGGCTTGAATCTTATGATACTCATTTCACTCTTGTTATTTTACAAAAAAATATAAGTACATATGTTTAATATATATATTTTTCCTCCATAAACAAAAAAAGGATCTTATCTTTTAAAATAATTCGTTGTTTCTTGAAAAGAGAAAGGAAAGTTTTTCAAGAAATTTGCTTCATTGCAGGTAAACATCTAAAGTTAATTTTTTTTTTTTTCTTTTTAACAAATTGTTTACTTTTCATTGCAACATCAGATAATAGCTTAAAAGTGGACGATGCATATCTAATATTACTGAGACAACTACCTTATTAATTTTACTGAGCATTTGCAATTGAAAGAATCTTAAATGATTTTGGAGAAATTTACTGAAAAGATATTTGGATTTAACTTGAAAGGAAGGAACTGTGTGTTCATAAGAACACCCACACCTACAAAAAAAATAGAATAAATGAAAGATAATGGAATCATCATCTTGATAATGTAAAACGGAAATTAAGTAGAGCTATTTGTTTCATTTTTTTGTTCTCTCTCTCTTTAAAGCTATTTTTAAAACTATTCTTTGAAATTTTCCGATTGGGATGGGTGGGTGGGAAGCTAGTTGTCAGTCATCTGCTTGTTGTTGGGTAGCAACTGTCTGAAGGCTACATTGCAAGTCGTGGCCCTTGGGCTGCTCTGTTGGCCTTCACTTCTCTTCAAGGTGAGCGTCCGTCCGTCCACACGAATAAGGAATCAGCTTCTTTTTTTCTTTTTATTTTGTAAATGCAGCAGCTATTAATAGTTGGCAAACAGTGAGTTTTTGGATTAGACTTAACCATTGTTTTATTTTGTTTTGCTGTCTTGAGCTTATGCTCTCACGTTTTAAGGTCTTGAAACAATAAAGAAAAACGGATTCAGTTGTAGAAAAAAACGAAGTACTTTAATTTTTTTTTCTTTCATTATTCTCAATTTTTGAGATTATTCATCAAATATTGTTGTATTTTTTTTTCTTTTTTTCTTCTACATATTGTGAGGTATGTTGGGAAAGAGATTTCTGTAATTTAATGATTAAGGAGATGATAGTATTTTGACTGTTTTAAAAGGTCTAACAGAGAAACTGCAAACCATCAATCTCCTGAGATGATTGAAGTGAAGATTCCAATTCACCTTAAAAGGGAATTGAGATGGCAAAGGATTTAAAATATTTAACTTGAAGAATTGTTTTGAGCTGAAATACTGTTCAGAGGCATAAATGGTGTGATATGCAAAACTTTTACTGAATTATGAGAATTTAAATTACTGTGAAGAAAAACAATAATTTAAACAAGGTAGCAAAGGAAAAACAAGAGATTTGCCTCTCAGCTATCATCGGTGGGAGTCTGAGAAGGCTGTTTCATCCTCTTTATGGACTCATCAGACTGGCAAACCCCTCGATGAAAGCTCAGATCACGAAACCAGAAAAGGGATTCCACTCACTCACTCCCCAAAAATAAAAGAACAACCAAAAAACCAAAACAAAAGAAAAAGCTCCAATTCCTGGCTTGCGAATCCAGGGGAAATTGAAGAGAAACAGAGGAAATTGAAGAAAGCAAAGGCTGATGGCAGGCCTAACCTGGTTTCTCGATCTGAGCTTTCGTCGAAAGGTTTGTCTGGCTGATGTCCATAAAGAGGATGAAACGGCCATCTCAGACTCCCACCAATACTAGCCCAGAGGCGAAATATTTTGTTTGTCTTTGGTGCCTTGTTGGTTTCTTGTTTATTTGTTAACAGGCAAATTAATTTTTTTTTTAAACAATTAATTCGAATTAGAAGGAAATTTTACAAACACCAAAGATCAAGGTTTTGTTTTTAATTAAATATATATATATAGTGGCTTGAATTAATTTACTTCTTCTTTAGTTATAACCATTTGTGATAGATTTACCAATAGGTATTTTGTGTTGATTAGCTTTCTTTTTCTTCAACTAGAGTTACCCAATGTGCAATAACTGACATTTGTTCTTGTTCGTTTTCATGTTTGGAGAATAATTATATATATATGAAACAATGTATTAAAATTCACTTGCTAAATTGTAAGGCGGAAGAAGATATGAGAAATGAAGTGACGTGTTCCAGTTAAGGTTTCTGGACTTTTGGTTTTGTTTTGTTTCAGCAGCTCTTGTTCAGGTTACTAGAAGAAAAAAAATCAACAATATAACTGATAATGTACGATAATTAATTTTTACATCAAACAAGAGAGAGGGTTAATTTTTTTATCTCCTTGAAAATTCGTTTTTTCAGTTAATAAATGTAGTTTGACATTTATTTTCTGGTGTTGTGATGTTTAATAATATTTATTATAAAAGAGAAGATTTAAGGAAGAAGTATGGTTTGTTTGTATATAGAGATTAAGTTGTTGGCTGCTGTATCTCAACATTTGTTATCTGAAGCTAGAAGGATTGGAATATATGTAGATTATTACATATAGTAAAGCCGTACACCTGTTAAAAATTAATGAAAATTTAATTACACTATAAAATACTATTTTCATTAATTTTAAACAGGTGTACGGCTTCACTTGTGATTTCAAGATATTTCAGTATACGTAAAAATTTTCATAAAAAAAAAATCATATGCATATTAAATATAGGTTGAGATATGCAACGGTGAATTATCCTGATTAAATTTACTTCCTTCAAATAATGATGCTTTGGAAATAAAATCAACATTAATTGTATGTTTGATAAATATGAAAAAATTGAATTCCTTTGAATTATAAATTGTACAAATTTTTGTTTTGAATGCGACTAACTTAAATTTTTTTCTTGAATTTGAAATTTGTGATCCTAAAAGGAAGGAAAAATATTGCACATTTATGGAGGGGAAATGTTATAAGATTTTTGAGAAAGAAAGCATATTATTTTTTTAAAAAAAAACTTAAAAAAGTGCATTTTTAGTATTTTCCTCTTATGAGTTCATTACATTAGATGTATTTATTTATATCGAGATATAAAAATATTTAGAATGTGTAAAATAATGATTCAAGACAGTTGTAATGATTATGATTGAATTGATAACAAACTTTATATAAAACTTTTTTACCATATAATATTAAATTAAATCTTTTTGTATTTTTGCTAATGTGTGATATTACGGCTTTATTTATCTACTTACATTTCCACACGTTAAATTCCTTTAGGAATTAATTACAAATACATTTAAATTTAACATTATTTACACATGTTAACCTTTAAGTGAAAGTACACATTGTCATAATTTTGGAATTTTAATGAGAGATTTAAACATTTTAGCAAAGTCTATTGATAAAATCCAATTTTAGCCAAAAGTTAAGATTATTAGTTAAACACAGTTTGTAAAATTGATTAATTCTTGAGATTTCATATTCTGTTGGAGCTTTAAGCCTTTAAGTTGACAGTGGCTTATAGACATAGTATGTATTGTGCTGTAGATTCAAGGTGTGCCTTATTGACACAACAAACTGGAGAGTAGAGGATGGGTGTGATGTATAAGCTACAGTCGAAAAATTTGAAAAATTGTTTATTTTTCTCTTTTTTTGCATTCTTTGTGGAAAGACTCGCTCAAAAAACCCATCCGTAAAGGGTTAAAATACAATGTAAGTGAAATAAACAGAGGTAAGTTACCTATCTACGTATATTTTGCGTATATCTCTGTATTCCACATGGATGAATGATGAAACAGTATATCTAATAACAAAGCAAAGGGCATTTATTTGCGAACTGTTTTCTTTCATTTTGATGGAATAATGGTCTCATGTTATAATTTTCTAAAATTTTGGAGTCGTATCCCCATAGAGATGACCCACTGACAGAGTAAGGTATGCAGCCAAAAAGGAAACTACAATATTATTATTTTTTTAAATGAATCAGTGGAATTCTTATTACTCTTTTTGAATCTGTAAATGTCATTGAAGATTGTTACACTGTGCAATTGGTCTTTCCAGTAATTAAATGGTATGTTGCAGGAGAGGTAGACAGTTATGGAAATTTTCTACCAAACCCTTGATATTTCTCATCAGGCCTTTGTCCATATCTAGTCACATTACCATACAAAAACAATAGATATTTCATCTTCTTTCGTCTTACTAGTGTTTTAGAAAGACAGTAAACATGTCATGATATTATACATGTCTCAGCAAATGCCATCATAAGACAACGTCACTGAGGTTGACAAACGAGTGACAACCAGGATTGCTACCATTAGGAAATTCGGCAGTGGTTTTGCTGGTTACTTTATTGAAAACAGATTGGTGGTTTCAGCAGATGGAGAGAATTGCTTTAGGATCATAGATTCTTGTAGTCTAGTCACACAACAGTTTGGCAACAGATTATTTCCAGAAATACCAAGTCTTCATACCCATTGAATTCATTTGATCTCATATCGTCTGACGTCTGCTTATAATGAACCTCAGCCAACACTTTGTTTGAGCTGAAGGAATTAACCATCAGCCTACAGTATTTGTTATTTCATATGTTTAGCAGTCTGTAATTGTTGTGAGGTTATATTGCTAATGGGGTTGGGTACAAATTTCTTTAAGTAAATTGCCCTGCAGTTAGCTATGTAATTGCTTCTGTCATGCTGATGGTCTCTAATCACATTCATGCTTCTTTTTTCCTCATTCAAGCAGCATTTTTTTTTTTTAATTTAATTTAATACTATAATTTTTACTTCCAATATTGCCAGACATTTTTTTTTATTGGTAATTGACTTGATTTTACTATACAGTCCTGTTAGGGAAGTTAATTTCCCTGTCAACAGCTGCTGTGTTTTGTATTGAAATATACTTATATATATATAAAACTATCTTTATTAACTAAAGATTAGACAAAACTTTTTGGCCAGGTGAATGAGGAGTGACATTACTAAAAACAGATAAAATTATCAATAAGATATGATGATGATAATAAACATATTGCAATGAAAACAAGAAGCATATAAGTAGTAATTATAGAAAGATATATTTCCTATTTACATGTAGGGTGATCTAAGGTGCTTTCACAAACAGCTAAATTAGATAATTTGCTGTAGTTTCCACCTGTGAATTGAGTATATAAAGTAATCGAATGGATTACATTTCATCATTAATCAGTGTTTGCATCTTATTGATGGATTAGAAGTCGTCAACTTTGATTTGTGGATGGATTCTAAGTAGTTCTCTATTTTTTGAAGTTTTCATCAATATCACTAATCTGTTGAAATAACTCCAGTTTGGCCAAGATGATTGGGTCATAAATATGCTTTGGCTTTCCTATCTTTACTTGCTTATTTTTGAAATCAAGCTGGTTAGGTGATTTTTGTTTACTCATTGAGACATCGAACAAGGTGTTTGTCTGGTTTTTATTTATCAGTTCAATGATGTCAGATCGATTTGCTGTTTGTTATCTGTCCCCGTTATTTTTACATCTACAATTTCCCGATTTTAATGAAAATTCACTTGTTGTTTTTTTGTAGAATAAATTTAAAATCCCTCTTTTTTTTTTTACTGATATCTGTGTTGATCAACAATCTTGTGGGAGTGATAACTTGAAAATGAATTAACTGATCTACATCAAATTTCATATTTGAGAGTTTAATTTTATTACATAGATCTCATTACATTTTGGTATGTGTAGGCGTTTTAAGGCCATTTTAAATAAGGGCCAAAACACTGAAATATAAACAACTAAACCAAAATGCATTGATCAACATCATTTGACTCCTGCATTTGAGAGAGAAATATTATTGGCTAACTCTGATTAGAATGTATTTTGTAGCTCCTGTATATAGACCTCCCATAACTCAAAGAATAATTACTAAATTTACATAAAAATTTTACATTTCAGACGTGTAATTAGATACACGTGATTGGTTTTTACTAATCATAAATCAGTGACAACTGAGGCACTGCTAACAGTAATTCAGTTAATCTGATTGCTTAGATTTTACTTAATTTTCATGAGTACAAACCTGCTTTAAGATCCACTTTTAAGAAAATGGAAGGACCCAATACTGTTCCCTTCAGTATCCCAATCAACGATACAGTGATGTACATTATTTTGTATATTTTAGAGAATACTTTTACAATGGGAATGAAAGATTAGATTTTGGTATATCTATGTTGCTGTTTACAATTCTTTAGTGTAAAGCTTTGCAAAGGTTCCATTACTAATTATTATTATTGGCAAATTGACAAAATTGAGATGTTTAAATACAGTAGCTCATTCCATATCGAGAAAAAGATTACTAGGCAGGAATTTAATGATTTGGAGGGAAACTTACTGTTAATAGGATTCTAATGTAAATTTTTTTAATTAAATGTACTTGATTTTAAACTTTTCTCACAAATCCTCACATGTGGCTTTCAGAGATTCTTCGTAAAATGGTTTTCTTTCGATGTTCATTTGTTTCTCACTTTAAGGTTTTTGGGTATTTGCACATTCACCGCTTTAAGTTGCAGATAAATGATACGATTACTGAAAATTAGCTTGAGATTTATAATATTTGGTGGGATATGCCGCTTTCAGTTTAAAAAAAAAAATAGCGTCAGTCATCATAAACGTAAATTGTAGTCGTTGCACATCCTAAAAATAATATTTTAAGTAAAAGTTTAATTTTCAATAAATACTACCATATAATAATAATTCAACATTGCGAATTGAATTCATAAAAGTAAATTTGTAAAATAGAATCCCATTTATAAGGAAAATGGCCTGTTTAGCCGAGGCTCATCAAACCAGTCTAATAAATTGGAACCGCTGCGTCTTTTAAAGGAACACGGCACGACCTAACGTTTAAATTTGAAATTTTTCTCTAATGGTTCCTTTATCAAAAAAAAAAGCATTTCAATCAAGCGAAACGATGGATTTCTTTTCGATGTCTTTTAATTAATCCTTTTCATTAAATCCATTGATTCGCACTTTAAATTTGTATTTAGGGCTTTTGTGGTTTTCACGACTTTAAAAGAAAGAAATCTACCTTATATAATTGGCTAAGTTCGTCTGTCTGTCTCTCTGTCCGTAACTCGATAGAATGCCAATCATATCATAGCGTTGGAACACGTCACGCATGACGTCATGTCCATGACGAAAAACATGGCGCCCAAATGAATTGCCGTCGATTGAAATTCACAGAAAGCGATTACAGACAGAATTACATATATTTCTGAAATTCCTTCACGCAGAAAGAAAGTTTATATGTAAATGCATTAATTTATTACGGTAGAATTTTACAGAGCGTTGGATAAACCTCGGTCTTTGCAATCCCATTTGTCTTCGTTGGAGATGTTAGAGGCACAGGTCGTGCGCCAACTAGATGGCCTGCTGAGGCCTAAAGGTAGGAAGTTAAGTAGTAGTGGCTGCCATTTTGTTATTAGGCAAGAAAACCCGTTTCTCCAGTTTCCTTCATTTACAGAAATT
>JAFIDM010000001.1:9696082-9745254 GCA_023159025.1 Thereuonema tuberculata
TTTTTTTTTTTTCAAAGAAAAACCTCGATAAACACTTGGTCGTAACTATTCGCAATGCTAAAACCCTAGCAACGGCTTTTCAGATTATCACGTAGGTTGTGAAACAACACCACAAATGGTCCATTCAAGTTAGATCGGCTCCTATTCTTAAATATGCATACTGGCTTTCAAGAAGTCATCCAGTGGCCAAAAGTTATCGAGAAAGAGGTGGGGGGGGGGGGCAATCGCAATGATTGGATCAGCCTCATATTCCTAGGAAAATAAAGCACAGGTGAAAGTCATCATTAGACGCATAAAAGTTTTTCCACCAAAAGAAACCCTGAGACAGAAAATGGTTAAAAACTGAGGCTGTCTGTCCTGATTTTAGTAGAAAGAGTCAGACCATTGTTTTCTGTTGCACGCTCAGTGTAGCTGCTCGAAGTTCATCACGAAAGCATCAGAAAACACGACATTGTTATTCTTTTTCTAGAACACTGTCGTAAATTACACTGTCGTGTAATTATCTGAAAAACATTGTTGGAAGCTCCCTTTATCAGAGAATGGAACAATTCCAGTTTTGCATGGAAGTCGAAAAAGTAAGGTTTTCACCTAAGAAGCAGTTTTAGAGAATTCTGTTGTGAAATCTTCAGCCATTGTTTTAGCCAAAGTGAAGCTCATCAATTCAGTTTAGTCTGTGTGGGTGTATTAAAATTTCCCCATAATAACTGCCTATTTAAGGACTAGAGGATGTAACTTCTTAATAATGTTTTGAAATCTTCTCCAGGGGTGGGTTCTTGTCGAAAAATTACCATGAGATTGATAATGGATTTCTGTCAAACATTTTATTAATCAAAAGAAACAAATTTAGCACGAAAAACATGAAGAATTTTTGGTTCTTCATTTTATTCATCTCTATATGTGCAAGTTCTAATCTGATAAAAAATTATTTGGATTCAGATTATTTTCTTGTGATAAGTAATGCGGTTGTACGCCATGGCCGAGCTGTTTAGACGGCGGTCGGCCGGTGTGTCGGAACCTGGGTTCGAATCCCGGCGTTGGCATGACTGTTTCTTTCTTCTGTGTTTCGTCCGTTTCTCCCTGGGTCTTACTATCTCAGGGTTAACCTGGCCGGGATGTGAATCTCGTCCCCTTCTCGAATATCACTAGCTTCGCTCTGACGTTGTCAGAGTTCCGTGGTCCCGCGTTGGCCAAATTCGATAAAGGAAGGAATGCAGTTGCAATTATTTTTTTTCATAAGACGAAAAGCAGTTCATTATTTGTATTATTTTCACTCTTTTAAAAAAAAAATATGCAGTGTTTATAAGGAAAGTAGATTTCAAGTTCTCCCAAAAGATTTTTTTCTGTTAAGGCCCTTAATGTATTTTTTTTTTTTTCATTGGTCCCAACTGCTTCTGGCCGTCCCCTGCGAAGGTCGTCGTCAAGGATTTTTGGCACGACAGTTAAAAACCTGTTGATACAGATTTAAACAAAGGCTTATATTTAAGTAGACACTTATTTTTGATGGGAACCCATAGAAAAATCAAAGGTAGCCATTACGCTAAAGTAAAACCTTCCTTTTAAGCTTCTTAGCGATTACAACAAAGAATTGGAAGTACAGTGAAACCTCTCTGAGCGGCCACCCCACAGTACCGAGAATATTTGGCCGCTCAGAGGGGGTGGCCGCTCTGAAGGGTTTTATTATAATTGCTATAATGCGTATCTTACTATTATAAGATAATTATTATAATGCGTAATATAAACAAGTCTGACATATATTCCTTATTTAAAATGAAATTTAAAACTTATCTAAAGAGAAAATAGTACAGTATTTTATTTCATGCTTTCTTACATTTTTTTTAAAAAGGCTACAATTTGTGTCTGTTTTAAGTTTTTACTTTTCTCTATAACAACCATTTTTTCAAGTTCGTTTTCAAGTAGAATTTCCCGAAAAATGAAGTGGTGGGAAATCTCTAAATCCCACTCGGTGGCCGTTTAGAGGGGGACGGATGGCCGCTGATACAGGTTATTTTAACATTAGGTCTATGAGTCGAAAAATCCGTGCCATGAAAAATTGGCCGTTTAGAGGGGTGGCCGCTATACAGGGGTGGCCGCTCGGAGAAGTTTCACTTACTTAGAAGCGCCGCAGATGGGAAAGGATTTGATGGATCATCATCTGTTGTAAGCTTATAAAAACTTTTCGTTTTCATTTAGTTGGTGTTTGGAGATTTTTGTGTAACAACCGAGTGTCCCCATGTCCTTCTCACATACATAATACAAAAATTGTAATGAAATAGGTAAATATGCAGTAATTTGCATTAAATCGTCGGCTTTTGTATTTATGGGAATTATAATACTTAAGAGAAAAATAATATTAAAATGCTATCTAAAATAAAATTAGGTCTTTAAGTTATTTACTTATTAATTTTTTTTATTTTGTAGCATTAAAATTCACCGTTTATTTTATTAGTAAAATGAAAATAGAGAAAAAAACAGCAACTTTTTTTATTCTGAGTAATATAAATAAAAGTAATGCTCAGTTAAAAAAAAAAAAGTATATCAGAAGTTAGGGAGAAGGATTTTTTTTTTTTTTTGTTTTAGTTTATGACTTATTTAATTAATTTCTAGTTTCTAAAAGGCTACTTTCTTTAAAATATTTTCTTTATTTTTATTTATTTTTTGAAGTCACGACAAAAATAAAGCTGACGTTTATTTATAAACGAGTTCGCAGCCCTTCTCCTAATAACTCAGATGTATTGCGGGTTGGCCGCCACACACTTCATGTTCATTTTAAAGTGAAAATATAAATCCTCTCTATTCCCTATCCCGTGGGAATTTCGAAAAAAAATCCGGCCTTTTCCCTGTCTACATCATAAAGGGAACCTCTCTGCAACATTTCAGCTTTCTAGGTCTAAGGGTTTGTTTGTAGGTTTTCTAGGTCCTGGGCGTTGATGAGTCAGTGATTGAGTAGGGACTTTTCTTTTTATATATAGAGATTATACATACATAAATTAATTATATATAATTCCTTGTTTTATTCCTTTTAAAAAGTTACGGCAGTAAATTTGGATGTTTAAATGTTATATCAAATATATATAATTCAGTTCGCGTTATTTATTTTAAGCTGCTTAAATATGATTAATTTTAATGATATCAAAAGAAATTACTGGATTGATAAAAAAGATTAATGTCTATCGTTAAAACATGATTGTTTCCTGTTCTAATTATTTTCTGTGGCAATTCTTCGTCTTCACGCACCGATTTCTCGACGAAGGACCAAACAGAAGAAAAAAAAATAAAAGAGTTTAATTGTCCCTTGTCCTTAAATATCCATACCAATTGTCAAGAAGATCCATCCATAAGTTAATAAAGGGAGGGAGAACACACACACCCTCATTTGAACGTCATTTTATCTAGAAAAATTAGGTTTAAAAAAAAAAAAAAAAAAAAAAAAAAAAATCTATTGTTTCAGTTGAGATTTCAAACGAGCGATGCCGTTTTTCAGCGGATCGCGACCAACAGTTTAAGAAAAAGTTGGAGAAGCAGGATTTGTATTAATTCGAGATGTTTTAGTATGAATAAAATAAAAGTGGAATGTACTGAAATTGTAAATATTACGTATGCTCTACTTTTTTTTTTTTAAGTATAATATTTATAATCCTTTATATGAACGTTTTAAATCATAATGAGACCTTATCTCAATAGTAATACGATCTCAGAATCGCCAATGAAAATTTAATTTTGTGACGTGACAGGATATTATCGTACATTATTAAAAGCCTTAAATTACTTTGGAATCCATGAGATGCCTGGGTCTGTGAATCATTCAGGTTTTGTTTTTTAAACTAATATAATTTCATTTGAAATATCTTGTAATTATAATTCCATTTAATTGCTCCAAGTTTTTGTGCTTCCTCCCACCTTCTTTTTTCTCCTGGTGATGCTTTAATATTTAATTTTTTTATTCGCTTTTTGTCTGCTTTACTTTCTTGGTGGCACTTTTCGTTGACTCACTGTTTTCTTTGGATCAAATCATTTCTGTTATAATGAAACTTAATTCCCATTGGTTTAGTAAATAAATAATAAATAAATAAAAGTTGGTGTTTTTTTGTTATTTATTTATTTATTTGTTTATTTATTTTTAAAATTAAATTTTGAAAATAAAAATCTTAAGCAGGTAATTCAATTGTTGAAATGTCATTTCTTTGAGAGTCACTTCAAAAATAACGTATTTATTTATTTCTTTATTTATTTATTAAATATTTTTTTTTTTTATTTTACAATTTGACAATTTTAGCAGATTATCGATAACTTTTCTAGATACAAATCAATTTTTTTCTCAGACATTTCTTTTTATTTTGTTTTAAGCTATTCTGGAACGTTGGAACGGTCAGGATTCGCCTGTGCAGCTTTTTTTTTTCCCGCTGCTGTCACGATTGGCGTCGTCTTTAGATACGGTGTCTCTTATCTGAAAAGACGATAATGAAGAGGGGGTTAAAGTTGTGTGTGGGAGGACGGACAAATTACAAGTGTAGAATGAATAAAACAGCATAATATATCTAGGTGGACTCATTTCGAAAGCCACATTAAAGATATTTTTTTTAGTCTAATCGCAACTAATTAAACAAAATTACGGAGCCAAGTTTTTAACTGAAATAATAGAATGCTTATAATAATTTCTTTCTTAAATTAAAACAACGTCAATAAAATATACTTTAATACAGCGTTTCTCTGAAAATATTATTATATTCAATACAATTTTTTTTTCTTTTTTAAATGATTTCATAATTTTTAGTGGGGCTAGATCAAGAAAATGAATGCGAATTTGTGAATATAATTAAATGCTGGGCCTCATTGATTGCGAACAATGTGGTTGTCAGAACGTGTATGGAGCCACGGGGTTGAGAGCACGGGTCTATCAGGCACACGGGATGATGCATTCCCTGAAGACTGATGTTGGGTTTCTCTTTTGAGAGACAGCTGTCGCGGTCAATCATCAGTTGTCCATTTTTTTCCCCTTTGATAATCTCATAAGCCACTGGCTGAAGTATTAACGACTGACCGCATCCTCGCCACAAAGCCTTCCGCTATCACTTGCGGACGTCATTAGGAACGAACACCGTTCACGGAAAAATAGTTAAAAATAATTAGAAACAGGAACTCGAAAGATGTATCTGTGATCTTAAAAAAAAGAAAAAATTGTTGAGTTGTAAAGTAAAAAGACTAAAAAAACCAAACCGATTGTGGGGCATTAGTATTGGAGTGACCCTCTGGTTTAACGTCCTTATTGTTTTGGATCCAACGGAGGGGAAGGTAGTGGTGGTGAGTCGGTGGCTGGTTGTTGCTTCCATCCTCTTGTTGTTGTTGTTGTTCAAATGTTGATTTTTGTTATCCTTTGTTAATGTGTGATCCCTTACTTACCTTTTGTAGGTGCGGAACAGTGACTCGACTGAATTCGAAAATGACTTCCAGGCACTGGCACTGGAGACAGGCCATCAGGGACTAGAGGTATGAACCAAAAAACATCATCCCCTTTTCTCTTGTTTCTCTTTTCTCGCTTTAATCTTCTTCCTTTGCTTTTTCTGTGGCTCCTTTTTTTTTTTCCTCCTCCTTTTTCTCTTTTCTAAACAGATTAATTCTTTCAGGGAGTACGGAGACGCTGCTAGTGTTTGCTTGTCTTTTATTTTTTATTTTTTGAAGGTTTGTGATGGATTATCAGTGGACTTTCTTTCTCTGATTCGATGTGCTTGTATATAAGTGTATCATTGCTCTTATTTCTTTCTTTTAAGCCATCAATTTTTGTACAAATGTACTTGTATTTTTTATTCAATTTAATTTTTTTTGTTTAATACATATCATTTGTCATCCTTCTTAATATTTAGTTGAAACTGCAGAAAACTTATTTGATAAAGGACATTGGTAGTTCTTTTCATTGGATAGCCTCTTTTTTTTTTTTAAATCCCATTCAAATTCGTTAATGGCTTTCTCATCTATTTTGCATCAGCTAAAGAGTCTTCAGGTGCTAGCAGATAAAAATGACGGGTTAATAACGCAGTGGTTTCATGTTCAATGTCCAGGTACCAGAATTATGCAAAAAGGACTAAGGACAAAGGAACAGCTGTCAAAAATGATGGGGATAGGAATAAAGATAATTTAATTGGACTTGCTTATTTAAAGCTTAGTTCAAGAGCAGTTATGTAAATAAATAAAAAAAAAACACAGATAATAGCAATAGTTGTAGCCTTTCCCAGCAGGGGCTGCTTTGCTGTACCAAAATTACAGTTCTGGAATTTCGTAATTAAGGTTGCTCAACATAGTTTACGACAGAAATTTTAGAGATATAAGAAAAGAAGAATAACTCATTTAGTGCGGAAAATGAGTTTCTTATAGATGGAGTGCTAGACAGGGTCACAATAAAGATGCTTTATAGAAAAAGCCATTTTCAACCTTCATATGTAAGGTAGAGCTAAGGAAATAAAACTCAAATATATATATATAAAATACACACACGATGGTCGTTCAATAAGTAATATAACACTTTTTTTTCCTCTGCTAATATTTGGTGAAGAAATCGTGAATTTTCTGTACCATATCTTCAAATATTCTCGCACTTTCTCAATTGCTTCATCATTCTTCGCTGTGCATTCTGTAGGAAGCGTCTGTGAATGAGATGCGTTCCAATCAAAGAGCAGTTATTGAATTTCTTTTGACGGAACAGAAGACCGTGGCAAATGTTCACAAGCGCTTACAGAATGTCTACGGAGATCAGGCAGTTGATAAAAGCACTGTGAGTCATTGGGCCAATCGTCTGTCGTCATCGGAAGAAGGAAAAGTGAAGCTGTCTGATCTCCCACGCTCTGGCCGGTCGTCACAGCTGGGACTCCTGCAATGTTGCAACGTGCAACGATCAACTCAGAAACCTCTGTGAAGAGTCTTCAGAAACTGAGGAAATGATTCCAGCGTGTTCATGGCCACAAAGACGTGAATAAACTTCTCCTGCTCCACGACAACCCCATACCACACTCTAGTCTGTTTATCCGCGAGGAGATCACAACACTTCACTGGGCTGTTCTCCCTCATCCACCCTATATCCCTGATCTCTCACCTTCTACCTATTCATGCCCTCTAAAGGATGCAATCTGCTGGAAGCGATATGGCAACGATCAGGAAGTTCTTGATGCAGTAAGAAGTTGGCTGAGGCACAGACCAGTAGAGTGGTACCATCAAGACATACAAGCTCTGACATTTCGATGGCGTAACGCTATTGATCAAAGATTATGTCGAAAAATAGTTTTTTAGCTAAAGAATTGAAGAACAAGGTGATTTATTTAAAATTGTAATAAAACAAATCTACTTAGAGAAAAAAAAAATGTGTACATTACTTATTTAACGACCCTCTAGCTTTCCTTAAGCACTCTACCACGCTGCAGTTTTCAATAGCTCAAAAACTGATCAAGCTTGCATACTGCAAAATGATCTTATGCTTGAATAAACAATGCATGCGTTATATTAACACTGAAATATATAGGGTGTTTGATATTTTCCCTATATTTAAATGATTGTAACTTCACTGTTTGGTAATCGATTTTGCTGAAACAAGTTGCATTATACTTGTTTCACTATACTAGTCCTTGAGGTTTATCTGTACCTGTAAAAGACAAAACCCACTGATTCACTCACTCTTATCAATGCACAGCCAAAACCGCTGAACCTAGGAACGGGATGGGTTCCCCTTATGACATAAAACTCACTAAGAAAGGATTTTTACAAATACTATCCCTAAAGAGTACAAACGGGGGAAGGGGGGGGTTAAAGTTTCTTGAAAGGTATGCATATCGTTTCCGAGATATGCATACCTTTCAAGAAACTTTAGCCCCCCCCCCCTTTCGAGTTAGTAACACGAAATTTGACATGAGAGTTCTTTGTCAAAATCAAAAAGACCCGTATTAGACGAAATTTCGATATTTTTCGATATGGGCTGTAAACGGGAGGTCCAAGTTTCTAGAAAGCGCCACATACGGACCTGGAGGAGACAATTATAATGATAAGATCTTTTATGAACTGGGGAAGGTTTGAAGTGATAGGGGTGGGAAGTCTTACATTCTCAAGTTAAAAAAATTCTAATATAACATTACTTTGTGCCTATCACGTGATTTTACCAACTGGAAAAGTTTCAAATTGATCTCTCTTCCACGTCTTTGTAACCGTACGAAGAACTGTAATTTTGCTAGTTTTACCTAATTTTAGAAATTAAACTCCACTTATCGACGTAATACCGCGGTGTTATTAAGGGATTTTGCCCGCGTAGGGATTCGAAAGGCTCCACAATTTTTAAGTATTTTTTAAAATATTTTAACATACGATCTTTTCCGAGTTTTATCTTTTTATCAAATTAATTTTAACACAAGTTAAAACTCTTAAAATCCAAATTGTTTGGTTTTCTTCGGTATATCTCCTTGGCCCACCCATGAGTTAAAAATATAAGGGGTTTCAGATTTGGGCTGCGGCCATTCGATTGCTCCGCGTCTGCCAAATTCATCGACCTGGGAAATGATGATGCAGCCATTCACGGACATTCATTTGCAAAATGAGGGGGTGCTCCATCATGCATAAATTGAAGCTGTGTTAACATTGTTCCACTGAGAAATTACTGGGCAGACACGATCTTGCATCATTTCCAGATACCTTTCGGAATTCATTGTTGTTCTTAGAAAGAAAGGACCAACAAGGTGGCTGGTCTTCCTGATCTCTTTGCATCAACGACACTGCCCGTTGTTAGTAACTTACGAAAACATTTTTTTTTCCTTTTTTTGCATCCAGTGTCATGTGATTCATCCCTCCACCACCTTTGCACTCGTACCACAGAACCTCAAACCTCATAACGGGTTGCTCCTTAAGTGCCTGGAAATTATACCAAGTTTTCCATAAAAACTCCAGTAAATTGCAAATTTTTTTACGTGTTTTACATATCCTTCCTCCTCCTAACTTTTAACGATTTTCTATCATTCAGGTTGCTGTGAATTGACGGACGATAGCTTTGTTTCGGGTTTTGAATTAGGTCTATTCTGTTGGCGTTGTTACACAGCCTAAAATAAACTTCTTCTAATCCTTCGAGAAAACGAAAATGTAGGATTGTTAAAATTTTCAGATGCTTTAAAGGACCCCTGTGTAATGTGGAAGCCACTTGTTTTTAATTCATGTTTCGAAATGTGGGAAAATTTGTACACTTCGGTTGGACTCGCCCTTGTAATTGAAAGGCGGAAGGGGTTGTTTGTCCTTCATTTTCATCTCATCATCATCGTCCATTTACTTCGTGAGTGCTTTTTCTTCTTCTTCCCGTGTTGGTAATTGTATTACTGTACCATGTTGGTGGGTTCCCTTCTCTCCTTACCTGTTTCGATACTAACTGGTTTAAGACGGAATTGCTCTGTCAAAGGAGAGATGCGGTGCTCTTTTAATAATTGCATCACGAGCAAAGAGCGTCTCTTCTTGGGAGTAGGGGTAGGGGTTAATCAGATTGGTGGCGAACATCGTTTAAGCCGCTTGAGGTCAAGCTCGATTCGTATCCGGAAGCACCGCGTGTCGGGTTTAAGCAAGGGGGGGGGGGGTTATAATTGAGATTGGGACAAAAGGATAAGAAGAAAAAAAAACAGTTAGCGTTTCGAAATGGATATCACCCAACGCGGGATTTCCTGTTTCAATAATGGAAGAGATGTTTTTGTTTTGATTTGATGTTTTTACCATGAGGCTAAATCCAATTTGTAAGACCCAGGGTTCTGCTCGCTGCAAGTATGTGTGGGGGGGGGGGATTAACAACTGGCAGTTATCAAATACGGTGCGCAATAACAATTATTACCATTGTGTCTTGTGTGTGTTTATCGTTGTGACAGACAGCATTACATTTTATGTAACGACACCTGGGTACTTCAGTAGCTGGGTAAAAACTCTGGTAAAAGGAAATGTGAAATTAAAAAAGTGTACTAAGAATATCACTAAATCTTACGTTCAACTACTTCACTTTATTAGTATTATTTCATTACTCCAGTCTTTGATTCGTGACCTTCTGTTGGACATTTTTTAATTTTTCATTTCGTAGTGCTTCTGTCCATTTGTCGAGTGGTCGAGATTTCTGCATACTTCTCAGTTGCACAAAATATAATGAACCTTTGTAAGATAAATATGGAATGAAGTCAGAGAAATATAACTACTTTTGTTTTTAATTATCTTGACTTTTTTTTTCTTCCTGAAATGAAATGGTAAATGAAAGTTTCAATAGGGAAAAAAATTACATTGCAAGTAACGAAATTGCCAGCGTTTGGGGTTTGAAAATAAGCTTCCTCATTGCCTATTATAGAATGAATTTCTTTCCTGTTTGTTTGTTTGTTTGTTTGTTTTTTAATTGAATTTACTGTTGATACAGATATGAGTGTGTAACTGGGAAAACGGGAGCACTCCTAAACAGTATCTTGTATTGAAAACATTTTAACAAAGCTTAGAACGGGAATTTTCTACTAAAAATGTGGAGGACTTATTAAGGTCTTGATTATTATTAATAAACACAACTAAATAGATGAACTTGGTAGGATTTAAAACTAAGTTTTAATCTATATGTAACTACTCTTTGGAGCTTCATTGAAGTTTTCGTTAATTTGTGATTACCTTTTTTATTTATTTTTTTTTTGATGATATTTTTACAGTAAATATCATCGGGTGCTTCCCCCCCCCCAATTCAAATGATCACATTCTCATAACAGTATTTTTGTAAATTAATTTGTAAATGTACACACACACACATACACACAAAAATTCGCAATATTTCAGAAGAAGAAAAAATGCAAGAGATTGTTTGGCAGGAACAGTGCAGGTGGTGTTTATGAATCAAGGAATGTAGAATTTAAAATGAAAAAAAAAAAAAAAAAAAAAAATAGTTTACAAATTCCGCGAATATAAATGAAAACCAAACATCAGTCCTCGACGGTTTTCGATCTGGTTAATAAATTTTCCTTCTCGTCCCCGTTTTTTTATAATCATCAGTAATTATTTTATAATAAAGAGACTTTTTAAAATAAACTTTGTTTGATGTAAACTGTCCGCGTGGAATGTATTTTTTTTTTTTTTAAGGATAAGAAAAAATAAGAGGCAAATGAGAAAAGAAAAAAAAAGGCTTTTTTTTTTTTAAAGAAAATAATTGACTGCGCACGCGAAGTTTTAATGTTAAACTTTCGCATTTCTTGTATTTGTCTGACCAAATTAAGCTAAAATATCTAGTCCTTTATTCTTCATTCTTGATTTATTCCTTATTTATGGACTTACTTAAATATGAGTACAATTCATTCTTTCATTCATTATTTCTCTGCATTTCTCTTCCCTTTAAAAAAAAAATTAAAAAAAGAAGTATTAAACAGCGTTCTGAAATAAAACAGTAAAGCGCTTCTATTATTGGAAGTTTTGCTTTGAGTTGGCGTTGTATTAATACTCGTTTCTAGTGTAATTGTGAAACAGATTAGACAATTCATTATTTTAACTTTATCAATAAAGCATTTAAAACAAATTCTTTTTAAGGGCATTGTCCTTTGTTGTTAGCTTCAAAACGAAGTTTTGGTGTCTGAAATTCCTCAGAATTCAAAGAGAAATAATTTAATTTTAACATATCCCAATGAACTAAAAAATTTTATCTCCAATTAAAAATATTTAAGGAAGGCGATTTTCGAATGCTATCGTCAATGACCCTGCGTACTCAGCCGCTGCTTCCAATGCCTAAGTGAGCAATACCTATTAATAATATTTTATTTTACAAAAACAGATTAGTGATAGAGTTACTAAGTTAATATTCGCGAGGAAGTATTTAATTATCTAAAAAAAAAAAATAATATTTAAAATTTTAATTCGATTTCAGAATAATCTCTTCCGTTATTGCTCCCTTTCATTTAGGTGGGGGGAGATGAGATAGTTGAGTAGGTAAGTAACGATGCTAGGGGGCATATGCTCCATTAATTGGTTGAGCTGAAATTTGGTTTGGTTGTTCCTGAAAAAGACGAGGCAGCCCATGAATCAGTGTAGAGTCGCGGAAAAAAATTATCTCGATTCCACAGCAACTTAAAAATTGGTTGGTATTACAGCTACCAGGTAGGTTTTATATATTCGCCAACATTGACGATAGATGTGCTATTCGTACCACTCGTTGCATGTACATGAGCGTACTTTTCCTATCTGCAATATAATCTTTCTAACTTCTATGAACCAGTATAGAAAGATAGATAGAAACGTAAGTGCGCATTCGCTAAGGTTTTTTTCATCGCAGATTTTTTTTTTTATATATAATTATTTATTAATCCTATAGCAAAAAAATACATAGTCATTATCATCCATCCAATTTTGAAATAATAAAAATATTGATAATATTTTATTTGTATATTATATAAACTTGTAAAAGAACCGATCCGCATCCTTAAAAGAAAAATAAATAAATAATATTTGGTCTTATTCACCCACGTAAAAAAAAACCTCAACTTATCTTAAAATATGCTTTAAAAGTCCAAAACGTCAAAATATTGATTTATATATTCTATACACAATAATAAAAACATCATTCGAATCAGAATATGCCGAGAACTATTTGTAACTTAAAAATGGAGAGAAAATCAGGAAAAAGATGTCTTGAAAATCCCGGCTCTTAATTAGTAAATAAATTAAAGTGCCGTATTTTTGTTTAGCGAAAAGAAAATTCTAGAGTGAATCTTGGGAGTTGGTTATGGGAGCGTAGCATCTTAATTAAGCACATTCGTTTACTTTCTCGAGGTTTATTAAATTCAACGCTGACAAGACAACTCACCTACAAGCTCATCAATGGCTGCGTTCGCTTTGTTGTATCACGTGTTTGGAGCGGGGGTGTATAGATGCGAGTTTGATTTTCATCCCATTAACGACAGTAATAGCCTGGAAACAACGCACCGCCTGAATAGAAGCCCGATTTTTCTTTTTTACCTACATTAGAGAAATCGAAGGGGATTTATGGAGCTCTCTTTCGTTACCTGCTTTGCCGTGTAATCTAGAGAGAAAAAAAAAAGCAGTCTGACGATCCTCACTCCCCTCCGCCTTCCGCCCATTGTCAGTAGCGATTGTAACAGTGATGAGCTGAAACCCGGCTCTTTGACTGTGGTTTTTAATCGAGTAATGGTGCGTGGATCTGTGTTTAATTCTGTGCCTACCTTTTTTTTTTTTGCCTCGAAGCCATTGGTGAAACTTCCGTGTAATTAGGTCGGTGGTTATAAGCAAAGTTAACTTTCGAAGACAACCTGAGTTTTTTTAATTGAATTAAGAAATTTATAATGACATTACTGATCCTCGCCTACACCTTCCATTTCGTTAAAACTTCTAGGCGCATACAAGGATTTGTAAATCAAACATTCAATTTAATTTGGAAGTGTTTGCTACGATATGAAAAGACGTTATGGAATCGCTGCTAAAAAAAAATCTATAAAAAAAAAAAAAAAAACCCACCCGGTGGATTCGTGTGATTGGTGAGTGTAGACCGATCCATGTCTGTAGAGCTCAGGAGAGGGGTAACCTGCAGTATAATTCGCGCATGCGGCTCATTCCCAAAAGCACCAGCTGATGACATCGACTATATTTGATGATTGACTGAAAATCTTTTAATATTTAATTCGTCTGTTCTTCATTTATTTACCATTACTATCTTTCTAATGGTGGAGAGATGATTTTATTTATTTGGTCTTTGAATTTAGTTGTGTTCTTTTGTGCATCTGTATACCCATATAGTGAGTACCGGTCATTGGATATTAAAGGCTTGGTCTAAAAATGTGTAAAAACCTTAACACATATCGGAGAGAAAAAAAAAGGTTAGAATATAAAAAGCTTTAAAATATATTAAGGTAGAAAACGGTCTGTGATCACGATAACTCAAAAGCTGAGACGAAGTCCCAAGGTATTTAAAGGAGGACTGGTAAAAATTTGTCCAGGAACAACTTGACTAATACGTAAGTGAACTAATACGTAAGTGAATAACAACTCCTTTCTGAAGGAGCAACTGTTTTTTTTTTTTTTTGGATGTTTTATGCGAAGTTACGATACAAGGGTATTCAGAATTATACATAGCAACTGTCCTCTATATCTTGTTTATGACAGGGACGTGAGACTTTTTTTTTTTTTTTCGCTACTGGCCGATATAAAAAAAAAATTGGTATTACGAAAGCCATAGTGGTAGTTCTATATGCAATTCCAAAAAATTTTTCTAGATATTAAAAAAAAAAGTACGGGAAATCATAGAAAATTACATACAAGTATGTATGTAATTACAATTCAGTTTTAAAAGAGATGTGCGCAGCTGTATTTTCTGGACATTCTTTACCAAGTTTCGGTAAGATTTGTTGTGTATACACATTGTTGGCTCTTTCCCATTGTTTCTGTCACCTACGAAAACCATTTACAAAGTAGGTAAACATTCAGAGTTGCAGCTTGTAGAATTCTAGTTGTCGTTGTTATCTTTAAGTTACTAAACAATAATAATAAAATTAATAAATCGATTTTTTTTGTTTGTTTTTTTATTTAGCCTGAAAGTGAGACTTAAAAATTTGTGGAGCACCTGTTTGTCATTATTACGTCATCTTGAAACTTGACGTGCATATTTGCTGATAAACACTATCTTTTACATTTTAAAAGTGCGTGTGGGTCTCTGGAGAAAATCGCGCGTGAAGTTGACAGGAAATTTTTCTCCCAAAATAAGTATTAACGATCTAATAATGAGTTTTTGTCGATCTTTACTAGTGGATATTAAGTCGTTTAGAGATTCAGTATCATGTAGGCATTCTTTGGTGTAATCAAAAATTGATTTGAATCGATAGCATCAGTATTTCCTGATTTTATTTTTATTCAACAAATAAAAATAAAAGATAATAATAACAATAATATATAAATAAACTATTCGGTTTCATCTGATATTGTAATTTATAAGCACACGGAGGTTTTCCTTTTCATCTTTTAAGAAACCAATATTCGAAGGAAAGTAGTCTTTGAGTTCTTTCAGAAACATTTTGTATAAGGCGTGTTTGGAACGGTTGTATTTTTGTATGGGAATGAATGTTTGTTTAGGTGAGTCATGTGTCGTGGTTTCTCGTTATCCTTTCCATTTCGAAATCTTGGAATTACAGGTTCTTGTTGTAATTGCTGTTGATCTGGTTTTGGTCATTGAACTCTTTGCTGTTGCCTTTGGCTGATGCGATAAGGGTATCGAACAAGAGTACATTATTTATAGAAATAAAAGCGAGGGAAGAAGAAGAAAAAAATTCTCTTCCGAAGACCAGAATTATCATAATTGAGTGGAACCCGTTCAGAAGTCAAAAGGAGAGCTTCCGTTTTCGGGAGAAAGTTTGATTAGAACGGCCGTGTACATACAGGGAAATTTTATTCATTTCTTTCTATCTTGTTTTTAGGTTGCTGGATTGACGTCAGGTTTAGAAGTTTTGCCATGTGCGAAATGGAAACAAAAATGATAAAATAAATAAATAAATGTACAGTGTGATCTTTAAATATGTTAGACACAATAATAATGTTTAGATAAGCTTCCGGTTTTTGTTAATTAAGTCATTATTCGTTAAAGGACAGAACTAACTTTCGATCTCGCTGAAATTAAACCATCATCAGTCCTTCCGCAGTCCAAATAGTAGTTTAATGAGCTCAGTAGTTTCGGAGGAGATATGTTACAAAAGCTAACTTCCGGTTTCAAGAAAAGAAAATATTGTTTTAATTTTATTTATTTGTTTATTGTTTGGTGATAATTCCTGAAGACAACATGTCTCTTATAATTGAGTGCCAAGTATCAAATGGGTCCCGTCGTTATATAGTGTCATACTACTGTGTTTTAAATAGACGGATACAGCTCCAACTCTCCCCAGAATGCAGGAGATTGAACCTTCAATCCAAGTAAACCTTAGCTTAATTTTTTGTCTTTATTTATTTATTAACTGAGCTTGTGAAGTCTTCCCACTCACATTTGTTGCATTTTTTTTTTTCTTTATCTGTTTGTAAACGTATCACGCAAAAATAACTGAACGGATTTCTATAAAACTTGGCTGGTTGCTTATTTATCATCCATAGACATATTTGTTTTGGTCTCCGCCTCTCCCATCCCGAAATCCCACGCCGAAACGGCCGAGCTGATTTTTATAAAATTTGGTACGCTGTTTATGTATCAGGCATGCCAAATTTCCGCGGAAACGCGGATTTCCGCTTTTTTCCTTTTTTGCAGATTCGCGGACTTCCGCTTTTTTCCTTTTATTTTTATTATTTTCCCTTTTTTGTTTCGTGGTACACCGTGTTTCCGAAGGTTTTTATGCCCCTCCTCGTTGAATTCCTGAACTTTCAACTCGTTGACTGGCGGGCGAGTCATGTGTATATTAACATTTGCAATATATTATGTGTAAATGAAATGTATATTACTCGACTTGCAAACAAATTTTGTCTTAAATTTTACCTCGCGCATAATTTCCTCTTTTTTACATTTTCCCCACTCTCATGCCTGATGTATGAACCAGCTTACAATACAAACACGATTGAAATAATAAAAAACATCAAAATGATCTCGATCTCCTCTTCTCCCTACTCCCGTCCTTTGATGCTCAATTTTAACTTTGCGATGGATAGCTGAGACATATACCTACTCTTATTTATTTATTTATTTATTTTCTGGTTTGAGATTTTAATATTCTCTTTTAAGATGATGTCAAAGGAGCTTTGAAGACTGTTCTGATATATATTTCAATATGCCATTGAAGCCAGAGGAAAGCTGTTGGCCCATAGAAAGATTTCCCTGCGCACGAGAGATAGTAACTCATCGTGTCCAGTGAAAGTTTCTCGTGACAGTCGTTTCCATGGCAGATCACTGGGCGGATTATGGAGTTGACTCCGTTGAGCAAACGGTGAGGAATGGAATTTGTTTAGTCGAAATAGATTGCGCACCAGCCGTCCACGGTTGACTGACCTTTGGTGATTGATTACATTTCAGCGGTTTAGTTTTAAAAATCGGAGATGTGTGGTTACGATTTCAGTGCTTTAGAATTTTAGCGAAATAAAAAAAATAACAACAAGTTCGAAAGATCTTAAAAGTCTTCTTCCCTTAAAATATTATTTCTTAATATTATTTTTATTTTTTTATTTTTTTTTATTTGACAGAAAATAAAAATCTTCTAATTTACATTTACTGAATATGAAAAGCATAAATTTTGCACTTTTCTGAACAAATTGAATTAAATTTAAAGTATAGAGTTCGGATTAATTTTAATTATAGGAATTATTAGATTAGCTAATCAAATTAGATTAGCTAAGGCTTAAGGTTCATTGTTTGAGATGTTAACAGAAATAGAAATCATTGTTTTAGAATCCCATTCGGAAAAGATTTCGAATGTTAGATCGTCCATTTAGTCCTCGAATAGGCATATCAAGTTTCAAGAGACTTTGTCCAATAGTTGAGAAATTATTAGCCTTTTTTTTTTTTTTGAGGTGCCCTTTACATTTAATTGTTTTAACACACGAAAATTGCTGATTGTAGAATTGACTAACTTTGCTTCATGTAATTCAATTTTTACTTCATTATAATTCTTGAAAAAGTTCAAAAATTAATAGTTAATCTTATAGTTTCGAAGCAAGAAGCATGAAAATCTCTTGCTATCAATGCAAACTTTAACGGTTTAAGCCAAATTAAATTTAGTATCACATTGAGCTGAGAGCCTCAAGTACACCAAGCAAAATTAATAAATTTAAGTTACTTGAAACAACAGACAACAATAATGATGTTTTTCTGAAATATTGCGGAAAAAAACAAAAACAAAACCTAATTCATCATTGTTTAAACTTTTATCAAATTCACTTTAAACTTTATTTTCTTCTCGTGGTTGCATTGTTATTTTAACGAATTCAACAGTAAAAATTATATAAAAATAGCCAGTATTTTCCCCATAATTGGAAAAGCTATAAAAAAAAACATATTACAGAAAAAGGAAGCTACTATGTTAAGTGAACGTTACTTTATTATGTGAACTCAGCTGATTTTGTTAAGAATTGTGCTCGGAGTTGAAGATTCAGTGAAACCCGTCCATTACTATCATTCATGTTGATAAAGTTAATAATCAAATGATTGTCTGTTGAAACTTGAGATTGTGATCTGCTGTCTTTTGGGGAAATACCTGTGCGTGTGGGTGTTAACAGGTGATTATTTGAAAATTGGGATGCCAACTATACTTTGTTACTTGTTTTTTAAGATCTTATTTTCACTGTAGTAGAATGTCCATTATCCAAACCTTTGCACATTATCTCTTTTAATGCACTGAAATATTACTCTTATCGCATAATGCATTCGTTTCCGATGTTTTATTTGGAGATTCTTGTACTTGTAGTATTGCACAGAAAGTCTTAATTGCAATCGTAAAAAATTATTTCTTAACTCAGTTATTCTTTGAAATGCTTCCTATTTCAAACTATACAAATGATAATCTTGATAACAATAATCTAATTATTAAGCCTAATTATATTTTGTTTCGATTAAACCGGGTATTATGGTGTATGTTTGATTATCTAAACTATTTGATTAAACAAATAGTATTTCAAATATGTTTATTTGACGATAAAATAATAAATATCTACAAAAACAAAAGTGTTCTCCTGTAATTTTGTCAAGCAGTGTATTAAAGAAGAAAACGACTTCCGTTTTAAAATTCCTTTTAAAAGATACGTCCTTAGCAGCTCGTTTAAATGCCGTTTTAGTCATTCTTTTTATTTCATTTCTTTTTTTTTTATTTCTGTTTGTGGCTTTCTTGATTTTTGTTTGTCCCTACATGTTAAATGTCAGAGACTGCGTCGTGTGTTGTTTTTTTTTTTATTTTCCTCTTTTTAATTGTTCACTAACGGAATAACGCCTGGTAATGAAGAGGCCAGTGTCTTCTAAATATCCTTAGCATCGGCCAGTTTGTTTGTTTTTTCTTCACTTTCACACAGATGAGTGGGTGTTTATTTACGATCTATTGAATAAGATGTTCTGACAGAGTTTGAAAAACCTAAATTCTTGGAATGTTGAAGATTATTTTATTATTACTACAGTAAATCCCGATTATCCGCGGAATTGGGTGGCGTGGCAACTGCAGAATTATCCGAATTAGGGCGAAAATCAACACAAAAATTTTTTTAACATGTTTTACTTACATTAAAATGGCAATACCTACAGTTAAAGTGTAAACATTATAAACAATTATTTTTTTTAAAATTATTTATTTATTTTTAAATTTTATTATTACGGGAAGGCTCTCCCGTAATTTAATGTAACCTGCCGACCTAAGCTTCGCCCACAAGGTCGTTCTTTAAAAATGTTTGTCTATAATGTTGTCTTCACTTACTTTGTTAGCCTCTTTTATTGTTTACCTTATTGTATCATTTATTTATTTATTTTTTAATTCCGTAATTTATTGTACAGTAAAAAAAATAGAAACAGGAGAGGTCCTCGGATAATCGGGAGTTTACTGTATTTTTAAATTATAATATTTACTGAATATAACATCTTTTTTCATTTCCTGAAAGAAGGAATCCTTCTTTATTTTCTTAATTTGTATAATTTTAGTCAATTGATATAATTCAAACCTTGTACAAATTAATGGATTGGCTACAAAAGGATGAATCTTCATTGCTTACGACATTTGATAGAAATCCATTGTTTAGATTCCAATGCTTTTCGATAGGAATTTTTGTCGCCTTCTCATGTTAATTTCTGGACAACGACCCACTTGGAAACGAATCCAGAAAATAAAAAGTAGATCGTCCTTAAATATGCATCCTACATTTGAAGAAGATCTCTGGCAGTTCAAAATTTAAGATACTCATATACACACTGATGGACTGATTTTATTGGCTTCATTTTCTTAGGAGGCTAAATGTGGATTTCTAAGTTCTTCGGTGAATTATTTTTGAGTTATCGTGCCCAAAAGATACTGAAGGGAAAAACCCATCTTTATTTGTTTTGACAAGCAAAGATAAATCGAAATCCACTGAAAGATCGTAAAACTTGATTTGCAGATGTAGATATACGTGTTTTTCCTGATGACAGAAGAGTAACTTTCGATCAATTGGGAGAAATAAATCAAAATAATTAAAAAAAAAAAAAAAAAATGTTTGTTTTTGTTACAGTCATTACAATCATTAGGATGAAATTTATTACATCCTATAAATAGTTAATTAGAAATATTGAACCAAGTTTTAATAAAATAAATTATTAAACATATTTGTATAAAAGGAGGCGGAAGAAACCAAATCCTATCGCAGTGACTTCCTTTTGTGATGAATGTGTGTATGTCATTATTGACTTTGAATGCACACGATCAATAAATCTACCTTTAAAAACCGTAATGAATGTGTTTACTGACAACTCTTTAATATTTACTAAAGAGAAAACATCATTTACTCAGAACACCTTTGGTGAGATCTCCACCACCAACCCCCTCCCTCTTCATCACGCTTTAAATCTCCTTGACACAGAATCAGGGAAGTACATACCTCGCATCATCTAGTATCCCCCCCCTTCCCTTGACGGAGGGTACAGGATTAATAAAAAAATATAGTGTGTTATATCGTACTTTTTTTTTTTCTCTTTAATAATGTAATATATAAGCACTTTCATGGGGCCCATATAGTTAGATCGGGAAGAAAAGTTATTCGTTTACAAAAAAAAAAAAGAAATTCAGAATGTAGGAAATAAGAAGAAGCCGTTTACAGACTCAAAAAAGATAAGAAAGAAAAACAGTCCAAAGAACAAATGAAGACAAGAAGAATGTATCAAGATCTCTTGTAACTTATGATGGACTAGCCGGGTATCGTCGCTTCGCTCCGGAACCCTTGCATACATAGCATAAAAAAAATACTTTATTTATTTAGCAAATTAATATCGAGATTCCCAGCCCGAGTTCCCAGGCCTTCTCCGGAGAACTCAGATGTATTGCGGGTTGGCCGCCACACACTTCATGGTCATTTTAAAGCGAAATTATAAATTCTCTTTATTCCCTATCCCGTGGGAATTTCGAAAATCCGGCCTTATTCCTTGTCTACATCATAAAGGGAACCTCTGTGCAAAATTTCAGCTTTCTAGGTCCAAGGATTTGGGCTGGGCGTTGAAGAGTCAGTGAATGAGTGAGTCAGGATTTTTGTTTTTATATATATAGAGATTATTCATAAGGAAAAAAAAAAAAAAAAAAAATATAAAATTGCGAGAGTATTCGAAAGTTGGCACACCAGCTATGTCTTTTCTGTAATCAATGTTATGGTCGTTCATTTAAAAGAAAGATCAGGACGATGTGTGTGGCAGAAACGACCGTTATACACGAAATATAAGTTTAATGGTTTTAATGTCGCGGTTTCGCCGGTGATTCTTTTTCTTAGCTATTTTTATGTTCTTAGACAACGTCTGTTAGAAAGTAAATTGTCCTTATTTTTTTTTAACAGTTCATTTCCACGAACTCTTGATGCTCATCTGTCTCTGACGTTGTTGGTGGCCGGGTGCCAACAAAGGAGTTCGGCGAAAATTGTGCCTCCAATCCATTTCTTCCAATTCAGTTTTTTTAATTAAAAATAGTGAGAAGGTAATCATCGGAAATGTAAGAAATTTGCACGTTTTGGGTAGCTTAGAAACGTGTGGAACAGAAAGGAAGTTGTGGGCATCGTTCAGTAGATGGTTTGGATGTATTATCTCCCTGGTAACAAAGCAATCAAAGGCTGTTACGGTAACATATACAGGGTGTTTCAGAAGTGTGTGTAAACACTTTAAAAAATTGGAAGTTTAATAACAACAAATGCAATTTTAATTTCTTTATCACTAGATTTAAAATATGATACAATTTTTTTCCCATAGTTACATAAATTCTAATTAGCTAACCATGAAACACAAGCGATAGTGATGTACAAACTAAGCGGCATAAGGCAGTCCATGTTTTTTAACCACATTTCTTCCAGTGTTGTTTAGTTGTGATTTTGAACATGATTTTTCATGTACCCCCTCTTCAAAAGCGACCCACCAATAAGTTCGGAACAAGGCTATAAATTTGTAAACTTGAAGGTCATATTTAAGGATAAGAGACAAGCGGACTTTTTGTTATACGTGAGAACATTTTTGTTGAAGAACCCTTGTGGAAAATTTGCGCTTATAAAACTGACAAATCCCATTGGAAAAAAAAAAAAAAATCATTTAGAGCCAAAACTTAATGTATCGACTGCTTATTACATTTTATTAATCCACGTGTCAGTGCTTTGATATGATTACATTTCTGCGGATTCATGTAACACAAATAAATATAGATTTATTTTTATTTTTTTCTTAAAATGTAAAATTTTTACTGTTTACGTTCAGTAGATGATATAATTTAAAATTGGATACTTAAATTTATTATCTCTTCTCTGCTCAGCTTTGGAAAAACAAAGAGAAAATAAGGGGAATCCCGCAACATTTTAACGAAAAAAAATAGACATTAAGTTCCCTGGGGAGCTGCTTGTTAAAAAGATGGAATCGGTAATTTTGAAAGAATCATTTGTAATTTTTTTGACACTTTTAAATTAGAGACTCACTTCCAATTTTATCCTACTTTATTAAGAAAATAAAGCTCATCAAATCAGTGTGTCATTGTGAAACTAGGTCTGCACATTTATGGATCTAAAAGCAAAAAATTCAATCTACCTTTTTTTTTTTTAACTAGAAATAATTAGCAATACATTGTATCGATGTGGGTCTTTGCGGAGAAATTATCTCGACAAAAATTCCCATAAGAAAATACTGTAACCCAAACAGGTTTATAATTAACAGGATTCTGTGACTAAATAATGTGAATTTAATGATATTTTTTTTTTTTTTTTTTTCCAAAAATAGGTAAATCTTTTCTTAAAACTATTATTTTTCGTTTTGTATTATTTTCCTATAGAAGAAAGAAAAACACAACGATGTTAGAGGAATGTAGGTTTCCAGTTAATTTGTCCTGTTGTTACGTAAATTTGGTTTGTTTCTGCTTTGTGTGTAGGAGTGCTGTAACTGGATCTGTTGGGCTTTTGTTGTGTTCTCTGAACGTGTGAAGTGAGCTTTGATCTTCCTCCATTCAAGTAACGCAACACCACCTACTAATCATCGGAAACCCTTGTTCGAGAGTTGGGTTTCTTCCCACCTGGAAGAATCGCAAGGAAGGAAGGAAGGTTCTCGAAGGTTTCTGTGAACTTGATTGCAGACGTAATTGGGCGACGGATTCAAAAGGGATTAGGGTGGATGTTGTTGTTGATTAATTTGTTTGTCTGTTTACGTTTAGTGTTTTCAAACAAATTAAAATTACGTAAAACGAAACAAGATACAGTTGACGTCCAAAAAGTTTTGAATTCACTCATGACCCAGAACTAAAAAAAAAAAAAAAAAAATCTTTTTTTGAAGATTTTTGAAGCCTTTTGCCCCCCAGAAAAGCGAGGGGCATCAGATCAGCCCGTTTTTTTTTTTGCCCCCCCCCCCCCCCCCCGCTATTAATTTGTAACCCCTGGATCTTTCTCTTGAGACTTGTTGGTAGGCACATTCGAGAACTAGGGAGCTCTAATTTTAACATTTGAAATATCTTACAAATGGGCCCTCGTCGAGAAATTGGCAACATTAATTCCATTCCGTGTGGTTTGTTTTATTTATATTATTATTAATATTATTACTTAAGAACAAAAGTAATAATAGAACAAAATAAAAAAATTATATGAAAGTACGCTTAAAATTCTTTCGAGTTCATTCATTAATTGTTGTCATTGGTATAAACTTGATGCGTAGATATTAGGCATTTTAATAAATTTTTTTTATTAATTTATTTATTTATTTTGTGAGTGTGAGCGTTTTTATTTTTTCTTGAGGAAAACTGTTATTATTCTGTTTAATTCTCTTGTTTCTTACGTATTGTTCGATTTCGTGTTGAGGCGATTCCAACTGATGAGGGTTACGAAACGTGAAACAGACCTTCTAAAAAGTTGCTCGTATCATATGTTCATCTCTTTTTTACCATTTTTTTTTTTTTTTTAAAGATTTATTGACGTAATCAAATTGCACGAGAATAACTCTTAGCCATTGTTCGTCGGATCTAATGTATAGAATTAAGTTGAAATACGATTTAGTAGCGTTTTTAATTTTTTTTTTAGCTTAATGTAAGGCTAACTTAGGTCAGTTTTAAGACATGAAATAACTTTCATGTCTCTTGTTGTTTTTTTTAACAAAATATATTCTTTAAAATTTATTAAAATAACAAAACATTTATTAAATTAGATGAAAATCCAAACATTTAAATCCAGATTAAAGAAATGAACGAAATTTAACACGTAATTTACATTAAAGACAATAACAATAATACCTAGGTAAATAAACACAAAAAATCAGTTTAAAATGAATAAAATTAAATTTAAAAGAAAAATTACAGTAAACGTAAAAACTTAAACTTTTTATTTATATTGTGTTTTTCTTTTATTTAATTTTGTTAATTTTAAATTTTAGTGTTCTTTATATGTAATTCATCCTATTGTTTTTAATGTAAGTTAGGGATTTAATTGTTTGGGTGAACGTAATTTTTATCTAATTTAATAAATTATTTGCTATTGAACTTTACTAATTTTATATTATTTGTTGACTTTTTTTACAAAACATATTTTAATGCCGTGCTTGTTCTAATATTCTTATAAATATTTCCCCTATAATTTTATTATTTTTAACGTACCTAATTATCTTATACTTTTTGTTTTAAAAAAACTGAAACATTCCAGAAGGTTCTTCAGATGCTTTTGATGAAGATCTCTATTGATTTTGGTAAAAGTGAGATTAGTAAGTTAATACGGGACTCATAAATAAAAAAATTATGTACATTTGAAAAAAAGAAAAAAGGTTCATTCAAAGAGGAGTTATTCATTTGCTTATATATAAGTATGAATTTTCTTTTTTTTAAATAACACTTTAAGGACGCTTACCTTGTTGGTTTCCGAAGGTTGGCACGGCATCTATTGATTTATTTGTATTTAGTTTTGCTTGGATTAAACACTGCCATAAAACAGTCTTGAGAAAAAGTGCTGGGTTCGCTTTCAAGGATTGGCTGCAAGTTGGCCTTTGGAGTAGTAAGACATTGTTTCAGTGGTGGTTGCAAACATGAAAGAGAACAAGAGGAAATAGAAAGAAAGTGTGTGTATCTAAGAAATGGTGGACACAGAGTCAATAGAGTCAATAGACACCAAAGACGAGATACTAAGAAAGGAGGGAATCATATGAAAAGATACGAAGCAAGATGCTTCCAAAGAGTCCTTCACAAAAAATTATTATTTTCTTTTATTTATTTTTTTTTAGTCTTGAAAACATTAAAAAAAAAAAAAAACCCCTGCTTTGATGTTCAATTGTATCGTTTGCCGAAGATAAATTGTACAAATTTCCAGTTTTTGAAGAAGAAAAATTAATTAAAATCTGCACTGAAAGTTAAATCATTTTAACCACATTTCAAACCACGCTCAAATCATTAGAATCGGAGACGTCAAACTCGAATAGGAAGTAGGACCACTAAAACCTTTTTTATATTTATTTATTAGCAAAAGAAATCAGATAGGTACTGTGGATAAAAAGAAATATTAAATTTATGTTTTGATTTCGAATTCAAAGTCACAAGAAACGATTGAAAATTAATTTTAGTATTGTTTGGTAGTAACTTTGCATCTTATGCGAGAATCTATTTTAAACAATATTGTTAGAAAAACTTTAAAAAAAGTAAAATTATTTTTATTTTTTAAAAAACATATTTTAATGCCGTGCTTGTTCTAATATTCTTATAAATATTTCCCCCATAATTTTATGATTTTTAGTTTTAAACGTGTTTTATTTTTATTATTTTGGCGAAATATTTCATCGTTAAATTTTAATCTGGATCGGGTCGCAGCCAGATGTATTTATATCTGTTTTGACACCTCAGGATTTAAGTGATACAATCGTTACTCATCTGTGGGAGGTTTTGGTCGCCTTCTCGCGCTAATTTCTCGACAAAAGTTAGATCTAGTCTTTAAATATTCACACCAAGTTACAAGAAGATTCATCCAGTGGTCCAAAAGTTGATAGGGACACTTACAAACAGACTGACTGATCTAATGAGTCCCACTCTCATTAAACAGGAAAGTAGGCTAAGTTATGTCAACACAAGCCCTAGAACTATGTTGTTTCAAGGGACTTTGTACTTTTAGTTCCCACATCGTAGGTCGAGTCTGTTTTGTCTCATAGGTGCCTTCTAATTGTGTCGTTGGAATCCCCCCCCCCCCCCTTGATTAATCCGAAACATTAAACCCTTCAGAAAACACTCGCTCATATATTAACATTGTATTTATTTATTTATTTATTGAATAAAGATCGGACTTGATCTGAGAAGAATAATCGTGGGAAAAAATCACTTTGTTTTATAACCTTCCTTAGGTTCGGAGAGAAATGGATGAACGAGATTTGAGCATCTGCACGACATATGTCCTGAACAAGTGTCTAGTCATGGGATTCAAGTGTTTCAGAGATCGACCGTTTTCCCGTCTGTCTTTTTTTTTAAAAAAAAACACTCCTCCCCTAAATTTCTGCAATTAATCAGCCGATTTGTGTACACTTAGATCTCTGTTTAAATAAGGAAAACATGAAGAAGTTGTATAAGGAATAACTCAACCCATGTCCATGATATTTAACATGCACCAAATGGCAATCAGAATTAAAGCTCTTAACAAAAAAAAAAATAGATGGAGAGTTGTAATGTTTAAATAAAACAAAACTTACTGCCTTTTCTTTGTTTTTCTTTTTTTCCCCTCGCAATAAGCCCCTATCCTCTGCGCTTTAATTCTTTAATTTTGTTAGCAACAGACAACATTTCTAATCCATGCGTTTGTCATAAGAATTCTAGTAAAACGGATTTTGATGAGAAAGCAACTGCAGGTTCAGTTGCTGCCACGAAAGAAAGTTTTCCACAAAATGAAACGACAGTAACACCATGTTTGGAAGCCCATTTGACAGCGGTTATTCAAAGTACGAATAAGACAAAAGGAATTACACTGATAAATGTATATGATCGCTATATATGTATATATATATTTTTACATTTACTCTCCAACAATTTACAGCAGTTCAGTTTTTCTGCAATAGATGTCGCTGAGATACCGGAAATAACTAATCCATTAGTAAATATCATACCCCTTTTATGAACTTTCCGTGGAGTAAACTTTACGCTAAGTGGATCCGCAGTGCATTTTTTATCATGCGTGTTCTCGGTATTTCTATGAGGAATTCCCAGTTTAAGCGAACATTGAACTGATGATATCGCATCAGGGGAAGTTTGATTCCGGCTGCGATGGTTTTTGTAATAGATTCTCATCTTTTATGATTTCAAAAACCATTTTCAGCCGACAGTGGATTGCCTTTCTAGATTCTTAAGGTAACTTCATTCCGAGCAATTGGTTAAGCTTTTTTATTTTTTTCTTGCGTGGGTGTCGATGTCTTCCGTGACGATCTTGAAAATTCTTTAGCACCTTTTTTTTTTCTTTTTTACTTCCTCCGTATGATAGTAATGGGCAAATCCTGCAAGCGATTTTCGAATACGTATATATATATATATAAATATTTTTTTTTTTTTATCTTTTTAAAACATATATATAAAATAGGACTTTTCTCGTCCTTAATATCGATGTCCTGATTTTAATTGAAAATGACGCCATTTTTCTCTAGAACAAATTCAGATTGCTATTTTTTTCCAGTGATTTGTGAATGTGTGGAGATCTCTGAAGTTGTCTTATTATTGGGAATCCTGTATAATTCGATCTCCAACAAATTTCGTATTTTAAGAATTTATTGCTATTATCCTGATGAAATATTTGAATATAAGAGCCATTTTACATGAGTAAATTTTTATTTATTTCTGTTTCATTGTTTTGATCCCTATGTCAAACGGCTCTTGTTAAGAGGTCAGATATTTAAAATGTAATTAGATCTAGATAATAACATTTTAACTCTTAAATAGGAAGTTTGGTGGAGATTGGTTAATTGTTTTTCGATTAAGTGGTGCCCTATTTTCAATAACTTATCTAAATTTATTCTAGGAAAGAAAATGGTGTGAATTTCCAATAAAACCGGGCCTTAGATATTTCAATACGATATCGGGGAGGTTTGATTTTGTTTACGGTTGAATCCAAAGCAGTGCAAAGTGATTTCATGTCAAAAGTGAAATTGCATCATCCGAAATCTCAACTTGAGAAGGAAGTAAACCGTTTTAATGGATAAACTACGATCACGAGTGTTACAATCAATTGAATCTTCTGCCTAAGAAGATAATAGACTTCAGATCGGGCGAAAACGTTACATCTAGTAATGTTCACCTGTTTTGTTTCTCCCGGAGCCCTCTATTAGGGAGAGATGTGCATTACCCATGCGGCCTCAACTTGTTACTGTTTAACGTTATATCACGTGTTTATTATCGAACGGCATTACATCTGCTTTTCTCTAAGAGACTTGCGTACGGCTGTTTAGTAAAATCTATTTCTAATTGATGGATGTTAAAAGTTTCGTTTTTCAGTTAGGAATTGCGTTAACTGGGCCAAAACAAAAAAAAAATCACTTGAATATCGAATTTAATTCAATCTAATAAAAGCTAAAGCTCCCTTCGCTCTTCGTAAATCGGTGAATGGCGAATTTTTTTTGTTAACATTTCAGTCGCCAATTTTGATTTCGGAGGTAGTAAGTTTGTCTACTGTGATTTTTATCCTTATTTGTGAATTTAATTAATTAAATAAATAAACTACTTAGTTTATTTTACAGAAGTGTTGTATGTATGTATAATATGTTTTAACAATATACTTCTCTAAGAAAGCGATAATTTTTTTTTTTTTTTTCAATTTTGTTAGAAATTGTCGCGGTCTTCCGGAGTCAGATTTGCTTTGTTACACCGGAAGTGTATTTAGATCCCGTCTACATGGCTCTGCTGCCTTTGAGATTGAATTCTTTAATGCTGAATAGTATCTTAAAGCGCTTTATTGATTTTGTGAAATGGATTCCTTGTGGATGAGTCTATCAATTGTACAGTTTAATTATAAATGTTTTTGGTATTTGATATTTCCGATTGAAAATGACAGAGTCATCACCCCATGTTCAAATTAAGCTGAAAGAATAAAGACTTTTCTAATTCGCTTGAACCAATAGGATTTGTTTTTCATTGTTAAATCAAGTAAGTTCCTTGTTCTGAAAGTAAGGCTGGTAAAATTAGCAAGTATGTCGGTGGATGATGTCTTCCGTGACGATCTTGAAAATTCTTTAGCACTTTTTTTTTTTTTCTTTTTTTACTTCCTCCGTATGATAGTAATGGGCAAATCCTGCAAGCGATTTTCGAATACGTATATTTATAAATATATTTTTTTTTTACTCTACAAACTTTTAGATTGGTGATCGGACTTCAGAAATTGGCAGACGTATTAAGAGACAGTCTTGGAAGATTTTTGTGGGCCGAGGTAACAGAAATTCCCGAGACGAGCACTAGAAGTTCTCAACAAATGTGTGTCTGTTGGTGTTAATGTGAAGCCGTTTAGAAATCCATTTGCGCATTCTTTGATAGTATTGAAGTTAATTGGTTGCAGATTTAATTGATTTTTTTCGGAAAACGGGAAAAGATTCTCTATGTAATTCTGCAGGTTTTACAATTGACCCATTGTAAAGGGACATTTTCTTTTGTTATGTTTTAACGGCTGTCAAAGAATGAAAATAAAATAAATGGAAAAATAAATACAAGCGCAACATAACGGAAGTAGGGACTTGTTGTTGACCGTGATGTCACTCAGCGTCAAACCTTGAACATTATGTCTTTTATCCTCAGATTTGTGTGTGTGGAGTATTCCCTTTTCCTTTCTTTTATTTCCATACTTTCGTGTTGGGTCTCTATTTATTTTATTATTATTATCATTTTTTTATTTCAAATTATAACATGTGTTAAAAAGACATTATTAAGAAAGGATTGAAAACAAATACACATAATAAACTTCACAATTAAAAACATACATTAATCCGAAGTTTTTTCGGATTAGGATTGACAAAGGAGGCCACATGGATCCGAAAAACTTCCCGTGATGTATGTTTTTAGTTGTGAAGTTTACATGTGTGTGTGTGTGTTTGTTTTCAATCCTTTTTTTAAAAATATCATTATTTTTCTCACTATTTTAATGCTTTTGTTTGTGTATTTTTCCCTTCTAATTTCAACTTCTCTCCTTTCTTTCCGTGTTTATGTAAACAGGGCAGTTCATTTCTCACTCTCCCCCTTACTTTTCCTATCCCACTTAATCCCTGCTTCATTCCCTGTTTGCCTTATTCCATTGTCTTTCCAGTGTCACGAGTAAGGAAGATCACAAGCATCATTGAAATGGACACAGGATTACTACCCGTGTCTATTTTAATGCCTGTGATCTGATGCTAGTGATAGTTTTCTCCTAAAGAAGGTGTGATCCGAAACCATCATCAGTTTTACCTTGTGCAGGGAAATCTTATGTTGTTTTTAGATGATTTTCTGAGTTTCATCAGGTAACTGGACTTGCTGTACCTCGACGTTTACTGATTGATTTACCTGTGTGCTAGAAAATTCGTTTTTTTTTTTTTTATCACTTAAATAGCTCTAGTTAATTGAAACAAAACAATTTTTTTTTATTTTATAATAAATTGAACGAGGAAAAAAAAAAAAATTAACATCAAATTATGAAAATCTTATTCCAAAATTGTGTTCTACTTCTTCAACATGAGGTTTCCGCTGTATAGGAATTTTTTTCAGTACTAGCGCTCCAGTGTAGAATAGAACGGTAATTTAAGTTTATTTGAAAGGTGTGTTGTTGTTTCTTAGGAAAGTGCCCATCTCAGCGTATCACCCCTCTGCGGAGTAGAATCGTCCGCCAGTTGTGAATTCTGGCTTTCGAAAACGAAACAGTATCACTCATGGAAAAAAACACACTGGGAGAAGGATACGAATATTTAGTATCTTCGTAAAGGTTTACAATGTTCTTCTAAACTTAGTAGGATTGTAATTGAAATTTCAGTTAAATAAAGGAAACTTTTGTTTATGTGAGAAAAAAAAAAAATCCATCTGTGGAAGTCCTCTGGAAGCAACTGATAAAACTAATATCTTCTAAAATAAAATACGTCTTTTTTTAGAAGTGAACTGCAATTAATAAATTTTGTAAACAGAAAATTAAATAACTAATTAATTCAAAAAAACAGAAAAACGCAGTTTATGGTGATTACAAAAAAAAAAGGACTCGAATTCGGATCCATCTATTTATAGTCCTATTTAAATCGCAGCAAGTTCCTTTTCTAATTATTGTTAATTGAAATTTTAATTAATTGGCGAGATTAAGCAAAATGAAAAGGTTTTTTTTTTTTTTTTTTTTTTTTACACACACACACATACGATATAATTATGTTGAAAATAATCTAGCTGAAAACTCTTCATTACATCATCTATCGCTATTACAATATATTATACGTACAATATTTCGGCTGTATATCGTTATCAACCTTCTTCAGGTGATGTTAAGACGTATTTACATCATACAATGTTTACAACACGAGACTTACACGAAGAATAAATGCGTAATAATTAACATGTAAGTTAAAATGTAATAATACCACCTTGAAGAAGGCTAACAACGATGAGCAAAAATATTGTATATATAATATTTTGTAATAGCGAAGAAGATGTAATGAAGAGTTTTAGTTAGATTATATTCAAAAGTTTTTTTTTGGTTTTTTTACTCCAATTTCTTTTATATCCCCTCCCCCATACTTTTTTTTTGTTTTTTCTTTTTCCTTTGGTTATTCGAGTCGTTCACAACTTACTATATCATTAGTGTTGTAATTTAGTGAAAAATCTGAATTCACTTTGCCTACAAATGTAAAAGCATGGCAGTTTGAATTTTTAAAATTAATTTTGGTCTATAAATCGATAGTTTTAATAATAGTAATTCCAAATTGTATAATAAAAGAGTTATGAGGCTTTGTAGGACAATCAACCAACAAGTTTTTTGCATTAGCAGTTAAAATAAAGAAACTAACTAAAATTTGTGTAAGCAAGCAATTTTTTATTTACTTTCTCAATGGTAGTTTAAAAAAAAAAAATGATTCCAAGAAGTTTTAATTTTAGAATTTCAGTTTGATTCTGCTTAAATTATAATACTTATTGTTCTTCCAGTTTCGCCTCAAAAAACTTTTGATTGCCAAAATTTTGTGCAATTTTTCTAAAACAGAAAACATAACTTAATAATTTTATCGAGCTTTAATAATACAATAATAATTCCCAAAGTTAGATTTCAATAAAACTTTTAACGTGCACATATATAATTTCAAAAAATTAAAAGACTATGCACGATTTAAAAACTATATTTACAATTAAAAAACACATACATTACAGGAGCTACCGACATCCTACACGGATGTCATTGTCAACGTCAAGTTGACAATGACATCCGTGTAGGATGTGAAAGCTCGTGTAATCTATTTATTTTTTTAATTGTAAATATTCGTTTTTAAATTGTGCATAGTCTCAATATTATTAAAATTACCAATTACAAAATCAAAATGCATTTTCAAAATTAAAACTACTGTGTTTTAGTTTTGTAATCCTGTGATAAAAGTCATAAACGTCTAGATTAACTTAAAAAAAAAAAAAAGATTTGGGAGGGTGGGGGGTTAGCTACACCTTAACAATGACAGATATATTTTCGTTTATTTGTTGAGTTTCAGTTGAAAATCTTTGCTTGTGAGTCTGTAACCTGAATCTGTTTCATTGTACGAGTTGTTGGTATTTATCGGTCGTGTGTTGTACGTTGTCAAGTGAGAACACGCATTCAAATTTAAAGTTCTCAGTCACTGGTCAGTTTACGTATCAGTAAACTGTGGGTTTCTTTCTTTAATGAATAGTGGACGTCATTTCAGTTTTTAAGTTAAAAAATTTCGCAAACAGATATATTGACTAATGAAGAGAGCCAGTTAATACTCCACACGTAAAACAACTCATTTTATAACGAGAGTAGAATAAGAAGGGACGGAAAAAAAAATGTTTAGTTGTCGTGACAACTTTCGATTTTCCGCACGGAAAGAGCACATAAAAACATTTAAAAAAAAAAAAAAAAAAGTAATACATTCATTTTTGTTGAAACATTTTAGCTGTAAATCTTTATTTATTGATCCGATTTTTCCCAAAGTTATTTTTTTTTAACAATCTACACTAATTCCTAAAATTTCTTTTGACTATTGTATCCTAGTCTATAACTGTACTTTTTTCAATTATCGTGATCATAGACCAACAGACATGCTTTACACTTCGATTTGAATGCCTTTTATTCTAACTTTTATTTCTCTCCAATGTATATTAGTGGGTAATTTATTTATTTATATCTTAAAAAGTTTGATCAATGAAAAATTACTAGTTTTATTTGGAAGCACTCGGAAAGAAAAAAGAAAAATAGAAACCGGAAAAAAAAGGCGGAAGAGGGAGGGCAGACACGTAAGAGGAGTGTTTTCTACTTTGGCATGTTAGTGTTGTTATCCGCTGGGTGGCGCCACGGTCGGCCATTTTGTGGCTGTTGGCTGATGCGACTGCTTGGGTCGAGGATTGGAACGGACTGGAAAACGAATCGACGGCAGAAGACGACGACCACCACCGCCACGGATACACGCACATATACACAGGATTAACCAGTTTTGGGCTTTCCACCGTCTCGTTAACTTTCCTTTTTAAACATTGCTGGAGACATAGAGAAGTAAATAACTTTTATTTATAACAAAAACATAGTAATTACTCCGTGCGTGGATCGTTTCACTTGGGAGTGTATTAGGTTTTGTCATCTTCTGCAGTGAAAGTGACACAGATATTCAACCATCACCCCTCCCGACCCACTTGGACTCGTCGGCGCTTAAAAAAAACCAGTGTTTCGACGCACTATGTAAGGGGAACAAAAACAAAAAAATTAAAATAATAATAATAGTAATAATATGCCAGGAATATTTCCACTTCATCTGGACAATTGTCAGGTAGGTGCAAAAATTACCGCTGGTTTTGTTTTGGGTCTGACGACACGAGGGGTCGTTTCGTCGTCCGCTGACACGCAGTCAGAAAATTGTTAGAATCTTACTGTTTTTTAACGTTATTTTATAACATTCTCAGATTAGAATAATTGATAATTAAGTAAGGAGCTGTCAGTGGTGATTCGGAATGAAAATGTAAGTTAGAATTTTATTTTAAAACAGGTTTTAATCTTAAGATTGTGTTATTCATCGGTTTCGAGACATTAAAAACCGTTAAAATTTAAACGTAGATTATTGCTCAAGATAATTTAATCAAAGTTGTTGTTCTCTTTTGAGATATGCGCGGAATGAACTCGGTTTTTTTTTAATTTCACTTAAAATGAAGTAATGTTATTAAACATGAACGATTTTTTTTTTTTTACTTATTGAATTATTTTTGTAACTCCCACACTATCATAGAAAGATATAATTTATTCTGTTAACTGCGTATATGAGAGAGAAAAGCTGATAAGAGAATTTGATAAGAAATGAGAACTCCATATGGACGTGGGAAATGAGTAACGGAATTGGCGGGTCCAATTCCAAGTTCTGAAATGTTGAAATAAAGCTGCTTTTTTTTTTTTTTTTTTTTTTTAAATGGCTTATTGATTTGTTTTTTTAATTTTATATTTCCCATTTCATCTCGTTTTGAATGGAACCAAAGACTTTTGGAGGTTGACGAGGGCTGGGCCATTGTTTTCTGAAACTAGTTTATTAGGTTTCTCTATCTGTCCCGGTCGGGGTGAATGACTTGGGAGAGAGTGATGATGGAACCACGCCGCGGAATTTGGGTCCGGGAGGGGGGGGGGGATATTTTATCAATTGCTGAGGCCGAGTGTATCCAGCCGTCAAATTTAAATACCTTTAAGAGATATCTGAATTGTATTGCAATTAATAAACAGGTCGTAATCAACCTTTCCGTTTTTGATGTCACCCCCCACAGTATTGTGCATTGTATCCGGGTTTTTTTTTAGTGTTTCAAGAAATTTATAAGGGAAACTTATTTCGTGGGCACTGAGGAGGGAATAAAATAAACCATTGTATCGGTAATTTTGAAATGCAATTATATCACAAATTATAATTATAAGGTATACTTATCACATTAAAAATAAATAAATAAATAAATACATACTAAACCTCTTTTAAGCACTTGCTTTTCCTTTACAGTATTTCCTAGACATCTATAATTGTACCGGTTTTCCTAAATTACTTATAAATCCCCCCCCCCCCCCCCCCCCCAACTCTCGCCACTCCGAAACTAATGTAGACCTAACGTCGTCACCGATTTAAGAGACCTACGCTATCGAAAAAATTTTTTAGACAGATGGACAAAAATAAAACATTTTACACACAAACATGTTTATTTAATGCATTTTTTTTTTGGTAAATGTACCAATAATAAGGAATAAAGGGGGAAGTTTGGTTAGTGGCACATATGGGAAAGACTAGAAGTCGTGAATTTTATTCTTTAATACATGCTTTTATTGGTTTCGTTTTTATTTCTCTATAATTATTTTGATCAAGTGTAAGAGACACGAAAAAGTTTTTCCTTTTTTATAATCGTAGGATGTTGTCTTGATAACAAAACGGAAATGACCTTAAATATGCTGCTTTGTCCAATAGGAATGGTTTATTTTTTGTTTTGGTTTGTGTCGTAATTACATTGCCGTGAAAATAACGTCTGAATTAACATTGAATCTATTGTGATTAAATAAATACCGTGAAGGTAAAGAGCGCTTCGGCTTACAAACAGAAAAACAAAAGGAAATGTCTGCTTAAAGTGAAAGCGCGGTAATTTTGCAACAGGTGGAGAAGATGATGAAATCTATTTTGAAACGCCAATGGTGGTTGGCGTGGGAGACCAACTTTATTTTTCATTTCATATTTTTTTTTTAATTTTTATGAAAATATAAAATTTCTGATACATTTATGATTATTGGCTCATATAATATAACTGAAATATTAATTATTTCATAATAATTTATTAAATATAATTAAATTATTAATATAATTTAAATATTTATATAATTAAAATATTTTTTTTGCTATTATTATAAATTAAGATAAAAATAATTTTGCATTACGTTTTGGGAATGTTAAATGTCATAAATTTTTCTCAGAATATAAAATAACTTTCATTAGTGCAACGCAATATGTTTATTATTATATTTTTTTTAAAAAACTGTTTTGCCATGAAAGTTTTACAGCAAATTTTAAGACGTTAAACATAGTCATAGGTGCATTTGTTTTTTGATGTATGCTTCGTGTTGTGACTTTGAGCATGCGCAGATTGTCATTAACATGGTTCATTAAGCTTTCGAAAATCATGAACTTAATTTTTAGAATTAAAATTTTGTTTAGGATTTACGGGAATAAAGACCCTAAACAATCGTAATCTTATTGTCAATTTGGCCAACAAAATTAAGAATCATACCACGAAGTAGTAAGGGATCGTCCATTAATCACGTAAGGCTCGAAACGGGGGGAAGGGGGTTCGGAAAAAATCGGAACTATCACAAGGGGGCCGTGCTGGCGTGGTCGTGCGGTCTCGGCGGCGGCCAGCCGTGGCGACCAGTGCGCGCCAGTACCTGGGTTCGAATCCCGGCAGTGGCATGGCTGTTTCTTTCTTCTTCTGTGTTTCGTCCAACGCTGTTCAAGGGGTCACAGAGGTGACCTATGTCAGCGGATTCTTCTCATTAAATATAATCACAAGGGGGGAGGGGGTGTAGTAAGATATCACGTATATTTATTTTTTTCGTTGAACGCGCGATTTCTAGACCGAAAAGTGCCAACAGCTGACTTGCAAGATGTTTATCCACTTGTTAGTGTTGAAGAAAATCTAGCTAATCCGTGGTCCGAGGACAACGTCTATCAAATATATTCATGTACCAGTACAATTATGTTTTTCACACCTTTCCTTTATTATTTTGATGCCGGTCAGAAACAACCTGCAACCTTAGACTAATGTCTGTCTGGACATTTTTATCACTGTGCTTAATATTCCAGAATTAAATTAGATAATACTTGTATTTAAAGAAATATTCTGAAAATTTTTAAGATACTTTGTACCAAAAAAAAATACACGTGATTTTGGGTGGGGGTAATCTAAAACCTCACCATGTATCACCAGGGGGAGAGGTTAAAAAGTTGCTAAAAAAAAATCACGTGATTAATGGACGACCTCTAAGAAAGTCGATCCATCGGTGATTCAGACAAGATATACCTGAGTTCAAAAACAAGACAAAACCCAACTTCAGTCAGTTAGGGAATTGAGATTATATGATTTCTAGTTCAAATATACTGTATGCTGCTTTTAATTTTCCCCCTGCATTAAAATGATTTTATTTAGATTCATTTAAAGTGGGAGGACTTGTTCCTTTCCTACTTTCGTAAGTTAATTTTGCTTTTGATTGAGTTTTCTCAATCCGGACTTGGAGTGCGTGGTCAACATTGGAAGAACTGGGAGAGTCCATTTCCATTGTTTGGTTTCTTCTTCGGACGCCTTTGTCACATGGGATATGGGTAGGAATTTGAATCCATCCTCAACTGACGGAAGAAAAAAATTATGCTATTGAATTATATATGAAGCAAATGTCGATTCTTTTAAGCCCCTTTGTTTATAAAACTACTACAAAAATCAGTTGATAGTGAATCGAATCGCATAGGATTAAGTTTTTGAAAATGAAGTAATTGTAATGACATAATTAAGGTAAATTCTACGTGACCGTCTTATCTTGTATTTGTTTATTTGAGGTCGTTGTCTATGATGATTCAAAAAGACAAAGTGGTTATGATTGTATTTCCCGTGGATGGTGTTTGTCCCTTATTGACTGCCCATATTTTAAGTTCCATTTCATGAGAAGATTATACATTACAACCTAAAAATAAAAAACTTTTAAACACTGTGAATGCAGTCATTTGATTGCACCTCCATCACAAATAAGTCTACCGGTACTAATGAATTTTTATTATTGAAAGATATGAACGTTGATGCCTGAAAGTCCACTTGGCAGAAGCTATTTAAAACATGAATAAATCTAATGAAATTGGTACTTAATTACTTAAATTTACAATGTTATACAGTGTTACCTCCGAATAACGGACAGTCACGGGACCGAAAGTTTTGTCCGCTATTGGGGAGGACTGTCTTTTTTTTATTTTTTAGCTTATAGCATGTCATTTACTGAAAAATTACGTACAATCTTAATTAAATTTCTACAATTATCATTGCGATATGAGAGAATATGAACAATTGCAAATTATTTACTATATTTCTTTTTAAACGAGTACTAATCCGTTTGTCTTACTTAAATAATGATAAAATTAATTACAGTGTAAAAAAAGGGACTCAGATTCGTGCATTGAATCATAGGACACCGATACAATGTATCAATGTATGGGACACCGATGTAAATACAACCATGATGCGTTTGTCGCGAAATGTTAATCGAAAAAAAAAAAAAAAAAAAAAAAAAAAATTACAAATAAAAAAACTGTCCGCTATTCGGAGTGGATAACATGGAATGTCCTATTGTAAGGGACTGGGACCCGCAATAATGTCCGCTAATTAGAGGTGTCCGCTATTCGGAGTGTCCGTTAAAGGAGGTTTCACTGTACTTACTAGTAGTAATAATAATAAGTAGCATCGTACCACACAGTTGAACTTTCAAAAAGTTTGCTTATATTCACGATTCAAAGTCTATAAGTCCTGGGTATTTACTTAGAAAGAAACTTGATTGATATGAAATTCGTTATGATTAGTTCGACGATTGAACATTATTTCTTTCCTTACAAGAAATCATTAGCATTGCTGTCACTTTGACGTAAATATACAAGTATGTCATTAAGATCGTGCAGTCGTCGGCGAAGACAAACTGATTCTTCCGCCAGATGACGACAGTTACTGAGGCCAAATTAACTGGTATTCGATAATGGCTCTTACAATTTATTTAAGGTGAACTTCAGCAAATTCATAATTGGAATATTTTTATCATTGCTAAATACGAGATTCCTCATATAAACCCCCCTTTTTTAATTGACAAAACTGGCTTTTATATTGGACATTTTAGGAGTGTAAATATTATATCGATTATAACAGCATTAATTACGTATTAGATCGGTATGTTATGAATGAACATTGTATATACTCAACATCAATCTCAGTTTATCCATTTAAAATTTTGTAGGAGATAATCCGCGTTAATAATTGAAAGAGTAGGGGAAAAACTGTTTCCTTTACATTCTAAGCCTTGAACTAGCGGGGATTAACTTATTGCCCTTTTTATTCTTAATTTTGATGTTTTGTTGTTTTTTTTTTAACTTAAGAAAATTGTATTGTTCATTTTTCCTTTGTTTGTTTCAACTGAGTTCCACTGAGCTATTGAGTACTGGGCCAACCCAACTGATGAGAGATTGGAATCTTGAAAAAGTCTGTCTTGGGTTCCCCGTGCGAAAAATCCAAAATTAGCTCAGTGAACCTTTAATTGTGTGCGTTTTTATGCTTTTTTTTCTTATTTATCCTTAATGCACGTTAAATTTGACCAAAAAAAAAAAAAAATTAAAAAAGGGAAAAAAAAAAAAAAAAAGACTGAAAATACGGCTGTTTCATTGATAAAAAGTATTTTTAATTCATACAGGCTTACTGCATCTCTTGTGAAGAAACAATTTCATGTATTCATAACACCACTGCTAAAATATTTTTAACTTTCTGTAAATCCTTACTTGTATTATTGTTGAGCTATGAACATTTACATTAAGTAAAGATACGGAACCCGTAAGAGGAATAGAAAAAATGTGATGGTTAAATATTTTGTTCAATATGGATGATTTCAGTTTTGATATCGATATTACCTTTTTTTTATTATTTTTTTAAATACAGTAATTTTAAATATTTGCCCTTATGTTTATTATCTTCAGTAAGGTTAACACTTGAAGGGTCAGGGAATATTTGATTATAAGCACATTCAGTAGTTTCTTTTTTTTATGCTATTCCAAAAATAAGGCAATCTTCTATCAACAAAACCTGTGAAGTTGGATAAAATTCTCTATTTCCCTTTCCCCCCCCCCCCCCCCCCCCTCCTCTTTTTTTTTTTTTTTTTTTGTTGTTGATTGGTTTCAATTTTAGCAGTTCATTAGATATTAGATTTATCGATAGTTTCATTTACTTTTGTCATTTTAAAAGGAATATTTTAGATTTTTCTAGTTCATGGAATATAAATTTCGAGTCGTCACAGCTGGAGTTTTTGTTTTTCTCTTCCATTATTGCTTTTTAAAGAACAATGGTTGTAGATTTTATCTGTGGAAACTTTAACAACAGTTTGAGATACAAGTGGGGTTATTTCGATGATGGAAACGCTTCTATTGTGCGATTGAGAAAAGGTTTAGTCAATGGATATTCGGGTGCTTTTGAATTCATCTTGATAGATGCAAGTGAGATTGCTGCAACTGTGAAATAAACAGATTGGTTCAAAGCAAATATTGACATAATGGAAGGACATCAGTCTATTCAAAGCGTATTTTCGTTTTAATCCGTAGAGATTGCTTAAAGTTTACATATGTTGGATAAAAAAAACTTAGTGGTACTTTCAATAGGACTACACAAATACTATACAACGACTCGGACATTTAAGGATTATCAATTAAACAGAAAACTAGGGATTTTGAAAAACTGCTGTAATTCTCGTTAAAACGAGAATACCGAATTAACATTTGTATATTTAAAACCGACTGATATATTTTTTTATCTGTTGATAAAGTGCAACTGAGGAACTTCAGCTATTCTGTTCATGTTTTCTTTGTTCGTGTGTGTATGTGAAGTTATGAAACTTTTATATTCTGTATGTATATGTTCATGATTATGAAAGTTGTGTGTTAAAAATAAATCCAAACTTGATTCAGTGTTATTGTTTACTCATTGGTTGATGGAGTTCATGACGTCATAGGTTACAGAACGAGATCTTGTCTGATAATAGGAATACACATTAAAACATGATGCATACAGTAGACGGGTTCATCGAACTTGTTTATTTTATGTTAATTGTATTTTATTAATAGTGAAATATTTAATAGTAAATAGTAATATATAACCTATTGAAATTCAATTGAGCTTTTAAATCATTTATTTTATTTACTTGGACATAAATAAAATAATCTTAAAGATATCTACATACGTTGCTTATGGCGTAGTGAAGTTAATTGACGAATAAGTAGAAATTCTACTTAATTGTCGTTTTCCAATGTTTTTTTTTTATTATTATTTAATATTATGTTTGGATTTGGTATCACTCGTGTCGTGTGAATAGAAGTAGTAAAAGTTGTTCCAAAAATAAGTACTAGTTCTCACTGATAGGCCTATTGTTGTGTGATGAGGGATATAAAACTATTGTGATTTTACGATATTCAAATTGATTTTTTTGCGGTTTGTTTCTTAAGTTGGAGAAAGTTGAACTAGGGCTGGCTTGTTTAATTAGATTACTGTAGTGAATATTCAAATATAAGCAACTTTAATCCTAAAATATGTAAATATTTACTTGTATTTACACACTACATTATTTCTTTCAGTTTAGTCATAAAGGACAAAATGTGTAAGGTTAATTGGCACTTTGACACAATTGTAAAGTGTACATGTTTTATTCTAAACATGTTATTTATTAAAGGGGTTTGCTTGTTCAGGGAAATTTATGAAATCTTTTAAGTTATTCAAAGAAATTTAACATGGCAATACATAAGACATTGTATATTATAATAATAATAAAATAAAATTGATTAAAATGCTACATTATCAACTTTCTAATTTGACCGAAACTCTTCAGTTTTGAATGTAACATTTTAATCATTTTAATAACTTAAAATATCTTTAAATTTGTATGCTGAAATGCCAAATTTACAGAAATCTTTAAATTAAAAATTACATTTTTTTCCCTAGTATGTTAAAAGTGAATGAAGAAGGTAATCATAAATTACATATAATAGAAAAATGAAAATAAATGAATTAAAAAAACGACTATTTGATTATGGAATTCACATACTTTGTTAATAGTATAAATATATTAATTTTCATAAAAACAAAAAAAAAAAAACTAAAAATTTGAAGTTCAAAACAAACTTTACGTTTGATGTAATTTTTATTATAGTTTTTTTATTTAATATATTGCCGGTTATTTCTGAAGATCCCATTTAGAGCTGTTTGTATCTTAAATGTTTTGTAGCATTCGTTTTTTAACAGTATCACTTCAGTTTATGAAGTGTGACCAGCCTCTTACATTTCTTAAAAGTTATGGAATAAATCGCCACTCAATCATTTTTATTTCTCCTTGAGAATTTTCGGCAACGGTAGGACCATTTTCTCTTGTCCACTTCTGTTAAAATGTTGGAATTTTAAAAGTGTCTGCTGTGATTCTTCAGCACCGGTAGTTTCCTTGTGTTTTATTATCGATGTTATTCTGATGTTTTGTCGATTGATTTGAAATCCAGGAAGCTTACATTATAAATGCCAGTCTGTGATCGTGAGGTTTCCCCCTCCCCCCGTACAATATTTCTTTCGCTTATCAGATATTTGTTTTATACTTCCTGAAATTTATATTTTATATATTTTGAAGTATAAATATATATATATTTCTTTTTAATATTTCTATATCTATGATTTCATTTGAATTTGAACATAGGATTTTTTTATTTTTTCCGTGGCTGTATCTGCTCCTACAGCCTTAGAATATTTTTTTTCCTCTCTCTCTCTCCATTAGACCGGAAATGTGTTACAACTTTCAGTCATGAGGAACTCCTGTTTGAGTAGCAGCTGTTGTCTGAATGCAACTGGTAACGCCCCCCCCCCCAACCGCCCATATGGGAATAAAAGAATATTTTAAAAGTTATATTTGATGGCTTTTTTTTTTTTTATTAAGTATTGGAAGAGTCTGCATTTAGACAGACACAAGTTAAAGAGATAATAATGTAACGAAGAGAAAATTGCTTTTCGAGACTAGATTTTGAAATAAAGGAATTTGCCTTTTTGTTTGTTTTTATAAAACTTTTGGATCATGTGATCTTAATGTCGTTTTAATCTGTTTTATAAAAGATTAAACCTATTGTTACAAATTCAACTAATTCTTTTCTGTCTGGATTTAAGGTTCTGATTCAAGCAATTCAGGCGAATGAAAACCTTTCATTTCTTCTTTTACCAATGCATCCGAAATTCTAAAAAATTAAATATGAACTTGTGAAGCATCTGGAAATTATAAATTTTGGAATTACATTTGGAATTTTTCTCGTTTTTTAATTGATTTGAATTTTAATTCAAACACACAATTTTTTCATATGTTTTCGAGGTATTACTCGATATTTTCAACTTAAAAAAAAACTTTGAAAACCTGAAATGATAAAAAACTCGTAAAATAATGATTTATTTAAAATATTATTAGAGCAATAGTTAATTTAAAAAAAAAAAAAAAGGTGTTTTTTTTTAAAAAATTGTTTGAGATTATTTTTTTTAAAGTGCTATCAAATAATAACAAAAAAAAAAATTATTAAAGGCTTTCCAAATATCATGCTAATTCATTGAATGCTGTTCGTTTCCAAAAATAAATTTGTTTTGAAGCATTGATTTTAATAGAATTAACAATATTTGAATTTTAATTTAATTATAATTTTCAAAATATTCTATAAACAAGAAAATATAAATCCCGTATGCTTCACAAGTTCATATTTAAATTTTCAGAATTTTAGGTGCATTGGAAAGAGAAATAAAAAGTCTTGCAGTCGCCTGCATTTGCTTGAATCCAGGACCTTAAGGTTAACAACCACTGTTGTTTCTCTGTCGATTTCTAGTCGTTTACAACTCGACTGGTATTTCAAATACTGCTGTGGTTAAATAGCAGTTAGATGATTGTAGTTTTATTTTTGATTTATAATTGGTAATTTTAACACAATAATTCCCACAGTTGGACAAAAAGATTAGTTGCTTTTCATATTTTAGGAAAGTGAACAGCATTTTTTGATTACACGAGGCGGTACAGTGAAACCTGATTTCCAGTTTTTATTAGAAAAGTCTAAAACAATTCTCAAAATTAAAAATTATAATCTTTGACGTGTTTTACTTTTAACCATTCAGAATATAAATAATAATAATAATAATAAAAAAAAGCTTTATTTAGAAAATTTCGAGTTGGCATCTTTGTTATATTTTGCGGGTGAATATAAAAAATTATCGGTAGTCTGTAATTTTTTTTTGTTTGTTTAAAAAACAAAAATTAACCCACCGACAAATTTGAAACTTTAAATTACAAATTTCAATTGAAATTAATAAAAAGTTTCAGATTTTTCACTACATTAGTATCAAGATGTAAGTTTTAGACTACTCCAATAGCGAAAGAAAAAAAATAAGGGTTTATGTCCACTACAACCCTTTAATTTAGACAACGAACAGATATTACTGAAAAGAAATTTCAAATTCAATTAAGTGAAAGGATTTCTTAAATCCTTTGGGGTTTTTTTTTTCTTACATTGTTGGGAAGGATACAATACATGATAAAATTGAGATGCACTCATAAACGTTCTATTTGCAAGGTTCTGTTTTATTTTAAAAGTACGAACTGGTAGAATTCTTATTGAAATGAGCAAATGGGAATGTAAAACGAAAACAATGGAATGGTTCTCAGTTCGCGTATCCTGCAATTGGATCCACAAGGGGAGGGGTCACGTTACCTCATGTTAAAACAGCCAATAAATTGTGTTTTAAAATAGCAGAAATTAAAGCCGCCAGCGTATTTAGTAAATTTAGGGGAATTTTTTTTTAATAGTATCTAAGTTAATCTAAAGTAAATATATTAAACTGTTGGCTAGCAAAGTTGAATCGTTACTGCAGTCCCATGCAAACAAAGGAAAATTTGACTCCTTTCAAATGAATTGAAATTAGACGATTAAATAGTGTTAATTTTAGTCAGTACACGCAACAAGGTATTATTGATTTGATATCACAGTTGTGATAAAAATCGTGAGAAAAATTTTAATTGGAATAAAACTTTTAAAAAATTCAATTTTTTAAAAACTGAAATTTTAGAGATGGGTATGTTAGGTTGTAGAGATAAGTATGGTCTGCCTGCTGATTTCCATCGGATTGGACCTTTTAAGGCCAAAAACTATCAAAACTGAAATATCTAAACAAATAAAAACTAGAAATGAAGTTTACAATGACAATCCTTCTGCATCATTCTTTTCGATATTCCACATAAAAAAAAACTCGTGGATTAGAAAGTTTGCCAAGTTTATGAGATTAAGTTTTAACATTGGAAAAAAAAGGAATGAATTTATATTTTATAAAACATAATTAGGCCACAAAACATGAAATAAGATGTATTTACAATTGAAATATGAGCACTTTCAGAACGATCAACATTTCTTTGACGAGTAAGGTATTTACATCGTGTTTCGGTTTATAAACAGAAGAGTGCTGACCAGAGTTAACATGTGACAATCGGCGAATATCTTATTTTATTTTTTAAGTGTATTAATTATGTTTCAAATTATAAGATATATACGTTTAAAGTTTCCTTGGAATTTATTTTGTAGAGAATGTTATTTGATTAATAGGATTAAATTAATGAGTTCAAAACTGATTAATTTAAATCGAATCCTTGCCGAAATTAATGAGTTGGATGAAAGGCTTAATATCCATTTATTTTTTTTAATTATTTTTTTAAAAGATCGATGGGAATCTGTGGATTCCAGCCTATTTCTCCAGAATGTTTATCAACTTAACGCGGTAATTTCTTGATGGGAACTTTTTAGGAAAGGCTTCAAGTATAAGTTAGATACTGAAACTTTAAATATGGATATGAAGTTTCAGATCAATGTAGCAGTTCCAAAAGTTATAATAGGAAACGCATAAACAGACGCACACTGATATGAGTAGTCTTTATTTTTCTAGTAAAGCAGGCTAAAAAAAAAATAACAAAAAGGTAATAAGACGACCAGTGTCTTCGTAATACTAATTATTGCTTTATAAGAAGTTTCAGTTAAAACCTTGTAGTGTAGCTAAACCCTTTGATCATGTTTGTTTCTTTGCTATCTCATTTCAACCTTAGTTCCTTCATTTTAATAACTCAGCTGGTCTTGACATAAACTGAAGTGCATTGTTGCTTGATCTTGTTTTATGTGGACCCAAGCACGTGTTGTATGTCTGCCTATGTGGTTTTTTTTTTTTTTTTTTTTTTTTTACCTTGTGTCAACAGGGGTTACCTTATACGACCCAGACGCCATCATGCATTATTCATCGTATGAGGGTTTCATCTGCTACTGATAACGAAATTTTCCATTTGGTCGATTACCATCTTTTAACATGAACCCTTCAAGTGCCCTTCAAATTTTCTTCTTCTTCCTCCCCTCGCCTTCACTCTGAAAGGTAAAAAATAAGTAGAAGAAATAGTATTTAAACTCTCAGAATACATTTTAAAATTCTTTACTACATTTTATTCACCTACTTACGTAGTATGTATTCTTTCTGAAAGGATTAGGTAGATCCTCTTAGAGCCTATATTATATATTATATATCACTAGTTAATGCCTCGTAATGGAGGCGAAACCGGTCGTGTCCATTGTATCTTTTTAATGTGTTAAATGTTTTTTTTTTAAAATGAGGCAAGTGTGTTGGCCTTTTTATTTTTTAATTTCATAAATAATGTATGGACGTTAAATCTTTTTAAAAAATAGCCTAAATTCTTTCAAGAATCTTTTTGTTGATAATTTATTGCAATTGCTTTTATAGAAATACTCATTATTTCTCATTCAGTCTAAGAATATATGTGTCCTTACTTATCCTTAACGATAAGTTATTGAAGAGAAAAAAAAAATGGACTTAATTCTGTTAACATTCGATTGTTTGAAACAATGATTATTAATCCTTCTGGCTGATCCATTTTGATGGCAACTAAATTAATCCAATTAGTTTCAAGTACATTCCGATTTACTTTCATTCTCCCACCTCTCCTCAGAAAAGGAAAACTTTTTTAGTCCGTGTTCTGTAGTTCTTCTCTCCAAATCATCTGAAGTGACGTTGTAACAAAGCATTTCTACCATCACGTAGCCATCGTGAGGATAGTAAAAGAAAAAACCAAGTACTTATTTGAGACTAGCCAAAAAAAGAAAAGAAAATTACATATCAAACGAAGTTTGTCATTTTTTTTTTGTTTATCTGTAAAAGGAATGGAGGGAGGTATTCATTAAAATTCATTAGATACGGATTAAGATTACTTTGTGTGTTTACATCAAAGGCGGCTTTTTTTTAAAAAAAAAAAAAAAAAAAAAAAAAAAAAAATATAACCCAACTGAATATTGTTTTGAAATGTTTTCCAAATCTTGTGAAATAACTGTAAAAGAAAAAAAAGGTATTTTTGAGGATGTTTTGATTGTAATCGTTAGAGCAGAACATAAGAGAGAAGGTCTTCTCATAATTTATCCTTGAAGATCCAGATGTGATTTCAAAGGGAAAGATAAAAAAGAAAAGCCTTCGAAGTCCACTGACGAGATGTCGTACTTGATTCGTTCAAATACAATTGTATCTAAAAAGCTTTTCCAGCAAGTTTGAAGGCGATTTTCGAGCGCTAGTACTAATGATGCTCATATTAGTGGATAAGTTTACCTAATTATTCTTGCTATTTTTATCTTCTCAGATGTCCTTTTTCTTTTAATCTATCAAATACCAATGAAAATAGGGCGAGATTGGATTTGGTACGTTTTATTTTTAATCCGTTTTGTGTGACAACTGTTAGGTTTTTTTTTTTCATTAGTTGAACCAGTTGTGGGATAACGTCGACATCGGGTGTGGAAAACATAGTTCTTTCGTTCAGACGCTCATTGACCGGATACTGTGGATTTTCCGGCGAGAAGTGGAAGCGCCGTTTTGCTTCTCATTGCGTCCGATGAGTTTTCCCACTTGGGGAGACGTTGAGCCAAAAGGGTGAATCACCTCAAACTTTCACAACACTCCCACGTTGAAACGTTAACTTAAGCAATTTTTCTAATTGGAGGAGTTTTCGCTAAATAAAGAGGCATATTTGCCGTTGCTTTTAGCTTTTACTTTTCCAAGGAAAGTGAAGCTCACCAAGTCAGTCTGTGTGTGCGTTCCTTATCCCCCATACCTCCTCCTCTCAACGACTTCTGTACTGCTGGATGAACTCCGTTGAAAGTTGCTGTGCACGTTTAAGAATTAGAGACGAACTAACTTTAGTTTTGAAATATTTTTCGAAGTTGGTCTTTGTCGAGAAAATAACGAGAAGGAGACAAAAATTCTCTCGGAAAGTTAAAAAAATAAATTATTAATTTTTTTAATCAGTGTATTAAGTAATTATTAATTAGCCTTTTAGCTAATGTACTAATTTGCGCGTGATTTGATGCGATTAAAATTAAGCAGATTTACAGGGGTAATGCTGCTTGTTTGTTTGTTTGCCAAAGAAAATGGAAGGAGAGTAAGCTCTTTCAGGAACTTTATTTTCTTAGGCTAATTTGTAACATTCAAATTTGTTGAGATAAAAACATTTATTATTTCGTAAAGAATTAACTGGGGTTGAGTAAAGTTGTTGTTGTTCCATTTCGTAATTTGAGATGATGATCTTGGCGGCCATATTGGAAAGAAACTTAAATTCTCCGATGCTTTCTTCTGATTGGTCAGCGCTTCAAACTTTTTCGACTGACGTCATTTCCCATCTGAGTGTCTGATTTCTGTGATCCAGTTGTTCAATTGATGGAGAACAACAATATTCAATCATGTTGGGTTTCTTTTTGCTCGATCGTAGTAGCGCCGGCCTATTAAAAAAGAAATCACGCGCCAGTGGTAGCCAGAGTTGTAAAGCAGGGATATTCAACCTGGAATATGTGAAGACAAATGATAAAAAAAAATCTGTTTATATTAAATTAATACTTGATATTGGAAAGGTTAAGTTTATTTATTAAAATACTTTTTTCTACACTACAATTTATTGTACTTTCGTTCCCTTAATAGTTTTTTTTTTTACGATAGGACACAAGTAGTTTCCATTTCTAAAATTAAAGCTTACCGTTTAATTATTAGAAATTATTGAAG
>JAFIDM010000001.1:9763274-9832141 GCA_023159025.1 Thereuonema tuberculata
TTTTTTTTTTTTTTTTTTTTTTTTTTTTTTTTTTTTTTTTTTTTTTTGAGTACCTTAGACAGTCTGTTGTTAAATTCGATTTTTATATATTTTCTTTTACTAAATAAAAAGTAATTGTTTTAAGATGGTAATATATTTGGCTGGCTTTTAATTTTTTTTTTTATATTCTACTGAATTAATTTTTTGAAAATCATCAGTAACAACATTTAAGCCTAGGTTGTTAACGTACTTGTGGAACATATCGCAATGTCTGCTCTGGAGACTAGGAATTTTCAGTTTTATCAATTTTTTTTTTTTTTTTTTTCATTTGTGTTTTTGTTTTAATTGCGATGCATTTTTCGGAAAGAATTCTTTTTCTTTTTTAAATAAACTTTTATTTTGTATAGTTTTTCTGTCCATTTTTAACGACCCCCATACACTTGTGTAAAGAGAGGAAAGCTCGTAAGAAGGTTCAGTCTGTCTGTCCGTCCGTATCTCTACAAACGTATGGTATCTGAGTTAAGGGGGAAAAAAAGTAATGAGTTTCGGTTTGCGGTCACTTGTCTCGCAAGAAGTGGAAGTAGCCGAAAATGAAATACGTTGTCACTTGCAAAATAGAAATCGGACAGATATGATCGATAGCTTACTGGAAATCGACTTGTAGACGTGAGGAAAAATACGAGTTTCTGTCTGTGGTCACTTGTCTCAAAGGAAGTGGCTAAAACAGTATGGCTTTGTGTACAACATGAAACCTTTTTTGTGTTTGAGCGCTATGAGTTATTAAAACTAGGTTTTTAAGTTATGTCTCTCATCTCTTTTAGGCTAATTGTAATAAGTAAAATATGTAAATACTGAACGTATAGATGAAATAATTTTCCTTTTTGGGACCGAAAATTCTAATTAAAATATAATTGATTTTATTATGAGTTACGGGTTCTGTGATTTTTTTTTTTTTTTTTTAATTAATTGTTCTATTTCATAAAGGAGTGTGATATTTGTTTTCTTTGAGGAATCATTTAATACTCGTGGTTACTTTGCTGAAATGACTGATGTTAATGATTGATTGAAGCATCGCAGTTGCAGATTACAAATACTTTTGATTATTTCTATTATTTTTTTAAAAAAATTTTAGTGTTTCATAAGCAGACAAAACAAATAAACTAAAATATCTTTTATTTTTCACTTCCGTTGACTTGAATTTTTTTTTTTTTTTTTTTACTCCAGCAAACTTAAAATTCAGGCTAAATTATTAGCAATCATTAAAGAATATCTTCGTAGAACAGAATAAACTATTCGAATAAGCTTTTTAGTTATCGCGAAACTCGCAATTCGAAATTGGGATGTATTTTCTAATGAGAATATACAACTGACAATACATCATAAGAAAATACATCCTAATTTCGAATTGCGAGTTTCACGATAATTAAAAAGCTTATTCGAATAGTTTATTCTGTTCTACGAAGGGGTGAAAAATACGCATTGGAGTAAAATAGTTAAAATAAAAAAAATAAAAAAAACCATGACATGAGGTGGGTGGGGGATTAGAAATTCAAGCATTCTGTAGTTCATTTTTGTTTGATTTTTTTTGTTTTTTTTTTTTGTTTTTGTTTTTTTAAAGCTAATTATCATTTTTATAGACGTTAATTATCAGTAGCAGTAAATAGAGATATACGCTAAAAAGTGTTTAAAACAATGGATGTCAACTGTAGGATAAATTGAAAAAGTTGCTTTAAGAAAAACATTCCTCGGAAAAAAATAAAAAATACATTTGTTTCGAACAAGAGAATGAAAAAGCAAACAGTTGGAAAAATTGGCTTTTATAATTGCACAGTCGGAACACTTTTGATGCCGTTTTTGAAATCTCTTAACGAGCTTAAGATTGAAATTTAAAAAACATGATGATGAAGAACTTGGAAAAAGAATCAATAAAGGACAGGAAAGGATTTAAATATTAAGATATAAACATTATAAAAAGAGAAACAAGGAAAAAAAATATTAATAACTACTACTTCGTAGCTACAAGAAAAAGATTATGAAGATTAGCATAATTTATAATTCGCTGTCAATATTTTATGATTATTTTAGTTTAAATTTACTTAAAACAGTTTTTATAAGTCGAAATTGGAAGAACTTTGAAGCACTCAGAACGGCGTTGTCAGATCCAATTGAATTTTAATAATTCATTGAGAGAAACTTAATCCTACGGTGTAACATTTTGGATTTTCCAACATTAACATACAAGGTGGCTGTGTTTTAAATTAGAAAAAGCCTTTAAAGCAAATGAATGGCAGGTTCTTACGAGCTCAGTCGATTGTAGTTTTGAAAATAATGAAAGATTGTGAAAAATGTATTACCTTTTATTACTACAATTTAGTAAAAAAGAAATTTTAGTACAATTCCAGCTTAAAAAGCACATTTTTATTTCTGCAAGGATATTCTGTTCTTGCTTAATCAGCGGCATATGGTGTCCCTTTTTTTTATTTATTTAAATCTTTTTTCAAGGTTTTTCAGTTACATAAAAGTCTTACAAAAATCAGAAGGAAGCGCAAATTCAGAAAGATTAAATGAATGTAAATTTAGAATAAATTTTGTGCAGACTGTCAATTTAAAAATGACTGAAGAGTAACATCAGTTGAATAGTGCGATGTCTTCTAAATTATTTAAATTTAAACTACCACCAGATGCCGCTGATGAAACAGGAATAAACTGGCTTAATTGGAATATATCTGCAGAAACAGCTATATAGTAGGTTAATTGAAATAGTCAATTGCATTTTCCAGTGTGTATGGCACTAAAAGAAAATAAATTATAGTAGTTTTATATAGTGGCAAGTTCAGTAGTTATATATTCGTTTTGCAGAATATACTAAGTTGCTCTTCGAACTACAGATTTGCCGAGGTGTAGGGGGTTGAACTTTATTTTGAGAAGCGAATTCTTTTTTTTTTTTTTTTTCGTATTTCGTAATCATTCAAATGCCGAGCCATACCTTCACCTTGTACACTAATAGATACATAGAAGGTAAAGAATTTTTATAATAATGTTTTCATCGCTTGTCTCATGACTTGACGAGTGTCACTTTCCTTGAAAAAGTAAGCGAAGAAAATACGAATACAGTTGACTCGCGATAATCCGACATTTACGGGAACGAGGGGTGTCGGATTACCAAAGATTGATTTTTTAAAACGGAATTTTGACTTCTAAGGCAAGAAAATTTAAGTTACGTATATACAATACTGTACGTACTGCAGTACGTGTATTGTTACAATACATATTGAGTACGTATTTTATGGAGGATATAAAAAAAAAGCTCATTAGGCATAGTTTTACACAAATGAATACGTATGTATGTAATACTAATTTATTTCTGTATTTATGTCTTAAAAAATAAAATTACAATATATAATTAAAATATAATTTTGTCTTAAAATAAAAAATACGTATTTAAGGCTTTACGTATTGTATTAAAGACTTTTACGTCACGACAGTGTTTCCACACACTAAAGTGTTGTATAATAAACTAAAGTGAAGTGGATGAAATTAAAAACTAACAACAAAAGATGTGTGATTACTGTAGGATAGTGTAAATGGAATATACTTTATACGGCCTTATTATGAAATGTTTTTATTATTTTTTTAGGTTTTTATTTTTTTTAAATTCGCGTTATCAGCAGACGCTGCTTGTGGCGTCAAATAAATAAATATATATGGAGACATGGCAATTCAGGCGATTAAGGTAGCCGAAATTGGATTAAAATTATATTGGATTAGTTGTGGATTCAGATTAATGGTGGGTAATCTATATTCGGAATAAGAAATAAATTTCTCTCTTAAAAGAAAACGTCCTAATTCGAAGAAAGCCAAAATTGAAACATTTTAGAAACGATTGTATATAGTTACAGTTGGCCTTTGATATTCGCGAATTTCATTATTCGTGAGTTTAAATAATCAACAGTTAAATGGGAGTTTATTTATTTATTTATATTTGTTTTGCAACCTACTGTGGAAAATTGAAAATGACGAACAAAGACTACAAATGTAAAAAAAAAGAAAAAAAAAGAAACAAAATTTTTTTTTTTATCAAAAAATGGATAAAAAAAAAAACATGTATTTAATCTATTTTATTATTTATTACCATAAATATATATACACAGTGCGTTACCGAACGGCGGACTACTCACTCTGTTTGACACCCCTTTCTCCCCCCTGCTCTTCCACATACGGAACACGTAGAAGACGACCAGAATGAAGACCCTGACGATTCACTTTCAGTGCTGGAATAAATGACAAAACAACATTTACTGTTGCAATGATGTGTAGCGTTTTACCTTTTTTTTTTTCTGTATTTTAAATAAAGTTCAGAGCCTGGAGATATTCGTGGGGTCCCTCAAATTTTGAACCGCTCGATGGATCCTCTTGAAATTTGACATGAAATTGAAAGACAATTTATCTTTAGGTGAACTTTTATTTTTCTGGGTCTTTGTCGAGAATTGAGCGCTTTGTAGGTAACAAAAATCCCTGCGGTTGAAGTATTAAGAACTATGATTTGGAACAATGTATATAATTTTACATTAAATGATATGATTAAATTTGATCTGATTTTTGCAAAATTAAATACTGTACTACTATTTTTATATAAATATATAATATTAACTCAAGGAGAACGTTTAAGTAGGCTTTATTTTTCTTCAAGAACTTTTTGTTTTATTTGTAATTTCAGTAATATTTAATTTCTAACATCAGTGTTTCTTTGATAAGATTTTTATCAATAGTCGACCCATTATTCTCCCTCAGTTTCCTATAGTTTGTAAGTTTCCTGTTTTTCTCGTTTAAAAATGCGATGTTTCTCTTTAAATAAGCCCTGCATCGCTGTTTCAAAAACTTAATACACATTTATTATTTGTATTTTATTTTTTCGTTATGGGTTGCTGAGGGAAGAATCTCATTAAAATCAGATAATTTTAATTTTTAATAATAAAATACGGACCATACACACACAAGAATCGAACAAAATAAGTTTATAAAGATACACACGATGAATTATATTAATTTTAATTTTTCTTTTATTATCTCAACAGTGCTGAGATAGTTCTACATTTAAAAACTGACTTGACTGAATTTCTTCCTATATATTTGAAATATATATATATATATATATATGTATATATCAATCTAATAGTGACCTAATTATACGAAACCTGACACAAAAATTATTGAACCAATTGACAAAGTGAAAGCTGAAATTACGACGTATCGTATTCTGGCGTGAAATGTGAACTACTATTTAAAAAAAGAAATGTTTTCATAAGCACAGGATCTGTTCGTGTCGGTGATTTCTAAAAATAGAAGTAATGGATGTTATTTAAGGACCATCTGCTGTTTTGTAGTTAAAAATTTATTCATGTGCGTGAAAATGACAAATTTCTCATAGAAAACCGTTAGAAGACTACCAAACAAATCTCTTGTTGCCAAACAAAAAGTTTGAAACTACTGTTTGTATTAGACGGATACTAGAATTGTCAAGTCTGCAGATTTTAATGTAAACGACTTTAATCAGGGTATCTACCAACCGGGAAATCCTGGATTTGTACGGGAAATTTGGGTTGACGTGAAATGTACGGGAAATGTCCTTAAAAATCAGACTGTGTCCTTAAATTTTCAGCATGATGTCAGGCCTCGCAACAGGTCCCTTTTTTCCCTAAAAGTCCCTAGGTTTACAGGGTTTTTTTTTTTTTTTTTTGGTTGAACAGATACGTTTATAGGGTTGTTTTTTGGTTGAACAGATAGGTTTATACCCCTGAAACCCCTGATAACATTTTTTTTTTCCTTCAAATTATTTGCGTCCTCCTTTTCATTTTAGAAAAAAATGGTCATCTTAGTATTTTAAATATTTTACGATACGATACAAGTTTTAATGTCCTTAAATTTTTAAGAAAATGTACTTAAATGTACGGGAATTGTCCTTAAATTTTTTGTTTGAGATTCAGTAGACACCCTGTTAATGAAAAATAGATTTAACTTTTGTTTCTTCTTCTTTTTTTTGGGGGGGGGGGGGGAGAGAAAGTGGGCTAAAAAAATTTTAAGAAACTTCCTGTTTTTGGAGAAAGTATACCTTCAGTTATTGATAGTTTTATTTCCCCCCTAGGGAAGTTGCACAATTTCTGTTTGTCCGTTTCGTTGCGAGAAATATAGTCGTAGTCATTTTGTGGTCGCCGGTCACGGGGTCTCAAAGTTTCCCAATATTGAAAGATTCCTGCAGAAAGAAAGAAGTAACGGGAGTTAATATTAAGAAAAAGCCATGGGCTTGTATCGGACTTGTCCAGTTCATATACAAAACTATTACAGCTTGTGTTAGCGAATTCATCGCAGTTATTTACGTATCGACGGATGGACAAATTGATGAGTTTCGCACTTTCTACCTACGAACGAGCTTAAAATAAATAAATAAATAAATATTTAAGATTTCCATACAAGAAGGAAATTGCTGTTCAAAATAAATACGTTTTGTTAAAAAAAAAATAATAATAATCTTTTTATAGTTTTCATTGGAGTGGGAAATGGGCTTAATAGAAAAGGCAGTCTTTAGATACTGTCAGTTTTTCAGTGAAGTATATTCCGTTTTTACAATAGGAAATTAAGGCTGAGTGGATCCTAGGACCCGTTTAGAGGAGAAATCGGTGTGGAAAAACCTCGTCCTCGAAATTACTTTGTAAATAAATGAACTGATCTTGTTAAAACTTGCCTGTTTAATAACATAGGAACTTCTGTATCTCAAATCTTTTCCAATTGAGTCTTTATCGAGAAATCCGCAAGGTCCAGAAATCACCAAAGTACACTGCCGCAAACTACTCATCTTGAAAAGATTACCTATATTAGAACGCTGAAACTTTGGTGGTGAGTGTGCTACCTACTGCGATGAGCTTCCTCTTAACTTTCATAGATGTAGAACATAAAGCTTATAAATCACTTTATGCATTTGTGTACACAGAAAAGTAGGTGTTTGGAACCTTGCGAATGTTGTGCCCCAATTACATCTTCACTGAAAACGGAATATTGATATTTGTAAAATATGTTTAGAGTTAAATTTCTTTTAACAATTGCAACTCGCTTTGCTGAAATATACACTGAATTGATTTGTAGATTGTTTATTCACTTATGGCTTACAATGATAATAACGTTTTGTTTTGTTTTTTTTTGTTTAGGTAAGCAGAAGTTTTAATGTTCCACTGGTCGAGCGCATGGCTTATGTAAGTGACTTTTCTCTTTTCTTTTTCTATTTACTTTAAGCGTAGGTGGAGGAAGAAACTGTTGCTAAATTGGAGCAGTCGACTGAGGTTGGAGTTGGGCCAATGAGCGTCTGTCTATTTATTTGGCTGCTTTTTCTCATCCCACTCCCCCGCACCGAGGACAGTTGACATGTACCCACTGTTATAAACCACACTGAGGAGTTAATTTTAAATTCGTGGGCGGAGACTGGGAATGTTTTTTTTGTCTGCTTTGAATATTTCTGTAAAGCAGGGTTTATTTATTGAAAGTGGGGACAGCGTTAATGTTTTCTAAGCAAAAACAGAATTAAAAAAATCCCCGATAAAGTAAAGTAAAACTCCGATTATCCGACGCTCAGTTTTCAGTGAGGTCGGATTAACCGTGGCAATCTATAGAACAAATTTATTTATTTTTAAGTTCTCTATGCCAGGGGATTCTTAATATAATAGAAGTTACTACGGCATATTTTAAATAACATTGCATCATATTTAAAGAATATTCAGTTTGTTGTTTACATTCTATAGAGTATCTTATGGTCTCATTGTTTATTTACAGAATTATAATACTAATTTTGATGAACCGTGTTTATCAGTTACTTGGGCTCGAGCGTCTCACAACCTGCCACGAATACAAATTGACGTTGTGTTTGTTTTGTTTATTTTATTTATTAACAAACAATAGTGAGGAAAAAGTAGTTGCGATTTGCGAATAGGTAATTCTGAAAGACTTTTTTAACGGTCACAAAAATGATCGTTTGCTTTATTCTCTTGAATATAAAATTTAATATTTTCCTAATTCTCTATTCCTTTCTTTTCCTTGTTTATGCACTGCGCAAATAATAAAGTTCCCGATCGGTGGATGAAGTGAAGGCCTGTGCTTCGTCTCAACGTTAGGTGGCCATCAATGATACTGAACTATGCTTTTTTTTTTTGTTAGATCACTCTTTAAGAATGGGTTTTTTTAGGCTTCTGTACAGATTGAATCTCATACAGGAGTTATAGGTCCCCATTCTGTCTGTCCGTCCGTGACAAGAAATTTACGATTGGTCAGTTTGAGGCTATACCATTTGATTTTCCGTCATTGATTCATTAGGTGGAAAACTAATATACGATTAGAAATAAACGATTCTCCTTAACTTACGGGTCCCTATGGAGGGCTTCATTATGTTGGGATAATATTAGCCAGCAATTGAATGATCGGCATAACTACACTGCAGTTCACTTTTGAAAGGGTACTTTTTTTTCTTTTTCCCCCCTTTATATTTGACTCATACATTTGCTGTGTATAGAAGCCCTGGAGCACTATGCGATCGCTACTGCGATTGCAGCTCCTAAGGCCGCTTGCACATTATACGATTTCACCCGTACGGGAAAAACCCGCACGGTTTTAAATCGTGGTCTTTTAAATCGTGGTCCCTTGCACATTAACACGATTTCCACACGATTTCGCCCGTGCGGTTTCACAATGTACCGTTCAAAAAGATTAGTTATTATTGCTGTTTTCATTAATATGCCATTCAAGCGTAATAATACATTTGTAAGCTTTTATTGCTGTCTTTCTATAAAAATTTGAAATATACAAATTTGTTCAGGATTTTTTTTTACTGAAGTACAAACGAATTTAAAATTTAATTCAATGAATAATTTCCCTCAAACTTTTACTCAATATAAAACTAAAATTCAGAAAATAAGAAATACGGGAAAAAATAAATAAATTAAACTAAAATTCAGAAAATAAGAAATACGGGAAAAAATAAATAAATTAAACTAAAATTCAGAAAATAAGAAATACGGGAAAAAAAAAAAAAAATGAAACATCCAAATTTGTTCAGGATGTTTTTTTTACTGAAGTACACTACAAAAACAAGCATGAAAGATAAAATGATGCACAAAATATTTACGCGGAATAAGAAAAAAAAAAAGTTATGAAATTTTGGATTGAAATCAGGTAGTAAGGATATAGTGTAGTAGGAGGTAAAATAATAAAGCGCTATTAACAATCAGCAATTTCAGTGTTTTGGGTTTTATTTTTTTTTATTAAGTAAGTAAGAAGCAACCAAATACACAACCTGAAACAAAGCGTCTACGCCCCTTGGCTATACCAAATAACGCCCCCAGGCTACTCCCGTACGATTAAAATCGTGGCTGCAGTGGCACTGGACGGCTGCAACACAACTAAAAATCGTGCCCGTGTTGAAATCGTGCAATGTGAAAGGGCTAGTACTCGTCTATAGTCGACTAAAAGAATTTGCCCGTACGAGTTTTTCCCGTACGAGTGAAATCGTATAATGTGCAAGCGACCTAACTTGTTTATTAGTAGTACATTCCATGTTATTGTATAGCCACCTAATAGAGAAAAAGTGTACGTCGATATGATTATTTGCCACCCACCAATGGTCCACAGAAATCTAAGACTGATCAGTAAATCTGCTATTAAGGAATTTCTGTCCCTCAAATAGGAGAGACGCAGTTATTCAAGGAAAGAATGAGAATAAGTGGATCCAAATTTTTTGTTTATATTTCAACCTCGATTTTGGTTCCGGAAGTGGCAAGTTCGTGTTGCGAGTTTACCTTCATTGGTGAGGTTTTATTAGATTAAAAATGAAGTTTATGTTGATCTTATGTCAGTTTTTGCAGACATTTTGCCGATGTAATTCGTCCTAAGAAAGGGTATTTTAGGCAAAAATTGTATGTCTTCCGGAGTCGATTTGTTTTACACCGGGAGAACGAAGAGATCTCATGAGTTGCTTCTAACGGGATTTTAAAAGACTTGATTTTGCAGTAGGAGTAGAACGGAGAAGGAAATGAAACTAAAAAATGTATTTCCGTTAAATGTTTTATTTCTAATTCTCTTAAGAGCTGGTGAAGTAAATGAATCTACTGGAATGTATTAGAACTAAAATTGAAATATTTTCATTTAAGAAGACAAAGAGCGAAGTATATCTTATAAATCTTTGAGGGTTTTTTTTTTTTTTTTTTATAATATTGAAGCGGAATGCCTTAGGATATTGTTCTAATTTTGTAGGCTCCCTTAACATGTATCCGAAAGGGAAAAAAGTGTTAAAATTGTAATTGTTTTGATCTTCGTTGATTTTTGATAGAATTTGGACCCAGAGCCTAAAAGCAGCATTTTAAAAATAAATACAAATTATATAGAAATGCAATTCTACTGTCTTTTGGTGTAATTTAAGGATGTTACTCAAAAGTTGACACGTCAACTATTTGTTATTTCTCAGTCAAGTTAATAAATAGTTTTGTTTCTTATAAAGAAAATCTAATGGCGTTTTCCCGATTTTCACGAATACCAAATAAAAGACAGTAATGTATCGGAAGTTTAATATCTACTCCGGCTTCCCCAAATGTTTATTTATTTTTCAATGAATTGAGAAAGGTAATACAATTGACGAGGTTATTGTCCTTGTTATAGAATAGTTTTGTTTTTCGTAGAAACCGATCATCCGTTATAGCTGTGTCGTTATAAACGATTTGATGTAATTGATGACAGAAAAGCCTTTCCTTGTTCTTAGAGTTTGCGTCCCCTGAGCGCCATCACTCAGGTTTTACGGCGTCTCAATCTTTTCGTTTTTGACATTTTCATCAGCACCTAATCGACTCATCGCCAGAATAAGCCTCTTTTTTTTCTCTTCCTTTTTCGTCTTGTTTTTCAAGAACTGTGTTTTCTCGTTTTGGCAAGACGCGATTGCTGTGATTTTTTTTTTTTTCTTTTTCTCTTATTGATTTCTTACGTAGATATACAAGTAGGCTTCTAACTGCCCTTTCCATACCCGAATCAGAGGGCGGCGAAGTAGCTCCTTAAGTCCAAATCACACGATTCAATTTTTAGTCTTAGTTTCGACCAGTGTAGCTCTTCTGCCATGATCACCAGTTTCATCATTGAAATCACTCGAAAATCTATGGAATTTCAATTAAAGATGATTAGTGAGCACCAATTGCGACTGGCGAAGCTGTGACGTACTAGTAAACAAAGGAGAACTCCACATTCAGCGTAACGAACCAACAGGTGTCATTTTTTTTTTTTTTCAATCAAACCGGTTCGATTGAAACAAAGGGTATTATGCATTAAGTGTCAGTTAGAAGATTATCTTCCGAAAATAAATATTTTTATTGAAAGTTCATTATCTGCATCAGAATGTGCAATGTCTTAAGAGGTTTTTCATTTGGATGGTGTTGTGCATCATTTGACCAAGCGCCAAAATAGATTTTTTAAGATTATTGCTCCATCTACTAGCGAAAGGGTGTAAACTCCATAAGTGTTCCTTATGTTCCTGCTTGCTATCAACATTCGGAAAAATTAATTTTGAATTATTCGACTAATAGTAACGAATAAGATTCATATCATGTGACTAACGACCTTTGAAGGATATTATTGGTTTTGATACTTTCATAGAACAATTCTGATCATGATCTTAATTTTGATTATTTTGACCTTCTTCATCCCATAAAAGAAGTGAAGGTATTAGTGCATAAGCTTTTGCGTGTATGCGAATATCGAATTTTAGCGCTTGGTCCAATGATGCTTAGCACCATCCATTGCTTGATGAAGCTATGTGGGAGTATTTGTCTATTTTCGAAACCTTAGAACTTGCAGCCGAAATATACTCCGCTTCCTTTTAAATAATAGAGATGCTAAGATACAATAAACATATGATTTCGAACAGATTGAAAGCTGTTAAAATTCATTTGCTAGCCTACGGAAATTGCGTTGCTTAAAGATAGCTTTAGACTTTGTTTTCGTTACGGGTTAAAGTTTCTGATCTCATCACTGATTGGTTCTCGTTTAAAAGCTTTAAGATTGTGTGATTTGGCCGTTCTCCATTTCGTGAATCCGTCTCAGTTCTCTGTAAACTAGGGGTTAGGTGGGTTTTAATGGCATTGACGTGCATTGTCTTCCTATTAGGTCTTACAGCCTAAAACCGTTAACACAGAAAAGAAGGTACATCAAAATCATTGTAGCAATCTGTTTTCTAGAGAAATTATTCTAGAAGGAAGAAATAGTGTTAAAATCTTTAGCACTTTTGCTAATGAAACTACGGAACAGCTGTCCTTAGCAAAGGCTGCGAGAAAAAGCACTTTCGCATTGTGTTTTGTTGCAGTGAAGATCATCAAATGCTTTGTGGTATTGACCACAACAATTTTGAACTGTTGGATGGCTCTTCTTGAAACTTGGTATGGATATTTAAGGACTACAAACATTTATATTAGAAATTCATACGGAAATTTTACTGAAAAATTAGGGGATTGTCATAGAAAAACATCAGAACCGAAATTGGTTTTGTCGATCTCTTAAAGGAGATTTCATTTAGTCTCAAGAAAATAAAATCGAAGGATCATGAAGGAAGCGTTCAGTTTGATTATTATTATTATTATTATTATTATTATTATTATTATTATTAATAATCTATTAAATATGCAAATGATTAAAGTATTGTTGTACGTGGCTCCAAGGCTCAACGGAAGTGCTAATCATTTAGGCCTAAGGACCTTCAGATACATTCTGCTTGGGAGTAATTCCTCGATACGCGCTCGAAGACGTTCACAAGCAATTGCAGGACTTCGATAGAGGCCATCCTGGTTGAGCTTCCCTTTTAGCCAGCCAGGTTTCAGACCTGTTCCCCATCGAGCATGTTGGGTACGTCAAGTGCAATCCATCATTGAACATCGGCTATTGGAATCATCAGTTGCAACAAGCTGGGCGTGGTCTGCCACAACCCACAAGACTTCATTTCACTTCAGGTCACACCGTATATCCGAATACTTAGGAGACCAGGGGTAACTCAGTACAATACTAATAATATAACAATGCTGCTGCTATCGTTCAATAAAAATTTGTTTTTCCCAATGCAATTTGAATCGATTCCAATCCAAATGGCACTTACGAAGTTTCATTCAAATTTGAACCTTCTAAGTTTCTCGATTTTTCTTTCTTTTTTTGTCAGTGTGTTGTGAAAGTATTAACCCAAATTCAAATAGACTTTCTATTTTCGAAGGGGAAAATTCTTACATGTATTACCCGGTGGTTTCCCTTTCTTTATCGGTAAACCTAAATAAAACATTACTTAGATTTTAATCTATTCTGATGCATTCGTTATCTGATCTCCATTCGAAAACGACCCTTACCCAATCCTGCTGAGGAGAAACAAAATGGCTGCCTCTGGTTGATGGCTGTTCACATGTGGTGTAATTTAATCACAGTTAATTTAAGCTAAACTGTTTTATTCTGTGTCCCAAATTAAGAGTGATATGCAAGTTTTTATTTAACGACAGTTCTTTATAGCAACTTCTGTGAATCAATAATTTTGCTTTTAATAAATTATTCCTTTTATTTGAGAAGTAAATGGAAGGATTCGGTTTTAATTTTACGATCGTAGAAAATAAATGGAAATTGCTTTTTTTTTTAAGTGAAAATAAAAGTTTGGGAAAGAGAAGGAATTGACTGCAACGGATTTAAAAAAATGTAATTTAAATTTATAGTATTAATGAAGTTTGTTGCTCAGATGAGATTTTTGCTTTTAACAGTCAAGATAGATCCAGATTGAAACAAGAAATTCGAATAAACTAAAGTCTTCTTTCCATAATGATGTATTCCTTCTTAATAACAATAAAATTTCGTTGTATTTTTTTTTCTGCGGAGATGTTTTCGTGTGAAGTGTAACGTTTCGGAATTTTCTTGGCTTCCGTCAAAGTAAAAAGTCACATTTTTTTCATGTTAATTCTTCATGTATCAACGATTACAAGCAGATATTGACTACGGATTCAGTGATGATTACGTTGTAAATAACGTGGATTTTTTTTTTTTTTTTTTGTCTTTTTAAAGAGCTTAAAATTTCCTTAGTTAAACCAGCGTTAAAAACATGAGACGTGAATTTCAAACAGTTTGCCATTATGGATTTGCTTCAAAATATTGAGTCCGGACAGTAAATATATTACTGCAAACTCAGTTCGTCACTGTGTGCTCTCCCCAATAATGGATCATCTTGGTATGTAACCACTGGAATCGATCTAACTTTTCTATTTGAAGCCTTTTGAGAGTAAATGGGTCCTTCTCTAAGAAATGAACGCCAGAAAAGCATTGAGTGGATTTGCCATGGATGCAATGTCTTAAACTAATCTTTTTAGATAATCCATTAATTACCACCTGCTTTGATATGATTTAAGTTAAGACAATCTTAAGGCCTCTAGACAGTTTTAAATAAATAATTCGGATTAAATTTAAAAAAAAATTAACTCCAAAAATTGGAAAAATTTGTATAGTTTATCTTTAGTAGATGTTAGAATTTGAAAAGTTTAGAACTTTGGTTTAGTTTTCAGAGCTGTGTTTATTTATTTTGTTTAGTTTTTTTTAAGAACAAGCGTTGTCTGAAACACGCCCATTATTACCCAATACGATAACTGGAATACTCCAAATAGGAGTGAATATTTAGAAATAATAATAAAAAGACACTCCTTCCCACCAACGACAGTTAATCGAGCATTTTGATAAAAATTGAATATTTATTACAAACGCGGGAAACAAAATCAGTTTGTTTTAAAAAACTGTTGTATGATCTTAAACGAATAATATAAATCGTGTGCAAACAGAATATTATCACTATAACGGTTATAAAGGTGTGGGAAAGATAAGAAAAAAAAAACAAAAACATTCTATTTTTTTTTTCTTTAAATGAAAAGTAGAAAAAAAAATTCTCAGAAATATGTAGGAATATTTTAAGATTACGGCTACTTAATCTAAAGTTATAAATTTTATTTTCTCCTTTTACTTTCTGTTATAACCTACCAATATTTCCTGAAACACAATTTGTGACTATTGTTTCAAAATTTGTGATGAAAAGAGATTCTGAGGTCAAATAAAACGTTCGAACAACTTTAAAACCTACCTTCCTTTAGAAAGTTCTTGCAAATTTTCTTGCAAAAGATTTGAGTTAGAACCTTAATAAAAAGAATAAGATTCTTAGGCTTCTGAGATGCAATGTAACGTATGAGATCACATGGCAGCACCACAAATGCCTCTATACTGGAAAAACAAATAGATAATTGGTCACCCATACGAAGGAGTATTAATATGCTATTAAACAACCTATTACACAGCTTGTACGTGCCAATTCCACAAAAATACACTATTAATGCTTCCAATCCTATTGTTTTTGCCTCAGAACCTGACTGTTACCTGAGATAATTCAGGGAGTCGTTACTTATTCTCACAGAAAAGTTATAATCAAAGCATTGTCTTATAATTTTCACACCCAATAATAATTTCGTTTCATCTTTTCCAAAATAAGAAAATAGCTTCCTTATACACTATTAGTAGGATACTTAATGGTTTTTTCTTTATCTCATTGGTCCTCTGTCTCTTTCTACTTAACTGAGCACATTTGTGAAAACCGTTTGTCTGATGAAAGCTCCCGTACGGAAATGGATACTAGTTATGGTTTTTTAAATTTGATGTTTTGAATTCTAAAAATACCTTTAAGTTTAGAAAAGTGTGTTTCATATCTTATGTTTTATCGAGTTGTAATGTTCCGTATTTTTTTAAAGATATTAACAGAAATAGAAATCCATTGTTAAAATTCCATTGCTTTTTCTGTGGGGATTTTTTTTTTTTTTGTCTTGCGCTGACTTCTTGAGGATAATTCATTTTGGAAAGATTTTAAATCTAAAAATTACATCGTCCTTAGTCCTCCAAAAGGCAAGCAAAGTTTTAAGATCCATCCAGCGGTTCTCAAGTTATTAGGGGGACAAATACTGACTGATTCCAGGAGCATCACTTCCCTATTGGAAAGTAGGCTGAGTGTTTTGTTTTTATTTTACTTACGTTTTGACGTAAAAAAAAATGTAACTAGCAACCCGTGAAAAGTGGATTCTACCAACCCCTGCTTTTAGAACCAGCGAGTGCGTCTACGACATATTTTTATTTTTTATAGAGATTAGAATGTAGTCGCCGTGGCCTAATGGATAAGACCTCTAACTTCGAATCAGAAGGTTGCAGATTGGATTCTTGTAGCGAACTTGTAGAAATTATTTCTATTTTCACAAATCACAATTGCGCCGGACAGAAAGACAGAGAGAGAAATAAAATATTTTAGTCATACACATTAAAGAAGAAAGCAATTTTTTTTTGTATGTAAAAAATTCAAATTAATGACCTAATTAAAGCTGCGAAATTTTCATCGTATTACAGCAAATTTCTACGAGTTATGAGAAGTGCAATGTAGAATTGCTGCACTCACTTTCCCCATTGTTTAGATTACACACGATCTGCTAACCTTGAAAAAAAACTTAAGCTTGTTTTTTATTTTTATTTTTCATTTTGAAATTGCAGAGGATGACATTGAATCAGTTTGTATTCGTTTAATTAACAAACTTTTAAAACTTAAAACTATTTCTTACTACCCATGCACGCAAATTGGCTTCGGATTACAAACATACAACCATAGGCTTTTAAGCCAAAATAAAAATGGAAATGTAAGAAATCGAAACGTAAATGTTAAGCCAAAGCAAAAAGAAAGTAAATAATGGCAAGGGTTTTTTTTTTTTTTTACAGAAATCTAGAATTATAGAAGATTTCTGCTTGGCATTTTGTCTTTTTTTTAAAAAAAAAAAAAAAAAACCCAGATAAAAATGCAAGTGTGAGTGTTTTGTTTAGTGTAGTTCCCAATAAGAAAATGGAGGCTCCATCAAATGGGTCTTGTCTGTTGCTCTTCATTAAATAACATTTGAACCTATGCGTAAGTTGATATAAGTAGATTCGGGGGACAATCAAATTTTCGTAGTTTTCCCAGTGGGTTCTTCTCGGGAAAGCATCAAAAATTGTCGTAGGAATTCTTTAGAACTGTTTTTTTTTTTTTTTTTTTTTTTTTTTCATTTTCTACAGTAGCGTAGACGTTGAGGACAACAGTGTTGTTATTTTTAAAATCATAAAATCGTATGTCTCGTTCCGATAACTTTGAACGAATAAATGGATCTTCGTAAGTATCGAAGGTAACTTTTTCAAATAGAAACTATATGTTGTGTTGTGGATGCTACGGAGAAATTTGCGCGCCAAAGGGTGCCAACGTTGAAGAAAACGTTAAATTAGCTCTGGATGATAGCGAGCAATGGATTTCGCAAATGAGTTTGTAATTAGTTTGCCGGTGCTTTGATTTGATTGAGATTAATTGGGATTAAGGCTGTAGTTGCTGTATAGCTGCTGTTGTTCAGCAGTTTTCAGCAGGTGGACAATTTGATAGTTTAACACTTTTTGAATTTTTATTTTTTCGTCACTTGGAAGAAAAAAAAAAAAAAAGTGTTGGTGGGGGAAAAGTATATAGTTTAATCAAAGAAGGCATTATGTTCTTTAGCCTGTTACTTACCCTCCCCACCCCAAGTAAAGAAAGTTGAGGCTCATGAATCATTCTATCGCCTAAATAACGTAACATATATATTTATAGGCGATGTAACTTCTGTATCGTAAATTGTTTTCGTGACTCTTTGTTGATATTCGGGAAGTGCAGACGTTCCTCCCAATATTCACTGGTGCTAATGCTTTGAAGTGAATAAAATTGGAAGTAAGCAACTTGAGACAGCAGCATTCAGAAAACTTGAAATTACTGTTTGTATTTCTCTAATACTGTAATTTAAAAATTACGAACCTAGTTCCCTTTCTGTTTTAAAGAGAGGAAAAAAAAAACTAAAAAAAAAAAAAAAAAACCCTGGACGTTTTAAGGAATGTAAGATTTACGTTCTTTCAGGAACTACTTGCTTTCCGGAACATTCCCGTGGGCTTTTTCTTTTTAATTTTTGTTTAATAAATTTTAAAATCTTATCTTGCTTCAAGTCATTTCATTTTTTTGAGTGACGTAAAAGACAGTACAATTTCGCATGAAATAAGTTTTTTAATTCCGTGATATCAAATTCAAGGTTTCGTTCCTTTCTATACTTTGTGGGGATTGCACCCCCTCCCCTCCCCCTCGTTTAGGAAGAAAAGAAGAGAAAGGAAAAGAGGTCGTTTTTGTTACTTAGGTTGGAAATATGGGTCGTTGCACCTGGAAAAAACATAACAACCGGAAGTAAAGTGAGCGCCACCAATGGATGACTCGGGAAACAAAGTGTGTTGGTGGAATTCCGCTGAATTAGGAACGGTGACAAGGTTTTGGCTTTTTTTAAACCCTCAAAGTTGTTACAAAGGGGGTGTAAAAACAAAACATTGTCAAAAGTTTTCCATTCGATAATATATTGTGTTATAGTTACAATATTTATCGGGCCACAAAAACTACTAATGCGGATAAAAAAAAATATATCTTTTCGGAAGTGGGACGTTTTAATTTTGTTCTCCTTGGCTTTCAAACTTGAACTGAAAAAAAAATATTACACTGTATTCATTAGGAAAGTTTATGGTTTGATTAACATTTAATATTTTTATTATAGACAACAGTGTTTGTGTTACCTTTTAACTGTTCATTGGTTGTTCGACCAGGAAATCTAGGTAAAAAAAAATATTTCAGTGACAAGTGATTTATCAGGAAACCATTTGTTTTAATTTAATCTCCTCTTTCTCTTCCCCCCCCCCCCCCCCAAGTCCCGCGGAAGAGGGGTTTTTTTTTTTTTTTTGTTTCCCTTTGACAATAATTAATAAAGGTAACATAAATAGTAATCTTTAGAAAACATACGTACCAGCGTGAGTCCGGTAGCCAAGAGGTAAAGGGTTTGACTGTGGACTGGAAGAGTCGGTTTCAGGGGATTTTTCACTTTGAATTTTCCTCCAGACGGGTCCTAGGGGTATTATGGATACCTATATGGATATTATGGATACCTATAGGGGTACTAAGCTTTATTTCCCAAAGGTTAATAGGGCGGGCGTCGGGCTTGACCACCAGACCTAAACTTAGTCCCGTTGATCACGAAACGCCGGGAGCCTTACCTCCGGCCCCCCCCCCCCTCTCAGGGGGTCATAAAGCCCTGTAGTGGGATAATTCAACCAGTGAAGATTTAAAATTAATAATAATAATAAATAATAATAATAATAAAAAAAACGCCCAGTTAGACGTAAATTTTGTGGGCTATTCATCAAATGCATAAATCTCGCTGAGGAGTTTTGAAGACCAAACATCTGTCCAGATTCTCATTGATGGCAAAATATATTTGGGAAAATGTGCATTTTTTTTTTTTTTTTTTTTTTTTTTACCCTTAAAAAGTTTCATATCACTACGTTAAATTGCTTTTAGTTCATTTATTTTAATGTGATTAATGAAAAGCAAATAGATGTAAAGCAATCGGTAAATTTGATCTAATTGTTGACTGGGGTGTTTATTTATTTTAATTTTTTTGCGGCGAATACGAATGAATTAATGGAAATATAAGTGATCAAAATCGTGGCAAACAATAACTTCGGAATATTTTTAGTAATTAAAAACAATCTAAAAGGGAATTATTGGACAGAATTGAGCGAATATTGTGTGCGTTTTAACACATACAAAAAGAAAAAAAAATCCTGAAATAGACCTTGGATTTAATAAACGTTGCTAGTTTTGCGCTGTGCAGTTGATGAATTGTGTGACTCACTACATTTGTTGATAGTGAATCAGACAGTTCGTCACCAGTTGCTACACATTTGGACACCATCTGTTTCGCTCACCTTTTTTCTTATTATTTTTATTTCTAATGCATTAAAAGCCGTTTAGTAAAACTTTGGGATAGATCTATTTTCATCAAAATTTTCTATGTTGAATATTAATTGGGGATAAATCGGCAATAAAAAATGATAAATTGAAGAACCATTCCCCGGTATTTGAGTTCGCATCGGATTCAGTCAGAAAATTATTATTATGAAACAGTGAATTTGGCACGAGCAGGATCATAAGAGAATCCCCCCAGCGTAAATTATTGAATCTCCTGTTGAAATTGGTACTGGTATCATCATTAATTTAATGAAGTTTACTGTTATAGCTATTAAATGACATTACATAATTATTATACTATTGATTTAATAACAGTTATAATTAGGTAATAGTTTATTAACTAGTTAAATTGATCTGACTTACGATTGACTCCCTTTCCCCACCCCCAACATGGCAGAGATAAATCTAGTTGTAAAATAGTTTGTTTAAAAATGTTTATACTAATTATTTTTTTTTTCGGGGGGGGGGGGTATAAAGTCATTGAATTTCGATTTTGGTTTGGATTAAATAAATCAAGTGTCTTAATATTCATTCCACCACATCTCACCAAATCTCATCAAGGCGGAGGGGGGGGGGGGGGTTCCAATTTTTTAAAAAAAATACCTCACGTAATTAATGACGGTCCCTTACAATGCCCGTTTTATTTTGTTAAAAGGCTCGTAAATTTTTGGCTGGTGTCTATATGAAGGGAAAAACTTTAGCCGATTATTATTATTATTATTATTATTAGAGTATTTTTCATAAGGAAATTGAGGGTAATAAAATTAGTACTGTCTGCGCATGCGTTCCATCGGTACCTGTAACATGTGTGCCGGTAAATGGATGGGTTTGAAACTTGATGAGCCTATTTATGTGTAATCTTATTTGGACATTTTGATGGTGGATCCCTACCGAGAAATTTGCGCATGAAGTTCCCATTAGAAAAGAACCCAAAACATTGAATTTCTATCGATATTTTAATAATTCATATCGTTTTAGTGATTTGCGTGGGATTTGATCTGATTAAAATATAATCGACTTGAGAAGTTTGAAGTATTTGATTCGGCAGATGATGTAGTTTTGTAATCTATATTTTCTTTTTGTGATTTTTTTTTTCTGGACTTTACGAAGAAAATAAAACAAAAAGGACTTTTCTGAGGAAAGCAGGCTTTAAGTTCTTTAAATAATTACTATAATTGCTGCTTTTTATTTTATTTTTTAATTATTTTCTTTTTAATTTCTTTGTATCACAAAAAAGTTATTCCCAGATCCATCCTTTGGAGTAATTTTTTCATTTGAATTGAAAATGAGTTCAAATTGCAAGTAACTTTTTGTTTTCCATAAAATGTAATTTTGTTGAAAAATTGAAGATGTCTGTGGAGTTTTTAAGGGAGCAAATTTCAGTGCTTGTTTGAAGTGGGGAGAAGTCTCGTTTCCGATTCTCATAAATCAAACGCCACAAAAATGGTGTAATTGCAAAGAAACAGGAGGAGGAGGAAGTGGTTGTCTCGATACAATCGTGGATGTAAAATTCTCAGATTTAAAGAATGGATTGAGTTTCTAATCCAAGGATGACCAATAGGGTTGTTGGAGCTATTTTTTATTATTATTATTATTGAAAGAGGGAGGGAAAAAAAAATGAAATGATCATTCCCGTAAAAGCACTGATTGTTTTGGGAATATGAATATATTCTCAGTCTATGAACCTGACTCTCTTGAAATAATAAGTGTGTTTTGAATTCTTAATTCTACTGACAGACACTCTTCCAATAATGAGTAGATTAAAAAGTAAAACTTAAATTTTGTTCCTTAAAGCTATTTTTCTTGATTTTTGAGTTTTTTTTTTTTTTTTAATTATAATATTTGTTGAATGCAGGAAGTAGGAATTTTCCGTTTTGTAGGGAAAAAAATATGAAATCCGCGTTATTTAGTTTGTAGTATCTGTAATGAAAATTTAAGAGGATTAATTGCTTTAAGGCATCCCTAGAAATGGAATGTTTCTGGGGTTTTCTACGGCAATTTGTGTCTCCTTCGTGCAATTGCATCTCGACAAAGACTGCACAAATTTCAAATGTAGAAGTTAATGTTTCGTTATTTAACTAGTCGATTTGATACAATAAAAATCAATATGATTTAGACAATTTTAAATAAGTAATGTGAATCTAATTTTCTTTTTCCCTCAGAATTTTTTTTTTTTTATTCAGCTGATATAATTTTATAAATTTAGTTTTTTCGTTTTTTGTCGTTTTCATTAACTTTTAAATAATAATGTTTAAGGAAAGTAGGCTTCATGTTCTTTTGGATTTCTTGTTTTACACAAAATTCTTTTGTATCCGTGTTGACAGAACGGCATTTTTTAAAAATTGCTTCGTAAAATCCTTGGTGGAATGATTGGTAGGTTCTGTTTACGTTTTTGTTCTTTGTCCGGAAAACCCAAGTTGTTTATCTAGACAATCTGAGATCTTGCGGTTGCCATGGAGACAGGTTTTGTGTTTTTTAGTTGTTCTTCCTGCTTTTGTTTGAGGAAAATTAGAAAAGATTTCATCAAAGGAAAACAAGCAACGCTTGTGAATTGGAAGACGCAACAGGTTTTATGTCGACAAGAAAAGCGGGAAATGCTGCAGCTTCTCCGTTTGAATTTGCAAAATGAAAAGAAAACCTTGAATGTCGATTGAAAAAGCAAATATCAGTAAACAATAATAGACTTAATCGTTTACAACACTCTTGAGGGCATTTGGGTTTTTTAATTTGATTAAAATATTAATGACTCCATTGTTAGGATAGTCGGGACGTTCATCATGTCAGTCGTCATATGTATGTATCCACCCCCAACAAAGATATACTTTTTAATCTCTGGTTGGATCTTCTTGAAGCTTTATATGCATATTGTGTATTTGCATTCTCTACCTGAGCAGATAACTCCAAGACCTTTTGATAAACGCCAATTAGGGGTCATAGATCACGAATATATATATATATATGTAATGTGAATCTAATTTTCTTTTCCCTCAGAATTTTTTTATTTTGCACTTTTTGACGATTTTTTTCCTATTTTCAAAACCCTTAAAGTCACTTTGTTTTTAGAGCTTTCGCCACAAACTTTTCAGAGCTTTTAGGGTATTGATTGAACTACAAATAAGCATCCAAGAAATTCGAAATCTGTTCACGGGTTCTCAGGGGGGCGTGCTTTTGAAGTGTAGCATGACCTCAAAGTTGTGACGTGGATAACTTCTTAAATTTTGAGCTTTTGAGCTACAACTTCTATGTTTGCTGGATGCCCTTGCTAGATAAGGACTAGTTGTATTTTTGTCCTCTTTTTTTCATATGTGGATATGAATATGGGAACAAGGGTTTGAGATTCGAACAGAAAAGTGTTACAACGAAACTCGAAATAAAATATTGATCGGTGATGGTTTTACAAAATGTATATGAATGGCAAATTACATTACTATGAAGATCCACATTTAAACTGCTATGTATGCTAAATTTATAGTCGACCTCGATTTAACGAATTTTTCTTTTTCCATGATTAAAATGAAGGCAAAAACCCCTATTTAACGATTAAGAAACCCCGAATTAACAAATTATTTCTACAGTCGAAATTTTTTTTTTTTTTTTTTAGTAGTTTGGTTAAACTTATCTAAACATACCTAATGCAGCAGGATATAAATGATATCCTTCTCTCCATAAAGTCGAAATAGAACTTTTTCGAGTCAGGAATCAAGGAAATTGTCAAACATTAGTCAGTGCATACTTTAAAATTTGAAATTAATTAGTGCATAATTATTCGCTGTATTATTAGCTGCTGAATAAAATGTACAATTTCTGATTACGGATATTTTTGTGTAGTTGCTTATTAGGGCAACTATAAGGTAATGTGCAGAAATTTTTTATTTTGGTCCCGATATTACGAATAACCCGATGTATCGAATAAAATTTTCGGTCCCAATGAATTCGTTAAATCGGGGTCCGACTGTGTATATATACACTGCTGAAATACGTTGCCGTTAAAGCGTATGAATCACAAACCACCAAAATCATTTATTACACAAAGCTGAAATTTGATTAGCAGATAAACGTTGCTGAGTGCGACCTACCTACTGATCTTGACAGTATCCTAAACCTCCAATACGGTAATCGTCTTTGTTTTTCTCAGTCGTCGTTATTCGCTCTAAACACTAGTTAATGGGAAGATTGCGAAATTCCTTTTTGAGTTTAGACCATTAAGTCTTAAATTCGTGTCGAAGTCATTGCTACAATCGTCTGTTGTAAACTTTTTACGCGGGGCAGCAAATTGATGTTTCCATTTTATCTGTAGGAAGACGAATTAATAATGATCCTTAATATCTTTGTCAAAAATCGTTAGACGTCTCTCCCCTTCTCCTTCTCACATACGCTTTTGATTTTTGTGCAAATTTGAGTCTTACTATGTAATAGAACACGAATTTTTTTTATAACTAGAACAAAAAAAAAAACAAAAAAAAAGGCGAACGACGAAGAGCTACATTGGAAATTCATAGTGGACGGCTACTTTAAAGACTTTTGGAAGAAGCTACAATGCTTAGGAACAACAATGTTTCTTTTTTTAAATTCGTGAAAACTACTAAATCGAAAATTCTATAATTAAATAGTATCTTCACATATAAAGGCTGTGTGATCTCAAAGGTCTCACTTTTTATAGAAAACTAGCCGGCTACCGTCGCTTTGCTCCGGACCCTTTGCATACATAGCATTAAAAAAAAAAAAATATATTTATCAAATTAATATCGAAATTGGAAAATATGAGGCCCAGCCCGTTGTGGCCTTCTCCGGATAACTTAGATGTATTGCCACACCTATATATCGATAAGGCAAAAATATAAATCCTCTTTATTCCCTATTCTGTGGGAATTTCGAAAACTCCGGCCTTATTCCTTGTCTACATCACAAAGGGACTTCTGTGCAGCATTTCAGCTTTCTAGGTTCAAGGGTTAGGGCTGGGCGTTGATGAGGGAGTCAGGACTTTTCTTTTTATATAGGTAGATTAAGCTAAAAGATTTTTGAGCATTTTTTTTATTTTTTTATTTTTGAATAGCTTTTATTTTTATTAATTATTCTGAATTGGACATTTAAGTTTTGTTTTTGTAGTGTTAAATTTTTTTTTAAAAAAAAAACCTAATAATAATAATTCTTAAGTTTTTTTTTTTTTTTTTTTTTGTAAATAATGTAGGAAAATTTATTGCAATAGGTTTTTTGATCCGCTAAATGTAAGTCACTTAGTAAAGGGAGAACTTCGGGAAATCTTATGAAATCGTAAGATATTTTGGTTGATGTGACCCCATTTGTCAGTTTTAATTTTTAACCAGGTGAGTTAGTAGTTGATGCCACTGGATAAGAAAAAAAGAGAGAAGAGCCGTAAATATAAAATTAAAAAGGTAAAAGTGCTCCTTGTGGGGATTTGGTTGAGAGTTTATTAGATTTTGTGGTAGCGAATAAATCTAGTTGGATTTCACAGCTGAAGTAGGTGAGGGTTTATTTAGCAGGGATTAAGCTGTCGGTCGAGTAATGGCACTGGGGGTGGGTATAAATTTATTTGTATTTTTAATGACGTGCTTTACCAAAAAGGGGTAAGGGTTGAAATGTAATCTATTTAGAATATCACTAGATCTAAATGCTTTCACTAAAATAATTTTGTAAGTTGCCGTGGGAATGGTTGAATTTCTCGCAGCTCCTGGCTTCGCCTTTGTTTTTATTCTGTATTCGTTTGCGTTAAGTTCATGAAAAATCACTAGCTTGTTTACTCTTGTAAGTTTAGTTAGTGTGGGCATAGGTTAGTTTATGTAAGTCTATACTAAATTCAAATATACTGAAATTGAAGAGAGATGTGAAGAAGGAACATCTGCGGAAGAAAACAAGAAAAGAAAAAAAATATTGATTATTAAGTTTTAGAATAGTTTTTTTTTTTAAAAAGATTATAAGAATCACTGTCAATCGATCTGAAAGGAGTGAAGAATTGTACTTGTTTCTGCACTATACTGTATTTGCATTATGAATATTAGTTCTAAAGTGTCCATCCGTCGCAGTATCAAAGTCCGATAAACATGCTTGGGCTTCAGTTGTAAAAAAATGTTTTAAACTTTTTTGTTTTCATTCTGCAATTTCGTTTAAAAAAAAAAAAAAGTTCTTGTAAAGGATTAAGGTTGATGTTATTTAGAACTGTAAATTAGATATTTGGGTTTCAAAGTTTGTAAGTGTTTTTATTTTTACATTCCTATAATAAAAACATTACCAAAATGGAAGGGGAAAGAAAAATAGCCAAGAGTTGGTGAAAATACAGGCCAAAAAAGACTTAAGTTCTGTTTTTGATAATTTTTTTTTTGTTGTGGATCCAGGGAAGGTTATAAATTCCAGTAGAGGAGGCTTAGGAAGGAAACAATGGATTTTATGGATGTCACGAACAATGAATTCTAATGGCTTATTATTTGCGTAATATCTGCCCTTACTTTGATGGAACAAAACATAACTGAGCGGATGTTATTTTATTTATTTATTTTTTTTTTTCAGAATCTAGTGTTTGCACTGAGCAGGCGCACTAGAAATAAATGGAGACTTTCTATTTGTATTCTTTTAATTCCGAAGCTTTTCACTTCGTTTCACAGGTGGAGAGTAAATACGTAAATATACCATAAGTATAGAACATTATATAATAACATTGAATTATATAATAGCATATAAATAACCATAAAAGCAACTTAGAAAAATCGAAATAACCCGCTAAACGGAGATAAGGGATTAGTACAGTAGTACAATATTTATTACATAGAAACTTCATTTAAGTAAACGATTTTATATCACAGTATCTAATGAATCAAAAAAAAGAATGTAATGTACAATAAATTAAAACCTTATAAACATCACGTAAATTATCGTAACTTGCTACTTTAGGACACTATTAATAGGAATAATCTTAAGTAACCTTCAAGTTCTTTTTTTTTTTTTTTTTTTTAAATCGCATTAGTTGAGTTCAGTATTTGTTGTGAATCGATCGGGCTGAAGTTTTGTTGTAAGAGACGGGATACACTTTTTTTAAATCGCGTGGGAGTAGATTTTTTTTTTGTCTTGATTATTTAAGGAACAATCTGAATTGGCTTGAGTTCACTTAATTGGTTAAACAGGTCAGATTAAACTAGAGGGAGAGAAACAGCGAAAAGAAAAACTGAGGAACTGGAAGTGATTTCGTTGGAATTGTTTTTGTTATTAGTTGGCTAATTAGGGGAACCCGCCAGAGGGGAATGGAATTTAGAAGGCTTTTTTTTTTAATTATTATTAGTTTTTCTTTAACCTACTAAGCAAAAAAAAAAAAAAAACCCACAAAACAATGAAAGCGCAGTGTGTGGGGAGAGTGTATTCCTACTAACCTTTGAACCTGTGGACGTGTCTTGTTGAAACTTGACATACGTATTTATGGGTCTCAGTCTTTCCATAAATACGTCAGAGGACTATTTTGGGGAGGATGGGATGTTTTGACAAATTGGTAGGGCGATGAGATGAAGTAGTGACATGGCTGAAATGATTGATTGTAGAGGATAGTCTTACATTTTTCGGTCCACTTTGAATTGTCACTTTGATTCTTCAATAACAGGAAACGATTGTGAGTGTAGGGTGTTTTTCTTTTCTTATTTTTATTTTATTTTATTCCATTTTTTTTTGTTCTGTAGACAACTGTTGTTAGGCTCTATTAAAATATAAGAATCTGAGGCATTTGTAAATATGCTCCCAGTTCTTTTACAGACTTGCTGTTCTATTTTTTTTTATATTGTTGACTTGACGAAAAAAGATAATGTTTAGAAACAATCGAGATACCTACAGAATTTAACTCCCAAACATTAAACTCCTCTCCCCACCCCGAAATTTAGTCTTTGGATATTACTTTTGGGTTATGCAGAGACAAAAAAAATCCTTGTATTTGTGGATTACCTTTTCGTAAATGTATATGATTTATAATAATATATACATCTTGTACGCCGACGCACTAATATTTAAAAATAAAAACATATTTACAATAAAACCATTTATTGTAAATATGTTTTTATTTTTAAATATTAGTGCGTCGGCGTACAAGATGTATAAATTTATTAGCGCACGTTAATACTAGCAATTATAATAACATAGTAACCTGAAATTTAATTGAATCCTTGATTAACAAATCCGGTTAATTTTAATCGTAGCAAAGCAAGCGCAAATGATGCATTACTAATCGATAGAAATTGATTGTTTCGCATTTAATGTTTTCTATTGGGAAATTTTGTTACTTTACGCAACACTTTTCCTACAGGGACCAGAAAAAATAAATAAATTAAGTAACAAAGTTAAATATCATTGTTGCACGAAAATGTGGTTACAAAGGGTTTCAGGAAGATACGTTTACAGGTATAAAAGTTCCTCTTTCGTGGGAATAAGATGAGGAATATAAGAAACGTTGTTAATATTATTATCCTCGCCCTCCATAGGAAGGTAGGCTAAATGATTGAAAGTTATTTAGAATTGAATTGGCGAAATGTTTTGATACTTTGTAAGCAATCTTTCCTCTTTAAGAAGTTAGAATATACGTTAGGGAAGGAGGCCGGAAGTCAGGCCAATGCAAATAAACGAGCAAGTATAGAAGCGTGGAGGAGGAGGTCGCTTTGGTATCAGTGATAAGGGATGTATGTGGTTATCGTATCAGCTGTGTATCGCAACTGTTGGAGAAGGTAAACAGAAGCCATAATAATACGACTGAAGGTGATAAGAAAATGGAGGGAAAAAAACGACCCTCGAAGACAACGGAAGGGATTGTCATGCCCTTAAGAGATAGCTAAGTTCTGCCCGAAGATATCTTCGTAAGGTGCGGAGTGTGTGGTTACGATAGTCTTGGCATTAGTCTGGGTTATATAACTCAGAACATAACGTTTCTCCTCCAAACTCGTAATGTCACATGGCTGTCTTCGCCCGTCGTTCACGAAGTCTGAGACCATTGAACTTAAAAGAGTGTGACATCTGATTATTCGCAGGAAGGACGTGTCTTGATTTGGTGATGTTTTTTCCTTGGAAATGTGTAACATATATTAAGGTTTCGAATTATTTTGATTGTGTCTGTACTGCCAGCACAGTAATATGTGTAAGAGAGGCCTTACATTTTTTGCAGGTTTTATTTGGTCCGTACTGACTGATTTGAGGGGAAAACGGCGTTACGAATTGTCGTGACCAATCCCCGGGATAACCTTTGGACGGAGCGTAGAACCCATCGGCGTCTTCTACCTAGCGGCGATAGTGGAAGACGGCGGTTTAGTGCAGTTGTAGCTGCATTAGTGAACTGAACTGAACTTTTCCATGTAGGAGCACTACTGACTGTGATGAAACTTCCTTTCCATATTAAAATGTCCATTTTGTTAACACTGTCCAGGTTTATTCTAGAGTCTTATGAACTAGAGGTATCGAACAAATGAGACTGATTTTAAAGATAGTCGGGAAGATTAATTGTTAAAATGTCCTTGAATATCATATAATAACTTTTTTTTGGTTCAATATGAACTGTAGCTTTGAAATCCTTGGTTTTTTAAGAATTGAGCGAATTTCTTACTATTGTCACCTAAATAACTTCGTAGGAGACCATTTCTGCAAGTCTGGGAATTGGTTAGAATTCAAAGTAAGCCGAAACCACATGAATTGTTCCTCTGCAACCGACATGAACGAGCTTCGTGGAACGAAGATACATCTCGTCACACGATAGCCCAATTGTTCCTGAGAATTTGGGGCAAGATTTAAGAATACTGAAGTATTTGCTGTAAACTCAACAACAGCAATAAAAGTATGAAACATTTATTCATTACCGAATAAAGTATAATAACTTTTTTTATTTTTGTAATAATCCTCAGGAGTGTTTTACTTTACAATGGGTTCCTTTGATTGCAAAATATTCATATAGGATGAAACTGAATGGGGGGGGGGGGTGAAGGTTAATGTAATATGTTAATATATTACAGATTCAGTTCGAAAAATTGTGCGTCTAAAATGAACCCCCGCCCCAAAATAAAAAACACCCTGTTACTTTTCCATTCCTGTAATTAATGTTAACGAACTAGTTTTAAATGTTTATTTTTGAATGATCTGTTCCTTATTATTTTTCTCTTCCGTTGTTCATTTGTTCTTGTGCTGCTGTTGTCCTCTCCCAGAAGTTTGTCTGAAGGTTAGTTATAAAATCTTATTAAATAAGTATTGCGATTTTCCTTTTTGCAGCCGAGTTACTTAAACGATGTCTCAATCTTCCGCCTCCTAAGTTTTAACTGTTATAAAATTTCCTACTCTGTGATTGGCCGAAAACAAGTTCAAGTTATGTAATTAAAAAGTAAACAGCAAATTAAAAGAGTTGATTGAACATTGTAAATTCACAGATACCAGTTCTTTTAAAAGTTTTGAATTTGATCTACTTCGTTTGCGTCATTAGACAAGTGTTGTTGGCGAAAGGAAGTATAAATAACGTTATTTTTAGATAAATTTATTAACAAATTAAAAACAAACAGCAAAAAAGAATTTGTTTGTTATGCATGCTGAGGCGTTTGACCTTCAACACCAAAATTGGCAGGGTTATTAATTTGAATGGGGAGTAGATTTTAAGCCAGGTTTGGTTCAGATTCGATCTTATTTACTGGATCTAGGTCCCCCAAAATCGATTATTTAACTACTCGTAGGAACGTGACCAATAAAAATCAAAATTTTTCGTTACCGACAATCCGCGGCAATGTGTAAACAATCTGGCCTGTTTCTTTAGATCTCCTATGCACCTGACAATGCCGCATTCTTCTATTAATATATTTACATCTATTTACAAATAAATGTTTACATCAGATGTATTAAGAAACTTTCTGAAGGGGAGATCAGTACTTCCCAGATAGGTGTCAAACTTGTTCTTGTTTTTTTAATTTATAGGAACTTTAGGACAAAATGAGATTTGTTAAATTTTATCAAGTGAAAAAAAGCTCAGGAAGCAGAACTAAATATTTCGATATCAAGTTTAACCCGAGACATTGTTTTTGAATAATAGTGGAAATAGTCAGTCTGCGGGTTGGAGGTGGCCGGTTCAATTGGCGGAGGGCGGGGATTTTTCCACGCTCCTTTCACCTCCAAACGGGTCCTAGGGTCTACCCAGCTCTCTGTAGAATGGGTACCGGGTTTCTTTCCCAGGAGTTAAAGGCGGGCGGGCGTCGGGCTGACCACCCGGCCCCGACTTCATCCCGTTGGTCATGGAAATGCTGGGAGCATGACCTCCCGAGCCCCATTGGTCTATTCTGGCTTTGTGGCGGGAAACTTTAACTTTTAAGGCATTTTATTTGGCATTTTAGTAAATTTAAGATAGCAAACCTGCTGTGAAGTAAATTTTCAAACAAATTTATCCAAATATCATCCGTAAAGGCTGCTTCCCAGTAAAGCTTTTTTTTCTCAATTTTGGACAGCCTCGAAACTATTTCTTATTGCCTATGATCTTATTTTCTTTCACTATTACTGAGGAGAACTGTCTTTCCTAAGCAGATATTCCAATGGAAGTTCAGTATTTATGTCTTATTAATTTTTTATTTCTGGAACTGATATTTATTCACAGAACTTAAAAGCTATTTTCCTAAAAATACGATTTTATTAAGATTTTCTTGTTTTGCTCGTTTTAACGACCTAACAAAAAAAAAAAAATAATAAAAAAAATCCGAAAAGCCTGTATATATTTTCAAATTATATCTGTTGATTGGAAACAGTATAAATTTTCCATTCTCTGAAAAAGAAGAAAAATTGTCAACATAACTTAAGTTGTCATGATTAAATTTAGTCACATGAAACCGCTTGATAATTAATGGATTGACTAAAAGGGGATTAATGTTCTGTAAAACAACGAATTTTAATAGAAATAGGATGAAAATGAAAGTTATCTTTAGTCCTGAAATATCCATACTAAGTTTCAAGAGGATCATCCAGCGATCCAGAAGTAATATTAGGAGAAATCTGATGAACCTTATTTTCCTAGGAAAGATGTAAAGAAATTGAAAATGGGAACGTTGGTCTACAGACAGATGTAACATTCTTATTGAATTGTCTTCAACACAGCTTGGACAGATAAAAGAAATGAATTGACCATCGTCACGGACGAATATAGGAAATTACGTATATATAGTATATTATTCAGGCAAACACACCTGACAAATTGTAATTAACATCTGTAGGTTGTTTTGACTTACTCATTCCTGGATCATATTATGCATAAGAAAATTCACTAAATTTTCGATATTTAATTAACTAAATACCCGTTCATCAGTTTTGTATCAAAAAATATTCAACAGCTGCCTTTTAATATCTGTGAGCAACAGTTGTCTGTAATCCTCTTGGATTCAGGAGATAAGCAACTATTGATACATAATGTGGAATTTCTAAACGCTTCAAAAGCAACATAACTGTTTCTAAATCGGGTTGGACGTCTGACGAAAAAAAGAACCTCAAAACCTGAAAATGAAAGTATTTGCTAAAATAGAATGAACTTACTGAACCGAGTTTATTATTTTGCTCTAGATTTACAAACCTCTCTTGTTCATCTATTAGTATCTTAATTAAGAACTTATTTGATCTTTAGTAAAATTAATTTTAATGAACTTCTAACTTAAAAAATTAATTATTCATTGGTAAATTAGTTTTTCTGGAAGAACAAACTGTTCGATTCCGTCCGTCTGAAGTCGTGAGTTGTAAAGATTCCAAATTGTTGAAGCAGTTTGGGGAGGAAGGGATATTGATTGATCAGGTAATGTGACGCACGAACTAAGAAAGTTACGTTATTTAGGATAGACAACTGATGAATTCTTATCTAGGCATTCTTAATAACGATAATGGTGCTTGTGATGATGATTAATATTTTATTAAAATTGTGTGTATATTTATATTGAATATTAAAGACTTTTTAAAAATTACTTTTCAAATTTATTTATTTATTTAGCCATATAAACGGTTTTGCTATTGACATTTTTAAATAGTTGTATATTTCCTTTTTTTTTTTTTTTTTTTTTTTTTTTGCATTTTGAAGATAAATCAAAAGTGGTAGCCATTTTGATGGCGCAGAAAAAAAAAAAAAAAAATTTGGGAAATTTTGTTGAACAAGAGGATACAGGTTGGCGTTGTTCCTATTTGCTCTGATAGAAAGGGAACGCATTTGGACTCAGGGAGAGATTTTTCTTGAGCGCAGTGGTGGTGGTGGTGTGATAGTGAGTGAAGTTGGCCTTGAAAGAGGAGATTGACCTCGCTCGTGGCGCCATCGCGCGCCCATAACCAGAAGCACGGCTCACTTTGCCACTATGAAGGACTGCAGTCCTGTCGTTTGTGAATATTCGGAGTAGGAAAAGAGAGGGTGTTACGAAAGAAGCGTTTTTTGATCGGTTTGGTGTTTTTCCGGAGAGGTTTTTCTCGTCCCTCCCCTCCCCCGCAGCCCTTTTGAAGGTTCCGTGGTGGCAGCATGAAGATCCTGCAGGTGAGTGCCTTGACGATGGTTTGCTCCCCTCCTCCTCCTCCTCCGCGAGGTCATTGGCAGCCTCCTCGTGCACAGCTCGAACAACGTTCCCTTTCAACCGGGGAAGGGGGTCCTTTTTTGGGGCGTCGATGAATGAAAGCACGGTCGAGATGCGGGGCTTGGTTGACGGGTCTCTGCTACCGAGTCGCGTGGCCTCCCGTTCTCCAAATAGGGTTCCGCGCTCCGGTGGAGGAGGAGCAGAAGGAAGCAGCCATCAAGGTCAGCAGTGGATTACATTTTCACTGCACTGATATTTAAGGTTAACTGTTAATCTCTGGGTAATTTATCCTTGATTTAATTAACATTTTGGAAATTATTTGGTTGGGGAAGTTCTTTTTTTTCTTTCCCGCTCTTTTTAAATCTGTTACTTTATTTATTTTTTTTTCTTTGATTTTGAAGCATTTTGGAAGGAAGTTGTGCATTCTCTCGTGCTTGATATATTCTTTAAACCTGCATCTCTGGTGGAGCAGGCGGTGGGAGGGGGGTGTTGAAACGGCGGCAGGTGGGTGGTGGGGGCATTGAGGACCCCGGGAGAAAGCGCTGCAGGTACCTCTGCATTGGCGGCCTTAAAGCTGGCAGTAGCTCGTGCCTGCCCTTGACATTGACGGCGCGATCAGTTGACGGGAAAATTCGGGCAGAAATGCCTGAGCGGCGGCAGCGGTCGTCTCGTGCTTTGTTCCCCATCGTTTTCAGCATCTGATTCAAACAGGTTAGAGCCGCCGTCACCGCTGTTGTAGCAATCCATTGTTCTTTATCTCGCCCGAGACTCTTCTCTCTGTATCTCTTGGGCATTTGGGTGTTCGGCGTTAAAGAAGAAATAATTTATTAGAAATGTTTCGGTAACTCGGCGGCCCTGAACATCATCGTTGTATTTGGACGACGACGACGGCTGTCTGCTGCTGCTTTCTTATTTTGCAGTCGTGGTTTTTTAGGGAACGCTGAGCTCAGATCGGTTGAGAGACGTTGGCACACGTTGAAGGTCAAGGTGAGGAGGTGCGTGCGCTTAGAGCACTTAAGAAAAAGAACGAGTATTAAGAAATAATAATTTGATTGCTTTATTAAAAAACAAAGTGATTAATCGCTTTGCACCCACAGTCTTTTCAAAGGCTGGCCAAACAAAGTTAGGCAGGGAAAATAAATTAAAAGCAATAACTATTATTATTATTATTACTACGTAGAGAAGGAATACAGAAGAACTAAATGACGAAAAACAAGTGGATAGATAGCAAAATGATAATTATAAAAAGAAACCGTTAGATTAAAAGTAAAATATCGTACTGTTTTGAATATTCGAAAGAATGGATTGGTCTGTGGATGGGAGATGTTATGTTTAGAACTTGTACGTGGGATTGAACTAATTTTTAATTAAAATCTAATGAGATGCAATTGTGGAATAGACCAATTAGGCCAAACTCAAAACTGTTCGCTACTTTTGGAGTGCCAACTTAAATTTCGGACCAAAAATCTATAAAAGTTCAAGGAGACTTTAAAGCATATACTGTACATCAGTGGTGTTTATTTTGGAAATTAGAAAAGTCAAGGTGTGCAAACATAAGGCGAGTGAATCTGTTGCTCTCGACATACCTGTTTAGGAATCTCAAGAGAGAGAATTGTCTGCAATTGATTTAAATCGCGGTTGTGTGTGTTACAAATACCCTGTTTCTTATAAGTCTTCTGTCGTAGTTCCACTCTTATAAAACTCCGAAATTCAAATTTCGATATGGGAAAGACTGATGGGATACTCACATTAAGACTTCTCTTGTGGGGGTCAAGTGCCTCAGAATCTTTTCATTTTAAAATGTAAAGAGAATGTCTCCCTAATGGCTTTTGGAATCAGGTTCCAGCAGCGTAATGTTATGCCTCCTTCATTTTTTTTTCTTCTAATTAGTGCTAGTTTTTGGTAGTGGGAGGACTTGAAATTTTGCATAGCAGATACACTGTAAGGTCTGGGTTTATTAAAATGGTTGCGTTGTTGATATATTTGAGAAGAGATTGAGTATGTAGGAGTATGTTTACTGGAAATATGTTGTAAAGGGGATTTTTTTTTTTTTTTGAGCAAATTGTTAAAAGATTTCCTCACGTGCGAAGATTTTATACGATTTGGATACATTTCACAGCAGTGACAACAGTTGAGAACCAGTACAGGATTAAGTTGAAAATATTTAGAAATTCCTTAATATCGTCAGCTTTTCGCGCGACTTCCTGTGCGTGGGTTTTCGGGATGTGAATAGGATGCGTAAGTATTTGAAGGAGTGAACTTCTGGTTAACTAATGGAGATTTTGAAATAATGGTTAGCGAAATATTGAATTCTTGTTGGATCTAAATAAATTTAATCTCACTGAGATAAGAACATTCATTGTAATTTATTTTTATTTTATATTAGAAATATATCTCTTTGAGATTTTGTTTTCGGTAATTTTGTCAGAAGCTTTTGATTCTCACAAGGGGGTATTTACAAAAGGAGACTATGTTTTTAGATTTATTCGTAAGTATCACTTTCTATAAATGTTTGTGTAAGTTTAGAACCACCGATGGATCTTCTTAAAACTTGAAATGCACATTTACATACGAGTCAGCTTTTGTATTTGAGAATTTTTTTTCTGTGGGACCTTCCGAAAACTTGGCACAAGTGGAAGTGACAAGAAATCTCCATAGAATTTTATTGGAAGTTAAACAACGGATTTCTGGCCGACGTCTTAATGCTTATTAAACCCGCTTATTATTTCTAAGTTTCAATGGTTCAGGACAGATTGTAAAGGAAAGGATTACACAAAGTTTCAAAACTACATTAAAAAAAAAAAAAAAAAAAAAAATCCGTGTCTTCACAATATGTGGGTGGGAAAGGTCACATGCATTGTCTGCTCTGAAACATTGATTATGGACTCAGTGATGGGAGAGTTTTTCGAAATGTAGTTTTCAAATGGCTATTGAAGAGAGATCAGGATAAGAGCCCAAATATTGAACAAATCGCTTCGAGTAGAGAAATCATTCAACCATTCTTTAGTTGAATATTTTGGATGTAGCGTTGGCTTACTGAGATTGTAATAGAAAAACGGAAGAAATCTAGGATTTTGGATTTATTTTTTGGTTGGAAAGTAAATGTTTGTCTGTAATCCCCTCCTTCCAAATCCGATAAGAACACGACGTTTTGTTGTTGTTGAATGACTGCGACCACTGGAATCCCTCTATTCGAAAATCCTGGAAACTCCTGTGAGAGCCACGAAACTTAAGACGATCTTTCTTTGAAAATTAGATTCAACTTTTGATTGTTAATAGTCAAAAACCAAAATTTGAGAGGGAATGCACCTGATATAATATCTACTGTGTACGTAGGCAATTAAAAACTGATTATAGTTTTAAACTGTGCTGTTGAAACGAGCTGGTGAGGTTTGGTTTGTGATGTTCTTTCGTTTCAGAAGCGAGTGACACACACACACACGGCGACACTTAATAAGTACTTCGCGATATTAAATATTGCTGGGACCGGAAGTCTGACGAACTGCCGAGTGTCGTTTGCTCTTGGGGGTGAGAGGGGGCGAGATCTCCTCTTAAAGGTGATGGGGTGGAACGGACGCCATCTTGCTCTTGTCTGTGCACAACCGAATGCAAGACAGGAACACGACTGTTGGAAGTCTCAGGCAGATCGTTTATTACACACACACACACACACACACATATATATATACACACAAAAAAAAAATGGTATGAATCGGAATTGAAAATAATCATTTTCACCCTTGTTGCTGCAAAAGTATTGTGTAAGGGATGTCACATCTAAATCTGTTTTCAATGTTTTTGATATATTCGTCACTAAAAAAAAAAAAAGTTAAGATGTAATTATTATCTTAATCATTTATTTATTTAGCAAACCTGTCAAGTAAAATTTTTAGTGATCACATGACCGTGGATTGATGTCATTTTCTCAGTCACGTGGCCTTTGATCGCGACTGGACTACCAGTAGAAAGTTCGTCTGAACGAGAGGCACAACTGGTCTTTACAATTTTGGTCATCTAAAATGAACGGTTTAGAAGTAGACCTTACGTCACGTGACTTCCAGTTGTCCCACGTCGATGAAAAATAAAATGTCACATATTATACCTAACACGACGCCTTATTTGTATCTCTTGTCTCTTCTGGAATGGTGGCGAGTTTTCTTTTATAAATACAGATTTTCATTTTCGTTTAACTGGCTTTGATTAAGTTTCTTGATACATTTTATTCCTAAAATCTCAAACTATCTTTAGATGAAATTAATTAGAATAAATAAATTGCCTCATTCTTGTTGGTTGGTGGCTAATTAATGACTCGGTCGTTGTTCAGTTTTCACTTTCACCTGGAGGTTTTTATTTCGATAGGGAAAATTTTCTTCTTTTGTCCTTTTAATGGGAGATATTGATTTTGTTGTTTTGCTGTGAATTGAGATGTTTGAGAAGGATAATTGGGGCACAGATTTGTAGGCTTTTAATTGAAGATTAAAGAATTTTAATCTTGTGTCAATCGAAGTAATTAAGACGGGGTGTTTGCTTAGCATTATGTAAAGATAAAAAGCATCTGGTGTTTTCGTATGTTCGCCTGATGCTGAAGTGAAATAATATTTGGAATGTCGTTAGCTTCCTGGGAGACAGCACGCTCTGTGTATCACCGATAGAAATAAGTATATTAAGTGTATCCAGAAAGATATGGTATTTGGAAGCTGAAGCTCCCCCGATTTGGATATTTTGAAAAACATAGTATTCAAGTTAAAATAAGCTGCTTTGTGAAACGTTTGGTTCCCGGGTTTTTTTTTTTTTTTAATTATTATTATTGTATTTCCTTTCACCTCACTGACGTTCTAATGTAAACGATTTTTTTTTTTTAATTATTTTCCAAAAATGGCCTCCTCAAAAATTAAAATATGACTTAGAGATAGATAGGCGTTCATTGTGAATGAAATTGCATTTTCGTACGATAAAACGGAAAGTTACACTAATAGGAAAGTTATTCATCGCGTTATCAATATATTTGTAAATTTACTATGAAATGTATCCTAATAGTTTTAAAATGAAGACATTGGTGTCTCAAATGTATTTAATCTTGAAAGTAACTTTAATGCTTACATCTATAGTAAGATAAACGAAAATTCTTAAGTATTTATTACGTGTGCGTCGGATATCGAAATAAATCAAAGCCTCAATAAGGCTGGGGAAAGAAAGCAAAAACATTTTGCTCTACTTTAAGAAGCTGGATTAAACCAATTCGAAATTGTGGAGCTTTTGGCCCCCGAATATCTGCTTCCTTTGAAAGGATTTCACATACACACATTCATCTTATAATTCAATCGACGATATACAGAGCGTGCTATCTATTACGATATCATGGATTGTTAAGAGTCCGTTTCGTTTGGACGTATTTTATTTGTATGTTTCTGCCTCCAACATACTTTGTTCTAAAAATTCCTGTCCTCTGATTGGCAGAACACAAATTAAAAAAGTTTTGTTGTGTAACGAAAGAAAAGTGAATTGGGTTGGCATCCGTCGTCGTTCGTCCTTTTCTTGTTCAAGTGCAGTCGAATTGCTGAGAAATTCACGGATACTTAGTTCCGTCGGAAGGACTTTTTGTGTTCGCGCTGTTACACAAGATAATAGTAATGGATTAATAACGAAAGCGTTGGGAAAACAAAAAAAAATAGTTAAAAATAGTTAAAAGTAGTTGGTTGCTTTCAGTTATTTTTGGGTTACAAAATAGATTGATCTAATTACAAATCATATGTTCGCATGGGAGACAATTGAAAAATTTATTTGCCATACAAAGTTAAGACTGGTGAAGGCTCTTATAAGAAAAATCCTATTGATTACCTGTCGCAAAAAAAAAAAAAAAAAAAAAATATCAAAGGAACAAATTGCTTATCCAAAATAAATGAAAATTAGATCGACTTATATAAATAAACTAATGGTTTATTTTTTTTTATTTCGATCTTATCCTTGCAGCGTTATAGTTACGGTGGAAAGTTGGCACCGCAACTATCCCCGTATTCAGATTGGGGTAAAGGATATATTTTTCTTACGTTGAAAAGGTTGTCGATTGGGGGCTAGAGATTAGACCAGTGTTCTCCAATTCGGAGTCCGCCATGTGTTTGGTAATTGATATTTGAAGGCCCGTCATTTGGTTCTGTTTCATTTTGTTCAACCTAGAAAATACTGAAAATGATTCGGGACAGAATTCTACTGAATTCCGTATCAGACTGTTTAATAACACTGTCAAAATTACACATAGGAGATAGTTTTAAAAAAATACATCGGTAGTATGTAGCTAAGATGTGTTTCACTAATTTTGCTTTATCTTAGTTAAGGCCGCCGTAGGTCTCCCACGCTGTAATGCAGTGAAAATGTCTTCTTCAGAATTCATTTGAGATCACTTCAGTGACAAAGCTTTGCATAAAATGAGTAGATTGAAAACTATCCATAAATCATTATCAAGTAATTGCTTCTTTTTTTTTAAAACAAATGTTAATTGAAATTTGCTTGTGATTTTATTATTTTTTTTCAGTAAGAATTCAGTATTGAAATGGGCTCAGTAATATTCGTTTCCCCCACCAAGCAAGGAAAATGGATTCGGTTTGTCCCATTTTGTTGGCAGAGGTGTTGTGGGGGCTTCTTTTCCCCACCCTTGTTTTCACTCTCCCCTCTCTCGTTTTATTGGGTAAAATCCTAGGGTGGTAAATATTTGTTGAATGAATGATCTAATCCTGAACTCACTTAATTTGAACTGTTTGTTTCGTTTCTGGTATGCAAAGATAAACATCGGAAATCCTACTATATACCGTCCTCCTATTCGCTGGTAAAAACCCCTTTTGTTTATTTTCTACAAAGTACATGTTCCTCAAAAATCATCGTTTGTTATCATGTAGAAATTAAAATTGTGATTTTTATTTTATATTTAGGCTAAAAATTAAAGTAACACGACTTGAAAGTGAGGTTTTTTAAATCAGTCAATGCTTTTATAACTTAATAATAACTTTAGAACTGCTGGAGGGTCTTCTTCAAACTTGGATGCATATTATAGGATTAGGAACAATCTAACTGCTGTATTTGAAATCGTTTCTAAATGGGTTCTTGAGGAAAATTAGCGCGAGAAGGCAGCAAAAATTCCAGTAAAAAAAATTAAAATGTGAACCCTGGATTTCTATTCTATTTCTGTAAATTTCATTTGTCTTAGATAGTGAATATTAAATCCTTTTATTAATCCGTTGCACGTGGTTACTAAAACGATTAAAGTTAATGATCTACATAACTTAAATAAATGCTGATTTTTATTTATTTATTTTATCTCTTTTCCAGCAAAAAAATGGAAATACAGACTTAGCCTTTTCGTTTTTGTAGTTTTCGCGACTTAAAAAAAAAAAGGAGGAGACCTTAAAGAAATTTTGAGAAGTAATATTGTAGGAATGTAAGTTGTTCGTCTATAAATAAAATTCCAACTTGGGAAATGTAATCAACATGCAATAGAGAAGTAACGTGTAAATTAACAAGCATGTACGCCAGTGATGTAAATGATACTTTTATTTTATTTTTTTAATCCAAAGTTGACGTCAGAGTTCTTTACGAAAGGACTGGGAGAATGTTAGGCCTGCAGCGTTAAGACTTTCTCAAAAATGAAGTGATAGTAATAAAATAGAAGAATGACATTGCTCACTTAAATATCAGTTCCACAGCTGTCTCAGGAATTAAGTCCGCGCTTCTGATGCTAGTTATGTTTCATCGCCGGATGTTCCGAATGACAGAGCTGTGATTTTTGTTATAGTTATGAAGAGCCCATATTTTCATGAAATTTCATAGCTTTTTCATTACCTTCAGTTCTATTTTAAAAATTATTTTTTTTTTTAATATTTTAGTTTTTTTATATTTTTATTTAAAAAAAAAAAAGGATATATCAGTTCTTTTTTTTTTTTCCCAATTGCTTGCAAATATCTTAAGATTGAAATTTCAGGTCAAAAGAATCCGGATATAATTATTATAAATATATTCCATAAATTTTATTGAGTTAACTTTAAAACAATTAAACAAAAAAAATATAGTTGTAAATTAGAAATTATGCCATTTATCATCTAAAGATAATATTTTGAATTCTTCCAATTTTTGAAATTTACTGGAGACAGGAGGTTAAAATGTTACTTATAAGAATTATTTGATTAATTTTATAGATATTGATTAAAATAGAAATAAAGTTACTTATAAATCACTTACAGCGATCCCTGTGTTAGAGAAGCATTACCCTGTATTATTTCGATATCGTCGCTTAATTTCCCTGGATTGAATTTCGTATGTGGACTCCATTGATTCTCTGTGTGTACATAAAGGAACACATTGATGTCGTAAACTTTGCCGTAAATTATCCTCACACAAACGTTTATATACTAATTCACAGGATATATTTCTTCTTCGTTGATCATTACGGAAAACCATCATAAATTTTTTTCCCCCATAGGCATAGTTTTTTGCTTTTTGTTGCAAATGTTTCTTTTTCGTGCGTTCTCCCTACAATTTATCCATCGCCGTCACATCACGTACTATCAGTAGTTTATTGTCAACAATTCACATTGAATCGTTTTAAGCAATTCTTAGTTTTCGCAGCTTTGAATAAATAATAGGTCTATTGTTTTGATTCTTTAGTTTCATGTAGGCAGTTTTTTGCTTTTGTTTTTTGTTAAAAATTTTACAATTTTTTTTTGAAATGTTAAAATTTTGTAAACTCAAAATAATTTGATTCAAGTCAAATTTTTTTTTCCCACTCCGATTTGAATTCAGCATGTGTAGTGGGTTTTTTTTTGGTTGGGGAGGAGGAGGGGGGAGGGAGGGAGATCCTCAGTTATTTGAACATTTAATTTTTATTGTAGTATGTCTCTGACTGCTATTAGGAAGGCTGACCATGAGATGGACGAATGTTTTCTCACGATGGTCCAAAGAACCCTGCTGAAACGGGGGACTGGAAACGTTGTAGATTCAGTGGAGCATCCCGGCGTACTGCCTCTGAACGGTTTCATAAATGCTACCACTCTGGTTCCGTGTTCACGAGACGCAGTGTAAATATATTTTCAAACATACTATTCTCTGGACTTTGTGAAATGAAAAATCGAATGTTTATTTATTTATTTATTAAATTTCGCCGAACATATGTGGCATCTTTTATACCGAACTAGCAATATTGCATTATATTAATATCAATATAGATGTCAATAACGTCAAAATATTTGAACTGCTATCAGATATTTTCCCGAATATTTTTAATTATTTAATAATTAAATAACTGTTATGCTTAGCGACTCATTTGGGAGCTATTGTGACAGCGAAATCGGTAGCTATTGAGTTTGTCCTTTCCGTCCGTCCGTGTCTGTCCACCCCTAACAACTCCTGAACGGAAGGTCGGATCGACAAACGGATTTCACCATCGTGTTCAGAGGCCCAAACAACTTAGGAATGGGTTATTTTCAGGGACCGTTGGCCGCTCTTCCCCCTCCCAATATTAGAGATTTTTGGCATTTCTTTTATTTGGATTTCCGCTATTGGTTTAAATGTTAGAAAAATGCAACCATCTTATTTCAGTTGTCAGCTACAGCTTGATCAGTAAAGTCGGACTCATATGTTGAAGAATATCGGTCCGTTTAGCTATTGGTTTTTTTTTTTTTTCCTTTTCCTAACTTTTTATTTTTTCTTACATCAATGTATTTTTGTATTATTATTATTATTATTATTATTTTGGGTCGTGCTTAAATTTTGTAGGACAAAATTATAGTCACTTGTTCTTTAATGTTTTTACTTCTAAAGTTAAAAATAGAAAGAGAATAAAATATTTATTTCAATTTTTTTTTTCTTTTTCGGTTGACTTTTTAAATTTGTTTTCGTCATAAGCATTGAATTCGTGCAAAACAATTTTAGATTTGGAGCTATGTATGGATTTGTCCTTGACACCTTGTATAAGTTTTAATTTTAAGTTTTGTGGATATGTAGTTTTTCCATTTCCCTAAGTATATACACTGCTCTTGGTGAAGGCGTTCTGTGATGTTAGGAAGGGACGGACATGGAAGTGCAGTTTTGTGGTACCAGGAAGTGTAAGGTGCAAGGGAAGGAGTTGGATGGTGCTCTTGTTTTTTTTTTTTCTTTTAAACTTGAGAAACAACATTGATGACCACAACTGGTTTTACGATAGCAGGTTTGCTGGCAGTTGAAAGGGTCACCAACGACTACTGTTATTATAATTTGTTTTTATATTTTAACCTTTACTGATCTGTGATGTGTGCAAAGTGTTAAGAGGAATTTTGAGAACATTTTATTTATCCGATGCCGGTGGTTTTAAGATTTAGTTGTTTTTCATTAGATAAGCTGATTTTATTTATCCTATCTAATGAAAAAGGCGGCCATTATTAATGATTAATATAATGAAAATAAAGATAAAGTTGCTTGCACTTTGCATTAGAAATGGCTTCCAGTAAGTGAGGCTTTAATCGAAATTATTGAGTGACTTAAAGCTGTTTACAAAGTAAAAAGCAAAAAAATGCAAAGAAATTTAACGTGCTGTGGAAATGATTAACTAAAAAAAAAGGAAAAGCAGCACCTGAATAAAAGGAGAAATTGCCTTTCTGATTAGATTATGGGAAGGAATTGGGAACGGCCGTTTCGTCCTTCTACGGACTCATCAGCCCAATCCCCGCCTTCCCTTAACAAAATCAGAAAGGCAAGGTCTTGTTGGTAAAAGTCACCGCCGTCCCGGCCATGACCCCACCAACAATAAAAGGCAAGAAAATTAATTTTCTTGCCTTTTATTGTTGGTGGGGTCATGGCCGGGACGGCGGTGACTTTTACCAACAAGACCTTGCCTTTCTGATTTTGTTAAGGGAAGGCGGGGATTGGGCTGATGAGTCCGTAGAAGGACGAAACGGCCGTTCCCAATTCCTTCCCATAATCTAATCAGAAAGGCAATTTCTCCTTTTATTCAGGTGCTGCTTTTCCTTTTTTTTAGTTAAAGCTGTTTTGTTTACAAAACTTCATCAAATCATCACGGGACAATCAAAAGAGATCTTTAAAAAAAAAAAAAAAAAAAAAAAAAAAGCCGGGCTTAGAGTAGACTCGCTTATAATCACTTCCAAAAATTTTCATAATAAATGTACATACATGTTAAGATTAAATATATTTAAAAGTGACTAATGCTACGACGCTGTAAGGATTATTAGAAAGTACAAATTTTTGTTTCGGTTTCAGAACTAATGGCGCTTCTGTTACGGCGTTTCCTTATGGCTTTTTCCTAAGTTTTTAAAAACAAATGATTCTTATAAAATTTACAGTTTTAAGGATTGGAATTGTGATTATGCACCTATATGTGGATTTCTATAGGGTTTCTATGCAAAATTTCATATTACTAGCTACTGTAGATTTTGAATAAAACGGTTCACAAAGTGTGAACTAGTTGGGAATGGAGAGACTCCCTTCTCTCGTTTAAATTTTTTTTTCTTAAAGTTAACTATGCAGTTACTTGTGATTTTTAAAAAAAATTCTAGTGAATTAAAAAAAAAATATTTATTTATAACATTTCCTTTGTTATTTTTCGATTGGAATCCTCGCGTACACCAGAAGGACCGCCTAGAAGGTCAGAAGATATGAAAAACAATATTCAGTTTCATTTAAGCCTCACTAATCAGTTCTAATGTTTCAGTTCATAGTGACATTGTAAAAATGTTTGTAATTATAAGATTTCGTTGATCAAAGACTATATTGCTGTTTCTGAAGATACTTCAGGTTTAGTTTAAAATATGTTTGTTGTTTTGATTTTTTTTTTTTTCAAATCGCGCAAACTTTCTTTAAAATATTTTTAATCTAGACTATATTATAATTTATAAATATACGGATACTTTTGCTGTTTTGTGATTTGTAAGTATTCAAGTTTTCCTTTACTGAAAATTACTTTTAGTCCTGTTATTGAGAGCACGTGCAAATAACTATGCATTACCAAATGAGGGTAATAGGCGTTATTATGCACTGATAAGAAAGTTATTTAATTTTTTTTTCCCCAGAACAAAAGATGTAAAAAATAAATTTTCTGTAAAGGCCTTCTATTTAACGAAACACAAAAACCAGATTGTTATGCATTAATAAGCATACCAGGAATTATTGATTCCATTTATTTTTATAGTGTTTTCGAAAAAGAAAATCAGATTTTACAACCCACATATTCTTCAGAACACATTTTGCAAAAAAAAAAAATGTTGTATTTCGTATTTCTTTGGCTAGTGTCTGTTAAGTTATAAAAATTAGTTGGGGGAAGGAAGGGAAACAAAAAAAAAAAAAAGGTTGAAGGTAGTGTGTAGTCAATTATGAGGACGTGGTAGAAAGAAAATGGATGGTTTGGCTTTGTATTGATTTCCATGTATTATTCAGCAGTGGTTTCGATTGGCTTTCTATAGGAAGATGGCAGGTGGCGCTTCTTTTTTTTTTTTTTGAGTTACGAGTTGTTGAAAGGGATGTAAATTTAGCGTTTCTTCTCGGAATTAAGACGACGGAGCTCTTTATTTGGACGAATTGAAGGAGGCTTTGGTTGGTCTTTGGGTTCGTCTCTGGTTATTATAGACTCAACAGTTAGTTTTTAAAGTTAGTCCTAGTGTTAAGAAAATGACTGACTAGTGCGCGAAACTAAATCACGTACATAAAGATAGCAAAGATATAAAGGTCGTCCTGTTAATAAGAGTCCGTTATTTAATACGGAGGCTTTGAACCTAGAATTGGCTTGATTTGTTATAAAGGAATTGGGAGTCCATCGATGGTAGGTTATGTGGAAGATGGGATGAGGAGCGAGCGCTGGAGGTTTGTTTGATTTAAAATTGATTGACAAGTTGGAATTTCCACTGCCTTTGATACCAAGAAAGAAAAAGCCTTTGTTTGACATGGAGTTGGGTGACTAAAAGAAAAAAAAAAAAAAAAAAAAAACCTACCCCCCCCCCCCAGGTTTACAAAAAAAAAAAAAAAAAAAAAAATTGAGTTCCCTAATTATCCCACAGGAGTTTTGGATTTGGTATCGAATTCACTGCCAAGTTTGCCGAAAGATGTTTAGAAAATTAAGGTTTTTACATTTTTGAGACTCGAGTCTTCATTAGATCAATATTTAATAGGTATTAATTTCTACTATCTTCTTAAAAAGTAAAAACAATGAAAGGAGTCGCTGAATTGTTCAGATTTGTTCTATTTCTTGCCCTTCCATGAGTGGACAGTTTGAAAATTTACTTTTATTATTGATTACTAATATCGTGATTAATGTATGATCACGAAAAACATTAATTGTTCTATTTTTAAATCTATTTTGATGCGTTTAGTTAATACTTTTTCTTTATGTCGCAAATGAATCCTAACGAATTAGTTAGATCAGTAGTAATAATCAATTTGGAATATATATAGATGAGACTGGAGTTTCGTCAAGTGTAGCTAAAACCTTCATAACTATCAAAAAGGATATTGTACTGATCCTCCATCTTTATCATGAGAATTATTTATCATTTATTTGCTCAAAATATAGATGTAAAAAATAAATGAACAAATAAAAGTTTTCCGGCGAGTGTTAGAAATTCTAATTTTGTTGCGGTTCAAAATAGGGTGGGTTAAGCGAGACACTTTGATGGCGTAAGGTAACATTAGTGAATGTGTTTTCTATATTTTAAAAGAAAAAATAAAGGGAATGTTTAATTGAAACTCTTTTTAGTGTAAATGGAAGAATGTATGTTTGTTAATTATGCATTTGGTCTCTGTGAGAGCCGCCAAACTTCTTTGTTACATATTTTGGAAGGTCTCTCGACGATGTCAGCTGAACCGAAATAGGATTTCTCTTTAATGTCACTCGCGTTTAAAAAAAATTATATTTTTTCTTGAGAATTTGTCGGATTTTGCAAAAGCCGGAATGTCAGACCTACAATGAAGGGAACCTTGGGTATCACAGTATTTCGTTATCATTCGTATCTGTTGAACTGGCCATTTGTTTACAAGCTGGCTGATAAGTGCTAGCAAGTGGGAAACAGTCGGCCGGCGTTCCTTTACAAACAACTCGATTTGTTTCATACGAAGAATGTAAAATGCCATAAAAAAAACTATCGGTAAAACCGAGAACAGATTTAGTTTGCTTTTTTTTTTTGCTCCATTCTTTAGAATGTAAGTAGTATGTTGACAATTTGATATCGTTGTTGTTAGTCTGGAAATGAAGGTAAACAGGAAACATTGTTGTGATAGTCTCGTGTGTTTGCAGTTACATATACAAAGGAAATAGCCACAGCTAACATTCAAAATCTGATTCCATCAGGTTTCTGCAGACGATTTAATAACAGTATTGTTCAACGCGGAAGGATAATTTCAACAATCAGATTCCAAAACTGAAATTAGCCTATAATAAAATCACCAACTATTAAAACACACGTACAATTAATACAACACGACGTACGTTTCGAACCCCCCTCTTGTCTGGATTCTTTTTCAAGTGTGGCCCCCTCTCCTGTTCCTCTATTGGATTTAAATTAATCCTCTATTGGATTCGTTAGTGCGTCTAAAACAATGGTCAATCTAAAAAGGAAATGGACCTCCATGTAAATTAGTCTAGTTTACGACAGGCACACAATTGAAAGGAACAAAATAACTTTTTTTTTTTTTCCATAAAATAAGTTAATGATTGTTTGCCGACCAATTTAAAAACTCAAATACTCAATAAATAATTTCATTTACTATGTTACCGCCATTCTCAAGAGAAATTAAAGGCTCTGTATGATCCTGATGTAGTTAGTTGTATTTGAATTTGTTTATTTATTTTTTGTGAAATTTTGGAAATTTATATTACTTTTGAAAGAATACAATAAATACATATTCTTGGAAGGAGTCTTGATCGTTGACAGTGAATTCATTAGATCTTACCACCAATGAGGCGTATCAGAATCATAACAATTTTTTTTTTATCCTGATGGAGAGGAGAAAGTGTTTTACGATAATCCATTAAAACAAAGCGAGGCAGTCCAATAAACTTTTTTTTTGTGAATTTGTAATTAATGAATTCTGAAGTCTTGGTGTATATTTTGAATTTCTCTTCCTTTTGAATTTGAGTAGTTGTTGAGGGAAAATAAGGGTTACTAAACAATCCTTAATAAAGTTTTTTTTTTTTTTTTTTTTTAATGTTTTGATAAAATGTCTTAATTGCTTTTAAAAACTTTCAAAATTGGATGCGTTCACTTTGGTGACTGAGGAGAGAACTGTGATCTTATGAAGATGGAAGAAACCATAATAAAATGTTGACCAATCACAGCCTCGCATTATCCCCCAGTTCTGGGATCCTTTTTCTCACCATTTTGATTTGATGAAAAGGAAGACAGACTCAGAACTGAGTTCTTAAATCTTTTTTGTTTACTTGAACGTTTGCCCGTAGGAATAAAACAAAAACTGATTTACCCAAGATGTCTTTTGAAGACACGTCGCCACTTCCCGCCAAGAGAGGAGAGGGGTAGGGATGGATGGAAAAGCCATGGTAAGCAGCTGTTTTGTACGTCCCTTCCTCCTCCTCCTCCAATTCATTTACATTTTTGCCAAAGCAATGCAGGTGCAAAACGGCCATCATCAATAAATAAAGTGATCCGAACGATGGCGGTGCCTTCATGTGTGGATGGGTTATTTATTAGGGTTTCGTCGAAGCAACTCGGTTGGTTAGGAGTCCATTAGGTTTTTGTCGGTGCCAAATGGATCAAAGAATGGTTTTACCACGAAGCGCTTCAAGGTTGACAAAGGAACGAACCTGTTAGGCCTACGGTTGATTTAATGGATATTAGCTTCAAAGGGGAAATACAGATGTTTCCTTCTTATTGGTAATGATCCGATATCATCCGAGAGATAGAATTAAATAATAATAATAATCCCCTAAAAAAAACAACAACGAAGTTTCATAATTTATTTACTTTTAATTATCTAAATCATCGTATCTAACAACGCACAGCGGGACAGCTAAAAGGAGTAATTCCTTACAACAATGAAACATTAAAAGAAATAAGATAATAATCCATTCCAGCGTTTTTCTGAGAGACTTTAGGTTCGCCTTCTCATGCTAATTTCTCTGTATGAACCCATTTGCAAAAGATTTCAAATGTAAAAAAGTTAGGTAGTCTGTGGTCCTCGAATAGGCATATCAAGTTTCAAGACCAGCATTTGTAAAGTTATTGAGATGGGATGTCAAACAAAAACACACACTGACTTGGTTTGATGAACATCCACTTATCTATTGCAAATAAGCTAAAGTGAAATTATTAATTTTTTTTTTTTTTTTTTTTATTGTAGAGTATTACAAATTTGGTGTATAACGCCCCCACCCCACCCAATTATCGGGGGAGGGTGGGAACGGTTTATAACGAAAAGATTTTAAAATGTAATTTTAAGTCGAAAACTATGCACCCTAGGAAGCTGAAAGTTAAGAGAAGTTTAGGCTACCAAAACAGAGAGACTTAAGTATCCGACCAATTGGAAAGGAATCAACAGAAAGAAACTACTTAATTTACTGCAAGAAACTACTTAATTTGCTGCTTTTAAAAAGTGCAGTAGTTAGAAGGAGGCTTAGCAAGCAGAAATTGTAATAGCTTGAATACGATATGCCTTTTGATTTTGATAGAAACTAGTCGGCTACCCGTCGCTTCGCTCCGGAAGCCTCGCGTATGTAACGGAAAACAATTTGTTATTTATTAAAAAAACACACACACACAAATTACATCAAGTAAAATAAAACTAAAATTTTTTTAGTTTTTTTTTATTTTAATTTTTGATGTATATATTCTCTCAATTCACGACTGCTTTTAGAATCAGCGTGTGAATCATATATCTGTGATATATTTTTATTTTTTATAGAGATTAGAATGTAATCCTTGTGGTAAAATGCCTAAGACGTCTAACTTCGGAGCAGAAGGTTGCATGTTGGATTCCAGTAGTAACTGGTAGAAATTATTTCTATTTTTGTAAATTACAATAATTGCACCAGACCGAAAGAGAAATAAAAGATTTTCGTAATATAGATACAATTTTCAGTCGCTTTTGAGCTACAAATAGTGAGCTTTCAGTATTCTACTTAATTGAAATAGTGCTTCTTTCTTTCTTGAGTCTCTTTTTTTTATTTCCATTGATACTTTACAGTGGTTTTTGAGTTAGAAATAGTGATTGTTTTTGAGTAACGAATAGCGATTTTTCAGTATTCTACCTAATAGAAATAGTGATTATTTTTTTTTCTGTTCTTTTTTATCCAATTCCAATTGATACTTTTCAGTGGTTTTTGAGTTACAAATAGTGAAAATTATCTATATCTATTAGCTAGGCCATCAGATTGTTCGATATAGATATTTGAAGAAGAGATTTCAGATGGACGTTAGTTGATATAGATGATAAATGAAGATCATAGCTTGTATACGAAATTCTTCGCAACAAATTGATTGTGAGTATTCTTTAGAGTGAAGATAATCAAATTCTGTTGAATTGTGACTCAAAGACCTAAAGTTGTATGTGAGTTAAGACAACGTTTTCCAATTATATGGCAACTTTATTTAGAGTTTGTCCTTGAGCTTTATTGATAAACATCGCATAAGAAGGTCTGATCGGAAATTTTCTTGTGAAAGTGAATGGAAGTAGATTACCGCATGGTTCCATAGACATCCTATGAATGAAAACAAAATCTCCTTTGTGAGTTCTGTTATAATTTCGGTTTCTATGAGATCATTATCGAATGAACAGCATTTAAGTTGAGTTCCATTGCAGTATGCAAACTTGGGATTGATGTTTCGCAACATTATTATTGGAGATCCAATCTTCAATGACAAACTATGTTGAGGAATTCTGCTGAGATTCAATGCGTTCAGACACTTGGGCATATAGAGATGTTCGTGTGATGGATTATCAGAAGTGTCAATTTTATTCGCACTTGTATGCTCTGTAGTCTCTCCTTGTATTCTTAGACTTATCATTCGATTGATGTTATCGACACTCTCGTTCATCTCGTTTATCCAATTCCAATTGATACTTTTCAGTGGTTTTTAAGTTACAAATACTGATTTCTCAGTATTCTACCTAATGACGTACTGCGTCTTTCTTTTTTGACTTTCTTTTTAATTACAATTGTTACTTTTCAGTCAAAGTCAGTTCAGTTTCGACAGATAAGTCAAAAAAACAATACGAAGAGAGTTGAAGTTCCCTTGGCCTAATGGGTAAGATGTCTGACTTCGGATCAGAACGTTGCAGGTTCGATTCCTGTCGCGGATGTTTCATTGAAAAAATTCTTTCTATTTTTCATTCTCACAGAAAACTGCGCCGGACAGACACACAGACAGAGAAATAAAAGATTTTAGTAATATAGATTGGACCCACAATCTGAACATACTAATTTTAATCTATAAATCGCGACAACTATGCAGAAAAGCTGAACATTTATTTATTTATTTATTTATTTATTTATTTATTTATTTATTTATATAAAAACGTTATTTCCCCATCCTTGATTACAATTCTAAAATATTTTTGAATTTAAAATATTCACTAATAATTTTTTTAGTTGATTTTGGTCTTCCTGTTTATTTATTTATAGTTTCCTTTATATGGTTATGGAGGAAATGCAAATACTTTTTCCAAGTAAAATCCTAGCTATACACAGAGCATCAGTGAGTTTGTCTCAATTTAGTTAGTTCTTGAAAGCGCTAAATAATTCCGAGTAATTTGCACAAAGAACAGGAAAACCTTTGAGGAAGTAGCTTTTCGTTGGGAGGATATTTATTTATTTTTTTGTCTCCTTCCACTGAGATATGTTGGAATCCATCAGCAAAATTTAAAGCAGGACTTTTCTAAACTGAACTTGTAAATTGTAGTGATAGGTTGACATTAATGCATTATTAATCTACTATTCTTGACGTCTCCGATTTTCTGTTTACCATTATTATGTGGCTAATAATTCAAATACAGTAAAATCCCGGTTAACCGAACTAAAGAGGGGGGGGGAGGCCGTTTCGGATAACAATTTTTTCGGTTAAGCCATGAACATCTAATACAGCTACAGCATTTTATATTGTATTTTTACAGTGCGTATTTTTGAAAGGTTTTGACGGTCAAACGAATTCAAAAATCTATTTATATGCTACACTTATGTTCTACTAAAGTTAAAATTACATGTTTAGAATTACAGTTGGCTACATCAATATCCAGTATGCTGTACTTAATAGTTTGTAGCATATGAATTACTCATTTAAAAAACTCAGTACAGTATTATTGTTTGGATTTGCGGTTTTCGGAAGCGTTTCGGATAACCCGGGTTTCGGTTGACCCCAGTTCGTTTAACCGGGGTTTTACTGTAGTTCATTAAAGTTTTGTAACACTCTGTAATAATAGCTTTGCGTTAGGAGCAACCACCTATTAACTCGTTGGTCTACATGTTTCTCTGCAGTCGTAGACTATTTTGAATAGGTTCCTCAAGGTGTTGTACATCCTCCCTCCATGCGTAGTTCGACTCATGTCCGCTGCAGCAACTCCATCAGTTCACGCTCATTCCACGGGTAGCATCGAATTCGGTTACAGTCAGCGGAGTGGGACGAAAGCAACTTAGTGAATTCCTTGTGATTTCTCCAACCATTTTGCAGTCGTTAGAGCCGGAAGATAAGGTGCCTCGTCCTGTTAAAAGATGGCATTATGATCGGGGAAGACCTTTTGCAGATATAGAGGGAGATGGTCGGCAAACAGGTCCCTGTAGCATTCACCAGTCGGTATTTGTGGATGATAAACAACTGGTCTTAAGGCATGCCAGGAAAAAGCTCCCCATACCAGAACACTTCCTCCAACGGCATGCTGAACCCCTTCTGTGCGACCAGTGCTTAGGACCTAAATATTGTTAACGCCAAATGCGAACCCGGCCATCAGCATGGCTCAGCAGGAAACGGGACTCTTCACTCCAGTCGTCCTTCTTCCAGCTGTTGAAGGTCCATTGGCGATGTTCTCCAATCCATTCAAGGCATTGCGATGCCTTGGCTTTCATTATGAGTATCTTCGTTGGTCTCAGGCTGTGGAATCCCAGGCGAAACAAGATACGGCGCATGATGCCTATGGAAATAATTGAACTGCACCACTGCTGTACTCGTGGGTGAGTTGTGACTGCTGTACGTCGTTGCTGAGAAACCAGTCGTGAACTTTGCGAGGCTGACCAACGTGTGAGCCCTCCTATCTATTCAGGATTAATCTAGTCCTGTGTGGCTGTTCTCCAAAATAACTGGCATCTGCTCTCCAGGACCCATCTGCCTGCCCGCGGTCACATTGGCTTACATCGCCACGTTTCCCCATCACTGGTTGGTTACGGAAGAGGAAGAGGTGCGCTTATAAAGACCGCATGTGACATTGATATCACGTTTAGAATATTGCTCCGAAGATGGAAATCGGGTTGTGTTCCTAATGCAAAGCTAACTGAAGTATATATCACTTGCAAATGTGTGCGAAAATCAAATAACACATTGTATGTGAAAAAAAAAATACAGTACTACCTCTATGCACAGACTGAACGAAAAGATGGCGCCGAGTCGATTGAGTAAAAAAAAAACAGCAAAAGCTTTGTGTGAATGATTGTGGAGATGCGACGAAATTGGTCGAAAAGCATGTATTTTGAAAAGTACAGGGTCTTTCAAAATGATTCATGTGATTTCTTAAGATGATACCGTATATTACATGAAACAGAACTCTGAGTTTACGAATGTAACCACGAGATGGCTCCACGCAACACGTGATACTTTCATTGTGACCAATTCCTAACCGTTGGTCATTTATAAGGAAAGGGACTTACATTCTAACAAAATTAGTTTATGTATATAAGTCCCTTTCTTTGTCACTTATAACGTCCTCTGCCGGACGAAACCGTTTTGATTTGTGTTCTTCATATATTTTATAAAGTTTTAATATATTATTTCTTTCTTAAATGTATGTCGTTTTTATTATTCAATACTCATATTAGTTACATTTTCACACGTTAAACCTCTTAACAAAATTCCTTGGACATAAATGCGCATGTCAAGATTTAGGAAAAATCAGTCACTGGTTCAAAATTTGTTAAGAAAGAAAAGGAAACATGACGATCTTATAATAACGCCTTGCTTTAGGTTGGGAAAAATCAGTCCAAACTTATTAAAAATCCTATCAAGTAATGCTTTGTAAGGTAGCAAAATGCTTTTAAATGCAGTGTCAGAGTTTTAAACATTACCGGAATCATTTTAACGTATCTTGTCACGGATGATTGTCACCTTATTTTTATAATTTTTCCTTTGGTAGTTTAAGAATTTCTCTTCAAGTTCACAATGCTAAGAAATTGAGACTCCTCAGAAATTTTCCCAATGTTCATTTTTTTGAACAAATAGACTTTAAATGAAATGTTGTGGTCGATGGCGCCATCTTTTGGTCTGTTTGGGAAATAATGTGTGGTTTTTGTTTTGTTTTTCTGTTCAGCCTTATTTTTCTCAGAAACAAAATCGTAATAAAAAAAACAGATTACAACTATGGGTTTCTGTAAGGAAGAATTTATCGAGAATCTTTTTTTGTTTTGTACACGCAGCTGATATATATTGTTTATTAGTTTTTTGATTTAATAATTATTAACTTATAAGCAAGCAAGCAAGTCGAATAAGATTGAGGTAATAATTCTGAGGGTTTTTTTTTATTATTTATTTGTCCAATGCTTTTTTAGTTTCCCCTCCGTGGATCTGTTGCTGATCGACAGTTCAGATAAACATGATAACTTTTTGATTCGGATTCCGGATAAGGCGAAGGCTTCGTTATCAAAAGCAACAGGAAGTCGTATTTGCCCTCAAAAACAGCATCCGGAAGTTTAAAATGCGTCCCCAGTTCCCATTCAGAGTACAACCACCCTTAGCTACTTCACCGAAATTTTAATGTTTTTGTATTTGATTGGGGGTTTTTATAGGCGAATTATTATTTCAATGCATCTTGTCGATATAAATGAATTAAAATCCATGGAATCGATTTTCATGAAACTTGTTAGGATAAAAGATAAGTACATGGACCAATCTCAAATTTCTTTGCAATTCTTTGAAGTTAAAGAACTATTCTTGAAAACAGATATTTTAATAAGCCATAACTGCTGCTGACAGATTTTGCGATGGAATAAAAATCTCTGGCTTCAAATGAATCAGAATTTTATAAAAACGGCTAATTGTGCCAAATAAATGCAACTGTTTACGGTGCAACTTCTTCTATTTTAATTTCGTGTTAGTTCGTTTAATTCCGGAGGGGAAGCGATCGAGTGATAGATTGTTTATCCTTAATTTCTTTTCTTTTGAACTGTTATTGATTAATCAATGCTTCGTTTTCTCTGACTGGATTCATATTTCAAAGAATCGCATTTAAAATAGGATTTGGCAATAACAGTAAGATACTTTTTCCCGTCTTTATTTGCAATAAAAGATAAAAAAATCCGTCTTTGTTTGCTTTATTAAAGACTAATTCGTCCTAAGACTGGTGTTAAAAATTCACTTGTTCTCTTATTTTTTTTGTTTTTTATTTTGTTGATCGTTTTCGAAGTGAGAGGATTAACGGAGGTGAAAATAAATAGCGAAGGTTTTCCTGCTTCTGACGCCATTCCAGTCGGAGGTTGCCATGGCACCTGTAGCTATGGCAACGGAGAAAGCAGGTTGAGGGACCGGAGGCCTTCCCCGTCTGTGGTTGGGTGGAAAAGTGGACGAGTTCAGTCGACAGAAAAAGAAAGGGGGAGGAAGTAAATATTTGGTAGGCCTAAAATGAAACGCTTGAAGCGCTTGCAGTAACTTTAACATTCAGTCAAGCAGTAATGATGACTTATAAAAGATTCAGTATTTTGTAAGAACACACTTAGTTTTTATTTCATGTTTTATTTATATATTTATTTTTAATTCTAAAAAGAAAAGATTTAAAATCTTGAAGAAAAAAAAAATAAAAAATGATTAAATGAAGAAAGGCGAGAAAATGTGGGAGAGGGGATATCAGTAAATCGTATGAATGACTAGTGTTGAAGCAAAAGTAGAGAGAAAACAGTAGCCTTGACAGGGATTTGAACTTGCAAGCGCATAGATCATCGTCGTTATGAAACTCATTCGTTGACTTGAATAAAATACCCCCCCCCCCCCCCCCCAACACTAGAATAAATAAAACAAGAGAAACTTAATTTAAGATATTTATTTATTGGCGGGAATGAGACAAACGCATGTTCTTATTGTGAAATATAATTAGGAAACGAAAGACAATAAGAAAAACCTGAACGAAAATAGGTAAAATAGTTAATAGAAATAATTAGAGAAAGAAATACAGAAAAAAATCACAGCTGGACAGTAAATATGCCTTCGCACACTGAGCCAACACTGTCCAGTTGTCATTTTTTTTTCTCTATTTATGGATTATTATTACGGACGTTAAATCTTGCTTTTCATTGATAGGAACAATGTTATTATTTCAGTAACACCTAGATGTGAATGAATACGGTTTAGGGAATGGGTCTTCGTAATGTTGATTGTGGAGGAATGAATCATTGCGAAGGATGACGTCATATAGTAGCGCCATGTGTGTAAGGAGGTGTGGGAGGGGGGTGTTTTTAGTCATCGCTGCTGACGAATTATTTTTCCTGGTTCCATTTTTCGAAGACGTTTGTTTACAGGCATTCGCCGAATTGAATCAGGATGATTTTGTTTCCTTGAATTTAGACAGCAAAGTTTTGAAAGTGTACGCAGGTTCCCCCCCCCCCCCCCCCCCCCCAAGTCTTTTAATATTTATAGAATGGGAGTTGATATCATGTTAAAACAACAATTTTAAAGAAAGGTCAATCAATGCCTAAGTTTATTAAGTGATAGCCTATAACAGCTGTTTCGGACTTGTTACCGATCATCAGCCGGGATTAAGATTTGGCATAGAGCCCTTTAAGGTTCCGCAGTTTATATATATAAATGGGTAATTTCAAAGAATACATGAAATCCGTTAAAAATTATCTTTAATAATTTTTTGTCTAATAAATATTTCGAGTTAATAGAAAATGTGCAAAGTATTTTTGAAAATTAAAAAAAAAAACTAGGTAACTTTTTTTGAGGGGTACGTTTCAGTTTCTTTTATATCGAGTTAAAATATTTTCTGAATGCTTAAAATTTCTGACCCACATTGTAGATAAAAAATTTTTATGTTGCGTGAGTTGTTGTTTTTTGCTGAGAAGGTGGAACAGGATTTGATTTGCTGTGAATTAGAATCGGAATATGTAATCACAAAAAAACCACACCATTCATGTTGAATGGTGGAAACAGTAACGCAAAGACAATGATAGTTTCAATAAAAATTAATTTAAAATTAAAGAATTTTAATTTAATTCTTTTTTTTTTTTTTTTTCTTTTTATCCTTTAGGGATATTTTTAAAAATCACAGTAGCATCTAGATGTAGCTTTTCTACTTGTGACTTCTCGTACTCCTTGTTTTCGAATCATCCGATATACTTTTATTATACATTTTAACACATTGTGGTTGGTCCTAGGCTTCTTTGTTGTATAATTATAGATAGGGTTTTGTGATAGATGGGAGTGAGAAAGGGAAGCAAGGCCATCGAAGCCTTAGTTTTTTTTCCTTTGTTATTTAACGACGTTGAAAACCTGTTGCGTGATCTGATCGGAAAGAGGTCGTTCCACTGCTGGGTTTTTGCAGATTGAGGCAACGAAATTGAGCGTCACGAGTCAAATGTTTCTGTTTTGGATACTGAAGGAATCGCAGTTGATTGGAAGTCGCCTAACAAAGCTTCCATTCATCCTTTGCTTTCCCTACCCCGAGTGGATTTATAGATCGAGTCTTCGTTTCACATAATGTATCTCCTAAAAATATTACTCGGAATCTAAATAAATAATTACGACCAGTATCACTAAAGAGCGCTATTGTAGAGATAGAATTATTTTACATTTTGTCAACTGCAGAGAAGCAAATATTTGAGGATTCTTAGCAACATATTTAGTACCTCCTTCAATAAATTCATCTCAAGTCGGCAGTGAATGAGAAAAATGAAAAACGGAAATTTGTTTGTTTTCCAAATGGAGATTACTTGAAGAAAAATAAGATAGTAGTATCTTCGAAAGCATTTAGAAAGAGCCTGTAAAATTCACTCGCCACCAGTCTCTGCAAACTTTCGTTGCCTACGGGCGAGTGAATTTCTGATTTCCATTAATTTTTAATCCACAACAAGTAAGAGGCAAATCTGGGAAGAATCCGTATTTTGAAATGAATATGTGCGTTTTAAATTTCAAGTATGTGTGTGTGTGTGTGGGGGGGGAATCATATAGTTACTGTGATATCCCATTGGGATAATTCCTAAAAAAAATATATTTAAATAGACGCGAACAATGATTTTAGAATGCCCTGGTGTGTGTGTGTGTGTGTGTGTGTGTGTGTGTGTGTGTATATATATATATATATATATATATATATATATATATATATATATATCACATTACTAATAGTGATACAAACAAACTATTAAAGTTACAGTACTTTCAAAATAATTTGTATGAGGATAAAGCATCCAATAAGAGCTGCTATACGACTTGCCATCGATTCAAACAGGCCTGGGATGTGTTCCTGGGATATCGTCTGCCAGGCTGCTTCTTTCCGAGTCCACAGTTCATCGGTGTTGGCTGCTGGATGACAATGACGGTTGCCAAGTGACGATACCCCAGACATATCGGGCGAAGATGCAGGCCAGGGAAGAAGCGGTATCTGTCTTGCTTCGAAGACTGCCTGGACATTTCTGGCAACCATGTGGTTGGCGTTGTCTTGTTGGAATATGGCTCCAGCAGTGTGCTGAAGGAAGGGTACTACTTCAGCCGAGATCGCCTTTGATACCCAATTGCTCCCCAAATCATCACGCCTATCGTTCGTGCAGTATGACGCTGGTCAATACAGTCTGAAAGATGGCGTTCACCTTGATATCGTCTAATGCGTTTGCGGCCATCATTGTATTCCAAGTTGAAGCGGGACTTATCCGAAAACACGATATTGTGCCAATCTGCACGCCAGTGTTGTTCGTGAGCCCATTGTAGCAGAGGCGTCGATGGTTCAGGCTCAAGGGAATCCTCCGCAAAGGAATACATGCACGTAGCAGACTCCGTCGAACCAGACAATGCAAGATCTATTGCAGTGTTCCAACGTTGCGCTGACACTCGAGAAGGAGCTGAACGGTCCATCACTGCCATGTGGATGAGGTGTCTATCATCGTCACATTTTATGGTTCACTTCAGATTTTCACTTGTCATGTTACCGTCAGTTCACTTGGCCACACTCTCATCGGTCGTGGCATTACGCACAGTACGAGCAGCAATTTCGCGGTATGAAAATCCTCTTTGACGCAAACCGATTATTCGGTCCCATTCAAATTCCGTAGCTTACTTACAAGGCGCCCATTGACGTCGATGAGGCATACTGACTCGCAGTAGCAAGTGTACAGATCACTGAGGATGAAAAACTACTACAAGTATGGTCCAGAACAGTCCTCAATTATACACTCTTAACACGACATTTCAGAGAAATGCTGCTGAGTCTAGGCATGCGCAATCATTCCCAAATTTTAATCATTTGCATGTTTCCTGATTTACATTTCCTCTAAGTGTCACTTCCATTTCCATGTTCCCTTCATGGTGTTGCAGTTTTCACAAACATACATATATATATATATATATATGTACGTACATATATATGACAATGTAAATGTAATAAAATCTTTCTTCTGTGTTTCGTCCGTTTCTCCCCTGGGACTTATTATCTCAGGGTTATTTCTGGACGGGATGTAAATCTCGTCCCCCTTCTGGAATTTCCTAGCCTCATCCTGACGTTATCAGGTAGGGCTAGCCCGTGGTCCATAGTTGGCCAAAGTCGATGAAAAGAAGGAAAATAAAATAAACATATATAATTTTTTTTGCGAAAATTGTTGGTTCTCCAAGGCCTGGTGGTAAAATCTTTCAGTTTGGTATTAAGATTTTTTTTTTATTATTATTTATTTATTTATTTCTTGAAATTTTCTAACTTTAGATCCTGCCTTGGCAGTGAGTGGCCGTTCTGTTTTTTGAGCTGTCCATAAAAGAAAAAAAGAAGCAGTTGCTTATATGCAAAGAATCCTGTTTTGCATTCGTGGTGCATCCAGTACATGTTGCATTTGTTTGTATTAGCTTGGATTCTGTAACTTTGTACCAGCAGAGTTGTTGGTGGTTTTAGTAGGGATTAGTAACTTCTTTGGGAAAGATCTGAAGCTGAGGCCTGCAGTGGATTGTCGGGGATTTTGCCAGTGGTCCTCGTAGTGAGTTCTTGTTTTTCAGTTGTATCGACCCGGGCTATCAACACTTCGATCGGGTTTGGGGTGTTAACACCTCGGGAGACTAGAATAGCTTTGGCCCTCTCCCCCCCCTCCTCTGTAACTACAGAAAAGGGAAGGGAAAATTATCTTGTCGCATTAAAGCAAGAAGAGATGGAAGACTACTGAGCACTACTTCTTTTTTTAATTAAATGAAGAATCTACTTTCGCTAGGAGTCATTACAAACTATTTTAATTGAAGTTAAATAAAATTCAATAAAACAAAAACCTTTATTGATTCAAATAAACTTCTCCTTCCTCCTAATTAAATATTTTTCAGGATAACTTGGCACCCAACCGATCAGTCTGATAAATTTCATCTGTTTCGTATTGAGAAGGTGTAAAAGGGGGGGAGGGGGAAATCATCAAATAAATTTTTGTTTATAGAGGGCGTTTATTAGTAATGTTTTATTATAATTCACTTTCTTTTTCTTTTCTTTTTTATTTTAATAAATGATGATCTTCAAAATTTCTTTCTATCAAAATTATTAAATATAGGAGCTGGGATTTTGTCACTTGAATCCTTGGATGGTTTGGTCTTCATTGCAGGGTCTTACAGGACATAGAGCAGGGTGGGGTGGGAGTGAAATGGAGAATTTTTAATTAAGACCAAGAGAGGCATTTGTAAGGAGGATCGTGTGTGTGTGTGTAGGCTATTTTGTCTCTGGTTTTCCTCATGATTTAACCTCGGAACAAAATTGGCAAAATATCAAAAAAGCAAGCAAGAAGGTGATCAAGGCACGGAAATAGATTTAGTTTTGTGTTTTTTAATAATTATTTCCGCACAAAAAAAGATCCATTGTTATAATCGAAATAATATTTTATTAGTGAATATTTTTTAGTGCTAGTAAGGGTGATGTATAACTGAAGAGAAATAGTTTTTTTAGACACGAACAAGAATATTTTATTATTTATGTTATATGATTATAAATATTCAGACTGAAACCAATTTACAATTAATGTTTGTATAAAAAAAAAAAAAATACTTTTTATGAAATAAGTAAGGGGCCGTACATAAACTATGTAACATTAATTTTTGTTTTTTCGACCCCCCCCCCCCCCCCATTACTTTGTCAGGGCGGAGGGGGCAAAAGGGGCGATTAGATTTTGTTTTCAAGATTTTTTAAAAAAAATTCTGATTGAATAAACATTTATTTGTAGTTATTTAGTAAGGATAAATTTGCAGGGGTTCTGTTGCGATTCGTTATTGTAATTAATTAAAAAGCCGCTTTTATTTCTGTTTTGCTGTTCAGAAAACGCAGTAAAATATGATCACGCTCTTGGAAGAGGCTATTGTGAACTTTGATTTTCGCAAAATAGTGATTTTTGATTTTCGCAAAATAGTGATTTTTTTTTTTCCATAATAATAATTCGTTATTAAGCAAAAAGTATGGCCTACTGAAATTTTGCTGAATAATCTGAGAGGGGAAGGAAATTTTTATCTAACATCTCTTCTATTATTTTCGTTGTCTATTTGTGCTTGGTTTATTTATGACTCCCCAATAAATTGGAAGCATCTCTTTTTGGCCTTGGAATCAAGTGAATTGGAGATCACGGATGTGATGGAGTCGATATTGAATACAAACAATCCTTTTATCTCAGATGCTTCTCACTATAATAAAAAAAAAAAAAAAAAAAATAAGAAGTTCGGGAAAAAAAAAATGAAAGTCTACTTAAAATTATTATTTGTATAATTTTTTTTTAGTGTGTTTTTTTAATAGTGAAATCAAAACGAAAAACCTATATTATACTTTTCTCTTGACAGGATACAAATATTAAATATTTTTCCAGTTTTCTAAAAAAAAATATTGACTAAACTTCTTTACTTAAGCATCTAATTCGGTTAAATTTTAATCTTAATCAAACGCATTGGATTAACCAAAAGGATTAATTTACGCTGTTCAGATTCCAATGTTATTGTTTTTTTCTGTGGGGAATTGCTGTTGCCGCCTTTAGCTAAATTCTCGACAAAATTTCGAAAATTTTCAAACATTTTTTTCCCCCTAATCCTTAATTATGCATACTATGTTTCAAGAAGATGCATCTAGTGATTTATCAGAAATGAGCCGGAGGGAGGAAGTAGCCTAGTGTGACTTGAGTCTAATTTTCGTAGGAAATTAGGTTAAAAAACAACTGATAGAATACTGAGTAAAGAAGAAGGAAAACAAACAAACTGCAGATGCATTAGAATTTGTTAGTTATCTGATTGAGTAGGAAATTTAAAACAGTAATTCCTCTATTCGTGGTAATTTTTAAAAGGATATAATAAATAATTAAATAAGTAAACTCCATGCCGAGTTTCCAGCATGTGAGTTTTCCGTTTGAAAGTTCACGGAGAAATTCTGTTGAAAGAACCTACCTACCTTTATTTATTAACATTTTTTATTAGGTCGCTTTCTTGTCTCTTTGTTCGGTATAAATTTTGCAATTGATTTTAAACTAACTTCCCGATGAGCTAGCGACTTGAAACTTTAAACGCAGCTCTGAACTGGATGACAATGCAATATTAACTCGCTTTCTTAACATTAACATTGTCTGTTCGTTAGGGAACTATAATTCTTCGGATGACAGGGCGCTGCTGTCAGGGTTTTAGCAAATGGCCGCATGGCGCTGCGTGCGTTGCCAACGCGCGGTAATAATATATCAATGTAGGTGAACTTCATCTCATTTAAAATCACGGTCAACTAGATCACTATAAAACAAACTTTAATAATGATATTTCGTTTCTCCTAATCGAAGAAACTTCTTTAGATGAATAATTACAGGCAACAATATAACTCCAGTTTACAGAATTCATATACAAAATGAATTATAATATAACAATCTCTTATTACATAAATAAGGAATTGATAACATAACAATTTCTTTGTAAAAAAAAAATACTGTTATCAAATATGTAAAAAAAAACAATAATGTTATAAATTTGAAGGTTTGAAGAGTATTCCATAAAAGTCTGACCTTTTTAGAAAATATCGGTGTGATTCCCATTTCGCCAAATCCAAAATGCATTTTTGATGATTTTTCAGTATTGAATAGGCTTGTTTTCCAAAATTAATCTTAATATTTTGTATATGAGTTCTGTAAACAGGAGTTATATTATTCCCTATAATTATTCATCTGAAGAAGTTTCTTCGATTAAGAGAAACGAAATATTATGAGTAAAGAGTTTGTTATATAGTGATCTAGTTGATCGTTATTTATTAAATATATCAATCTGTTTAATGTTTTATCAATTTTTTTTTTTTTGTGATTGTAAATTTTTAATAGCTATGAAAATACTTGTAAGATTTAAAACGAAAAACGTGGGGTGCAAGATAATATACACACCATCCATATCATCTCAATTATCTGTGACTGTTGCATGAGCCCCACGTTTTTCGTTTTAAATCTTTCAAGTATTTTCGGAGCTATTAAAAATTCACAATCACAAAGTTTCAAGACTATCTGTAAGGGGTTAGGATTCTGTGGGACCAAAAAAAATTATTTTATACTTTTTAGTCAGTTTTAAAAAGTGGTATATTTTTTTAAATAATTATTTTTTTGATTGTATGGTTTGGGTGTTCTGATAAAAATGTAATATCGGAAAGGGTTCGGTAGTTCGGGGAAAAAAAAAGTTTGAAACAACAGCTGCAGACCAGAATATTTTTTTTTTTTTTTTTTTTAAATCTGAACGAAAAGGGCTAGTCAATCATCTTTGCTTTTCAATTTGGGGAGGGGGATTCAAAAACAATTTTCATTTTTGGGAAAGGAATTTTTTTTTGCTCTATTAATTGATAAACGAGAAGGGAGGAAAGGACAAAATAAAAAATAAATAAAATAAAAGGTTTATATATTGTCTGCGCATTTGATTAACTCTCCTGTATTTGAATCGAAAAACTTGAATTATATCCGTAAAACAAAGTTCGTTCGGGGCCTGGGAACAGTTTTGTCACAAAGGGTAACTGATTAGTTGCCTCTGTCTCCTCCATTCACAAAAGAATCCCTTCCCTGAATGATACGAAGGCAGGTCGTCGGTCGGTTCCTTTTAGGCGTTGAATTTCGACTGGAATTTTAATTAATTCGCTCTCCTTTCCAATAAGTATCGAATAGCGACCCCGTCTTTGCCTCTTCTGTGGTTTCTTATCTGTCAATTCTTTTTCTCCTCACAGAGACTCAAGGGTAAAAAAAAATAAAAATGAGTGGGATTGAATCACTTTTACATAAGTAGAATTTAATAAAATTGTGTGTGGTTTGGTTGAAACTCTACTGAAATTGTTCATTCATCAGTTGGTTGGAACTGCTTATGATTATTATTATCCAGTTCAGGAAAAAGGAAGCAATTGTACTTTTTCTTCCAACCTTCTTGCAGTATTTCAGTTATAATCAATTTTTCAGGTAATCATTTTTTTTTTTCCAGATTTCCAACAATGATCACAAATTCGCTTAGATCTTCAGTTGTGCAATTTTGTTTTTTTATAAAAATGAACACTTCTACCTTATCAGGGAATCGAACTCTGATGTTACATTAGATTTAGAAGTTTTGTTAAATGATGTAAATTCTTAATATTGTAATGTAGTTCTTTAATTTTAATAACAGGCCTAATAATGCAGACTATTTTCAGTCCATTTTAAATTTGTTAGAAGACTAATTATATTGACGCATGCTTCCTTTCTATTGAGGTCACCGTAGTAACTAGTATTTATAAATGTATAATATCCATTATAGCGCTATTCGAATAGAAAGAAAGACAAGAAATTGAGGGTCTGAGAATAAAAAACGGCGTATCCCAACCATTGAGCCATTTTCGTTTTATTGTGGCACTGAATACTATTGCCATGTGTGCATCTAATGCTGTCGTGGTGGGGATATGCTGAAGATTTCATTTAGTTAAAATCATCTGAGCGAAAAAAACGACAACATAAAATCCATTTTATTTTTCTCAAAACGAACTTTGGTTGGGATATACCGTTTTTACGCTAAGCCACTCGATTTTAAGTTTACTATTGTTTGTAACAATATACACTTTAACATGTACATTTCGTAATTTTTAACTCGTATTTTACGAAAGCCTTGTATTGGGAAATTAATCCTTACATGCGGGGGTGTTTCCCAAAAAAAAAAAAAAAAAATCAAAGAAAAAGTGATTGTCCTACTAGTTGAAATTTCAATAACGAATTTTTTTTCCCCACTTGAAACCAGACTGATGAAGCATGAGACTCCATTTTCACACAAACGGAATTACGTGGAATTTATATTGGATTTTTGTCGTCGTGTAACCTATATCTCGCCCGATTTTTCACATAGCGCTGACGCTAGTGTGTGATTCACCCTTTTTCGAATCGATACACTGTGAAGCTGCGTCACTATGTTTACGTGTGTGTGAGTAATTTTCTTGTAATTTGGAACCCCCTCAGATTTTCTTTTATGTTGAGTCACTCACTCCGTAACCACTTTCGCTGGATGACATTCAGAGCATGGGAAAAAAGTGGCAGCATCCACGTGGATTAGCGAGCACTGCTCACTGACCTAATCTATCGATATGTATTTCAAGCGTTTTTCTTTCTTTTTTCTGTTCTGTGCGTGGAATTTGTCTTTGTGACCCACATCTTAGCGTCGAACGACCGTGCACACACACGTTCACTCTCACTCGGGAACTACGAACGCCACTCGAATGATACCAAATGAGTTATGATTCCCGATTTGGTAAAGATTGTTGTTACTTTTTTTTGTTTTTAAATATTTAGTTTTAAGATTTACGTGTTACTGATATTAATTCTTTTATTTTCTCTTTAGGTAAGTCCTTGTTATTCCATGGTTGTGCCTAATTCTGTAAAGGTAAGTCAGTGGTTCTTAAATTATTTTATTTAGTTAATGATTAGATTTTAATGGCTTGCTGTTTCGTTGGGTTAATGGCTTCCATGTTTTTCCTATGGCTTATTAGATTTCCTTCTTGTAAAACTGATTCCGTTGTATCGCTTAATCGGATGAGTTCTTTTGTTGTAAGGACTCTTCGACCGAAATAATAATACGCAGTTGAAATTAAGAGATAGAAAAGAATACGTATTGAATCGTAGTTAAGCAAACGAAGACCACGTTTCCCCACCATCTGCTACTTCTGAAGTCGTGCGTGGAATGAAGGTAGATTGTCAGCTGTTGGTGGGTGCAGGTGACACCTAGCGGCCAATTTTACAGCGAGTTTAAAAAGGATGCGGAATTTCAGTTTTTGCTGTCTTTTTTTTTTTTTTTTTTCCCTGGAAAAAGGGGGAAAAAAAGTTTCCCATTCTTTTTCTTCTTTTTTGGGACAGAGAATCTCGTGGCTGCTTTTCAATGGACGCTCAAAAGGAATTGGGGCGTTTATTCGACTTTTTACTTTCTTTTGTTCGTCGTACTATTTTTACAAAGAATCAAAATGTGATGTACCCACGACGAAATTGATAAGAATAGAATAACCTTCACTTACAAAAAAATGTAAAACTTACAAAAAAAAAGTGCATTTTATAAAAAAAAAATTTTTTTTAATTAAATTTAGTTTTTGCGAACGAACGATGTGAAACATTCCAGACACACACACGTTTTATATTTTTTTGTGTGTTTTAATAGCACGTTGCCATCAAGTTAATGCGGTTATTACTAATTAAGTAGACATCATGAAATATTCTAGGACTTTCTTTGTACAGTTTTTTTTTTTTTCGCTGGTGGTTTATCTGATTACGTAACTCAATTCTGCAGGGGAGATTTGTAGTTTTAATAATTGCATTTGTAGAAATTCTGTTTCTAAAGTATACCTGAAGTATGAATAACAACGTTCTGGTTACTGAAGGACCTTGTAATTGATCAAATTAAAGGGCTGTAAATTTTTTCCTCTTTTTGCATTTTACTCATTTGCGCATCTAGCGGTGATGAAAAATTATTTGAAAAATGGCGGCAGCAAAAGCTTTACCGGATGGCCCGTTATCGTCTTTTTACGACTTCTTCCGGGATCTTACTATTTTTTTTATTTTTTTTTTCACTCCCTCATTAATCTTAAGTCTAGTATTGATAACTAAACTAAAACTAAAAGTTGCTTGATCACTTTGCCTAGACGCCATTTTTAATCTCGTTATCAACGAGAACAAAATATGATTTGTTACTGGTAGTTTCTTTCCAGTGTAAAACGACGGGAATTCTCCCAGATGCAACAGGCAACTATCAACCGGGCCATTTAAACAAAAATGAAAGAGTGTTTATATCGAATTTCAGATTGAACTTAAATCGGACTCGAAGTACATCAATTTAAGTGAACAGTTCAAGAAAGCATTTGTGACCCTATTGTCCTAAGATAGAATTCCACTACGTAAATAAATCTTCGATTTAAACTATTTTAGTCCTATCTTACACATATAATTAGTTCTGTTTTCGCTTCACCTTGTGTAAGTGGTGTGGCCTCTTTAACGGGAGCAGTCAGAGTCTGATGTAGGTTCATCTTACTTGTGTACACCTGATTAGCATTTAGTTCATACAGATTATGATTGCTAGCGGTTCTAATAAGCAGACATGACCTATTGCTTTTGTTCTGTCTGTCCATTGGTCTCCCCTAGATACTAAGTCATCAATTTTCCATCGTGAAACAGGGGGACCTCATCAAAAGTGACACCACTCGGAACATTTCCCCTGACATTTAAAAGAAAATTCAGTTCTCGGTGATGATGCAAAAGGGGGGGGGCCCACTGCTAAAAGCATTTCCCTGTCTTCTTTCGCCTGGATTATTTTTTTTTTTAAGATGTTAAGTTACGTACGTGTGAGTGAGAAGGGTTTGTTGATCCAATTTTCAGTTTTGTTTGGAATCGACTAAAGAATAGGGGTACACTTTAATGTTCATATTTGACATGATTTCGCTGTTGTTGTTAGTGTTAGTATTTATTGTGGATATTCTTGTGTTGCATCTCTAAAAAAAGGTTCGTTTTAATTTGGCAATTTAGGGGACGTCCATTAATTACGTGAGGTGTTTTTTAAAAAATTTGGACCCCCCCTCCCCCTTGGTGAGATTTGGTGAGATTTTGCCGGACCCCCCCCCCG
>JAFIDM010000001.1:9840109-9887456 GCA_023159025.1 Thereuonema tuberculata
ATAAATTAATTACATGTTTAAACTAATCAGGTGTATGGCTTCATTAATGCGTTTAATAAAATCCAGTACACGTAAAACGTTTCTAATTTAGATTTTAATTTCGTTTTTATTTAGAAATTAAAAAAAAAAAAAAAAAAGTGTTCGTATAAATTAGAATTTAAAAATCGTAGACTTTAGTAGTTTTTAGGACATTATTTCTTTTAAAATTAAAGTAAATAATATATTTTTCTTTTTTTTAAAAGAACTTCCGAATCTATTGTTTCATTTTGGATCTGTTTGACTGCTAATAAAAAATCTGATCCTTCAGTAAAGAAACTTCAGTACAGCTATAAAATGAAAATGTAATTAATTTGTTTTTGCAGTTAATAGATCCATTGTAACTGAACTTCCTTCATCCCTCCTAAACTTTTTATTATTGTCACTTACAAAAGCAATTTCCATTTATTTTCAACGGTGGTAAAATTAAAACCGAATCCTTCCATTTACTTCTCAAATCAAAGGAATAATTTATTAAAAGCAAAATTATTGATTCACAGAAGTTGCTAAAGAACTGTCATTAAATAAAAACTTGCGTCCCACGCTTAATTTGGGACACAGAATAAAACAGTTTAGCTTAAGTTTCTACAAAAAAAGAAAATAATTTTAAGGAATAAAGTTTTGTGGAAAGTAGACTTTCGGTTCTTTGGTTGTTTATTATTGGTATATTATTATTATTTTATTTTTTTTCCGATGTTACGTTTGTTTAATTCTGGAGATTGACATTGCCTTTATCAGTAATATCTGTCTGACGAATTGTTACTTGGCTATTTGCACGTTACTAGTGCAGACTTCCTTAAGCCAAAAAACAAAAAAAAAACAAAAACAAATCCATATTGTTGTTCAATGCTAATTAAATACGTAAGAATCCCAAGTTGTCACTCGCGTAAAATTTTCCTCCATTTCACTCGGTACCTGCACGTTTTTACGTTCCGAGACAGTTGTCAAATACCACATTTTCTCTTTCTTTTTTTACTCAAGAAATAAGAGAAAAGAAAGCGCACCTGTCACCAATGTCAAATCCACAATTTGAAGCGGCGATGACAATCGGACGCCGTAAAATTTCGAGCGGTTGTTTTTACGGAAGCCCACTGTCTGCAGTTGAGAAATCGAACGCTGTTTCACACACAATCCGAAATTCGTTTAATAACGTGAAAGGAATTCTCGAAAGTTTCTGCCAAAATAAAGCAATCTATAAGTAAACAAGGGAAAATAATTTTGTGCTGAAGCGTAAATTTAAGGGCGACCCATAAAACAAAAACGTTGACCCCCTAAAAATATCCTATTCCCAAGTTTGGGCGTCTGAACACTAAGATGAAATCCGTTTGTCGATCCGACCTTCAGTTCGGGAATTGTTAAGAGGATACAGTGACAACAATGCCACATATTTCGAACATGGGGAGGCGTTGGCCCCTGAAAATACCCTATTCCTACGGTGTTTGGGCCTCTGAACAAGATCCTACCTTCTGTTCAAAAATTGGTAGGGGTGGACAGACAGGACAAACGCAATAGCTTAAGGATTTTGGTCGCTATCCCAATAGCTTCTAAATGGGTCGCTTACAAATAATCAGGTAAATAAGATCATTCGATTCTTTCCGCCATTTTCAATCCAAAGATCCATTACGACATTATTGTCAGCTAAATACCATCGACGGAGAATAAAAATCACTCAAACAATGCATTATGTATTTTAGTTGTAATAATGTTTTTGAAGGTTCTGATCGTCTCGTAACTAAACACGGCAGCTCTGGTTTTTCACTCCACTTGAACTGTGTATTAAGAGTCCTTACAAATTCATTGCCACAAGATTATCTTTGAAAACAATCTTTTATTCGAGAGCTCTGCGTTCAGTGGAAGATAATTGCCCTGGTACTATTTTAGAATTATTTACTTTTTAATTTTTTTTACTGCGGCCGATGCTTTTGTATGGTTTCACAGTGGAATCTGGGAATGGAAAAACTCTTTGTGAGGGGCAACGAAAAATTTCCTTTGTTTCATCTGCATTGTCCGACAGTATTTTATTAAAAATCGGTTGAATGAAAGGATTGGAGAGAAATTCACTGTCATGTGAAAAATATGTAGTGTACGATTTGTATTTTAATTCTTTATAAGGAGTGCTAATCATCAATAAATGATTGTGTACTAAGTATTAGAACTGTTTCATACAGTATTGCTTCATACATCCTAACAGATCATCAGTTAGGAGTGACTAAACAGCTAATCGGGGAACGGATATAATTTAATTCCAGTCGTGATAAAACTAAGATCAAAGAAGAAAAAAAAAATGAAATTCGCAGTAAAATGCAACTGGCTTTTGTGCCATCCAGACAGCATAAAATCAATATTAGCGGCCCCTAGGTTACAGCTTGCCTGTAAAACATACGAGATCGAAACCTTCACCATTCTGTTCAGCAGGAAAACTTAGCTTAGTTTCATTATATCATTATAAAAAAAAAAAAGGCAATTTATTTGTTGTTTATTCTGTGCTGGGCTTTTTGACACTTTTCAATCAATTTCATTATATTTATTAATGGTAAATTGTCCCTTTATCTCTTTTTAACCGCGCTTTGGAAATGCATTTGAGGCTTGTGGGCATACGAATTGCAATTTATAAGTGTTTTTTTTTTTTAATTTACGAAGGAGCCGTATTTATTTCCACGCAATCGTGTTACCCTTGGAAGCTACTCTTCCCAGCCAAGAATAGGATCAAACTTTTTAGCGGCCCCTAGGTTACAGCTTGCCTGTAAAACCGCTAGGGGACCGCTCTTGCTGTTATCCTGTCTGGATGTCACTCTGTAGCGGCCAAACGGTTAAAGATATTAGAACGAAACCTTCACCATTGTGTTCAGCATCAAAAAGTAGGTGACCACGTACAAAAAAAAAATCAGACCTTTAGGACCACTCCCTGGACCCCCCCCCAAGCGTTTTCTGTCGTTTAAAGGCGTTTTTAAAAGAAAGAAAACGCTTTAGGGGGATCAGGGAGTAGTTCTTGAAGGTCTGATTTTTTTACACGTGGTCACTTTTTGATGTTGAACACAATGGTGAAGGTTTCATTCGAGTATCTAAGCGTTTGGCCGGTACAATGTGTGCCATCCAGACAGCATAAAATCAATATTAGCGGCACCTAGGTTACAGCTTGCCTGTAAAACGTAGGGGACCGAAACATTCACCATCCTGTTTAGCATCAAAATTTAGATGACCATGTCCAAAAAATCAGACCTCTAGGACCACTCCACCAGAAGTTGGAGGTCAAAAGTGGTCGCTTCCGATAAAGTTTTGTTTATAATATTGTGCGTATTATGGGGTCGCTGTGCTTTTGACATTGTCTAAAAGCAATAATTACCTTGTTTTTTTGTGTGTATTTATTTTGAATATTTATCGAATAGTTTCTGACTAATCGTGAAGTCTACTTCAAAACATTGTCTATATTTTTTTTTCTTTCTTTCTTTGATTTATTTACTTTTTTTGCTAAAATCGTGGGAAAAAAACGCAAAATGAAAAATCCTCCTTTTGAAGTTTACATTACGAACTGAACACAAACAACAGGAACTTTCTAATGTCCGAAAAGTAACACACTTAGTCCGTGTTGTTACTAAAGCTTATTAATTTTAATTACATCAAAGCGTATCCAAATTGGGGGATTAAGAAACGAATTAACGTCAGATAGATAGCCTCGTCTCATGTCTAATGGGGAATTATAATTTTTTTTGTCTTTTACGTCTACTAATTTTTCCACAACATTCGTAATGGGGGGGGGGGGGGAATCCAAAAACCTAAATTAAGATCGTCTTTGTACTTAAATGTGGCTGCCAAGTTTCAAGCACATTCATCCGGTGGTTCAGAAGTTATTAGGAGAAAACACACGCACATGCTAATTATTGTGACCGATCATCGACACCGAACGGAAAGTGAATGAATTGAAAGCTGTGGAGGGAAACGAGAGGATTCCGATGTCGCAGTTGAAACGGAACGTTGCTTGCGTTCCTAACGTGGTTTTCAGAAATCTGAGCATGTCCTTGGATGATCCTATAATTATCCTAATCCTTTCGGATTACATCTTTCTTTCTTACGATTAAAAAAAAAGTTAAAACGAACACGGAGAAGTATTTAAGTGGTTTCACTAGTTCCTTTCTCTGATAATCTTGGGATTATCTTTTTTTTTTTCTTCAGTTGTTAATTTTGAATGGAACCCTCGTGAAGACTCGTATTTGATTCTTTTTAAATAATGATGCCAACCACCCTCTAATAATTACTCTTGATCAATAAAGCCTGTTCAAGGATTGAACGTAATCAATTATCAGAATCGTTGTTTTCCCCTTCGCTGACATTCCTGTATTACTTTCTGCGAAATGGAAAGTGAAGGGAAACTGTTTGGTGACTTTGCTTTTAAAGAATTCGAATGGGAAAGACAAGGATTTCGATATGATTAAAATCTTGTTCTTATTTTATTTTTACGGAATAAAATAATTATATCCGCAAATATTTTAAGTTGTCTGAATTCAGTTAGTGTAAGTCGCGTTTAAGCTCGTGTAGACATTAATAGGATTACTAAGCAGACTAATACCCTTTGTTTGTTTTTAGTATCGATTTTTTAAAAAAAAAAAAATCCATAATTTCGCTTCTATTTTTCTATGGGAATTTTGTAACCTTCTCTCACAAATTTCTTAGCAGGCGCCCACGCGGGGAAAAAAAAAAAAAAAAACTGCACGTGCGAAGTTTGAAGGAGAGTCGTACAGTGGTTCAAAGGTCATTAAAGAGGAGACGACGTAACACACGGATTTGATAATCTTCACTTCCTTAAGAAAATAGGCTAATTAGGACCCGTCTATAGATGTAATTGCATTGTTATTCTAAATAAATACCATTAGCAATCATGTAAGCACTTACAAACAGAAAATATATTTTCTAATAAATCAAATCATTTTAATCTTTTTAAAACTTAAATATAAACCAGGACTTTAGTCATATCTACGTCCCGATTTTAAAGGTAATTACAGTCATTTGCGATTTAAAACCGATTTCAAACCATTTTTTTTTTAGTTGTGAGTGAGTAATATTTGAGAATGTTGTGGACTCGAAGGCTAATTAAACGCTCTACACCCAACTTCATATTTCAGAGGTTTAACTTTACAACTTGTATATCTTTACATTTTGATGATGATCACCTTATTTAAAAATCAACTTTCCTTTAGGTCTCTGAAATATGGGTTTTCGTATCTGATACAAAGTTATTTTGATCTTTGGAGTTTGTTTACAGCTAATCGATTGGTAATTGTAACTTGTCTACGTGACTGTTGGGAACTATTTTATTTAGGGCCAAACAAAATTCATTTTAATAAAACATTTTGTTTCCCAAAACGATTTGATATTTGCTTACTATGGAGAAAGTCTTACAATAGTTTAATTGCCATTAAGTTAACTGATTTGTTTGTAAAGGTGAAGATTTGTTTCTGCAAATTTTGTTTCTTTATTTTCACATAAGTTTCTTCGTAATATATATGTTATTGTCAAGGAAGTTGCTTATCGTGCCTGTATTGATTTTAATTTGGCAGAATAAAATGTTCATTAGCAGTTCATCATTATAAACTATTCAGATTTTTCATTTTATAGTGTTGGTCCAGGTTCTTTTTTTCGCCACCAGATGTCGTGGATGTGGCGCTGTTGTATCTTTTCACTCGTCACCGGAATCTCCGTTGGATAGAGTTGAATCATTTAATTAAAGCTCAGTATTTATTTCTTTGTCCTTAGAAATTGCCTTCAGCATTGAAAAAGAACGATATTTCTTGAATCCGTGTAATCGGTATGGTTTATTTGGTGATGATTTCAGTGAGTGTTTAAATTATTTCCTTGTTTTTGGTGAGTTTTTATCTTTCAACTTCCTCTTTCCATTTCGACGTATGTCATCTGTTTTTTTTTTTATTCTACCTGTAACAGGAGGCGAAAGGGAGGAAAACCCATTGTATTGTACTGCAGCTGTGCTTTTGTTCCTTATTGTTTTACCCCCACAATGAAACAAACGATGCGACCGTTTTCAAACCCCCCTCAACCTGATGCACACATCCTGCTCTGTGGAGTTGAACTTCAGAACAAAATTCATTCACATTTAATTGGAACTTGCAGACTTTATTCACTGACCTTGATTAGCGGGAAAACAATTACATATATGAAAAAAAAAAATTAAAGAAAATTAAGCAATCGAAGTATATTTACATCTACATCGTATATAAGAGGTTAATTTGAGTTCTTCAATTTGAATGTATTGTTAATTTTTAAGAGCAAAGTCCTTTGTTATTGTATTTTAATTTTAAAATTAGTTATAAAATTTGACGTTAGTTGTCACTAATGACGTTACTAAAACATTTTGAAGTTTCTACAATAAATAATAAAGTATGGCTTTTAAATTGGAAATTTTACACGTACCGTGTGGCTTACCATAGAGAACAACTACATTACGAGATTCTAGAAGGGGGAGATATTTATATTAAAGAACAGCATAGTAAATACAACACATACAATATGAATGGAGAAAATAAAACTTTTTTAGAATATTACAAAATTAAATAACGAAGGTTATTTAATACAATATTATTATTAAAGTTCATTTAATAATAGTAAACACGAAGCGTTTGAATTAGTAATGGCCCTTGTCTAAGAGTGAGTCTCCATTGGAACAGCGGTTCGCCCTCGGCCGTTTTGGGATATTAAAATACAGAATTATCAGATACATAAATTAGAATACTAGGATTATAGTCGTATGTCCGTGTTTTAATAAGTTTCCCCACTGGATCCGTTTGGTTGCAGTCGAATGAGACCTTTGAATTTCATTGAAGTCTAATAAATGCAACCTGTTATTTTTATTATTTTTTTCGTATATATCTGAATAAAACTGGACAAGCAAAATCCATCGGTTAATTTTTCGCTGTGAATTGACGCTGTTATTCAAGATTAAGTAATGTAATTTTAACAGTTGGGATGAAATAACTTACATATACAGTGAAGTCTCACTTATACGAAACATTCAATTATACGAAGAATTTCTCATTCCCGGCGAAACCCCCATAAGTCCTATATGTAATTCACTTACACGAAATATTCACTTCTACGAATAATTTTTGGTTCCCCCTCATATTCGTATAAGTGAGACTTCACTGTATATCTTAAAAGCCTTCTTTTGATATTACGGCCATTTTCCACAATAGTACCTAGTTCTTTTCTGCTTAATTTGAGCACCCAATTTTAAGTTGTTTCGCATTGAGTGTTCGTTATTTGTTTTCCGCTACTCAGATACCCTTCTTCGCATGAGGAATGGGGGTCTGTTTTTTTTTTTCTTTACAAATAAGTGAATCGATGGGTTGGGTTTTAAAAATAGAGGCGTCTGACACAAGGCAGACAGCACTTGAAAGGAATGTTTCCCCTCCCCCGGAGAATATTACTTCGAAGTTTATTTTATAGGAAAGAACCTAAAGCCTACTTTCGTCAAAATGTTATTTTTAAAATGTCTTTAATAAATAAGTCATGAAAATGATAAAAACGGATCTGCCTATTTTCAAACTGTACTGTCTCAATTTAGAAAAATTAAAATATACAAGTTAGATTGACTCTAATCCTGAAATTTGTCCGTCAAGGTTCAAGAAGATACATTCAGCGGTTCAGAAGTTCCTACGAAAGTAGGTTATTATTGATAAAAAAATCTTTTAATCTTTCATTATCTACAGCAGTTATCAAATTTAGATACTTTGATTATTAGTCATAATCAAAGTCACTACCTTTTGAAATAAAATTTCATCCTTTTAAAAGTAATTTACTCTCGAACTCCTATAAATAACAGTCTTTAATGTCTATAATATTTCGATTTTCTTTTCGAAAAACTTCATCAGGTGGATAAAGAGGGCAAAAATATTTTTCCTGTCTCTACATAATATAAGGATTACAAAACAACTAAAAGAACAACTAAAACGTTTCGTTATATATGATCACAGTTGAAAGTATATCATTCATTAGCATAGTTATTAATAATGATAATAAAAAATATAAATAATGATAATTAAACATTAACAATAACGGTGCTTCATAAACAACAATAACATTCGAAAAGAAAAACGAAATATTGTGGACATTAAAGAATGTTGTTTATAGGATTTCGAGAGTAAATTACTTACAAATTTATGTAAGATGACTTTATTAGCATTTCATCCTGTTCTTTTGGTTTTCTATGATCAGAATTCTTCCAAAACAACACAAAACAAAACCTACTACTAATAAATCTGGGACATATACTAAAGCGGGTCATTAAACTATATTCCGGGACTGTCTGGTCACTGTTAGTTATAAAGTAATGAAGATTAGTCTTCTAAGAACGAACCTTTAATAATAACTTTTTGGTCTTTGGAAGAAAAAAAATCTGTGTTCGTTTAGCGAAATGTAAGTTTTAGACATTGTTTTCGTGGAACCTAACTATCGTTAAGCGAAATAAGATTATATCGAAATAGAAATATTGGGGGCGACTTTGTTTGAATCGATTTCGTAAATAGTCTGCTCAAGTAATTTTTCAATGAGCTCTGGACTATTATCTCATTGAGTTTTCGATTTATTTTATGATAAACCTTTACTGTTCTTTTTGTAAGTCTATTATAGGAATTTAAAATTGCTTTTGAAAGGCCGCAGGTTCCCCCATTCATGGCTTAGATTGTTATAAGGACAGTGTCTATTAATTTTAGTACAAATCAGACGAATGGATAAAGAGCTAAGTATCAAAGTTCCAAATCTACGTAGCTCCAAGTTTGTAAATCTCAGCTGAAATGGTAAATTGTATCAGAAGCGCTTAAAATTACCAAAACATGTATAATGTTGCTCTGACAATCAATCCAGATAACATATGTGATGAAAAATTTATTTCTGTGTACTTATTTTTTTTATAATTAAGATCATATATAGAAATAAACGAAAATTTGTATGTGAACTATATCAGGATGTGATTTGTTTTGAAACGACGAAGAGGCGACTTCTTCACCATTTGTAAGGAATCATAAGATTGCTTTCCGGTGGCTTGTAATTTATTATCCTTATGTTATGAGGCACTGCTGTAATTTACTCTTTTGATCAGTATATCGATGTATATTGAACGCTGTGTGTGTGCATACAACAAGAGTTGTGATTTATTAAACCGGTGCTGCCCTCTGTGCGCCGTCTCGGGAACTGCAAGAAAAGGAAATGGATTGTGTAAACAACTGAAATGGAAGGAACGATTTCTTAGGAAGTAAATTTCCTTTTTTTTTTAATCTTGCGACACGACCAAAAAAAAGAGCGTCTTATTTGATTGTAATGTTTTTTTAGTCCTCTAAACATAAAAGCCGGGATTTGTAAGAAAATTGTGACGGGAAGGAAAGGAGGTGGGGTTTTGTTATTTAAAATAAATATTGACAGGATTATCGCAATCGATAAACGGAATCCCTCCCTCCCTCCCAATCCTCTGAGTGGAATCTAGGAACGCCCAAGAAACACTTCCGCTTCATAAATTATATCGGCGTCTTTTACTGTTGAAGTTGGTATTAATTATTAAAATTTTTGAAAAAAGAGATTTAAAATAAATAAATAAATAAATAATCTTCCAATAAGTTGAATAAAACTATCTCTGTAGAATTGAAATTGTTTGTTAAAATGAACGATGTTTTCTTTCACTCAGAAAAAAACCAAATTTGAAGGAACTTTGTCTCCTTTCCTGACATTTCTTTTTCTTTTTTTAATTTAGTCGTGAATAGGATAAAACGAAAAAGCGGACATTTGATAATAAATTTGTAATATCTGCTGAATACGAATAAAAATTTTCCATTTTTAGAAAGAAAGAAAAAAAAAATAATTTTTTCGTAATAAACCATCTGCAGTCTAATGGTTGGTTAAAACGATTTATACTTGTTGTATTAAAACATCATAGAAGTCGAATGTTTAGATTCTAAATGTTTTTTTTTTCTTGGAGAAGTTTTGTCTTCGTTTTGATCTAATTTCTTCGACAAGTATTGGAAAATATTTCGAATAAACGCCTCCTAGGTCGTGTTTAATCCAAAAACGAGCATCGTTTTCAAGTTTCAACAAGAACCATCCACCTGTTGAAAGATGTTAACCAAGCAGACAGGGTGAATGATTTGCATCAGCAGCATATTTACGATTTCAAAAGTGGGCCTAAATAAAAAAAAAGGATTTTTCTAGAAGCTTAATTCTAGGAGATTGGTTCAGTGGTTATACCAAAAATTTTCTATCGCCAAGCTTTAGTTTTTAACCACCAGGGTTTCGTATTTTTTTTTTGTTTTATATCCGCGTGTTTTAATTAAGTATGTAAGGATATTGTAGATTGGGTGTATTGTTTGTAAACTCTCCTTAATATGCCATTAAGGTTAGGACAAAAAAAAAAATGAGTGCTATTTGAAGTTGAAATACGTTTATTTGTCCGACGCCTATGATAAAAATAATGAAATATCAGTTTGTTCTAAAAAAAGATGACATTTAGAAGGTGTTGGTTTTAATATGGAAAAACCCTTGTGAATTTAGTACAGTTCGGTCTTAATAATACGAGTGAAAAGGAGAAGGGAGTTGAGATAGACAAAAACTCCACTCTGTAATACTTGGTTCTCGGTTGAACTTCTAACTTTATTATTAATTTTCGATAACCTTACTATCCTCTTCTTATTCCTATATTCTCCATTTTTTTTTCTTTAACTGATTCTAATTCGTTCTCATTCGTGTTTGTTTTTAATTTTTACCTACCGTGTTTGCGCTATTCGAAAATTCGTATTTAACTATTTTTTTTTTTTTTTTTTTTTTTCTTATTTTTTCCTGTTGTGATTTTAATTTTTCGTTTTGTTTTTGATTTTTTTTTTTTTTATTTTTTTTTTTTTAAAGCCCTCTTTCCCCCCCCCCCCCCCAATCGTAATAAATGGGAAGGAACAAGGAACAGTTGAGATAATGAATTACGATTAGTTACCCTTTTAGTTTTAATAAAAAAAAAAAAAAAAAAAGAAAACCAACAAAATAACTTGTAAGGCAAACTACAGGGTGTTTCACTCGCTATCGAGCCTTGATGTTCCCTTATAATTTTCAAACTAATGGAAGTAATGTAGAGAAATTTGATACGGAAATACCTTGGTTTAGGAGAAGCAGAATGATTTCATAGCAAGTGTTGAAAGTGTTCGCCATTAGCATCACGAAAATTTCCTATCGTATCATATAAATAAAGGTGTATCAAACTCTGTAAACATGAGTTAGCTCTTGTGTATGCCCGAGCTCTTAGCCGTTCGCCGAAGAATCTTTGCCCAGGGTTAACCGTAGCTCACATTCTACCCACAGAAGTAAACGAAATGCAAGAAAAAAGTCACATCCATGCCTAGTTCTAGGTCGAGGCGTATCAGCTTCCTGTCAGGTGGCCTCCTTGACCACAAGGCTGTGCCTGAACGACAGTTGGCTTCTCTTTATAGACACTTAACTTACAGACAGGATTCGACGGTGCAACCGACGGGTTCGAACAGCCGTGAGAGCTATAGCTGTTCGGGGAAGAATCGTCTGGAGAGGTCTTGTTCGATCTTAACTTCTCTTTCTGACTTCATTTCTCCAATTAGTTGCCCTGATGGTTCCGGTCGAAATCGGTGCTCCCTCGTGCTATTAAAATCACACGGACTGTCACGTGTTACGTCCTTCGACGTTTCCTGTTGCGTGAAAATTAAACACTCCCTCTTAGTTCAGACAAATACAAATGAAGCCAATGTAGATTAAAAATCATCCTGTTGTTAATTAATGGAATCAGTTAAAATTAAACTTAATTGTTTTTTTTTTATTATTATTATTATTCTATGCTTTTGCATTTTCCATTCTATGTTTGGGAATTGTGGGTAGAGGGAGTTACAGTCAAACTTCTATGGTTATATTACGGTTAGGGTTCGCAAGTTAACCCCAAAATAAAAAATAAAAATGAACAACTTTTCCTCTTTTTTTTATTTAATTGTGGAATTGAATTGAAATTAGCGCATGCGTACAATTAAAAAGTATGACGTTAGAAATGCAAACATTAATCATTGTTTCCATTTGCTGTGGGGCAAATTTCCTGCGACATCCAAGGTTCTGCGAAACAGCTGGGAATCCACTATTATTACTTTGAAACGCGTTCGTTGGGGTTTTCATTAGATGTCATTTGGTGGCGCATTGGGATCGTTATAGTAATTGATAACGACAATCGTAAAAAGAAAGGCGATAGTAATATTTACGCCGAAGATCGTCTGGATTGGCGTTTAGCTACTGTCGTTGTCCGTGGATCTCCTTTCGCTCTGCGGCCGCCGTTAACTAATAATCATTGACTTCATTGTACCTTAACCTACATTAAGATGAATTTAACTAAATCTCTTGTATTATTCAGTTTCGTTTGTAGTCGTATTGTTTATTCAATGGCAGATGTTTTCCTGAAGAAACTTGTCTACTTTCCTTCAATAATTGAAGTTGTTGTTCATTTTAATGGATTAATGTCCGTTTTATTAAAACATCGATGGAAATTCCTCTGTTTCGTTTCTAATTCTTTTCTGGGGGAATTTTTTGTTTGTCTTCACGCGCTAGTTTCTCGATAACGCTCCACACGAATGAACAAAAGGTAGATCCTCTGCAGTTTATTATGTCGAAGTCTCAGACAGATTTTATTCATCGGTTTGAAAGTTAGGAGGAGGAACTGACGGTTTTTCACAGCCTCTCCTTTTCCTAAGAAAGGAGGGTAAAAATATATTTCTAGGAATTTTTTAAGTGAATGCTTTCGGGGTCCCCACCTCCCCATCACCAACAATACAGGAAATATTTGAAAACTTTTTTTTTTTTTTTCTCCTTTTCCGGATTTTTACAGTTCTTTGCTAAAACTGTTTAGCGTTATATACATAAAAATATATATATATAAATTTTATATATATAAAATAAGCCGGACGGCTATCTGAAATTTAAAAATCCCAATACAAATTTCAGAAAGCTGTTTCTGTGAATGTGTTTTCTAATTATTCACTTCATCAGCGGCATCTGGTGTTAAATTTTGAAACTAAACTAAAATTTGGAAGTATTAAAGCGCATTATTTAAAGAAAATTGCTCTTTTTATTGTACATATTCTTAAAATAATTTGCATCTCTAAACTTTGCATCTCTAAACTCGAAGGTGTCGCTTCAAGTTTGGACTTTGAATTTATTTATTTATATATATATATATATTTATTTATTTGTAGTGCTCTTGAATATTTTTTATCTATCTGATATTGTTTATACGTAAAGATTGAAAAGTTGCACAAGACTCTGTAATGGACGAAGCTTAATAGTTGCATTCTTCCTCGAGTAAGTAAAGCTTCCAGCCAATGATGCAAAGTTGATTTCGGAGAGCCGGTCCGGCTGTCGCCCGCCTTCATCCGTGCGAAAGAAATTCATTCGACCGAGGCCTGAATGAACCCTGCAACGGGAGATTCCCAAGAAAAAAAAGTTCTGGCAAAGACTTACCACTAACTACCCGGCCCACCCGGGTGGACTGGAACTAGTTCAGGGATTCTTTGGAATACGGGAAAAAGGACATGGAGTTTTTTGGTTAAATGGTTAGGACCATCATAACCCCTTCGATGATGATTTCGACAATCATGCAGGGTGGGGGTTATGGGGCAAATTAGATAATCCATTGAGAATAATCGTAAAAAAAAAAAAAAAAAATATTTACCTTTCCCCCCCCCCCATCTTAAAGTAGTTTATTTCTTTCAGGGATTTTTCCTAACACTGTTAAAAAAAAAAAGCCACAATAGACAGAAGTGTCTAAAAACAACTCTAGGTGAATATTACAGCTTATTCAGATTTCTTTTTTACGTTTTTCAAACGAGAATACAATTGTTGATTTTATTAATAGGGGGTCATTTAGCGTTTTGTGCATAGAGGAGTTCTGTGGATGTCTATAAGTGATATTATTTTCAGTAGACTTGAACTGATTTTGTTGTCTATTTAAATGCCATTCAGGTGATCATTTGTAACAGATGAATATTATCATCAGCCAACTCTTCTGTATTAAATTGTATTTGTCTGATTCCACGACAAAATAAAATCTCTCTTCAAAAGTTAAAGGGGTGAGACTGTTTAATAGCCCATCTGATCTTGGTTCGTAAGCTGAATGAGTTTCATTGTAATTTGTATGATTGTAGACTTCCTTTTGTTATTCTCTCTTAATATTCATGCCTTAAGTATCTTTGAGATTTGCAATTAGGGGGAGTTTTTTTTTTTTTTTTTTATTTGTAGTATAAAATACAACCCATGCTCCATCACTGTATTACATGGGTATACAATTAAGATTAATCAAAATACAAGTTCATAATCTACAAATCCTTTAAATATCCAAAAGACATAACCATGAAACATTTGAGAATGTAAAACAAAATATCGAATTATTATTGTGATAACAAAAGAAAATAGGGTATCAAGACATTATACAAATGGCTAATACAAAACAATCTAATAATTTAATTATGGATCTTGAATTTCTTTTAATTTCTGTGAAATTACTTTAATGAATACAGTCAATTTTTCAAATCTCTGATTACTACTTGTAAAAAAGCTAATATCTTCACAATTTGGTATTTGTAATTCTCTTTTCAATTTTGTTCTTTCTTGGTTAAAGAGTTTACATTTAAAGAGGAGGTGTTCAGGATTTTGATTTTCGTTTGTTCCACATAGACAAAGTGCATTATTTTTAATATTAAATCTCACAAGATATTCATTAAAACCACCATGTCCAGTTAAGAATTGGGTTGTAAAAAAGTCGATTGTTATTCGATTTAGCTTTAATCTTTGGTAAACCGAAGGAAAAAACTGTTTAGTTAGTTTTCCTTTTAAGGATTCTCTATATAGTGAATCCCATATCTGTGTATATTTATTTCTAATTTCGCTTCTCATATAACATCTTGGAATTATATTATAACTTATTTTATTTAGATTTGTAGCTTCTTTTGCCAATTTATCCACGGTTTCATTTCCTTCAATTCCTACATGTGCTTTAACCCATTTAAGTGTTATTTTTATTTGTCGTTTGTCTTCTATATTCTGAATATTAGTTTGAATTTGATATACTAGTTTATTTTTGTGTTTCCATTTCTGTATCGCTTTTAGTGAAGCTTGTGAGTCCGAATAAATTTCGACATCCTTAGTAATTTCCTTAGAATTTTTTAAATATTCCAAGGCCTTACTGATTGCAAATAGTTCGGCTTGGAAAACTGAGCATTGATCAGCCAGTCTAAATTTGGTGTCAAAGATATATTTGTTATCTTTATAAATTACATAAATTTGGTGTCAAAGATATATTTGTTATCTTTATAAATTACATATGCTGCTCCTGTTTTATTGTCAATTTTGCTACCGTCAGTGAAGCATTGTGTAACATTTGTTGAGATTGTATTGTCTCGTTGATCATCTTCAAATATAACTTTAAAGTTCCTTTTCCTACTTGGATGTATTGTCTCTTTAATAGTGATTGGTTGTTCTATTTTTATAGTCTGTTGATTATTTGATTTATAACGTCCATCTTTAAGTGTTTGTCTGAATTCACCAATTTCTTTAAGTCTGAGTTCAATGGGGGGAATTCCCGCTATGACATGTAGTGCCTCATGAGATACTGTTCGATAAGCTCTAGTTAATCTTAATAAGAAATTTCTTTGTATTGTCCTAAGCTTGTTAATAATTTTCTGTTTGTTCAAAACTTCAATCCATATACTACAGTTGTATGAAATCGTTGGTTCAATTATCATTTTATATATACTATGTAAAGCGTTAAATTTTATTCCCCATACATTTTGTGCGAACCTGGACATCAATTTTAGAATCTTATCACATTTCTTTTCTAAAGCAGTTATTTGTTGGTTCCATGTTAATTTATTATCAATAATTATTCCCAAGTGTTTTATTTCTGTCACAATATTTAATCTTTTGTTATTTATCTGTAGATCTATTGGTTCATCTTTTTTCTTTGGGTACATTATCATTATCATGGACTTATTCGTATTAAACTTCAGTTTGTTATTTTCTCCCCATCTTTCTATGATTTTTAATATATTTTTGCAATAATTTTCAGTGTTTTTTAATGTTTTCCCATTTACTACAACAATAAGATCGTCAGCGAATGCAATTCCCTCCGAATGATCAGTGTCTAAATCTTTTAATAAGTCGTTGAATAAAATGTTCCATAGATAAGGAGAGCAGACTGAGCCCTGTGGACAATTAGGGGGAGTTTGTAAACTCAATTTTGGAGTACCAAATTATTTGATTAGATACACTTTTTAAGAAATAAATTCGTCTTCTGCTTGAATTTGTTCTTATTCTATGCTATGTTGTTTTCGATTTTTGGTTGGGTATAGCCCATTGCTTCTGTCTGAGGGGTTGGGGGGAAGGTTGTAGGGGCTGTGGATGTGCTTTCACGGTCGGGACAAGGCTTCTGAATTCATTACACACATACGGATCTTCTTCCTTCTACCCTCGCCAAGGAAAGGAGGGTTGTGTGTGGGAGTAGTCGGATGGGGAGGGGTTGATTGATAGGGGGAAAAGGGCATTCCCATTTGTGTTGTGCAGGGTGGGGCAGCAGCTAGCTAGGAAGGGTATTATTGTGCAGAGGGGCGACTGGTTGGACAACGAAGACGGAGGGTAGGATGGGTGGGTAGATAGGTAGGGGGGGATTTGTTTAGCTGTAGCAGTCTTTTATCTACAACAGCCTTTGCTCCTTATCAGAGGCCCTTATTTTTCCACTGTCTTTTCATTTGGCTGTGACTTGAGTCTGTTATTGTAGCAAAAGCGAGCATTTGTAAAATAAATTAATTTCGTCAGTCAGTTTAATATTTATATTTTCCATTTTGTGGGATTTTGGATTTTTTTCCCCCTCTTATAAATAAGGAATTCCTTTTGCATTACTGTGGATGGTGAGGAAGGGTGTGGGGGGAAGATAGAGACGTTTTACGATTCTAAATTTAGGAGCCATCAGTTGGCAAATGAGAACTGATGAGCGTTACCTTTCCCTAGCTTTTAAACTTTAAAGATCTTGACCTCCCTTAACAACAATTTTAAGAAAACGGTTTAAGATTGTTTTGATTTGTCGTTTTCATTAATTTTTGTTGTTGTTTATTTTCTAACTTTTGTTCGCATCTAGTGTGTTGGGTTTTGTTGTTTTTGTTTTTCCCTCTAGTGAATTGAGGTTGCGTAGAATGCAAATGGAATCTGCCTAATAGTCCTTCAAAGAAATTGAAGGAATTATTTGTGTGATGCCGCAAAGAAATAGTCCTACTTCGAATTTCACGACAGGAGATGCTGTGGGTGGATTTACAATAGTTTGTGCGTTAATACAGCTAATTTAATTTCTTTTTCTTTAATTACATATTGAAATTTTGAATTTAATTTTCTACCAATCTCAGTAAGCATGGGAATGACACCTCCAGAAAAACTAAACTAAAAATAAAATAATAAAATTCGTAAGAAAGTTAAAAATTAGTAAATGGATGATTAGATGTCATCTAAATAATTTGCCAAAAAAAAAATTAAAAAAATATGAGTATTTCTTTGATATATTTTTCTATCTTGATTCACTTAGTTTTTTTTCCCCAATCTAAAACTACCAGGCTCTTAAGTTTACTGTAGAAGTTTGTGATTTACATTGGCCATTAAAGGAGGCAGTAGTTTAACAAGCGAAGTTTCTCTTTGTTCTAAAATTTGGGCAGTTTCTATTCGTTTAAAGCTCCTGGCATATGGATTTCTTTTTGACTATATTTTTAGGAATCTGACAATAGCGAACCCTCTCCCTCCGCTCCCCATTGCATCGAAAATGGAAGAAATCTAGGATTTTTTGATTGGAAAGTTCATGGGTTTTTGTGTCTAATCCTTCCCAATCCGCGAAGAGACGCGACATTTTTTTGGTTGAACAACTACGACCATCAACCCCTTCTTCCATTTCAATTCCTGGATGCGGCTTTGCTTAGCGCGTCGTTTGTGCAAATTACAGTCCGAATATACTGAAGTCCTCTTTTAATGTTTTGTTCTGGGTTTTGTACAGAAAAAGTATATTAAAATCTTAAATTCTCACTAAAAAAATAAAAATTAAGCTGTAGGTTTTGTAGTCATGAGAGAATCTCAAATTTGATACGAAGAAAAACTTTTTTATTTTGAGTTTAATCAAAACATATTGTCTAGCTTATTTTGGAACACTGAATAAACAACTAATAGTAAAATCATTTTTTTTTCCTCCCAAGCAGAGCTTATTTGTAAACGCAACTATTTCTCTCGGGTAAAAATTTGCCACGAAAGAGAAATAGTTATAGAAATAGTCTATTTCAATCTACTCTGATATTGCCTAAATTAATGGCACGTGTAAAGGGAAAAACAAAGCCTTAGTTTAAAACAAGAGATAAAAGCTTTTAAGTCCTTTATAGTCTGAAATAAATCATAATCACAACTGAGTTGTTTTCATATTTCAGTTACACAATATGTCCACTAGTCTGTACTATATTGGTAACGTCCCAGCACCCGAAGGCTACAGAGTGCTGTCAGGCAATGGCGTAGCCGATAGGAGAGGGCGAATGGTGTGGCTGGTCAGGATGGCTATTTTAAAGGCTTTATTATTTTTAAATATCGCTCAATTTGCTTTTTGCCGGATTGGGGGAGAGGTTGTCAGGAAATTGATTGTGATCTTCTAAATATAGTGTTTCCAATTAGGACGGTCAGTTGATCACTCGCCTAAGGAGATTATAAAAAAGTGACGCGACGCTACAGGTAATGGACTCGGTGTTAATTTCCTTTTCCTTCGGTGAAATAAAAGTGCACTGACGGATAGCAGTGAAAACCAGAACGAATTATTGCTTTGAAAGCATCACATTGATCGAGCGGAACAGTAAAAAATTAAACAAAGCGTTTTTGTTGGTTTTTTGAAATGTTACGATGGGATGAGAACGGACAATCCGCCATTTTGGATGGCTATTGTGATGGCAGCCATATTTGTTTGAGGGGTCATAAAAAAAATCTGCCGAAGTGTGAATCAATTCATTTATACACGAACAGAATTCTGCGTTAATAAAAAAACAATAAAACAAACGGACTCCTATTACTGTGAATTCTATTTTAGCGGAGCGCTGAGATTTTTGATAAACTAGAAGGCATTGATGTCTTTCTAGGAAATCATCGTGAAATTGAATTTGAATTATCGCTATTGAATGTAGTGGCGGCCTAACAGAACAAAAGCATACGTTGGTATTGAGTGGTTTCCCTTGAATTCTTTGTTGACTCACGCCGAAGATACAGGCTTCGACGTTTCCATGAACGCAACGGAACCAACGCTCTCCCGCTCCTAATCCCCGGGAAAAGAATCCTGATTCCCATTTTTAGAGGGCTGGGTGAGCCCTAGGACCATCTGGAGGTTAAATGACATGTGGGAGGGAAATCCCCTGTCTCCTCCGGGAATTAAACCCAGCCGTCCAGTGCCCATGTTATTAAGCTACCCGTAGATCACTTTGAACTGACGATATTAAAAATAATAACAGGAAACGGACTTAAGTCTTGCCGCTTTCAACTCGAGCAACAGTTTTGATTTTAAATTTTCAGGAGATGCGGTGTTTGTTGCTACATCTGCAAATACATAATTAGGAACAGTGTCGAAATTGTATTACGTTAATAAATACCATCGCTTCCATGCAAAACGGAGCAGGTACTTTACGAGATCCCAACTCGGTGAGAAGATTTTCACCCGACACTGTAGTGGAGGGGTTGGAAAGCCCCGACTGACCTTTCAAATGCAAAACAATCCGTTGAAGAAAGCATCGGTTGTCCCTGCGGTCTTTCCTCTCGCCTTGACAATGTTTATACATACGGGGTTGTGAAATGCATTACTTACGAAGCCATTAATAAAATTAGAATATCCAGAACGAGCTAGCGCTGTCATTGTGGGAAGAAGGAAATACCATGTAATTGTCGTGTCAACTTCCGAATATTCTCATTGTAAGGGCATAATTTAAAAAAAAAAAAAAAGTCTTTAACTTTACGTTGAGAGTTTTCTGTCCATAGCTCTTTACGCACTGATTCCATTACCAATATTCAATAGGATCTTTTTTGCTAATACCTGAATCTTATTTAAAATTTTCAGCTTTTTCGGATAATAGTTTTAGTGTTGTCTTGATCACAAACGGATGGACGGGTTTTGGTCCATAACCCTTGCCTAGATCTGCATCAATTATCCCAACACTTAGCTGTGAATGTTGTACTCCTTAATTAGGAGACGGTTTATTCTATCGCGTTTCATTCAGAAAGTCATTGTTATGGACCTTCGCTTACTTGGTGATATTTAGTTCATAGTCAAGTCTGATATTTTAATTTTATACGGGTAATTCAAACATTATACGTATGTTTTGAAATTTTTTTTTTGTCCTCCATAATGACCTATTTTTTTTATTTATATAAAAAGCCGAACAGTAGAATGAGATTAACTGAAATGAACGAATAACCCTGACACGCGGATTTCGAAAAGAATCTAGAAACTTCCAAAAGTCGGTCTTTGCTTTTGAAAATGACAATTAAAGTTGAATAATGTGCGTAGCAGTAACTGACAAATATGCACATTTTCTTTCCCCCCCCCCCCCCTTTTTTTTTTTAAGTAGGACAACTACATGATATATATATTATACATTATATAAAAAATAAACAAACAACCGAGTTACAAAAATTACCACTTGCGGAGCTGCACGCTATTTCGTGAAAAACATATATCTGTAGAAATAAATAGAGGCATTCATAGGATCACCAATCGCTTCCAAAGAGTAATGCAGCTGGGACAGAGGACTTGAACCTATCTTCCACATTTTCTGGTAATGGAGTCTCCCAAAAAATTTGGCTGGGTCATTCTCAGAATTTTGAACAATTCTAAATTGATTTTTTTAACTGTGTTATCCTCGTAAAATACGCCAGCGATACACAAACAATCTGATCATGTATGTTTAAATCGTATATCACTTGGACATAAAAATGTTGAACTCCTGACTCATTAAAAAGAAGACAGTTTTATATAAATCATATCCTAATTTTATTTTTTTTCTTCAATAGAACTGAAAATGTTTAAGTAATGCGATGATGTTTGTTATTGAAATTTCTTTTATTACAAATTAAATGTATTTATTATTTATTTTGGTTACAATTTAGTTGATTTGTTTATTTAGATTTTTGAATAGCTGCAGCAACGTGGCCTATATTTTGTGAATTGCCTTATACGGCATATATATATATAAAAACAAATCATGAAGGCTGTAGCATTGACAAACAAAACATCGTTTACTTATACGATTCTATTAACGTTTACATATTCCATTTTTGAATTATCAATGAACATTTACAAATTAGGGCCTCTTTTTTTTTTTTTTTTTTTTTGTAATGAATGCGAGTTCTGTGCCACGGAGTTGGACAAATTGAAATTTTTGGGGAGCCTGGGGTGGGGGGGGGTTCTGTGAAGCGGCATTTTAATAAGTGATTCCGAGAATTTTTTTTGCTTTCTGAATTTGGAAACTGTGTGAAAGAATTACTTTTTAAAAAGATAAACTAAAACATTTCGTAGTTTCGTGAATTATCGAATTGAAATTCTGAGAATTCTGCTTTTGTAAGAGCATATGCATAAGGGTGGGGTGTTATTTATGTCTGAAGGATGTTGTAACATTCGAAGTAACGCTTTTGACACTTCTCTGGAAGACTCCGAGTTGGCGAAAGTATGACCAAAATTACAATTTTGTAAATGCTGTCCGTAAAGCCCGGCGAACACGATTCAATTTTGCTGTGTTATCAATTCGATTTTCGTGAACTGCAAACTGAAATTGAATCGACCATTGTCAGCACTGGAAATTGAATACGATTTTGGTGAGTGCTTTCAGTCGTACTTTGAGTTCAATGTGAGATGATTGAAGCAAATTGAGCCAATGATCATGGAGAATTGCAAAACGTCAATCGCGCCTCTTCCATTCAGTGTTTAGCGTCAGTGTTGTTTGCCGAATTGAGAGCCAGTACGAATTTAAAACAATGAAATTATCTTTCGAGAGGAAAGAATGCTTGACGCATAAAATGAAATATACGTCAGAGTACAATAGTATTAAGGATATTTTTTTTAAAAAGATATGTAAACAAGTGTATGTTTCGCATTGTATTGTGTGATTGCGGATCGAAAACCATAATTCCAATTGAGACTTACACTAGAAACAGTAGAGGTTCGGAAATACTTCACGTTTTACCAGCTTGATTGAAGTTTTTTCCTAAATGTAAATTTTATCGTTGAAGGCTCAAAATTTTGTCGAAATCCGAACTCTTATTTAAATCTTGTCGGTAATTGGCTGAAGCTTACAAGCAAAAGCCAATGGTTGCACTGAGCGAACCTACGCAGAACAGTTCATGTTCTTCTGTTATCGTCTCTTAAAACTTCGGCGTTTGGCACAGTTAAGCCCACAGGGGAGTTGCTTGTGTGTGTTTTGTGGCTGATTGTTAATTCCATAATATTTATCGTTCAATTTTTTACTAGCCAGGAAATTAGAACCATTTTGCTTGATGTATGTTAATAATTTGATATTTGAGTATCAAATTGACAAAAAAATACGTCAGGTTTTGTACAGCAGAAGTGATAAAGTGTTGGAATTTGGCAAGCAGATGGCTTGTTTTTGGCAGTAAACTTTACAAGCATCTCGAATGCAGCCTTTAAGAAAATAACCCGATATCGCCAGCGCCACGGATCCGATGTCTGTAACAAACCTAAAATCCGGGTCAGTTTTCTTTTACCGCAATTTAAACTTAACTGTTGTTCTAGTCAAGTTAGCAAATCACAATGGAAAACAATATCCTTACTGTAGTCGTCGAATGTTTCATTACCGAAATTGAGCGAGAGAATTTTAAGTGTTTTTCAGATGCTAAAACATCGTAGCACTGTAAATTTACAAAACTTAAGTTATTGTAATTCTTATTCAGTGACTGTATCTTTTAAAAGAACGAATATTGAGTTGAGTATTTTAAGCTTTCCGTGTTATTAATTTTGTCATTGCTGTTATTAAATATATATATATGTATAAAAAAAAAAAAAAAACATCAAGTTTATTGTAATAAGACTGGGCTCATTTGAACGTAAATAGTAGAAGATATTTCTGTGTTCAAGTACAAGCAGCATAAAAATTGTTATTGAAAAGAATAAGAAGTTCAAAAAAATTAAAGCTACTTTCCTTAATATTCTGTTTTCTTTTCTTTTTTTTTTAATTTTATTATTTAATTTTTTTTTAAGTCGTTAAAACGACAAAAACGAAATACCTACGTTTATTTTCAAATTTTAATGGCCTCTTTATACGCTCTTGAAAACTTGCCTATAATCGGTAAGTGGTTCAAAAAACTCCTAATTGCTCGAAAATCAGCCAGTTGCTATAAATAGAAAAGGTTCTAAATTCAGGCGAATAATTAGAAGCAAGTCGATACCAGCGCTCCCGGTAGAAAATTTATTTAAATTCTACGACAGTCATGCTGAAATCTTTGCTCGTGTTTCAATCCGCGGCTTCATTCGCCACATTCTCTTCCTCTGATATCTTTTTTTCCTTTTTCTTTATCTCTGCTGTGAAATGAGTTGAGAATTAATAACAAAACAAAACTTGCAAAATCCTCTTTTTTTGTCGCTTCGACGATCGGTAGTTTAATCGCGATCTTAACGAGAACAAAACGAGACTTGAACACGGGAAGTTCTCTTCCCACATAAAAGCGATACGGCTAGCGGCAATTGGCAAGTATTTGAGCGCGTTTGAGACAGTTTTTCAAAAGCGTGTAAAGCGGCCATAACTGCAGGAATACAATTTGTCTGAGATCAGATTAGCTTTAATCATGTCGAAATTCACATTTCTTTATTGGATTAAGAGCTTGATTAAGACAAGGAAGTGTTAACAGAAATCCACTGGTTTTTTTTAAAAAAAAAAAAACCCATTGATTTCATCGCCTTCTCTAGCAAGTTTATCGACGATATGGGTCCATTTGAAAAAGATTTCAAATTGAAAGTTAATCCTTAAAATTGCCAAGTAAGTTTCAAGAGGATCATCCTGCGGTGCTAAAATTATTAGAGATCCACTTATCAGACGGAAGGATCTGACAGATCTCGCGTTCTTAGGATGAACAATGAGAACGTTGTAGGCATAACATGAGTTTTTATAATCTACGATGGTTGAAACCAAGTGTTTACTAGACGACATCTGAGAACGGCCGTTTCTCGCTTCGTTGGTGATCATCAGCTGAGAGTGGTCATCGGTATATAGCGATTAAAATTTATTGTTTTATTTTAATGTTTGGAGGTGCTGTATTCACGATGTGAGTTTTTAATTATACTTTTAGAATTGCATTGTTATAAATTATTTATTTAGGCGCGATAAGTTTTTTTTTCCTCTTGTTCTTTCAATTGCTTTCTTCATCAGAAGGAAGTTTTATAATGAGATTTCCTAGTCCATGTTTGATTATGAAACTGATCGTATCAAGGATAGAGTAATGAAATTGATAAACAGGGCACAACACTTGCATAGCAATGACTATCAGTCTACGTGCTTCATTATCTCTTCCTTCTTCATAAAGAAATACGGTTTTAATCCGAATTGTTCTTTGAAAACACACACACACACGTTTACGAATTGCCAATTCTGAGTCTTTTATAATTTTTTTTACGAAGCATCGTGTTATTTTGTAATATTATCCTCAGAAGTATGTATTAAAGCATTTTGTGACGTTATCAATTGAAACAGTATTTATTCTTAAGAGGTTGCTGTTTCCTCTTCAACGGAGGCATTCAGATAGTTCTTAATTTTTTTAATATTAACTAGGCCATCCCCCGTGTACATGCGCTTGTTTTTCTATATCACTTACAATTTGGTTAAGTAAGAATATTACGAATGAACGGATCTAATTGTCATTTTCGAATTACAGGCGGATCGGAAATAAATAAACAATCTTGAGATTTAAAAAAAAAAAGTTGAACACTTTCATTATTGATGGGGGGAAGGAAACTTAAGTCAAAAAACAATATAAGTGAGTTGTAGTCCCCGTGGCCTAACGGATAAGACGTCTGACTTCGGATCAGAAAGTTGCTTGTTTGATTCCCGTCGCGGACGTTTCATTGTAAAAATTATTTCTATTTTCCATTCTCAAAGGAAATTCCGCCAGATAGACAAACAGACAGAGAAATAAAAGATTTTAGTAATATAGATTCCGTATTTGCTTTTTTAGAAGTGTCAGTTTGAGAACACGATCCAGAAGTTACGGATACGTCTCAGTGGAGATTAGGGAAACGAAAACCTCTTTAGAAACAAACAAAATCCTACTTATGATTTTTCCTTTTTTTTATAATTAGAATATCGATTACCTACAAATATAGTTTTCATTTTCTTGAAAGAAAGAAGAAAAGTACTAATTAAATCGTCACATATTTACCCAATTTGTTCTTAATCTAATTACATAAAAATCATGTTAAAGCTCGTGCAAACATTAAGAGGATTGTAAAAGCTGATTAAAAATGTAACTCCAATCGGATAGAAATCAGTTGTTTAGCTTCGACTGCTTGTCTGTGGGGAATTGCGCGAGCCCCTCCAAGAATATTCATTCATCGGTTCTAAAGTTATTATGAGTGAATACATGGATTGATTTTTGACGAGGCTCAAGTTTCTAAAGAATTCGAATTATTTCCGGATTAATTTCGATTGAAATTGTAAGGATTCTATTATTTCTCTTGATATTTGATGAATGTACTTTCGTATTTATTAAGTGTTGTACTTTTTTACTAAAAAGAAATCTGCCGTTTGCGCTTCAAGATGAATCGAATTCTGAGGAAAACCAGTGCAGGCAAAAGAAGAGGAAGACCAGACCAGTCTTAAGCGAAACGAATCAGGAAAAAAAAAAGTAGCCTTAGTCAACTTAAGGTGATGATTGCTTGTTTACTTTAACGAGAAGGGGGGAAAAAATGCTATTTCATTTGTCATGTTTCTTATATCGTAACGGTTATCATTTACTCAAAACCGTATCTACTCCATTTAATGAAATTGATACATTTTTTTTTAAAGAGTGATTGTTGAAATCCTGCTTTCTGTTTTGCTTTTGTTTTGTTTTTTCCCTACAGAGCATTGTGCTAATGCAGTGGTTCCCAACCGCTTTTGATTTGAGAATCCAACGTTATATTTTATTAACACCCATCCATAAACAAACATTAAGGTCCTGTCAGCAACTGCAGGCGACTGCAAACCTTTTATTTCTTTTATATTTATTTTACCAATGCACATAAAATTCTGAAAATTTAAAAATAAACTTAAAAAATAAGCATCTGAGATTTCTATTTTTTTAGTTAATTTAAAAAAAAAAAATTAATCTCACAATTTAAAACACACACACACACAGTTTATTTTTTTTAAAAAAATAACTATTGCGCTAATAATAAATATTTTAAATACAAAACATTATTTTACAAATTTTTTATCATTTCAGGTTTTCGTCAAATTTTTTTTTGAGTTGAAAATGCCGAGTAATACCTGAAAACGCCCAAAAATTGACTGTTTTAGAAATTTAATTAATTTTACAGAATATTTTGAAAATTAAAAACAAAAAAATTGAAATCGCAGATATTTCACAAGTTCACTTTTAAATTTTCAGAATTTTAGGTGCATTGGAAAAAGAAATAAAAGGTTTGCAGTTGTTTGAGTCAGGACCTTAAGAAACAACAGTTGGGTGTATGTGTTTATTAAAATCCTAAAAGTGCAATCCTATGTTTAACAGTTAAATATAGTAATCAGACGGAGACGCCATTACAGATTTTTTTTTCTTTTTCCACGACTCTCCACTAGATGGGCAAAGTTAGATTTAACTCATTCAAACGTATTCATAATCGTTTCTTGGTTCAACTATTACGTTGTAGCACTTACATTCAAAACGATAGACACTCAGAATGTGATTCATAAATTCGTAGAATAAGTTTTGTATTTTACTTTTTCATTAAAAAACAAGCGGGAATTATAAAAAGCTCTATTTCATCGCTGACAATGAGCTAATACAAATTTAGATCAGATACTGAATGTGTTTCATTGAAAACCATTCTTTGTGATGTATATTTTATTTCTTTTAAATGCATTAAAACCGATCAAGCCTAAAAATAGGCCTAAATAAATTTAAAATTGTGACTTTAAAAAGATAAGTTAGAAGGAAATAAATTAACTTAATTTATTTGGTAAGTTGTTAGGAAAACCCATAGTTAGTCTCGCTGAGGAATTGTTGATAAACGTCTGTTATAGGTTTTTGAAAGATTGAAAAACAAAGAACTCGTCTCTCCAGGAAATTGTCAGCAACGCTTGAATCCTTTTTATTATTTCATGGTCTCCTTTGTCCTCGACTCAGAATCGGACGCCAGACTTCGATAAAAGAAAGTCGTCCAGCCTTAAGACTTCTGTGCACTAAAGGGGTCTTAAAAAAGATAAAAATAAAATAGAGGCAAATTATTTTTGGCAGTTGGGGGAGAGAATAATATTATTAACATTATTTGAATCACCCATTAGAGGTAGACCTCAATTGATGAGAGGCTGCGCAATTAAAATGGTTTCCATTTACATGTTTTCTACGTAAATTTTAATACATTTAAAGCTTTGAAATAGTAGTAGCAATATTTTTTATTGATAAAAGTCAAGCAAGGCCGTATATTGTGTTAGTAATTTCCTTTCCCTTTCTTTCGTAATATGAGCGCCGCTTGTACACTCTAGCTTTTAGTCATGGTCTGTGTTGCGTAGCTCACGAGTGAACTTCTGCACGACCGTTAGTGAACACGTTATCTTATAATTTTCAGTTCATTCATTGACAACCACAAACAACGCTGCTTCTCTGTCGTACTCTCATAGTCCTCGTCCCTCATCTGCTAAGACGACTTCGATGATTATTTGATTGGCAGTGGTATTAGTTTACATGATATCTACTATTTGGAAATGAAATACATATACATACATACATATCCTTTCCCGTTCCACCAACTGTGGGTCTAGGAATTAACTAGGCCTCTCCACCTCTCCCTGTTCTTAAATATAATATGGTGCATTTACACTTGAAACAGAACCTAGTTGTCTAACCTATCCGCGAACCAGATGAAGTTGCGCCTAATATTGCAACGAACCGAACCTCGTGGCATCCCAATGACGAGGTTACAACGATGTGTTCAAACTTGTTAAGTCTACAACCCGTAGAGTTTTCATCGAAGTTCATTGACGAGAATGTATTAGAAGTGTGAACATGGTACTTCTAGTTGCACATTTTCCAGATGTATGATTTAATTACAACCCAATATTGAAGAAAAATATTTTATTTTTTGTACTCCCGTTTTACAGCGAAACTGGCAACTGAAGGTTTATCGAACCTTACAACGACCCTTAATATTCATTGCAAAATCTATAAGTAAAAATAGCGATTGATTATTTTATTGTAATTCGTCTCGAATATCGCGGAAACATCTGCCATTATTTCATTCCAGCGCCTATTGGTGGTCTAGCAGTCTGGTCTAGCAGCTCGGCATCTTGGAGGTGTGTGTAGGGTTGAAACCTTTAATATACCCATAAGAATTAAGCTGCGGCATATTGTCCCAAGTCTCGGATCAAGATGAATTGCATGGATTGTTTTACAATAATCAGATTTTACTGATTAATGTTCAATTTTAAGATTCTATTAGGAATTTAGAACTTAATCTAGATTATTCAGAACCAAGTTTTTAACTGAAAGATGAGTCGGATTATTTTTTTTAGAAACACTTTGTTTTAACGTTGGAATTTTAGTTGGCACACGAACTTTTGATTGTTCGAATGCTGAAAGAAAGAAAAAAAAAAATACAAACTGTGATAGTTTTTGAGTTACTGGGATTTTTGAGGTTCAGCGGCCACATTTATTGGAAATTTGTAGCCGAGTTGGGCTCTAGGGATCTATGGACTATGTTTTGAATAGACTAAAACAAAGTTTCATCTTCCTAGGCTTAGTAGTAATCGTAGACGGACTGGCTAGATTGTGTTGTATATCTCTTTTCAGGACTGTCTTTACAATTTAAGGCGCCCCAAGAATTAAAGTTGCTTGGGAGGGGTGGGTTAAGCAATTTGTTCACAAAAAAATATATAAAAAAATTGAGAGCACTGCTTCAACTAGAGCTCGCCAAAAAATGAGCATAGGCATTTGTTCTTCCATCATGGACTCAAGCAACTGCAAACCTTTTATTTCTTTTTCCAATGTACCTAAAATTCTGGAAATTTAAAAATGAACTTGTGAAGTATCTGGGATTTTAATTTTCAAAATGTTATGTAATTAAATTAAAACTCATAAACATTCAATTTTTTTTTTAGTTGAAAATACCTCAGAAACATAAAATTGACTGTTTTTGAATTTTAATTTAAGTAATTATAGAATATTTTGAAAATTAAAAACAATAAAATACAAATCCCAGATGCTTTACAAATTCATATTTAAATTTTCAGAATTTTTTAGGTGCATTGGAAAAAGAAATATATAAAAGAAATAAAAGGTTTGCGTTACCTGCACTTGCTTGAGTCAGGACCTTAATGACTGCCCCTGTGTTCTTGCATACCTTTAGACAAAACTTCGAAGTGCCCTTTCGTAATTGTTATCCTGGTGGTATAAAAAGAAATAATAATAATAATAATGATTCTTGATTCAGTTTCAGACCATATTTGGAGGTGGGGAATTAATTGGATATGTAAGCTTAGTAACCCTAACAAATTGAGAAACAAAAAGGATGTTTTCGGATTGTCTAAAATTTTCAGTTATCTCAATTTTAATAGTGTCAATGGGGTAGAATTAAATTGATGCGCGCGCACACAAACCTTTGTTTTGATAAGTTTTATTACAAAATACAGCAAACATTAGGACTCATCTTTCGGTGCAAATGTTAAATAAAACGGAAGGGGTCGGGTGGAGGAGTAGACACGCTCTTCCGGTCCTTGTCGTTTGGCTCTTTATGTCATAGTTTTAAGTTCTCCTGTTTAGGCTGTCTACGAAACATGTGTACGAAGAAAAATCGTGAGTGAGAATCTCTACGAAACAAAATTCTCGTCACTATTTCAGCTAATTGTCTTAATTTCTATAAGACCTATTTGTAGTAATATACTATTGATTTACTGTAAACCCTACACTCCGAAATTAGTGCACCCTTTTAAGTTATATAATATATTCTTTTCAAGGAAACAATTCATATAGTTGAGATAAGTTTTACATAAGTGGTGACATCGAATGTACCTCTGCTGAGAAATCCTTAAAGGAAATGCATTGCACGTGAAATAAACGATGTTTTTTGATGGATGGCAATGAAATGAATGTTTTGGTGCATTTGTAATTTAAATCGTGTCGATTTAATAAAAAAACATCGATCGATTTAAAGCAATGGCGAATTTTACTTTATTTATTTATTTATTTTTTTAGTGCTTTTTATGTTTCTGATAACGGGAAGGAAATTTATGAAGGAGAATTGTTAGCATCGTAAATCGAGATTGTCTTAACATTTTAAATACCTGTTTGAAAATTTGTTTGTTTATTTTTTTCTGTGACTTTGAAAATTCATTTAAATAATAATTTGTCTAATAGAATAATCGTTTCGTAATAAATCTTTAATAACTTATTAGCTACCAGATATAATAGCGAAATATTCTTCGGATTATTTATTTAGCATCGTGCGGAAAACATGAGTGAAATGAAATTGTCTGTTGACTCATCCTCCGATTGCGTGTGATAGATTTCAACTCGGAGGAATTGTTAGAAGTGGTAGATACGATCAGTTCATTGACGCCGGCTTTGGGTTGCCATTTTCTTTTTACCAATTTTAAGGTATTTTTTTTAATCTCTAAACGAAAATGATATTTGGGAAGGTAAACGGATATCATTTGGGGGCCGTTTTTCGAGGACCGTTCGTTGCTTGGTCTTCCTCCTCCCTGCGTTTGGCAATGGACTAGTCTGCTTTTCCTTTGTTTGGGTTGAGTCTCCCTCTGGTGGAGAGTGGTTGTGCAGCGTGGCTGCCGACGCTCGCTCGCTCGCTGCGCCTGGTTGTCTCACTCGACGAGAAGAACGGTCGGTCTATTTTTTTTTTTAATTCTTCAGGCTTCGCAGGCAGCCAAATAGGAACAGAAGGAGAGAGATTCGCCCGTCCGCCCGCATGTTGGCCCCTGGAAGATGACGACGTGCCCTGGATATTTCGCTCTCGAGATTTGCCTCTCCCGAATCCCGGCTTCCTAATAAGATTCCCCCCTTCCTTCCTCCCTCTCCCCTCCTTCTTCCGACGGGCAATGGATGGCACGCGGCGGCCACTGGATTTCGCATGAGTTTAGGCCGAAGTCGGATTTTTGTGTGTGTGCGCGTGCACTCTTCCTCCCACCCTGATTGTAAGGACGACGGCTGTGTCTGTGTGTGTGTTTGAGTCCTGCTCGTGTGATGATCGCTCTGCCTCTGTACAAGGCAGCAGGAAGCAGCATGACAAAGGAAATGGTGAGTACAGATTTCACTCTCGTCTTAATGCTTTCGTTCGCGCTGGCGAAAAAGAAAACGTTTGAAAAAGCTCGGTCGTTGCTGGCATTTGAAATCCTTCGGGTGTTCGCTGGGTCGTTTCTTTTTTTTTTTTCTCACGAACCCACGAGTGTTTTGATCGCGAGAGCACTAGCAGCAGATTGGGGAATTCAAGATGGATCCCAATCCCTTCATTGTTCGTTCTAAGCAAAAGGTGTTCGCTTTAATCGTGTCTGTTGAAAAAAATATCTCAACCCTATAACCAACTAGTTTGGGGCTGTGTGATGATGAGCTGAATTTTTTTATCCGCATTTTGTAACTTGTTTATTATTTTGGGGATGGGGGGGATCTCTATTATGCATTGCTCTCATGTGGGTATATTATTACTTTCTTTCCGTGGGTTTCTGTTGTTGTTGTTTTGTATATAGGGAATTTGTTGTTTTATTTATTGACTTTATTTTAATTTTGTGGCTGAAGCAGTTCTCCGGAGTTCAGATTGATTTGTCATGGCGCTGGCCTTGAAATGTGGGCCCGACGAGTCACTCGCATTGGAGGAAATTCTCGGGAGTCTGTTCTGGAAAACTGGGGGAGGGTAATAGCAGTGAAGGAATGCGGGTTGGGTTTGGGGGGCTTTTCATCATGGCTGCTTCTGTTGGGGGTTGTTGTTTTCGTTTGGATCTCGGCGCTTTTCCCGAAGCGTTTTCGTGACGGCTGACACGACGGCCTTTTAAAAAGCAACAAGTGAACAACCAAAACACAACTTTTGCTGCTGATTCTTTTCTTTTTCCCATTTATTTTTAGTCTTTTTTAAAATGGAGCCAAATAAAAATATGGTAACGATGACTTAAATTTATTCTAAATAAAAATTTAAAACAGTTTAATTAAACGATAGGTAACATTTTTATTTTCCTATTTTTTTAATTTTTAAATATTTTTCTTTATATTCTCGGTTATATATAAAATTTATTAGTTCATGATTCCTATCCCCTATCCTCCTTTCAGGGAGGCTTGCTTTTTTTTTTTCTCTCGGTGAAATTGTAATTGGAGAAATTTTGTATAGTTTTACATCCTAATTCATATCTGGAACGATAAAAGGAAAGTGTTTTAGAAAAACCAAGTTGTATTTAGGTTTTCATTTTCTTTTCTTCGTATTACCTATTATTGATGTTCCATATATTTTTTTTTTAAGTTTTTAATTTCGAGTTTTGTATTAAAGTTTATACAAACAAACAAAAAAACTTCACTATGAACTCTCTTCCATCCCTGGTCATTAAGATAAACTTATCCCGGATTTGGGTTTTTTGAGAGATTTTTTTTTTTTTTAAATTTGTTTGACGGAGTTATTTTTGTTAGAGGATGTAGGATTGAGTGAAATTGACTTCAGTGTGAAAACGTTGGCTGTTGTTGTGTGGATGTCCTTGGACTGCACAGTTCAGTTAACTGGGTGCATAGACCCGCGCCATTGTGGCCCGAAGGACGGACTTAAAGAGCAAGAAAACTCCAGCAAACCTGGAATTGACCAACCATGAGAGCAGAGGAAATTTCGTCATTTGATTCGTTTATATACAGTTTTCGTGACTTCATCTTCAAAACGGAACTGATCACCCCCCCCCCCCCCATATTTTTTTTTTTGTCATCATTTCAAGGCAAACTAAAAGTTATGAATGAAATTACATCCATTGTTTAAGTTTTTCTTTTACAATTTTTAATTTCAATAGAGCTTTACTGTATCAGCTTCTTTGACATTAATTTCAGCTGATGTTGAATTTATAATGCATTTTACTTCGAAGCTCTTATGATTTGCAATAGTAGGGTGAAATGTAGGGTATTTCAAAGAAAAAGAAAATCCTCATTTTCCTGGAGAAAGTTTCACGCCATTTTGCTGTGCTGTTTTTTTTCCTTGAAAGCGAAATTTGGTTTTAATTGAGGCCAACACGAAAGGAGGTCTTTGCACAAGAATCCTTGGGAGAGGAAGTACTACTATTGGGGATAAGTCAGCTAATAGGGGGAAGCTTTTAGTTCTAAGTGATTTTTATTTATGATTAATAGGAATGACAATGGGATCCCAAAAATTATCAAAATAATAAAAAAGAATAATTAAGAAATGAATTTAAATGTTCATGCTTAATTCCAAAACATTAATAAATGGAGACCTTGAGATTTGTTTTGCTCTTATTGAAATTCATCAGTAATGATTATTGAACTTGTGCAAACTGTTAATTAAATGTGATATTTATTTAGGAGTGATGAGTTTTCACCACGACGCATTTTATGTTTCAAAGTATAAGTGTTGAATGAGATACTGACAGATTCATCAGTTTCTGCCGATCAATCCATGTTTCAGAAGTTACTAGAGGAAAAAGATTGAATTAATTAAATGGCATTAAAAATTGGCATCTGTGTTGATAGCAAACAGATGGTATTCAAAATTATAGTTATTTATTTGAGTGTGGTGGGGGTATTGTGTGATTGGCCTCCAAATCTTAATATTTATTTCCAAGTGTACATTTTTGTATTAGCCTAATCTCATCTAATTCGCTGTCTTTTTACATATATATTTTAACATAATAAATAACTAAAATCTTCAGCATTTTGCATGACAAAAATGCAGCATTTTGCATTTTTTTTTGCAATTAATTAATCTTTTAACAAATTACTTGATTTGTTTTGCTTTATTTTGAAACTTGAGAAAATTGTCTCTTTTGTTGTTGAGATCCTATATTTCTTTGGAAGAGTGAGATGGTTTGAATAATTGCTATCTTAAAGAAAATCAGTAAGTTAAAACCATAACATTTTAGCTGATGAAGATGTCACTCTGCTGGCACCTGCTGATAGGAAGTTTAGTGTCCACATCATCACATTAGTGTGTGTTTTTTTTATTGCCTCCATCAATATAAGTTCCCGTTAATTTGATTCTTCTAAAAATGAATACATTCTGTAACACTGAAATCGGAACCCCTGGGTGAATTTCCCATCCTTTGAAACATTCATAGGCTGGTAGGATGATTAAGGATATCAAAGCTATTAGAGGAGATTTTTATCAGAAAAATGCACTTCAGTAGGAGGTAAATGGTTTGTAATGGTTGTATATTCAGTAATGTCTCATGGTAATGAGTTGAAGAGACTTTTGGTAGCTTCCTATGGCATCTCTCATTTTATTGATCTTGCAAATCAAATATCTTCTAATTGTAAGTGTGGAGATGATGTTCACTATGTTGCCCATGTATGCCATATCAGGATTTTGCAGTGTTTGATGTATGCAGACTTGCATTATCTTGCAATAACATGCCACCAGGCATCTTCATTATTAAAGAGAGATTGCAATAGTATGGAGAATAAACATACATATTGTGAAACTAACTGTGAAGGAAAGTGATGTTCACATGACATTCTGATTTACTCCCACTGCAGCTTTCCATTCATATTGTGTGTTAGTTAACATTTGGACTATCTGTATTTTATTTGTGTGAGCATTAAAAAGTTCACTCATTGTATTTCACTTTGCTTAATAAGCACTTCTTCTGATACTGGTGACATTTATGGAAGTTCCAGGCTAAGTCGCCTCCATTGATTTTGTTATTTTGAAAGCATTTTACCTGATGCTGTGATTAGCTAATCTGTTGGCATTGCAGATATTTGTATTTCGGTTGATGCCATTGAAGTTGCATTTCTAACCAATTTTTTTCCTAATTTAATTATATTCCCAAACTAAAATGCAATCAGTTCTAGTTTACTAAATACTTAAGAAGTAGGTGGGCTAAATGAAATTTATAGTATAAGGCAAAAAGACTGTAATGTGGTCAGTTATTTGTAATTTTAAGATTCAGAAAGTGAAGGAACAAAAGAAGTTTCTAGAGTTCTTTGGCAAGCACATTAACTAACATTGTCAAACATCTATTATTTTTAAGAATAAACCAGGAGAATTTATCAACAAGTAGTATCAAGTAAATATAAAAAACAAAAACAAAAAACGCATTATGAACAATTGCCCAGAACATTGACAAGAAATACTACAAAATACTGGTTAACGATTAAAAGTACTGTTGTAGCATTTTCTGGAAAAAGATTAAAAAAATTGAAAGATAGATCATATCCATAAACAAAGATATTCTACCACTGAAAACAATCAAGATGCATGATTCTTTATGTAACTCTTTAAAGTACAGTTTGGTCGGGAAGTTTCGTACCCCCTATTATGTATTATAATTATTTGTTTGGACCATATTTTTTGGATGGTCATGTTAATGGCAAAACTTATTTATACATGTTAAACATGGTTAATCGCACAGCTTGAAGACACAGGTATCATTGGAACTCGTATGGCTACAGCAGGATGGGGCACCCCTGCTCACTTTGCTCTTACTGTATGTCTTCATGAACATTTCCAGGATGCTGGATTGGCCTTGGTATGCCAGCATCACTAGCTCCATTGAAATGGCCACCTGATCTCACGATGCCAGACAACTCATTGTGGGGAATCATGAAGTCCTGTGTGTCTGAACGTTTTTATGCTACGAATGAAGAATTGCGCAATGCAGTTGAGGACGCATTTTGAACCATCTCACAGAACACGCTCAAAAAAAAGTCAAGTAAGATGTGGCAGTGTATGAACTTGTGTAAAACATGATGGCAAACACACAGGTGCATTGAACACTTTTAATGTGTAAATATTTTCTTAAAATAATTATGACTACCAATTAAGAGGTATAGGAACTTCACGGCCACACTATATTTAAAAAAAAAAAAAAACCATATATTTTTAGTCGGTGGAAATGAAGAATCACTATTATAAAGTGAAGCTATATTTGAATATCATCGTAAGTCTTTCATTTGAATCCAAGTCATAATTAAAAGAGAAAGTGTATTTATTGAGGGGAAAAGCTTGCTTACTTTTTGTGAAAGAATTGATGAAGTTGCCACAGAATTTTTTAAAAAAAAGTCCATAATAGGTGCAGAAAAAAGTGTTATTGAACTGTAGTGCACACACAGTAATTGTTTTAGTTGATGGATGTAATTCTGATGATGGCTTTAATATTTGAATTGTAAGTGGAGTGGAAGTATAAAACTGTTGGAAGGAAGACAGTTGACAAATCTTTTTCAACAACGTTTATATCGTCAGCAGTTGTTAAGTAGCTGCAAAATTTCAAGTGGAAGTAGATGTGTTAAAAACAAAAGTACCAATAGCTTTCATGTGAGTAACTCTTGTATAATTTTAACTTTAATCGAGATATAAATTTAGAAAGTGTTTTTCAGTTCATTTACATGGAGATTTTTGACAGGATAATGAAACTGGAATGGGAATGTTTTATTTTCCCAATTCTGATTTCCCTTCACTTAAAAAGCAGCCAATAAGACTATTTTTCAATTGTTTTTTGTTAACACCGAACACAGAAATTAGTAATTGTGGGTTATTCCTCGATTGACTTTGTTGTTGAAATGAATAAACATTATATAAATGCAGTGAACATCGTAGAAAGCAAGAAGAAAGTGCTTGCTTCACTCAAGGATTCATTTGCTATTGAAGTTTTCATAAATTTATTTGTTTGATTGTTATTCCGCTGCAATTGTAGCCTTTCTTCCGATAGTAGATTTTGATACAAGTTCTTTTTTTAAGGTTTGGGAAGGGAAGAATCAGTATTAATATTTATAAATGTATAACTGGTACTATTATTTTTGTTTTCATTATCATTACCACTATCCTAATCGGTATCAAAAAAAAATGATAATGTTAGTGAGAGGCTCAACAGAAAAATGTAAGCAAACCATCAAAAGGCCTAAGAATTTGCATAGATAAGAAATTCCATAAATTTATTTAAGAAATCTTAAATAAACAAGTTATTATATTATAAAAACAAGTAAATAAAGAGGAGGGAAAGAATCAAAATTTTGGAATTTTATATATATTTTTTATAAAATTTAATTAGGTTTTATCTCTTTCAAATTAATAAGTTAATCATTTTGCTGGGAGTCCCAAATTTTTTAAGATCCTAAATAAATAAATTTTTGATTTTAATGAGAGAATTCTCAGGCATGAGAAAGTTAGATTGGAAATCTTAAATATCAAATTCAAGAAATTTTAGATTCTGTTGACTAATCTGTGCATACGTATGACACACATTCATTCTTGAACCATATTTAAATAATCATTACTATTATGTTTTCCACCTTTGCCTAATTTCTTTTGTGAGAGATTTTACTGCTGTAATTTAGCAGTATTTAAGAATTGCACTTGATTGCATTTGCTTCTGTAACTTATGAACATTAATCCCATTTGAAATACAACATTTATAGACTTATCAAGTTGATCCTCTTCTCTCGACACCAGCAACATTTTATATAAATCAACAGAACTTGTAATATTTGATTCTCTTTTTACTGTCTAAAGATAGTTACTTCATTAGTATTATCTGTTTATAGTTGTTCTTTCTTTTTGCTCTTATTGTTTGAGTTTTCTTTGATAGTTTCCAACAAATTGTTTAAAATTCCAAAATTTTTAAATTCACTGATAAATTTACTGAAAAGGAAGTCAATTAATATAACTTGAGGAACATAAACTTTATTGGATGTAATTCTTAGAATTTAGTAATTGTGGCTATTTTAGGTATTTTATTAGTACAGTCTGTGAACTACTTGGAAGTCGGTATTTATTTTTTCATGTAAATTGTTCAGTAATGCTGTTTTTCAGTTTATAGAAATAATTAACTATTTTATTTTATATATTGATTATATATAAGATTAATATTTAACTGGAAAAAAAATACAGTTGCTTTATTATATATCTTAAATTTAGAATTAAGATATTATTGACATGTTGTTGATGTTTTGCTGTTTTTCGTTGCAGATTGCCCCTTCAGCAAAAAAGTTATGGGGTGTTGAAGATAGCTCTAAGCCAGAGGATAACAAGGCCCTGTTTCTGAGTGACCACCAGTGGAGAGATGCCACCTGGAGTACAGGACATTCATCAGGTAAAAGAAAATATTCAATGTTTTAATTAGACTATCCATTTTCTTTCTTTTAGTAGTGAAATAAAAAGATTACATAAGTTTAAATTCAGAAAATGCTGAATAGGTGATAAAAATACTTAAACAGGCAACTGCACTTTTAATGAATTATAGCTTCCATATATTTTTACAGCTGCTTATTCATCCTGTAGTCCAAGCTTTCGATGTTAAAAGATCACATTTCCTATGAATTTGCTACTGGAATATTGGTTTTCAAGTCATAATGAAATTCTTAGCTGTTGTTTCACATCCTGGAATGGGAGAGGTGGGGGTGGAATTGACTGATAAAAATTTTCTTCATATGCATAAAATTATGGGAATATTAATACATACCAATATTTTCTTAAGCTTTCGTTACTTCAGATGAGGACTTGCATTTCATAATTTCATTACTGATTTTACTAGAATTTAAGTTTATGCCTTGAATTGAGAACCATAGAAAAGCAGACAAGTCTAATGATAAGTTGCAATGACAGTAGAATTCATAAGAAGAATTGCTCGTCATTGCTTTGAAGAAGTTAAAAAACAATAGATAAATATTGGGTTTGTGAAGGAAATATGACTAGGGGTATTATATAACACAGATTTGTTTTGTTGCTTTTTATGAACTTATAACAAGGGTCAGATGTCTACTTCTATCAGTTGTGATAGGTGTTCTTAAAATTAAATGATTGAACATGATTAAAAACTATTAAGTAATTCTACATAGAAAATACTTTCTTGCAATATATTGAAAATCGAAACCGTAACATTTACTTGCTGTGTAGGTTGACTTTCGTTTTAGGTATTACCGTTACATTATATGATGTTTTTGTAGTTTTGATTTTTGCGAAAATTATTTGCTTTTTGCTAAACATTATTCCTTCAGTAGTTGGTTCTAATTTAGCTGTATGTTGTAAATTCATTTATATCTCTGTTCTCAGATAAAGCAGAAAAATACAGCAGTGATCAGAAATTCAATAGCATATGTAAATACTGATGTGCACATGAACAGACAGTGAGAAACTTTTCTATTATCATAGAAGATGCCATTGAAATTTCAGAACTTGTCGATTTAGACGGTTGCCTTATTTTCTAGCTGTACAGTAAATTTCTCCAGAACTTCCATCGAATACAATCACTTTTAACTGCATTGAGCATTTTTTTTTTTTTTTTTGGGTCCCCTTATTTCACAGAATATATACTTATTCAAGCCAACTCACAGCCTTAGTTGTTTCAATAACAAACTAGTTTTTATCTAGATAGAAATCTGGTCGAGAGTTGAAAATCAGATGAGACTGTCATTATATTGATTGAGTTCAGGAAACATCATTAAATGAATTAAAGAAGTAATAAAAGAGGAAGAACACAAAACTCTCATTTTTTTCATTAAAAATCTCAAAATTTATTGAGTACTCTAAGCCAACGTATTTAGGAAATGTTTCTTCAAATAAAATTTGTGGATGTATATATATATATATATATATATATATATATAGTGATTCTCGTTAAAATATCTGTGTAGAATTGCGAAGACATTTTGCTTTTCTAGTTTCATCATAATTCCAAGTTTTTGTTTGATGCTATTTAATTCATTGTATTGCTGTCTACAAAACTTTGAATTAATTGAAACTGGTAAAAAATATGCATGGAATTACATGATTGAAATATGGATAAGAATGTATGAATTGTATTCATTCCTATTATAATGAACTTTTAATATTTAATAACAGCATTTAGATATGAAACCATTTTGAACTTTCGATAGTTGTATCTAGATCAGCGTTTCTCAACCACTGGTCGGCAGACCAATGTTGGTCCGTGATAATAAAAAAAAATGGTCCGCAGACGTCTTACAGAAATTTAATATCCTGTTTTGTACTTATTTGTTTGAAGACGACTAATCTGTCCTCCTTTTCGATATTTGAATAGTAATCTTTTTTTTTATAAAAAAATATATAATGTTTTCAAAGGTCCGCGTTGAAAAAAATACTTATATTGGTCCGCAGTATGTTTTCGGTTGAATAACACTGATCTAGATGTTTGTCAGTCTGTGAACTTAAACACTTCACTAGGAATGAAATAACACCAGTGGTTCCCAAAGTATGTACTGAGGCATTAAAGGATATTTTAAATTTTCGAAGGATATGCAGAATTTCAGGTTGTGGAAGGTGATAAACCTAGCTTCATTTTAGCCAACTGTTGCCGTGAACCTACAGAGTATTATACTATTCAGTAATATTTACGAAACGAATCAGCAGTATAGTTGGAAAAGACTGAGACTGTGAAGGAGTGGAAAATGCCGTTGCAAAATTAATAAGCCTGATTTTTATTTTTCATTTAGTGATGTACACTTGGGGGAAAAAATTACTAGGCCTTCGTATACTTTTCATGTTTTGAAATTAAATATATTCTCCGTTTCTATTAACATTTGTTTTCTGAGTATTTCCGTTACTAATTTTCTTTAGAACATGCAGTGTCCCAACCCATTATGGTTCAGAGGAGATCTGGGAGTTACCCTGGAGGTGGTGGTGACGTGTCTTCAGTACTATCACCCAGGTCTTCGGAAACCGGAGGACTTGGTGTTAAGATGGTGGAATATGTACTGGGCAGCTCTCCAACAACAAAAGATTTAGATGCTCGCATTGCAAGGCTTGGATTGGTAAGTAAAATGAATTTACTTTTCTTATGGGTGTACTTTTGACTGAAAACTTTGCCCAATCTTTTTGATATTCAGAAACATGTTACAAGCATCAACTGCTTACAAAACAGGTTATTTTTGAAATATTACTTCCTTTTAATTTAAATAAATTATAATGGAAGTATTGCTGCTGTTTTAAACTTTTATTATTTGCATATCTGGTGTTCTGTTTGCAAATATCATCATCATCAGTGTTCTGTCGTAGACAGGTCCAATGGCAAGCAGCAAATAAGATCAGCAATGTCTCTTCCTCCAAGTTGTTCTATTTCTTGTCTCCTCTTTGTTTGCAAATATACATTTCCAAAAATTCCATAATAGAGCATCATTTTGTTTTTGTTAATAAATATTTGGGATCACTAATCAATTTAAGTCCAAGGAACACATCAATTACAATTTCTTCACAATAAACAGACCGTCATTTAATTTTCAATTGTTTTTTTGTGAAGGCATAAATCTCGAATAGATAGATACAAATTGATTGGGCTTAGTTCTTCAATTCACCACCAGGAGCGCTGGTTGCAGCTAGCTCCTACGAAATGGCATGCAATCCCTTTGAAAATAGAACCTGTCCTACATTATAATAGCAGAGGCAGTTTCCTATCCATCATGCCATGGTCTGCCAATAGTGCACAGATTGCCTATTGAAATGGTACATCTAAAATGGCCTTATGTATACATGAAACTACTTAATCACATTGAGAAATGGCTGGTTAGCTATACAGCATGTTGTGCTTTTGTCAGTCGCCTGTCATGTAAATCAGTTTCTCATCAATAACAAATACAATGTTATTTTGAATATTAGTAGCTAATTGTTGACATCCATGACTTCATTTTATCCAAAGCCTTTTTGAGACTCATTAAAAATGTTGTCTAGTAAATAGTTTCCTTGAGTACGTCTGTATGACGTATAGTAGTATAGTGAAGTGCTGGGATTTTTTTTTTAAATACCATTTATGATCATCTGGAAATCAGAAGTCTGTTATTGTTTAAATGAATTGGCATCAGCTGTTGTTGTTGTATGGTTATTTTTGTCTCAGAATAGTGTACTAGAATTAAAACATTTTATACATAAAATATTGTAAAGTTCTAGGATTGTTTACTGAACATACACTCAAGCTATCCATTAAATAGTGACTGATTATGTAACAACAAATATTAAGGGCAGCAAAGTTATTTTTTGATTAACATAAAACTTTGACTGTTTCTTTTGATTTGACTGAATTTCAATGTGTTTAACCTGGCTTTTGCTACTACCCAACTGAACTTTAAAAACTTGTCTTCATTTTTAAATTCTTAAAATAACAAATTTTAATTTGCAGAATCAATTTATTTACCAACAGAGCAAAAATTTCAAGTGACAGGCAGAATCAGTCTTATTGTTATTAAACTTGCCTATAAATAAGAATAATATGAACACGTAAATATAGTGTAAGGGATGGAAAACAAAATTAATACACTTCATATGTTAAGTTGAGTCATAAGTAAGCTTTATATTAAATTATAAAGTAAAAATTCAGTCCAATTGCTTTAGAGCAGTGGTCGGCAACCTTTTGTTGTAAAAGGGCCAAAATATGTTATGTGAGGATTACTGCGGGCCACACTTGGGCCAAAACGGAAAATCCTAATTTAACAACCAAAAAAAAAAGAAAATCTTATTTTAACAACCAAAAAAAAAGGAAAATCTTAATTTAACAACCGCAAAAAAAAAAAAAAAAACTTCCAACACGCCTCATGGGCCGCGGGTTGCCGACTGCTGCTTTAGAGCAATGCATGTATAAAATGACAAAGAAAAATACATTAACATATTTCAATAATAAAGCTTTGTGTACTCAGTCAATAACAGTTAAATTTAGATAATAATGATTTGTAGGTATAAATATTTCTCAATATTTTTTTTCTTTTGTATCGGGTATATACTGGAAAAGAATATATATATATATATATATATAGTCAGACCTCTATTTAACGAAGTCGCTAAATCCCGAAAAAAAGTTCTTTATATGGAAAATTCGTTGGAGATTCGTCTTTTAAAATTACTTTGAACTACATAAAACAGATTTAAAATACATAAACAATAAATATTATTAAAAAAGTAATAATTTTAATGACATAAAGCATACATTACCACATGCGTACTTAAATTTTAGTAATAAAGTCTGTTATTTTTTTTTATTTTTATTTTTTTTTTTTTTGAAAAAGGGTTTTTTCTTATAGTATGTCTCGCATCTTTGCAATGCACTAAAAACCCCTTCCGTATTATTGCATAAATTAAAATTTAATTGTCATAGAGGGGTGATTTAAAGAATTTTGAGTTTTTATTTGTCAAGGAAATATGGAGATGGATAATTTTCTAATTTTTAACTTCAGCTACTTCTTTCTAACTTGACAGGTTTGTGGCTGTGATTTAGTTCATATGGCGTAGTCTATTTGATGTTGCAGCTGCAAAGGTTTCATAAAATTTGATCAAAAAGAGTAAATAACATTGGTTGAAAAAAACAAAAACAAAACAATAATGGGTTTGAGAGACTGGTTTGGTTGTGTTGGGAGTGTAGCTAGGATGTAATCATAGCAGTGGTAGTGTGCAAAAAAACATAAGTTTATTATTATATACATAAATACTGAATGTTCTTGAAATAATATTAATAGTGAATAAATACATTATCATGCTATTATTTTTGAATTTTTCTTCGCTACATTTTGTGCCCTTGAATATTCTTATTTCATCTGCAAATGCTAGTGCTAAAAATTTGAAAGCAATTAAAACTATTTTGGTTAATAATTATAGAATTCAAATGAAGCTGATGACAAGAGCAAAAAGGACAAAGCCCCTTCACCGTTTGACAACAACAAAATGAAGGACCAAGAAAATGGCAATGTTGTACAGACAAATGGGATTGTACAGAATGGACTGGAAGACGACAAAGGATACAAGTAAGTACAATTGATTTTGGTTCAGGGAAGGGGTGTTAACAAGGAATTGATTCTTAAGCAATTCATGTAAATCACATCAATTTATAGTCTAAATTGAATCTATTGGGTTTTTTTTTAGCTTACAATTTAGCATTCTATTGTCTTGAAAAATGCTGAATTTCTGTAGATATACATAAAATATGCCAGCTTTTCATTAATTTTGTCAGACTGAGACGAAAATTTTTTTCTTTAATATTCTCCTTTGGCTGCTTTAACGTCAGCAAAGTTAATTTTGTTTTAAAAGTTGTGGATATTAATTTTTATCTGGAAATGTTTCATATCGATAAGTTTATTTTGAGTACATAACTGATTTGGAATGTGCAAAGGCTTTGGCTGATGTTATTTGCATTTCAGGCAAATCGAGAAATTATTCTCTTGCTACAAATTAAAATTATTTAATAAAATACTGTGCCTATAAAGACAGAACAGTACAAGCTTATACCTGCTTTTGAAATGTCTGGTTTCATATCCAAGTAATGCTTCATATAACGAAGGATACAGTTAGATGTGTTATGCCTGAGTCGGATCATTTAGTTTTTAATAATTCATTGTGTTGTGGCTTTCTTCTTTTGCTGAGGTGAAAATACGGTCAAATTTTGCTCAACAAAGTTTGTTAGAAAAAAAAAAATTGAAGCCCTTTAGCAAGTATTACTGCTAAGTTGCAGTTTTAATTGTGAAAATAAATAGGCTGCTTACTGAAGGAATTTACCCCCCCCCCCCCCCCCCAAATGATTATTACGTCTCAGAAAGTTTGTGTTAGCATGCACACATACATAATTTTATGTTAGTTTCAGATGACAATACAGTATCTGCTAACTAATCTGTGAAAATTAGAGCTTGTGAAGATTTCTTCACAATTTTTAATCAAATTTTATCAATTTTTTTAATGCCTCCCCTCCCCCCCCCCCCCCCCCCCCACCAAAAAAAAAAATCAGTAGTAAAATTTAGGAAATAACATTTGTATTCGACTATTTTTGGCTAAAACTTCTGTGTCTTTCTTTGGCATAGCACAAACTTCCCATCTTACAGTCGTACTCCTGGCAGTCGCCAACCTTCTCCTAGTGAAGAGGACCTCAACAAAAACCCTGTTCCTCTTGGGAAACCAGAAGATCTGATTCCCAATCAGGTGGCAGCAGCAGGACTTCCCCAAGCATCCCTTACTTTTGATCCCCATTTGGATCCTGTGGCAATCGATCCTCTCCCTTTTGACTACACTTCTCAGTTAATCCATTCAATGGATTCCCCCAACATGCTGGAGTACAGTAATCAAGTAAGCACTGCTTTTGGCTTTTTATTTTTAAGTTTTGGATTGCTGATAATTTATTAAATTCTCAATTTTTTTCCCCAAGTAAGTACGAGTTTAAATTTGTCTTTAAACATATTGCTCTTTATCAATGTGTGTGGAAATGTTTAACATAAAATATAGACGATGACACAATTTTAATGTTTTAAATTTTCACTTGAGCAGTTTTGAAGTGTATTGTCGTCTATATTTTGTTTGTCGTTAACAGCTTGATGAGAATTTTTCAGGATCATACTATAGACCATCTCCACTTAACAAGTATTCATTATCAGTTACAAGGTCAAATTATGGTGGAAAACCACTTACAATTTTCCAGCATTATGTGGTTTTGTTGGCATGTGGCAACATTTTGTTACACCATGTGACCTGTCAATGCTCATATGTCTATCATTATGACTGAAATGCATTTTTTTCCTTTAGCACAGAAAACAAAGTAAATACAATGAGCAATGTGAATTTTTTTTTTTTTTTTTTTTTTACCCTTGATGCATTCACTGATACTCAACCAATGGATCTTAGATATTCATGGTGTAAGTGCTTACAAGGCTTACTATTTACATTACAATTTCTAAGAAATAGATTGCTGAAAGTATCAAATAAAAATAATATGCAAAGTTTAGTTATTTTATTAATAACTGTCTAATTTATGAACGTGCAGAAAAACTTGTCTTTTTATCCATATTAATTATGCAATTTTTAAATGAAAAAAATAATTCATTTAAAATTGCATAATTAATATGGATAAAAAGACAAGTTTTTCTGCACGTTATAAATCTAAACTAAGTTTTTCTTACATGTTGTAAGTCAATGATTTATATAAATAATGATAAAATAGCAAAACTCTTCTGAATATCAGGTTAAATTATAAAAATGTGTAAAAATTTTCTTAATGTAAGAGATAAGCACATTTTACAATGGTTTTGCTGTGTTGAAGATTCTTTTACATGTTTTTCTGATGATTTTCGATGAATTTATGGAAAAATTTATAATTATTTTAAACTGCTTCCACATCTGAATGTTTTCTGAGAAAGCTCAGCTTGTTCATCCTGTTCCCAATAAATCTCGTAAATTAGACAGTGGCAGCAGTTGCATTTACAAATTCGGCACACCTGAATAGCTCGTTTTTCTTGAGCAAGTCACTTTACCTTCATGCTGTTGAAATCTGTCTAAGCTCGTTCTGTTCTGTTTTGGGAAGATGTTCAGATGTAGATGCTTTCTTAGATTATCATTATTTGCTCTTTAAAACACAACATTTTGTAATAATTATTTTGATTTTCTTCATTAGTTGTACCAGAGACAGCAGCAGCAGCAACAACCCATCACAATGTTAACTCATCAACAGTATGCATTGGCTGCCCAACAACAGCAACAGCCACAACAGCAATTGGGTAAGTTCCTCTTTATTGTTTTAAAAGGAGTTCTTGGGAGAACAAAAAAAAATGTGGCACTGATCCTGGGCTGCAAAACAAGTCCAATACATATTATCACTGTTCTTTTCTGATTAATATTGATTAATTACGACATTTGTAAATTCAGCATCATATATACAAATACATATGACATATATATATAACATTTGATTTTCGTAAGTGTTGTCATTTGTCACTTCAGTAAAGTCATACCACAAATTTCAAGCTCGAGAGAAGGTTAAGTAGATAAATTGCATGTTTTTACGGGGATGGGACGATTCAGTGCCAAAATGAACCAAAATCTATAGGATAGTTTAAATTGTTTTATTTTAAAGTGCTCACGCTGAGAATTGAAACTCCCAGAATGCAACGCAGATTATAGATTGTCCTTTCCTGG
>JAFIDM010000001.1:9887856-9932511 GCA_023159025.1 Thereuonema tuberculata
ACTGTATTAGAATGGATGAAAAGTTAACATGCAGACTTCAGTAAATGCTAGAAATGTTAATATTTAGGCTGTGATTTACGAAATAGTAAATTAATTAACATTATATGAACTATGTTATTAACTAGATAAGTTTCTAGTTAATAACCATAAAACCTTCTTTCTATGAAGAAAGGAGGTCATCATCATATCAATATACTACAATATTTCGATTAGTAATCATTACTAATTTTCAGGCGTACTTACTGCCTCGTCCGTTAAGATTTAAAAGCTAATACTCAAACAATTCATTTTGTAACATATCACATTGTTATTAACAATCATATTATGAATCACTCCTACATAATATTATTATTCACTAATCTAACAATAATTTCGTAATATATCATACCGCAATTCATTATCATGCATAATTTTTTTAATTTTTTTTTATGTATATAAAAAAAAAAGGGAATTTATATATACTTTAAATGTTAGATTTTAGATCACTTGAAAATATTTATTTATGTATTATTTATGAATAGTTTCAGATAATATTCATTCCTAAGAATTTTTCATCAAAAAGACAAGTTTATTGTAAAAAAAAAAAAAAGTTCTAATACAGATACATATGCGATGAATGTGTTATGATAGAATAGTTTTTTTTTATTTATTTATTTAATAGTCGTGCCATAAGCAGATTGTAATCTAAAACAAAGGTCTTATTTATTTGTTCATTTTTTTTAAAGTAAGATTTAAGATAAATTCCTAATAATTTAGATAACGAGATAAGGGAATCGTGTTTATTTTTTTAATTTTTTTTTCCCTCCCCCCCCAAGTTCACATCTTAAGACCGAAATGGGACATATTGAGGACATAATCCTCAATATAATCAAATATAAATAGCCGAATGGAACTGAAACGTCCTAGACCCGTTTTTTACACCATATTTTCAGGAAAAATACTGCAACTTATCTACAAACTAGATATGAACAAAACTATTAAATTATATGAAATTATGTGTATAACATATCTTTTCAAATATTTTTGGATGAATTGGATCCAAAATTCATCCAAAAATAATGCAAAAGATGGATTATACACAATTTCATACGGGTTTCTTTATTTGAAACTATATATTGTACTTGTATTTTTATTTCAATATAATGATGTATAGAACTTAATCCAACTTTATTATTATTATTATTATTATTATTATTACTTCTACTATCTTATTACCAAGGTATTTTCATTATTTATTGGTTGTTTACAGGTTTGGCACCTGCTGCTGCATTTGCATCCAATCCCTACATCATCAATGCACAGGATCCCTATGCACCTGTTGGAACAGTTATCACAGGTAGGCATCTGTTGGTCATAGCTAATTTGTTGCATTTCATTAACATAAATACATTGTCGGCAATAGTGAAGAAAATAAAACCAAAGAATGGTTGTTGTGATTGGGAATCTGGGAGGGCTGTTTTACTGAGATCTTTCCAGGAATAAAGTAATATTTTTTTGAAAGCTTTTAGAACGAGGATTAAAATTGTCACCAACAGTCTTTGGTAACTTGCCTCCAAAGATGTAAATTTCATATTATAAGTCCTTCGTAAAATAACAAGTGATCCATATTTGTTGAAAATTTTGAATGAGACTAAGTCAGATGCTGTTTTTAGAATGAATCTGTTGATTATTTACAAAATTTCCTTTTCCACCAATTGTAAATGTCCAGTTTTAGACCTAATGGATGCGAATTTTATCATAGCATCTATAGAAACTTTAATGATTTAAGCATAAAACCCATTTATTTCTAGACTTTTAAAGCATTTAATAAAACAGCCAACAATTTAGTCTGATTTCAAATAATGGGGGAAAATTGATTAATGAACATTGAATGAAACCATTTTTACAGAATGTTTTGAGTGTAAATGGAGATTATGCAAATAAAATTTGTAAACAATAAAAGCTTTAGAGTAAAATCAGTAAACTGACATAGTAGAGAATCTTCAGAATAAATATGGCTACTGTTAGGTTAAGGTTGCTTGTTTTCATTTCTGAATGTTGGACAATTATTTTGGTAAATATAATAACATTTTAAAAAATTAAATGTTTTTAAAGTTTAAAAGATGTCACTTGTCAAAGCCTCATCATGGAGGTGAAACCAGTAGTGTCCCTGTGTTTTTAATGTGTTAAATGTTTTTTAAAAAACTAGTCAAGTTGGCCTTTTATTTCAATTTTTATGAATAATGCACGCACATTAAATTATTTTTTTTTTAATATTTTAAAAGATTAATTTAATGGTATTGTTTGTAAGTCTTGTCACCTATATCACTGTGTAGCAGTTGTAAGCATTTCAGACTTCTAAGTGTAGAGACTTATAATATACAATGAAATTATTGAAAAACTTGGGCATGTGATGTGTCATTGTTAATTTCAATATTAATTTTTATTTTCTTTGGTAGGTCCAGCAGTGGTGCCTCAGTATTATGGTTTAACTCCGCAGTGGGGAATGTATCCAGCCAATCTGATACAACAGCAACAACAACAGGGCACTCAGCAAGGCTCTGTGAACCAACAACAGCAGCAGCAGCAACAACAATCACAGCAACAGCAGCAACAACAACAACAACAGCAGCAGCAGCAGCAACAGCAGTTGATGCGCAACAGCAACGCCCGACCAATGACTCCTCAACAAGGACCTCCCAACGACTCTCTTGGAACGCCGTCAGCCAACAGCCTTACTCAAACAGTCCAAACTCCAGGTGGTTTATTAGTCACTTCTGTTTTTGTCTTTATGCTTGCTTTGGAGGGTTTTTCTTCCATTCAGCCAAAAAAAGTGGAGGGCAATATTGGCAACGACGTGTTTATCTATGGGATCTCCCTAAGTTTCTGTCTGGTTAAATGGCTGAGCCTTCGGATCATTTAAAGAACTTGCCAGAGTGTAAAAATAATTAGGTATGAGAGGTAGAACTGTTACTAGTAAAAGTTACTTTGTGGTGAATTACACTTCTGAATTACAGAGTAACAAACATTTGTGAGGTATGTAAAAAAGAAAGAAACAGTGTATGTTTTATCATGAAAGACTGACAACAAAGAGTGCTGTGGGTATAAGAAAATATATTGGTTTAAATTTGAGGAAATATCTTTCATTTAGTTGCTTCGCTTCTGAGATTTATTAGTTAGTTGGTTTTATTACGTAACTCAGATGCAGTCTTCCAAAAATTTGAGCAGTGGCATGAGTGCTCTTTGTGTGCTAAGGCTTGCTGGAAATCCATATTTGAGCAGCACAGAACCATCGCTCGCATCTCCTTCCCAGTGAGCTAAGTGAAAATTTTCAATGCTCCAAATGCTAGCAAGCAGTGAGCAAAATGGCAGTCACAAATTAGCTAATAAACTGGGTAGGTAGACAGCATATAAGGATAGAGGTGTCAAGGCGCAAAAGCTTTATCAGCTGAAACAAATGATCCTTCTGGCTGTTTTTCTGAAATATGGAAATTTTGACAAAAGGTGGATCAAATGCATTTGCACCTCCATGCTGCCAATCCCCAGTTTCGATCGTCGAGCAATTTTTATTCATGGTAAAAATTTTTGAAGACTGCCAATATATATCAATCCTGTAGCAATAGCAAAACATTTGACATGCAAGAGCATACATTTCAGTATATCGGAAGGTTGGAGGGGATACGTGCACATTAAAGTGAAACTAAGCATTGATGAATATATATTCATGAATGTTTTTTGTTTTTTAAGTTATAACCACTATAACTGAAAGAAGATAACTAATTGGGATGTCATCATACAGTTACTTTCAGTGAACTATAACTGTTTTAAAAATAATATATGAATGAAACTTTGATGCATACCTTTTTCTTTTAGCTTCAAAAAATACATGTGCTGCAATTTGTTCTCCAAAATCTATAAAAAAAAATGGCACCTATGGACAATGTTGTCTTCAGTCCTGTAATTATTTATTTTTTTCTTGTAATTTAGGTGGTCAGTATCAAGTGATAGCCCCAGCCTATTACGATCAGAATGGTTCATTGGTCATGAGTAACACTCGTGGTCTCAGCACTCCAGTGAGACTGGTCTCTTCTACGCCAGTGATAGTCAATACTGGCAACCCAGGTCAGTGGCTTCATTTCTAGAAAATATTGAAATGATTTCTTGTCCCTTAGGGAATTTGATGCAGATAGCAAGCGAAATATGTTTGTACACCACAATAGATTATTTTTTTCTCTGCGATTCCGACAGATTTTTTTTCTGTTATAGCATTCAATTAAACATTAAGACAATGATGGAAGAATTTGTGTATTTCTTACTGTGATTTTATAACTGTGTAGTGTAGTCATTTTGCTCATTTACAATCTCATTATAAGTGCAATTTTCCATTTAAAACGAAAGTAAAGAAATTTGTCAAATATAAGCAAATTTGATAAATGTAGTAGCATGTAGTAAACTTACAAGGAAACAGTTGCACCTTTAAAAAAATTGGTAATTACTGATTCATTGTTACCAGATTGCCTAAGATACCAAACATTTAAAAAAAAAAAAAAAAATGCACAAATTTAGTTATGGATTCTATTGACTAAAAAGAACACTTGGCGGAAGTATTTGTTAGAATGTTTGTCAGGTAGTATGTTCGAGCTCCTGTCTAAATATTTATGCCTTGAAAACAAAAAGGTTTTCGAATTAAAAAACTTATCACAGTTAGAACAAATTTATTGAGACGTTTGTTTGTCCCTTCCTACATTTGATTTACTTCTGTACCAAAGATCTAATTGATAACATCTTATTCTTGTTTGTTCTTGTGACTAGTTTTTTACTTATTTTACTAATTTCGTATGACCAAGATTGCCCTAACAAGACTACTTGCTTTTTTTATTGGAATATCATTTGATGGATTTGATATATTATATCAAGTTCTGGCCATGATGTGAAGTTTATATAAAATGCTGTTATATTTCTTAATGAAAAATTGTTAGACTCAGCATGTCAAATGCAGCAGAATAATTCAATTGCTATTGAACTGCAATCATGCAGTGATAAAGTTTGCTGTTGCATCTTCATTTCTTTTTTTACTTTGGATATCTTGGCAGAAACCTCCCTTTACACTCTTACTTTCACAAAGGCCCTTACAAATTAAAATGTCGTTAAAGCACCTGATCAACAGTTCACACCTTGTATTGCATTTGGAGGTTAATAATACTAACTTTTTGTTATCATATATTTTGGGCATAGATATCTTTTTTTCTTTCCGTCCATTGGTCTGCATTTTCATTTTTTGTTGAAAGTACTTTTTTTTTTATCTTCAGCAGAAAAGTTGAATTGATGATTGTGGACATGAAAAATTAGTTAAAATTTATTTAATTTTAAATATTTAAACTTTTCCTAGAAACTTTGTTCTAGAGGATTTAAAGATTCCGAACTAGAGGAAACTTCTATGTGAAGGATATTACTTTTAGAGAAAAAGAGCAAAATGACTGAACTATGGTTGTTGCCAGTTCTTGTATTATCCATTCTTCCATTTGATGCCATAGGTTTAATGAATGTGTTTCAAAAGTCTTCAATTTAGAAGATGGTATTCATTAGTTATTTCTTTATCATATCAACATCAGTAAGGGATCAATAAGTTTTATAAATAAAATTTTTTTTTTTTTTTTTTTTTTTTTTTAATTTAATAGAGATAAAATTCTTAATGAAAAATCATTGAACATTTTAATATAAACAAAGAATAGAAAAAAATTTCAGAAAAAACATTAAGACTTCCGTGATTATTTTTTGAAAAAAATTAAAAATGAACAAAAAATAAGATGATTTACATGGATCAGTGAAGCACTTCATGGGTTAGAAGAACTTGACATTAAGATTAATCCTTTTTAGAAAATGGAATGTGAAGCTAGTTAAGAGATGGTGGGATTTGTCTTGAGTTGTTAAGAATAACAATTCAATGAAAAGACTTACAATGCTTATGATTATTACATTGAAGTTCTATTGAATCCCCATAACTGTAAGGCTTATTAAAAATACAAACTTCCTGACAGAAAAACAGCAAACCTTTAAGCAATGTAAAATTAAATAAAATACTTCAAACACATAACGAATTTTCGGGGTCTATTACCTATACCCCTTTCTCAAGCCTTTTTTACTTCTATTAAAATAATACAAAATTTGCTATAATATGTGGTTGAAGTGTTTTTCTTTTATTATTTATGATGGAGAAAGAAGGACTAGCATTAATGTTAAAATGTATTTTAGTGTTTTATGTATATTTTATTTCATGTTCAACAGTATATAAATTCAATGATGCTCATATTAAAAAATAAGTTTTGTAAAGTATTAATATGGTTTGCATGTACCTCCTTTTCATTTCTTCACTATGAGGAAATGGGGTTTTATTAAACAGTCTTAAGACATTATTTAAGAAGTGTTCCATGTTGCTTTTAACATATACAGAACCAACATGGCTTTATACAGTACATTACTGATTTGTTTTCTGTTCTTTATTTACTACATCAAGTACATTGCTTTTAAAAATTGTTTGCTTTTTGAGTTTGGCAGTGGCTAAGATAACATGATAACGTTGCCCACTTTGTTTGGATTACACTGACTCACATAATGACTGCAGGTGTTTTGAAGACTTCCAAATTTGTTTACACCCTTTGTCAGTTCTGAAGTCCCAAAATGCTACAAATGTGGTTTTGAATTATTAAAGCCATGGGGTTTTAGGTTTGTTTGTTTTTTTTTTTTTTTCCTCCCCCAGACACGGTAAATGTAAATTCAAAATAAAAGAGAGAAATTAATCTTAATAAAATTGAAATAAAACCCACAGTGAATGAAATGCAACAAAGATCGAGAAGCAAAATTTGTTTTAAAATTTGCTTACAAATTTTGTTTTAATATTAAATTGAGAGAGGATTTGCTGTTGAGGTTTTCATTCCAGTGAATAACGAATTCATAAATGACACTGGCCACCGTCAAACTTTTTTTGCCACCGTCAAACTTTCAAATCTTTAAAGAAAAATGAAACCATTGCATTGTTGTTAATGAATTAGAATAGACTTATTTCCTGTTCGTCAGATACTGTTTTATTATTTAGTCTCAATTTCTACAGGAATTGTAAACTTTTGTTTTGATATTGGCAAGGCCTTTACTATTATATTGCTTCTTCTTCTGCTGTTACTGAATGTTTATTTTGAATTGGCCTTTACCATCTAGGAAGTAGTGGTTTACGGCTTCTTAGCAGTCAGACCCAAGGGGTTCAGACCCCTCCTGGCAGTATGTATTCCAGTGGGACGTCAACACCCCAAAATAGCCTGTATCCACCGTCCACCTCTGGCCTTGGCTTTACCACTCCAGCTGCGAGTTCAGGACTTAGTTTTTCCAATAGTTCGACGTCGCTGGGTTTCTCCCCAGCTCCACAAAGCAATGGGCTCGGTTACGGGAACAGCACTCTGGGAACAATAGGCACACCTTCCATTGGTGCCATCGGCACAGGTAAGCAATTGATGTTGTACTTTGTTTTTGAACTATTGACTCTTTCTTTCTCTCTTTCTGTGTTGCTGAGTATTTTGAAATGTTTGGCATTTGCTTAAGAATGCACGGCCAAACTCCTTGCATTGTCCATTTACCAGAAAGTTGGAAGGCAAGTCCTGTCTGCCATTGCTGGAGATGTTTGATGGATCAGAGAATGTGGCCTCAAATGGCTATAGCAGTTTACGTGGTGGACAAAAGCTATTTGTTAAGGGAAGCAATTTTTCCAAGAAATCTGCCATTGTCCCTTTAATCAATCCACCATCCTCTCATCATTCATCTCCCCAAATAATAAAATGTAAGTCTAAGGTGCTTGGTTCAGAATTTTCCTACAGATAAAATATAGAGGAATGAAATATTCTGGCATAAATTCTTTCTGATTATATAGAATGTTCTACTATGTTTCGGATTAACCAAGTATGATCAAATTATAGTTTGTGAATATTCATTTGATGTAATGTATGGTACAATTTTAATCTGTACTGTTTTGTTGTTTATTTGTTATTCTTTCAGAAAATATGCTAAGTTTTAATTTACTTAGAGAACATAAACACATTTTCATTCTATACAAGGTTATTGGTGTAGGAAAAAAAAAACAAAAAAAAAAAACCTTGTAATTTTGATGTCTATTTTATAGAAGTTGGTGGTTTATTGATTGTTTTAATTTAATAAAAAGCAAATTGAGAAATTTTATGGAAAGTTCATTTTTGGATCTGGGCAAGACACTGTGGTTAATATTGAGAAAATAGCATATTAATTGGTATTTAAAAAAAAAATCAATTAGTTTGCTTGAATCTTATTTGCAAGTTTATTGACGTCATTACAGCTGGCTTTGTATTTTACTCCTGTAAGGTCTTCAGCTGATGCAAATAGTGGACATAAACTCGTCAAAAATGCTACCTACAATTTCCCATGATGCCATCAGTCACTCACCTTCTTTATGAAGACATCTCTTCAGAAATAAGAAAATTTGAAACTTTATTTATCAATAATCAAGAACAGTATTTCTTAATTGGATTTTCTTATTACAATACGGGGTAGAAATGATATTTTTATTTTACAAACATCTACAGTTCTTAGCTTCACACTTTCACATTAACAGGCTGAATATTAGCTTGTCCAGATCCCATCATTTAAATGTAGTATTGGAACATAAATTTTATTGTTCAAAATGAGATTGAAATGACATAGAATATAGTTTGATAGCAGACTAAGGCAGCAGTCTGCTGTGTGTCCGATATGGCTTCGTCTTGCGCTTCTTTCGCCGTCTATGGCATCTTTTGGTTACCCTCTGCTCTGGGTTGGTGTCAGGAAGGGCATCCGACCGTAAAAACCCCTTGCCAAAACCGATTATTGAGCAAACGTGCCTTGCTCATCAGCGATCCCACGCTGTGTTGGGAAAAGCTGTAGGAGAAGGAGATTGTTGGCATTATGTATGCATGCCACCCCCTCGGCAACTTTTCCGAATTTTTTTTTCCTCCATGTATCCCCTACATCATTTCAATTTTCTCAATAACCTAAAAGACTGCCTATGCACTATTGGCCACTACCATACTGAACTTTGAAATAATGTAACTTGCAACATGTTAGTTTTGGCTTATAAATCATTTTAACTTTGGAATTTTTCTCTAGCTTCATTTAATCACAATCAAACAAAAAATTAGGAGTAAGAAAAATTTACCTTGGGGGTGGAATGAAATATATTTTTACCTAACAACATAAGAATTGATTTCATTGGAAAATAAAAAAAAAGATTGTGATGATGCACATGAGAGTTTTACTTAACTCTAATTATTTATAAATTTCTTGTGAAACAAATAAACTTAAAAGGGAATATATCTGTATCAAGTTGAAACACAGCTATAACCTATGTAATTGTGATATCTAAAGGTCACATATTAGATTTGTTACCACATTAGATAGCTTAAGGCTTTAATTCTGGTATCCAAAAAGGAAATTTGCTGTCCATCAGTATTGTGCAATCCTGAAGCCGAACCATTTTCGACAAAGTGTTGCATATCCATACTTTAAACAAGAAGCGAATCAAATTTGCTATCATATTGGTCTAAGCAAAAAAAAAAATCGCTGCTAAAGATGCTAAATTGCCATAAGTGAAATAGTCGGCACAGCAAATACGGATATGAATAATGAACTGAACAATGTACAAACTATGGAGTAGTATCAAAGTGTAAAAGCTTTGTAAGCTGGATTGTATGCTTCTTCCAGTTGTTTGTCTGAAATCAAGATGTTTGTTTTTGCTCTTTTTATTATGAAAGGTATAGTATTTAGCAAATGGCAAGTCACAGCCTTTTCAATTGCCATTTTCAATTTGCTTTTTTTTTTTTTCTTCAGATGTCAGCAGATGTCATGTTTATGGATATTAATGCTCAACTAGTGTATAATTTCAACAAATCCAAACTCTTAAGACCAAAAGATAAACTCATAGCCACTTTTTAAGATTCTTTTGTGGACAATTTAAACGTGGCAAACCTATTTTTGACCATATTGTCAAATATGGAAACTATTATTGTAGGCAGCTGGGTTCTGTTTACATCAAGAGGAATATCAGTCAAGTCAGGTAGATACAACTAGGACATTTTTGAACAGTATCTAATTTGGAAGAATAGCCCCATAGTTGTTCCTGGCTGTTCTACTCCTTCCACCTCATTATCATTTTTGAAAGTTATTTTTAGTGCAGTGTGTCTTAATGAAAATGCATGTGAAACGTCATGGTCAGAAGTTTACCAATAATGGTATGCATTCAGATGTCAACATTACTTAATTAGCCTTGTTTGTTATCAAAAATAGAAGGTGTCCATTCAATTTGAGGATGTTTTACTGCAAAAAAAAGCCAGTTCATCCAGATTCCTAACAAGATATTAATTTCAGGCTTTTCACCAGAACATTTTTCCCTTCAGTTGGTGGATAAGCCTTATAAAAAATTACCAAGATATGTTTCCAATCAAGAATCAGTTATTTGGACACAAGACACTATTAGAGTATTTATCAACTACTAGTGGTTTGTTTTATGTTTAGCGACCTCGTATTCAAAGTTATGTCAGTTTGTCGTCACATGTCCAATCCAAACTAATAGTTGGACAGGCACCTTATTGGAAAGCTAATATGAGAAAATGAGTTCCAGTCTCCCAGGAAATGGCCAAAAATGAAACATTTCACCACCTATACAGCCATGAGATGAATAATACCTGTGGCAAAGAAACAAGTTGTTGTCTGGTCTGTTCAAATGGAGATATAATTGACTGACTCACTTGCTGTATTTTTAATGACTTCATTCTAATGTTTTAAGAATTTTCTTTGGAAATACTTTTGTTTACAAAATACAAACTTTGTTCCAAATTCACAGCAACTCTTAATGTAGATCTCGTCATGTCCTGGAAAATAAATTTGAAAGAAAAATGTTTTTAATTTGACCTATTTCACCAATTTTTTAGTCATTTTGAAAAAAAAAAAAAATTAAGGCTTTTATGGCTTTTGCTGCTTCCTTTACTAAATTATACTTTAAAAAGTGAATAACAATCTCAGATTTTGTGTTGGATCTTTTTCTATTTGGCATTGAATTATAGTTAAAAACAAAAGTACTTACATTGATCTTGTCCAACAACCTTCTTTATATAAGTTAGACAAGTAGTTCTTTGTAGAGTTTGAGAAATTTTCCCTTTGTTATCGAAAGATGAATTGATAACAAAGAATCATGAATTTTTTAAATTCCCTATTACAGTAAAACCTCGTTAAGTCGTCACTCCGTTTAAGTCGTCGTTTTCCTTTGGTCCCGACAAGGTCTCATAGACAATAATGTAAAATAGCCCTCGTTTACTCGTCACCAAATTTAATTCTACTCCGGATAACTCGTCACCCTCAAAAATTGCCAAAAGCATCCTTCTCCATTTTGCATGCCATCGTGTTGAATTTTCAGCCCCGCCCCTTCACTTTAAGAAAGCCAAGCCTTTAAGGGGAATTTTCGATCACGCTTGTCACTTCATTCCTTTACTACTCCTTCGGAGGATTTAGGTTCTTGGAATCTCGCTGCTAATCATTCAAAGCACACTTCTCGCTGTGACTGTCGAGTGTAGACGTTTTTCTTGACTGCTCTTGATTGTGACTTCATTTTATAGCGAGTAAGCCCTGCTATAAGGGCTATTTTTTCTCTTGCAATTTCGGGGTTCGATTACGTTTTTAATATGCCAGGGAAATGAAAACTTACCTCGTTATCTTTTAAAGAAAAAAAAGACTTACTTGCACTTTTTGAAAAATCGAATGTTTCGAAAACAGCTTTTGCCAAAGAACACCATATTCCCAGGACTACATTAAACGATATTCTTTTATCGAAACCTTAAGTAATTGAAGAACTTGACTGCAAAGACAAAAGAAAGAGAATGAGGTAATCAAAGTTTGACGAGATCGAGGAGGTTTTAGTTCGATGGCTAAAACATGCCAGATCGCAAAATGTGCCGATTTCTGTGATTCTCAAAGAAAGAGCCATGGAAATTGCTAAGGAGCATTGAAGATTTCGGCGGCAGCAATGGTTGGCTGGAACATTTCAAAGACAGACATTGCCTGTCTTTTAAAATGATTAAAATATGGTAACTATAAAGTGTTTTTTTTATTATTATTATTTTCCACTCATTCATTTGCATGAATTGATTTCTGTAAATCTTGTCTTTCTCACCGAATCCTACAGCAATTCATGAAAATACTGTATTTCAGTGTTTTTTGGTTTGTTTGTTTGTTTTTTTTTTTTCAAAAATTCCCACTCTGCTTAAGTCGTCAAAAATGTTTGGTCCCTTGAGTGACGACTTAACGAGGTTTTACTGTATAATAATGTCGATGGAGAACTCCTTAGTAGTGGAAGTTTTTATGAACTAAAACTTGTTACATCATGTGGCAATGACGTAATTATCATGTATCTGTGGCAATTTTGAAATTACATGTAAAGAATATTTGATTTACAATTAGTTTTAAATTAATTCTTGGAAGTTTTGTGAATTTATTTATTTATTTAAAACAATGTAAAAATATATTTGTAGGTCTGAACACAAGTTCCAATAATTCTCAGCGACGGGATTCCTTTGATCGTCGTGATGCAGCTACTGTTGCGGCTGCTGCTGCGGCTGGATTCTCTGCCAGTTTGGACTTCCAGCGTCAAGTTCCCAAAGGGCAGTATTATGGGGCACTGGGTACAGTGACCGCCTCACCTGGACCAATCGGAGTTCTACCTTCCCCCAGTCAGTCTCTTACTCCACCCCCATCATTAAGTAGCTCCTCATCCAGTTTAAGTCTTGGTAAGAGTAATCCATTAGAATAACATTTATTTAGTCTGAGATTTATTTAGGATGTTTTTAAATCTTTTTAAAATATATTTCACTTACATTAAAAGTACAGCAAAAGATAAATTGTTTAGAAATAGTGTGAAAATAAATGATGGTGAGGTTTTTAAATCGAAAAGAGAATTATCCATTGAACTAATTTTCATTACTTATGGTTGTTACAATATAAGCATTTTTAGAATTTGATGATAGTGGGTTTAAAAAATAATAAAAATGCATTTGTGTGATTAAAGGAATAAAAAAAAAAAAAAAAAATCAAACCAAATTGATTTTTGTTCTTGTTTTAATCACGCAGAAATGTTATAACTAATTGACAATGGACAATCACAAATTTTTCATTGCTTATGGTTTTTTATTTAGAAAATTTGACTAAGCTACACAAGATGTAATAAGAACATTTTTGAACAAAGCAATTTGGTGAGCTTTTGAAATCAGCCTTGGCTTCTTCCAAAATGTATATGACTTTGTATAGTGTTCTGTTCTGGGTTTCTTCGGAAAACTAAATGTAATTCTGTTGCAACTAGTTGCCCCAGTCTTCCCAGGGCTTTCTGTAGTTCTTTCACTTCGTGGCAATATTAGGCTTTAAGAAGAGGCAGGTCTCTTGTCTCGAGGACTAATGACACCTGGAAGCTGATCAAAAATTGGCCTTGATATATTTTAATTGTCAGGCAGAAAGTTATCTGCATTGTTTCCATTATTGATAAAGCAAATCAGTTAGGAAGTTTTAAAATAGCTATCTTAAAATTCAAATATATATTTATACGTGTTTTTTTTTTTTTGAACTTTTAAGATAGCTTCATCGTTCATCAAATTGGATCATTTATAGTTATCATTTATCAAATCCACTTATCCATCTGTTTTCCAACTCTTTGTAAGTCCAAGTAATGTAGTCTAAACAAAATGGATTAGCTTGTGCCACAGTTACGATACATTGTTCAATCTTAATAAAATATTTATTTGCCATTGATGAAGTAACATGAATAAGATTACAAAGATATAAGGCCTACATCCTAAAATTCAGTAATTTAAAAATATCCCTTGGAATTTAAGGGGGGGGGGAGGCAAAAACTTTTTTTAATATTTTCATTCACTATTTTGTTTGTTTTTTGAGGTAATAGTGTAAATAATGCCGTTGTACTCTTTACAGGTGCCTTGATGAGTGGCAACCGCATCATATCAGCTGCACCTGGAGCTGAGGCTAAGTTTCGTAATGGTTCAGTGTCGGCTACTGGAATGTTTGGCTCCTCCAATTCTCTCTTTCCCAATCGTTCCTTGCAAAGAAAGTAAGTTTAAAAATGATGAATGCCCGTTTAGAGGCATCTTTATTATTTGTTATTGGTCATACAGTTTATGAATAATAAGTTTTACTTTTAAAAGTGTATGTAATTTTCATAATTGTAAAAATGATACAAAGATTAAATAAATGATTTTATTTCAATTTCAGTTCCAGTCTTGACAAGCCAACAGGTCGAAGTCGTTTGCTGGAAGATTTCCGAAATAATCGGTTTCCTAATTTGCAGTTAAGGGACCTTTCCAATCACATAGTTGAATTTTCACAAGATCAGCATGGATCCAGGTAAAAATAATAGATAGCAGAAGTTTTTATTAGTTTTTATTTATTATTTTTTTGGAGCTTTTGATCCTTCGGAATATTGTTTAATGCAGTTTCCTAACGTGGGGCCCATGCCCCGGGAGGGAGCAATTCGAAATGGACTTGTCCAGAGTTTAAGTTAATCGTATGGCGACTCAGTTGCTACTCGAGCTGGGTAAATTATAGGTAACCTCTGTCTGCCATATTTGTAGCTGTGATTTCACTATTAGATGCTGGGGGGGGGGGGGGGGGGTTGTCGACAATATTGTCCGACCATCATGAGATACATAATTTGGTGGGGCATAGCACACAAAAGGTTGGGAAACACTGGCTTAATGGATATGCAGTAGTAGTTCAACAAAAAATAAGACATTGCTGTGTGTTGTATGATCATTTTCTCAGGATTTTGGCTTGATGAACCTACACGAAATGAAAAGCTATGTCAATACCTCTGGAACAATTATTCTTAAACCCCACCACCACCAAACTTCTCCTTTCCACCTCCTGCTGTATCGATCCTATTCTACTTCGCAAAAGTTCAAAGTAAACATCAAAAGAGAATGGGTTGGAGTATCTCTTTTGAGATTTGTTCTTATAAATTCCTTGAGCCAAAAGTTGATGACAAATCTTTTACCCTTCCTTTGCATTTTATAAATTATTTAATTTAGTATTTCGAATGTTGAGAAAATAACTAAGACGGTTTTATTCTTGAAATTTTAATTTTTTATATTCGGAATTTGATTCTGATAGATATTTCTTTTGAGGACTTCCTTACATTTTTCTGTCAAGATTTTGCATATTTTGAAAAACAATTATTTATAAAATAGATTCTAGAAAAAATAAGTAGTTCCTCGTATTGTATATCCATCTGCTATTTATAGACTTAAATGTTTACAGGACATAAATGTTGTTGTAATTTACTGAATTAATCCATTGAAAGTTGATTGTTTTGTTTTAATCCTTTCTATTATTTTAGGTTTATTCAGCAGAAATTGGAAAGAGCAACACCTGCAGAAAAACAAATGGTATTCAGTGAAATTCTTACTGCGGCCTACAGTCTAATGACTGACGTATTTGGGAACTATGTCATTCAGAAATTTTTTGAATTTGGAACTCCAGAACAAAAGCAGATGTTGGCACAAAAAGTGCGGGGTCATGTTTTACCTTTGGCCCTTCAAATGTACGGCTGTCGTGTAATTCAGAAAGCCCTGGAATCCATCCCCCCAGAACAACAGGTAAGTCGTATTTTTAGTCTTATTTAGGTTTATTACAATGATTACTAGAAGTATACAAGTTTATTTTACATTAATTGTGGAGACACCTTCCAATGTTATAAAGAAATAAGTTTATAATTTATTTCTTTAAAAAATGTATTGCATGAGCAAATCTGGCTTCATTGAATACTGAATTATGATTATAACATATAGAACTACAAGTTTTGAAGGATTCATAAATTTTAACCTGATACGTTTCAGAAGTATATGGTGAAGCCATTTCTCAAAATAGAAGGCTTGTAATTATCCAGTAATTTTGCACTATGAAGTTTTTAAAAGTGGTTTTTATATTGGCCCAGAAAATATTTACATTTGATTGTCACTTTGTAAAGTGTTCACTAGACATTGGCATTAACATCTTTCATTTAGTTATGGAATCGGTGTCTTCCCATTTCTGAAGATATTCACATCATTGAGTTCACAATGCGTATGTTTTCTAAGTGCCAAAATATCAGAAGATGGTTTTTTATTGAGGTTAACTAGCTGATAATGTGGAATTGGATCAATGAAAATGTCTTGAATGAGAAATAGATGCATGGCAACTAATGTGTCTTAATTTATAGCATTCATTAATAAATGAAAAATTCAGTGTATGATAAGTCAGCAGAAAATCAAAATACCTAACAACTAGCGAAGAAGAGGATCGGTTTTGGTGTTTAGGACTAAGCACCTGAAATCAAAAGAGATGAGGATAAAATCATAAATGTATTAGTCACAATTATGGTAACAAAAGTTAGGGTTAAATCCTAAGAAGCTTATAAAATCCACGTGCAACAGGGCAAATCTAATTTCCTGTTATAAGGAAACACTTTACGAACTTTAAGTTCCAGTGACAGTTTGGAATATTTACCTGTTCTTTGTTGGACTCGTAAATCATTTTTGTTTGTGAATGAGTATCTTTGAAAGGATAAGAGTAAAGCGGTTCAATACAAACCAGGAAGGAAAGTTTCCATTGATTCTCATTAGGAGCTCCCCTGCATTTTATTCTGATGTGTGGAGTGCTGTCTGATTGGGTGGTTGATTTACAATAACTTATCTGTAGGCATTACCTAATTACCCTGCTTTACTCTTCCCACTGAAATTGGCAAGTAACATTTAAAATGAGCAAAAATTAATGTTTCTTTGTTTGTTTATTTTATTTTTGTTTTTATTTTTTAATAGAAAGACGTAGTGAAAGAGTTAGATGGACATGTGCTAAAATGTGTAAAGGATCAAAATGGAAACCATGTAGTGCAGAAATGCATTGAGTGTGTGGACCCTATGGCACTGCAGTTCATTATCAATGCTTTTCAAGGACAGGTAAGGAATTGTTGCATTTGGGTGTTCTTTATCGAAAATGTAAATAAACCTTAAATATCAAGTAATAATTTGATATATGTGTATACATATACAGTATATACATTTATATTCGGGGAACAGATAAAGATTTACTTTAAACAAATTAGTATACAAATTCTTTATTTCTACGACTGCTAGAATAATATCTTTGTTTTCTGAAGAACCTTTTGACCTCCCAAATGCTGTTTTGGGTTGATTGATTAACATGTTCTTGATAGTGATTCCCTGCATAGCCATTTGCTATTGAGCAGTGATACATATAGACTATTTCTAATGTTGTGTAAATTTTTGTGTGCATTCTATACTGTTACTGCAGCTATTGTAATAGGAAATCTATCATCTATGATGGATGCATTACAAATCAATTAAAAAAAAAATCTTAAATGAAATATTTCAGTTTCAGAGATCGATGTAAATTTGCGACGCCAGAAATAACTAAACAATAGCAAAGACATACGTATATATGTAGGGGGGGGATTCAGATGAGAAAAATATAGAAGAATATTTATAATTTTTAATTGATGGTTTAACATCATTTCATCTTGCATATACGTTTTGTAAATATTGTAATTTAGAAAATACTGGTAGGAAAAAGCAAAAAAATATCTTTTTTAATGTGTTGACATGTTTTTATGTTTCCTTAGATTGGATGCCATTAGAGGATTTTCTTATGAGATGGCATAAGGAATTCTACTTCGTTTTTTTTGTATAAAAGTTTTTATTGACAAAAGTACATGATACTTTACCATAGACTGAATTAATAAATAATGCCTGGAACTCGTGATTGATATATTAAATGGGAGTTATTAATTGTCTTTTTCTTTCCTCTGCAGGTTTTTGCTTTATCCACTCATCCCTACGGCTGCAGAGTCATCCAACGAATCTTAGAGCATTGTACCCCCGATCAGACATCTCCTATTTTAGAAGAGCTTCACCAACACACAGAACAATTAGTTCAGGTACAGAAGTCATTTTAAAACTACTTCAGTGAACAGAAATTTTTATCTGTTTATTTTTCAAAACCGCCAAGTCTTCAAATAAGACCTCGACAGTTCCTAGCAACAATGAAATTGGAGATTTAGATTTTGCAAAAATTATGAAACCTTTCTATAGTCGTTAAATAAAGGAAATTAAAAATTTTATACTTAATAATTTTTTGAAAACTTTCTAAGCTATTATAATTAAGAAATATAAGTTTTAATTTAAGTGATAAATATATAAAATTTATTTTAATACATGCCTAGATAATGTTTTCATAGAAATGTTAATTGTTTTATATTCATAGAAACACAAGTGACCCTCAAAAACATCAAAATGTGGAAATCAAATCTTTGGGCAATATATCCACATTTTGATGTTTTAATGTTCTTAGTTTTTGAAGGGTCACTTCATTTCTGTGAATATATTTCTGTTCTCCCCATCCCTTGCCTTTTGAGTCTTTGCTGGCTGGTAGCCGTGGCTGAAGAGAGCCTAATAAGCTCAAATCCCACGGTCTCATCTTGACTCAGAAGGTTCCTTTTTATCATCATTTGTTGTTTGCAGAATTCTTTAATTATTTTTCTTGTTTAAAGGACCAATATGGCAACTACGTAATTCAACACGTCTTGGAGCACGGACGACCTGAAGATAAAAGCAAGATTGTGAATGTTATTCGTGGGAAAGTTTTACAGTTATCCCAACACAAATTTGCAAGTAACGTAGTGGAGAAATGTGTAACTCATGCAACACGTGCAGAAAGAGCTATGCTGATAGATGAGGTGTGCTCCTACAATGACGGGTAAGTAATTAAAAAAAAACTAATGAAGAAGGGAATATGCCAAAGTATAAAATCGGTTATAGAAGCTAAAGAACAACAAATAGGCAATGCTATTTGTTATTTTTAAAAAAATTTTATTAGATCATATTTAAGGCTTTTGGTTTGTTTTTTTGTTGGTAGGGATGAAGAGACTTTATATAATTCATAGCAATATCTGTTTCGTCACTTTTGATTCTTTTCATCCTGAATCTTTAATGTATTATACAGTAAACTCCCGATTATCTGCAGAATTGGATGGCGTGGCAACCACGGATAAGCAAATTTCACGGTTAATCCGAAATAGGACGAAAATCAACACAAAAATACTTTTAACATGTTTTATTTACATTAAAATGGCAATACATACAGTTACAGTACATACATTATAAACAATTATTTTATTTTAAATGATTTATTTATTTATTTTTTAAATTTTATTATTGCGGGAAGGCTCTCCCGTAATTTATTGTAATCTGCCAGCCTAAGCTCCGCCCAGAAGGTCGTTCTTTAAATTGTTTGTCTATAATTGTCTTCACTTACTTTGTTAGCCTCTTTTATTGTTTACCTTATTCTAGATTTAATTTTTTTTAATTGCATAATTTATTGTACATTAAAAAAAAATGGAAATAGGAGAGGTCCGCGGATAATCGGGAGTTTTTGTATTGGTAAAAACCAAACATGCCATCAATAAAATAAAATATTAAAAAAAATACTGTATACATTTTATATAAGGGATGTGCAGTTAACAATTTCTTAACAATTTGAAGTTTAATGTACACGTAATTCAGAAGTGGTAACAATTTACATTGATATTAGGTGTGAGGGTTCAAAAACTTCTATTGATATGTAGGTCTTCGTTACTAATAATAATATATTACAGGGAAATAGCTTTGTTCCATTAATTTAGTCTGAGATGTTCATAGTCCATTTCTTTTATTATAATTACAAATTTTTTATTAAATTTTCTACAAAAAAAGACAGAATAGAAATGGTGATTTTTGCAATTATTAAAATTAATTGATCAGAAAAATTTACTTTTTCAAATTGTAAGGTCATTTCAAAACAACATATTTCTGTTTCTGCAAGGATAATGCCAGCGTGTTCATCAGCAGACTCCATTAGAATTCGAAATAATCAGATACAAAAATTAGAATTTTTCAATTAAAAATTAAAAAATAAAATATTATATTTTATTGGAAGACAGCACTTTAAAATTTAAAATGATTGAGCATATAAATTATCCTATTATCACTCGAACATACGGAGACCTTAAAACATTGTGAGTTTTATGTTTTGATCATTTTAGTGTTTTATGGTTAGCTTTCTTCCAATATTTTAACTGCACATAAAAACATTTTTATCAATATCGTATTTTAGTTCAAATTTCCTTTAGATGATGCTGAAGATAAGTGACATCATCCTTGTCGAAACAGAAAATTTGGGTTTTTTAATTAAGTTTTAGCAAATTTGACGTTTCTGTCTGGCTTTATATAGTTTTGTAAGTTAATTTTATTCTTGTATTCTTTATTACTGTTGCAAAATTGCATTGATGAAATGAAATATTTGTAGCATAGTAAAATTATGAGTGTTAACATTTGGTGAGTAGTTGAGGAGGGTTTGTCTTTAACTTGAATTCTTTCTTTCCTTTAGTCCACACAGTGCCTTATACACAATGATGAAAGACCAATTTGCCAATTACGTTGTACAGAAGATGATTGATGTTGCCGAACCTGCCCAACGCAAGATTTTGATGCACAAGATCCGTCCGCATGTGGCAACATTGCGCAAATACACCTACGGCAAGCACATCTTGGCTAAACTAGAGAAATATTTCCTGAAGAACAGTGACCTTGGTCCCATTGGAGGCCCGCCCAATGGTGCCCTGTAAATGTAAGGTTATTTTTGATTTTTTTTTTAAAAAAAAGAAAAATTGTTACCCATCAAAACCTGATGGATGGTAATTTGGAGATTGACAATTTGGGCTTCATTTTGATGCAGCTGAATGCAGGAGAGGAATTACGGACGGATCATTTGCAAAGCTGCTATAAGAGCTGCCAATATGGTCTAATGATACTTCCTGGTTAATGTAAAAAAATAAAAATAAGCCGCACCAGTGTTAACTTAATACTGCTTATAAAAGTAAAGGGCAGTAATTGTTTGATTTTGTTTTTTGTTTTTTTTAAATATACAAAGAAAAGGGTACAAGCAAACTGACTTGTATGTTTTTTTGTTCTTTTTTTTTAAAGGGAAGGATCCAGATAGTAAATGCATGTCAATGTTTTAACCTATAATAGCCTTTGACTCAGAAGTTGTTTGTAACTAGATTGATGTGACAAGGTTTTTAAAGGAACAAAAAAAATGGATTCTGAAAGTCAAATAACTGCTTTAAAATTTCTTTTCTACAAAATAGTAAAATTAACCCTTAAAAAAAATGAAATAAATAAATAAACCAATGCCGCCTTAATTAAACAAAGAAAATGGTTGGCATCCTGTTTAGGATAAGATTCTCGAGATATAGCATAGTAATGAGACTAATTTTTATACAAAACACTTGAAAGAAAAATACAGAATTCACTAAAGTTAGGAATTCTGGTTTTGGAAGAATCTTTTAAGAGATGGTTGTCGTGTGAATATTGTTTGTTTTTTAAACCTACATCTTACATTGATGTATGTTTGCAGATCATTTCTTTGTTTTTATATAATTTATCTGTTGGAAATGGAATCTGTTATTCTGCAGATAAACCGACTGCAAACTAAGTTTTGTTAAGTTCTTTTCCTGTGAAAAGAGGGAAAAAAATGTGAACTGTCATTCTTGGGAGTGAGATCTTGCTATAGAATTAGTTTGATTTTTCTTTTTTCTTTTTCTTTTTTTACCCCTGATTCGAACATTTTTTTTTGTTAACATTTTTTTTGTCCAAATTAAAATTATAATTCCTTTTTTTATTTTTTTATTTTGCCGACAGCCTTTGAGATGCTTTTGCTTAGTGAAACTGTTTCCTTTATTATTGATTACAAGAAAGGGTTTGGTTTTTAAAGCAGTTTAAAAGAAAATAAGGTGTAAGTGTTGTTCTTGCTATTTTTTAAAAAAAACAAACAAAAAAAACTTGGAATTTTTAACATCGATTTTTCCAGTTGTTTTTTATTCATATTGAATGCATGGTATATAAAAAAATATATATATATATAAATTGGTCAATGCTAATTTAGTGCATCAGTACGTTTGCTCAACAGTATGTTGTAACAGTGTTTATCTTAAAGTCTTTGGCTTCCGATATCATTGGACAATTGCAGTAGGTATTGTCCAGTCCTGTTTAATAATAGATGTGCAAATGTCGTAGGTAGCTTGGTAAGGACATTCTTATAGCTACCACATTTTATGTTAAGTGTGGTGATAAAAAATGATATCGTTTTGTTTTTTATTTCATTTTCTCATTTCCTTTTTGCTTACCTCTTTCTCTTTTTTTATTTTGTGATATTTTAAATATTTCTTTAACCAAGTATTTATTCTTTCAATGAGACGGTTGATTTGTAAATCAGCAGGTGAAGTAAATCCGAAGGCAAACAAAAAAAAAAAAGCTTTCTTTTAGCTCAATAACATGGTTTTTCTTTTTCTTTTCTGTCGTCCTTCCCCCTTGGTGATGCAAAATATAGCCCTGAATCAACCAGACGTTTAAGGGTTTAAAAAGAAAAAAAAAAATATGTATTGTTTTATATAATAACTTTGTAAGATAGAGACCATTAAGCTTGAGGCTCACAAGCCTTTTTAAAGATACCAAGAAGGTAGCTGCTCGTCTTTTAAGGTTACCTCAAAGCACAATCTGAGCCAGAAACTAACGCATGTGTAAAGTGTAGATATTCTATACAGCTTCTTTTGTACAATCCTTGTAGTAATATTTAAAAAAAATAAAATAAAAAAAAAGGAAAATTCATGGAAAATAGGACATTTTCAGGGGCACATGAGCTTTGGTATTTTGTAAACCTCTGTACTGTACATGTAATTTCATTTGTAAATTGTAAATAACGTACATTTTTTTTCCTTTGTAAAATCTTGTAAGAAAAAAAAAATAACAACCTCACTATCTGTGATGAAAGCTTGTCTATTTTCCTATGACCCACCAAAATTGGACAACATCTCCATTGACAGACTTAAGAAAAAACAAAAAAAAAAAAAAAAACATTCTTTACCACCCATGGTTATTTGGGCGCTGACTTTCAAAAGCCTAAAAATTATATATATCTATATATATATTCATTAGTTCATCAATTCATTACACCAGTGGTTTATTATTCATTCCTGAGATATCTTCCCAACCCAGTTCATGTTGTTTTTATTTTTACTTTCCATCCAAAAAGTATATATATATATTTACATATATATATATATCTTCAAAAAAATTAGTTCATGGACATTCATAACCATATAACTCATTTCGCATGTATTATTTACCACAATATCTAGATATGTGAAAATATATCTAGATGCCCCCCAGCGGAATCTGGGTGACAACTATTTTTACAATAGTTTTGTAAATCTTGCTCTTATAGGCTTGCTTCAGTATGGTAGCATCTGTATATATATATATGTAGAGTAACTTCATTTTCCTCATTAGCTTTAAATTTTGAAAACTGCAGGACACTTTTTTCTTTTCTTTATTTTTTTGTTTTTGTTTTTATTTTTATTTTTTAAATAAAAACTTCCTATATAATTCAGTAGGGGATGATTCTAAATTTCGAAGACACAAAAAAATTTTCGTGTAACAAATTTGTTGCGATATCTTTTAGTTAGTTTCATTTGGCATAGCGGTAACTGGCATTGTTTATTAAGGTGGGGGGGGGGGGGGGGGATGAAAAGAAAGGGGGAATTTTTTTTTTTTTTTTTTTTTCCTTTTTCCCCCCCCCCCCCCCTCCCAACTTTTTTTTTAGTGGTTTTTGAAATCCATTATCATTTTGTGTATGTATATATATATATCGGTTATTTATTTATTTTAATCGGGTCATGTCAACAGGAGGTGTAATACAAATGAAATATGATTTGAATACTAATAATAGAAAAAAAAAATCTAATTTCTAAAGAAACAAGTGCATTTGGCAAAGTTAATTTTATTTTTAACGCAATACCTTTTGTTGATTTGGCCACAATGGCATCTCTGCTTCCCTCTTTTACTCTAGATGTCATTTTTCCAGTATATATATATATATATATATTCATCCAATATTTTTTCTTCTTCTAAATAATTCTGTATTAAGAAAAAGACGTTAAAAGCTGAAGAGAGATTCTGAAGTATTTGATCATATTCTGGAAGTTGTCGAAAAAAATATGTGTATGAAAATACGAAATAGAATTCTTCAGTATATATCTGTTTATTTTCAGATTGTACATGATTTTAATTATTTTATTTTGTTTTTAACAAATTAGATACATTTATTATTCATATATATATATTTTTTAAATTGCCTTTCTCTTATATATATATATATATATATATATATATATATATATATATATATCTCATCATCCCCCTCCTCTCCATTGTTTATCCAATCATTTAGTTGCATATAATGTATATGGCAGGTAGTAGTATTGTACAAATTGGTGCTATGTTTGTAATTTTTGAAGAGAACTAATTTTGATATAAAAAAAAATCAAGGAAAAAAAATAAAAAACAACTTGTACAGTTTTAGTCCCTTTTTATCGAATAAAAATGCCCCATCATCCAAGTAAATCTTGTTCCCTCATCAGACACTATAGACCTAACATTTTTGTGGCTCCATGGGCAAAAGCCATTGAGGCAGAGCTGCAAGAAAACCATTGCAACACCAGAGAAACCTGTTAACAACCCCTTCAACTTTTTCAAAACTTTGACCTGTTAGGGACAGATACAGGGAGCTTGACAGATTGGTGTTTAACATATTTTTTATTATATTTTTTATTGTAATGATAGGTCATTATTTAATGTAGATTTTTTTTTCCCTCCCTTTTTCTTTTTCTTTTTCTTTTTGTTTGGAAGGAAATTAATTTTTTGTTTATTTTCTGGGAGCATTTGTTTTTACTATGATATACCGATTAGTCAACCAGCAATTTTAGAGTAGATGAAGATAGGTGCCACATTCAAAGTAGGTGTGGTTTGTTTTTTCTCCTATAGCTTTGATTTTTTGTATTCCATTGTATTCAATTTTGTACCGAGGCTTTGTAACTGCTAGTTTACTGTTGATAAATGAACAGTACGTACGATCTCACACTTCCTTGTGAATCTTCATTGGCATGGGTCTGCTTGGAAAAGAATTTGAGAGGCAGTGGGTGTTAGCTTTTATTTATTAGGAATGCCTACTTGTATTGATCTTGTAAATTTTTTTTTTAATAGAATTACAATTTACTTAATACAGAAGTTTTCTTTATAGCATGTTTCTTAACTTGATTAAAAATAAAGTAGCTTTTATTTCCTTTTTAATTTGCTCAAAATATCAATTCGATGTACATTATTGTAGTCTTGTATAAATATATCACATTGATCTGCGACATAATTTGAATATTCATTTTCGATTTTTTTTTTTTTAATATATATTCTGAAATTAGTTCTTAAGTGATTTGTCATCGTCAGTTGCATTTGTTTCACTAGAGAAAAGGAAAGGCAAAATTTGCTCATGAAGACCTTTTTTTAAAAATATTAACATTGAGACGGCAGCATTTTCCAAAATTAAGTATTTACATTTTTTTAATTTTTTTTTTTTTTTATTTAACATTTATTATAATCTCACTGTAAATAGTTAGGTGTTTTTTATTTATTTCATTTGGGGGAAGAATTTAAATCAATTTCTTGTTCATACCCTCACTGGCCAACTAGTTTGTTTGTTTATTTGTTATTTCTTCCAGAACCCGAGGGAACAGGAGTTTTGATTGAACCTTAGGGGGGTTATTTATGGCCAAAATCCCCCCAACCCTCTTCTTTTATCCAAATTTTATTTTGTAATTTTTGTGAGAATCTTGTGATTGGATCTTAGTTTAAGTGGTGCGATTGATTGATTTATTTATTTATTATTTATTTATTTTGCATCAGAATTACAAGAGGGGGTTGTAAGAGATAAAATATTAAGGGTTAATAAAGAGTCTGTTAATATTTTTACAAAGAACTGAAGGTGAGCACATTATTATTAGAATACTAGGGAGCAGATCAGATTCTCTCAACGTCAATTCCTTTTTATCAGATAATAATTAGCACTTTTACGTCAATGAGAAGTCGACGTAATGTATGAGCGAAAAATGTTTGAGATTTTTGTTACTGTAGGTTCTTTTAAAGGATGCACAGAAATAGAATTAGATTGCTGATCATGTTAGGAAGTGTATTATTAGTCACTGAATGTGGTAGTTTTCTCATTAATTAATTTTTAATACGATTGAGATGGTGGGGGGAAGTAATTGGCATGTGGGTGGTTACTTAACTACTTTTAAGCAGATTTTTCTTATTTTTATTTGACCGTTTAATTTTCTTTCTTTTTCTTAATAAGTATCATTGATATATCTTGTGGAAAAACCCCCCTCCCATTTAGTCATCCTTTGTATAGGCTTTATTAGCTGCTGTCTCAAAGAAATTTCCAAGAATAACCCCAACTATTAGCCCCTTTATTATCAGTAGAAATTTGTACAGTTGTACATTTGTATATGGTATTGTTAAGCTCGAAGTATTTCATATTGTCGTGGTGTTTTTACTCTTTGCCTTTTTCGTTCTTTTGTAAAATGGTTTATTATGATTAACTTTTCAGTTGTTTCCAAGGGGGTCATTGGGAAAGCCTGTAATATCTTTAGAAGTGCCCTGACAATACATGAAGAGAAATGTCTTGATGTATTAATTGACAAATTCAGTATTGACATGTAAAAAAATAAATTAATTAAAATAATAAAATGTGGGGAATTAAAAAAAAAAAAAAAACCTCGAGAATTTATTTTCTGCCGAAGAAAGACTTTTTGTTCCCAGTAGACAATTGTTCTGAGAAACTTTCTTTGCTTTGTGTTAACGATTCTCCTTCTGTGCTCAAGGTAGTAAATGTATTCCGACTTCTCAGAACTTTAGAATTAACACTGGAAAACAAACAATAAAATTCCTCCTTTTGGGAGCTGCAATTGTGGGATTTTTTGTGTTTTTGTTATTTTGTAGGTGGCAGATATTTCCTTTTTCAAAGCTTTTTTAACGTTTAAGACAAAACCTCTCATTACAACTGGCTTTCTTTTCTTTTTCTTTCTTAACACTATCCTTGTAGGTAAACAATAGTGATTGCCTCCCATACACAGTCTCTCATTTCAGAGCGATCTACCTCACTTCAGTAGCCGCGGGGAAGGTTTTGGTGCTTTATTAGTAACACTTGAGGCTTAAGTGGGTTTTTCCTCTAGCAAGTAAAGTCAGAAGATTATTTTTATGAAGTACTTCATCTGTCAATTGGATTAACAAAATAGAACAAACAAACAAAAAGAGAGAATCAGTTGCAGTGAGATGGTTTTTCTTTTGTGTGTGTGTTTAGGGTTTACCAATATACAAACAGGGTTGCTACGAAAACACCATGACAGTATGTGTGTAAGGGCTAACATGCCTTTGTATAAAATTAATATGCCGTATAGTGTTGATACTCCTATGTACATTAATTCATTTTTGGAGGATGAGTATTTGTAAGTGATATTTTTAAACTTCTGTCAATATACTTGTAATACTTATGTGAAATTGGTCATATCCATTTGTATGAATTGACATACACCATATATATATAAATATATAAATATATACATAATCTCTGTAGGTAGGGACTTGCATATACATATATATATAAAATAATCGTTGTACTGTTTATATGGTAAATGTGGTAATAATAATAAACTGTGAGTAGGATTAAGAAGTTTTTTTTTTTAAACTTTTATTTTATTATGTCAGAATTTGGGAACGGCACAAAACCTTTTTTTTTTTACTTTGACCATCATTTGCCTTTAACAAATCTGTAGCGTCCAGGTGTTGGTCCCTTAGGGCTGCATTTATAAGGCGAATATCAATTTCTTTCATTAATTTTTTTCTTTATATTTTGAAACATACGAATGTTACATATTTGTTAATGAAATGCCTTTGGCCCAAAATCCACTGGATATTTATATTTATTAATTTAAAAAAAATAATTAATTTGAAAAGTTATTAAAAAGGGCTACCCCTCTCTCTTTCTGAAACCAAAAAAAAAAAAGAAAAACTTCACATCGTGTCCGTTACTTTTCAGCCAAAATTGTACAGTTCATTTTGTAAGATTCCTTTTTTATTTTCTTAGTATATTTGTAATATTGTTCATAATGTAAGAAGATTTTTCTTATCTTGTAGAAATATGTATATTTGCTTTATATATGTATTTAAACTGGATTTTTATTATGTTCCAAGTTGATGTAAAGTACAGACTTGTTAATATTTTTAAATGTACAGCCATGGAGTGTTTGGTAAAGAATAGTCTACTCTGTGACCATGTGCCTGTAACTGTCGCCTCTTCAAAAATATAGACTGCGATTGGCTGAGGGATAAATATGTATACCTAGATTTTACTCGTACTGTGAGAGAGGGGTGGTACAGTCGGAGGTTCCCAGCAAGGCAGATAGTTACCTGCATGTAGAGTTTTCTTTACTACTTGTGTTCATTGGGCCCGTGTTGTAGTATTTTATTGATGTGTACATGCTGTATAAATGTAATTGAAACAATTTGTGTTTTGCATAGAGCAAATAAAGATTCAAATTTTTCTTTTCTTTTTTTTCTTTTTGAGCGTACATAAACATCTAATTCCTGTAATATTTTGTAAGATGATGCATTGTAAAGAATTGTCATAAAAAAATATTTCTTTATAATTTTACAAGGTTTTTTTTATTATTATTATAATTTAAAGAAAACAGTGTTCAACATTTATATTTAGAATAATTTATAATGAAATTAAATTTATTTATAAATCGAACTACTGATTTTTGGTTTTGTGTCTAGTTGAATTTTAGAAGCTAAAGAAACTATGAAAAGCATCAAATAAATATGCAAGGAGACTTCTTTGAGACATGTTTTTGCTATTACTATTCTACAAGAATCCTCAGGATATTCTGCAAAATGTCGTCAATAAAATTAATTAATAAAATCTCAAGTTTTTATTGATATGCTTGGATATTGTTGGTCTCATCTAAAGATGTTAAATCTAATACCTTACTGTCTCCTAAAAATACTCTTATAATATAAAAAAATTTACAAAACATATAATACGACATTTGTTATGGATGTTCAGGACGTCAAAGTATCTTATGCAAACCATGGTATCCCTTTAGTAAGATGAATGTACATGTCAAATACACTACACACAGGATATGGCAGTGTCTCAATTTCTGAGCAACATGATTAGCATAAGTCATCTGTTTTCAAGACTTTCACACTTAATAACTGGATCTGTATTGGATTTATTTATTTGCTCTTTGATGATCTACATGTAGGTTTTATGTATTGGTTTCTATTCTTATTGAACCTACTGGAGTAGAGGATTGTACAGTGCAAAGTTACTGTGTGTATATATATATATATATCATTTATCCAAAACTATTTTTATCATTTTAGAATTACACAAAAACATTTTTCAGTCACTAATCAATATTTAATAGCATATACAGTATATGTTTTAATACAATATATTCTGGATTATTCGAAGTGGTTGTAGTCCATCAAATTCGGATAAATGAGTACATTCACAGAAACAGTTTTCTGAAATTTATATTGGGATTTTAAGTTTCAGATAGCTGTCCGGCTTGGCTATATATATATATATATATAATATAGTAGAACCCCGCTATTCCGAACAGAGTTCAGAAAAAATAGATTTTTTTTTAACTTAAAAATACTGTAAAAGCACTTATTTTCGCAAGCTCGTCGTAATCACCGATATCTTCATTTTCGCAAAAAATAAGTGCTTTTACAGTAGGAGAAATTAAGAAGACGTTCATGAAACACGTACACTTATTGTTATACAAAGAAGTTAAATAGAGACATACAAAGTTTTTTGCTGTTTTTCAAGAGTTTTTTCACTTGAAGCAGAACAAAAGTGCTCAATTTTAACGCGATTCTTTTTCCAGTCATTAATCGTTGCTTTTCCGACACCATATTAGAGTGATAATTTAGTAGCACTTTCTCCCTTATCCAGTCTTTTTAACCACTTCCAAGTTTTTCTCTTAAAGTACACGAAGAACGACTTCGTTGCCAAGTTTAATGTTTAACAGTGGAAATGTAGTAACGCTGTATAGAGCCGATACTATCAGGTGTCACCGCACTTAATTTACGCCTTAACAAGTCAATACGTTGATTTTATTCATGAAATCCACCTATTCCGAATTCCCGCTAAACCGAACAGTGTTCGGTCCCAGTTAATTCGGAATAGCGAGATTCTAGTGTATTACAATTCAAATTAAGAAATTTTTAAGAATATTAAAAATAAAACGCTAATTATGTATTTTTATCCACACACACGAGGGCAAATGTGGCTCCCAACATCTATGATTAAAATACAGAATTAAAAAAAAAATACAAAATAATTAGTCCAAAATTTAATATTTGTTTTCTTTTTTATTTTCTTCTATATGTATTTTTTTATACTTCATATAGCAGTTACGATGTGTGTAGGAATGTAATTAAATTTTAATTAGTGTATTTAATACTATGGAACGTGGCTATGGTGTCTCTCTTTATACATATTAAAATCCAGAATGTGGCTCTCAATGACCTCATGTATACCCATACTTGGAACAACATACAGAACAATTTAGTTCCGATTGTCGACACTGTGTGGCGTTACTGTACAGAACAACAATTTAGTTCCGATTGTCGACACGGTGTGGCGTTACTGTCCGGAACAACAATTTAGTTCCAGTTCTCGACACGGTGTGGCGTTACTGTCCGGAACAACAATTTAGTTCCGATTATCGACACGGTGTGGCGCTACTGTCCGGAACAATTTAGTTCCAGTTCTCGACAAGGTGAGGCGCTACTGTGCAGAACAATTTAGTTCCAGTTCTCGACGCTCGGTGGTGTGGCGCTACTGTGCAGAACAATTTAGTTCCGATTGTCGACACGGTGTGGCGCTACTGTGCAGAACAACAATTTAGTTCCAATTGTCGACACGGTGTGGCGTTACTGTGCAGAACAGCTATTTAGTTCCAATTGTCGACACGGTGTTGCGCTACTGTGCGGAACAACAATTAAGTTCCAATTGTCGACACGATGTGGCGCTACTGTACAGTACAGCTATTTAGTTCCAATTGTCGACACGGTGTGGCGCTACTGTAGAGAACAATTTAGTTCCAATTGTCGACGCTCTGTGGCGCTACTGTAACACGAGGGCAAATGCGGCTCTTCGTTGGGTTAAGTGCGGCCCAATATCTCTTGATAAAAATACAGAATTAAAAAAAAATACAAAATAATTTAAATTATCTTCTATATGTATTTTTTATACAGTAGTTACGATGTGTGTAGAAATGTAACGTGGCTATGGTGTGGCTCTTTATACAGAAAGATTAATTGATTAGGGCAAGAGCAACAAAATATTTTGCACTAACAAGGAGAGGACATGGCTTGTATAACACTGATTGTAATGCCCTTCTGAGATGAAAAGTACTCATTAAGTACTTTCAAGAATATACAGGGGTTTGGGGTCCAACAATCCACCGTTTTCAAGATATTGAGTTTTTTTAATGCAGTTTTTCTTTTTGTTAATGCAGATTATTTTTTTTTCTCCTTTATGTTTCTGCTTCTTTCTTTCTTTTTTTTTTTCTTAGGCAGAAATTAAAATACAATTAAAAATATAAAACATCTTTTAATTTTTTTTTAATTAAAATTAAGTTAGAAAAATAAAACCTACATTTTTCTTTTGTTAATACAAAGAAGTATTTTGTATAGTCAATGGTTCTTTTCATTATCAGGATACAAAAGACAGTAGATGATTAAAATCAGGACAGCAATACATGAAATCTACTGATAATGAAAAGAAACATTTACATAAAAATTATTTGTATTAATTTTAAATTTCAAATACATTTATTAGCTTAGAATTTTTATCTCTTTAATTACTTCCGATAATAATAAAAAAAAAAGACAGCTCTATTGTTACTGGAAAATGAGAATACAAAAAAAAAAAAAAATTCTTGATTTGTAGGTTTTATTTTTCTAAATTACAATTAATTTTAATTAAAAAAAAAATATTTATATATTTTTAAAAGGTTGAGACCCATTTATATATTTTTAATTGTATTTTTATTTCTGCCTCAGAAAAATAGAAAAACGAAATAGAAATAAACCAGCAGAAGCATAAAAGAGGGCAAAAATAAAATAAATAAATAAATAAACTGCCTTAACATAAAAGAAAAGGTAGTTGAAAGAAAAAAAAATCAAATATCTTGAAAACGCTAGGTCGATGGCTCCCAAAGCCTGGTATATTTCTGAAGTACTTAATGCTTTCATCTCACAAAGGGCATTAAAATTCCCAACATACACCCTGTAAAAAAAGTATAAACTCACCCAAGTATTTCAAATAACTTTTCGTTATATGATTTGTTTACTTCCAATTTTTTTTCTTAGTCTATTTAAAAGAAATTAATTCATGTACCATTTAAATATCTGAAACATTTTTAGTAGTTTTTAAATTAAAAAATAAAATCAATTTTCAACTGTAAAGAAAATATAAACTCTGTAAGAATGTTTTGATTTTGACACCTGCAAAGTGATTGGAATATCCCAAATTTGCATAAAGATAACTAAAAGTGGCTAAATTATGCTACAACAACGAAGCAACTTCGTTGTCGTAGCAACATATGTCACTACTTTATCATGCCTGTGAAAATTCATCAACTGAAAAAGAATTACAAAAAATTCATTTTCTACTTGGTCAAAAAAAGTCAACAAGGCAAATAGCCTCAGAATTAAATCGTTCACATATTGTTATTCAAAATGTTATCAAGAAAGGTGATAGCTATGGAATCACAAAAAGACCAGGTAGAAGTCTAAAACTCGCACCTCGGGACCACCGGAGAATTCAAGATCTTGCTGCATCTGATGAGATGTCCATCCGTGAAATTGCTGTGTTGCCAAAGACTATCTCACCAAACTGTATGGAAAAGCTTACGGTCAAATAATCACATGAAGTTTGTAAAACTGAAAGCTAAATCCAAGCTCACTGCCACTCATCGTTCCAGCTGACTTGTCTCAACTAAGAAAACAGTGAAATGGTATCAAAGGTGGAACGAATTATTTTTTATCTGATGAAAAATGTTGACGGTCCTGACAAATATTCCGCATACTGGCATGATGTACACACTCCGTCGAAGATTAAGCAGACAACAAGGTGGGGGTGGAGTCATGGTATGGACAGCATTTGGGGTAGGAGGTAAGACATAGTGTTTGTGGAATGCAAGCTGGACTGTATAAAATATCAGAACCTTATGTGCGACCATTTAATACCATTTGGACCCCTTCTAGGAGGGCCAAATTGGCAATATCAACAAGACAATGCTTCTATACATGCGTCAAAATCCACCAAAGCGTGGTTTTAAAAAAGAGAATAATTGATGTCCGTTTCATGGCCCTCCCGTTCACCTGATCTAAACCCAATTGAAAACGTGTGGGGTTGGATGGCAAACATTGTATATGGCCGAAACAATATCACTTGAATGATCTGAAGGTTGCAATTTGGAATGCTTGGGACCAGATAAAGATGTCCGATTTGAAAAAAAATTAATTGGGACAGTGCCTGACAGAATGATAGAAATTATAAAGAAAAAAAAAAGGACCAACACATTATTAATTTCTATAATTTTCGAAATTTGTTTTGAGTTTATATTTTCTTTACAGTTAAAAAGTGATTTCTATTTTTTTATTTAAAAACTACTCAAAATGTTCTAGATGTTTCAATGGTAGATGAATTTATTGTGGGCCCGGTAGCAGAGTGGGTTAGGGCACTTGGCTGCGGGTTCGGTTCCCGGCCTCGGCCGAGTGCGTGAATTTTTCCACGCTCCTTTCTCCTCCAAACGGGCCCAAGGGTCTACCCAGCCCTCTCTAGAATGGGTACCGGGTTTCTTTCCCGGGAGTTAAAGGCAGGCGGGCGTCGGGCTGACCCCCCGACCTCAATTCATCCCGATAGGTCGTGAATGCTGGAGCCTACCCTCCAGCCACCCCGTAGGCCTGTAAGTGGGATACTTTAACTTTTTTTTTTTTAGATGAATTTATTGCTGTTAAATAGACTATGGAAAAAAAAAAAAAAAAAAACGGGAGGAAACAAATCCTCTAATAAAAAATTATTTGAAATTTGGGTGAGTTTATACTTTCTTTACAGTGTGTACAAGCAATGTCGTCTTCTCGTAACATGCCAAATACTGTAGGCACAAACTCAATGCTAAGGAAGTGTTTATTAGCAGCCATTGCCTGCTATTGTCAATTTTAAAACAATTCACAGGTTGATCTCTTAAATGTTGCTGCTTCTAGTCTTCCCATAGCTTCAATGAAGACTTAACAGTGCAAACAAGTAGCTGTTCCAAGATGTTTGAAGATTGTAGTGAATAAGACTTAATGCGTTGTGTTGGAACTTTTCAAAAATAGATAAAGGTATTTTTTTATTTCTCTCATTTAAATTTTCATACACAAGGTAGTTTTGCCTAAGAAAAATAAACATTTTTTTTTTTAAAAGGTCACTTTAAATTTAATATCTCAGTAATGTACAGAAAATTTTAATGCATTTTCTACAACCCAACTTTTTTAAATATAAAAAACCTTTAAAAGCTTTTATTTTCCAAGAGATAGGACTTTTAGTAATTTTTTTCTTAGGCTTCTATACATTTATATATCTTATATGATTTTTTACATAAATCAATTTAAAAAAAAAAAAAAAAAACATTTTACCCATTTTTTTTTTGTTTAGTTGTTTCTTACAGATATTTGACAAAAATTTACAGAAGATCAATATAAATAGTTCATCTGCATAAAAATAAACTTCTTCAAAAAGAAAAAGGAAAAATTAAGCCTTCAAATCATCAGAGGTAGTGGAGGGGCCATCTTCAAATTTACCATTTCATTCATCCAACAACAAAAAAATCTTGCACTCAGGGAGCTTCCGCAGGAATAGAGGGACTCAATACTAAAAACAAAATAAACAATATATTAATCATTTTATACTTAAAAACAAACATGTCTAAAGTAATATTTAGCATCTTCCCAAAATAATCTTAAAATATTGACAAAGCAGCTCGACCTCAAGTTTGGAAATACTGTTAATACAGTGTGGCTATTGAACAAGACTTTTTCAAAACTATATGCATTGTGAATGCTACAGTAGGAAACAGTAGACTATGTGCATCTCATAAGGAGTAACCTCTTTGATTAGGCATATGCTGCATGTTAGTGTTGAATCGAATTCAACTTGCAGTTCTTGCAACAAGAGACTATGGAGACAGTACTTTGGAATTTTAAGAAAGAGCAACTTAAGTCGCCAATTCATATGGGTAAAAAAATATGAAGGAATCATTCCAGGCCTCAAACAGGTTCATTTGAATGAATGATTTAAGGGATTGTGATGGCTGTTGAAGTCAAATGAGGAAAACTACAAAGAAAGCAACTTTTCTGTTTAGCCAACTTGAAATCAATGGGATTTCTTTGAGAATTGAGACACAAAGGACATCAATTTTCTTGACATTAAAGCCATCAAGAAGGGAGAGACATCCTGATGGATGTTATTTCAGAGCAATTTCAATAGTGCTTCCTTAAAACCCAGGTCTATAGTTAACAGCCAAGTCACACTGCACAGAAATCACTCAAATTATTTTTTAAAAAAATATTCTGTTTATTGAGCGTGAAATTACAACATTAAGCTGTTAGGTTCCGTTGTAAAGATGTATCAAAGTTAACCGGATGGGTTTTCTGTATTTCCAATTACTTTTTCTTCTTAAGATTTAAATATGAAAAACTAACAAATATTTGTTAACTTTCAAAATATATTTTTAGCCCATTATTTCAGAAGTCCTTACTGATGATAAGTGAAAAGTAAGATTTAAACTGTAATAATCATACAACTATCCTATTTAAAGAAAAATATATATTAGCCTATTTAAGTATCTACAAATATCTTTAAATTTAAGGAAAAAATATAAGATACTGTCTATAAAATTAAAGATTGTTGACAGTAAACTACCTTCTATCATAAAAACGGAGCCACAAAACAGCTGCAATCCATTTGAAAAAATGCATCTCCCTTAAACCCTTTCAACTCAATTTACTGGTTGCCCTTTTAATTTATGCAAATCAAGATCTTAACTAAAGTCTGTTGTTTCCTTCTTTTTTATATCGTTTGAAAAAGAAATTCAAGTATTGTTTTAATTTTATAAATTTCATTGTATTTTACAATTTAGTTTGATTTGTGTGTGGTGCATAACTCAGACCCAAAGTTGTAAAACTGGAAATAATAGCAAGGTCTTCAAAGTAGCCTACATTTATTCTCTATACATTAAAAATTAGTTTTTAGTCTGTAATTTTTATATATTAAATTTCAACCAGGGAAACTGACTCAATAACCCCTCTGTTATTAAGTATCATAACAATATGGAATATAATTGGAATACTCGTGTCAATTTGAGGGAATTCTTAAGACAAGACTGACATGTCATCCATTTTCAGCCTCCAAGTCATGAAGGCCATGAAAATGTCACTCCCCCCCCCCCCTAATAACTTTTGAATCTCTTGAGGGATCATCTTGAAACTTTGTCTGCATACATTACTAAGAAGGATCTGATTTTTATGTTTGAAAATTTTTTTGAATGGAAAAATCTTGAGAAATTAATAGAAAACAAAACAAAAAGAAAAACAAATTCCCAAAAGCCTTAAAAATCTAAACAATGAATTTCTATCTTATTGTCTTAAACAGTGAATATTAAGTAACAGCATGGTTCATATTATTTAAAATTCATCTAGTTTGACAATACAAGGAATAATGTAAATTTAATAAATTATTCAAAAAATGGAAATTTTGTCTTCAATGGATATTATAATTAGAATATAAATATGGGTCTTTTGTTTTTGTTTACACAAATTAAAAAACAAAACAAATAAAAAAAAAAAAACTTTTTAAGAAATACATACACTAAGGAAAGTATGCTTTTAATTTCTTTTGAACTTCCTGTTGTGATCAGCCCTATTATGAAGGTTTTTTACCTGATGGGTCCAATCAGCGTTAGTTTTATTGCAATCCAAACTCTGGAATCGCCAATTGCTGCAATTCATTATTTCAAGAGATAATTTACAGATTTTTTTACTTTGAGCATTTTTGGGAATCTTCACAATCCCTCTTCCTCCACATGACAATTTCTTCACTTCATTTCTTTTAATTTTAATAACTGTTCAATTTTTTTATAATAAAAGCTGTGAAAAGATCTCAAGAACCAAAAGCGATGTAAGCAGCAAAAAAAGATTATAATTGCAGCTCTCTTAATAATAAACTTTTCCGAAAGACACCCTAGTTGAAAAAAAATCTTTTAGCTGTTGTGTCAAATGACACTCAGGATGTCTCTCGAGATCTTTTTCTTTGGCAGCTAAATAGAAATAATCCAATGAGCTGCTACTATATTAAACACGTGTACTTAGTTATTTTTAAATGATCTTCCGCTATATCCAACCTGACACACTTCAGGTCTCTCAATAGCTTTCCATGAACATTAAACATTAATTTATTGGTTGTCTATGCTGCATGTTTTGTTTGAATGTGTGTGTGATTCTTTTTTTGTAATCATAAATATATCATATTAGACTATTATTACATAACAAAGATTAGTACATTTTTGTTATGTAATAATAATAGTCTAATTAATATTTTATTATTTAATAAGACTGCTTTTATTATATGAGCCAGTATTAATCTTACAAAGTAATATTAGAGGTTTTTTAAAGAGAAAGGAATGGATTACATCTCATGTTCTTCAAATCAAACTTGTTCATTGGCTTTTGGCTCTCTTTAAATTTAACCCAAATAGATTTTTCAACATGTCCTGTCATTTTTTTTTTTGAAGAATTTTACCCCCGATTGAAGTGGAATCACTGATACAATAAACTTTACTCTTTGTTTACTTAAAACACAGCTACAGCCAATCAACTGGAGTCTTCCATAAAATATATTTTCATTATTTTTTTAATTATTATTTACTCCTTCCTATTTGATTTAGGAGTTTAAATGAGGCTGACTTACCACTGCCTTGTTCAGCGTAGGAGGACCACACTGCACCAGCTTCTTATTGAGATCAGTCAAAGACAGCTTTTTGTTTTCAGCAAATGCTGACAGGAAACGTTTGAATTCAACCAATGTGATGTATTTCTTTGACCTAAAAAGAAAAATATATTTTTAAAAAAATACGCTATATCGAAAAAAACAACAACACTATTTTCTTACACAGTTTGTGAAGATTAGCCTTTCTATTGAGAACATTAAGGTTCCGACTCCAGCAACTGCAGGTAACGCAAACCTTTTATTTCTTTTATATGTTTCTCTTACCAATGCACCTAAAATTCTGAAAATTTAAAAATGAACTTGTGAAATATCTGGGATTTCTATTTTCTTGTTTTTAAATTACAACATATTCTGCAATTAAATTCAAATTCAAAAACAGTCAATTTTTTGGGTGTTTTCAGGTATTACTCGGTATTTTCAACTTAAAAAAATTTGATGAAAACCTGAAATAAAAAATTTGCAAAATAATGATTTGTATTTAAATTATAGTACCACAGTTAATTTTTAAAAAAATAATTTAATCTCTCGCAATTTTTATTTTTTTAAAAATTAACTGTTCACTAATAATAAATATTGTAAATACACATTATTATTTTACGAATTTTTTTATCATTTCAGGTTTGAGTCAAATATTTTTGAGTTGAAAATAACAAGTAATACCTCGTAAACACCAAAAAAAATGGACTATTTTTGAGTTTTAATTTAATTAATTGTAGAATCTTTTGAAAATTAAAAACAAGAAAATAGAAATCCCAGGTGCTTCACAAGTTCATATTTAAATTTTCAGAATTTTAGGTACATTGGAAAAAAGAAATAAAAGGTTTGCAGTCGCCTGCATTTGCTTATGCCAGGACCTTAAAATGAAAAATTATGCAAGCTTCAGCAACAGAGACAACAGGATAGGCAACTAAATCTACACCATTATTTTTTAAGTGTTTTCAGTAATTACCTTTGATAAAATTACAGACAGGAATTTGCAAAGCTTCAATATAATAATTATTTCACAAATAACTTACGATTAGATTTGAAGAAGTCAATTCAATATAATGTGAATATTGCTATTGAATCCTATATAAGGATAGATTAAGTGTATGCTATTAAATATTGATTATAGTGATTGAAAAATGCTTTTGTGTACTTTTAAAATATTCTAAAATCGTTTCGGATAAACTAGATTTTGGATAAACATGATTTGGTTAAACGACATTTTAGTATTTAGTTCTTAATGTTTTTTGCTTATCCCTATGCTCACCTGCAGGCCCAATTTGTATGAAAACCAAGCACAATGATTTAATGTCGTTGAGGTTTCAACTTCTCAGATAAATAATTTGTTATATTGTGTCAATTCAATAGTTTTACATAAGGTGGTTTTCGACTGCAGTTTCTTGCCTCTAGGTCCAATTATGTATCAAACTTAAAAGAATGGTCATCTAAAAAGCCTGACCCTACAATTTCAGCTTCCTCGATTAATTTTAATTATCTTAATCACAATCAAATAAAAACATCCATGTAAATTTAAACTTAAAGCTGCATTCTAAAACATTTTGGTTCTATTTCTCTTCAAATGCACAGAAATTTACTAAATAATAGATTCCACTATTACATAGTCTCTTTGACTTTTTAATTTTGTTTCTTTTATATTCAGCAAATTTGCTACACTTCTGCCCTAGTGGCTCAAATGGTAAGCCATCTGATTTGCAGCTCAATCCACTACAGTGGTCAGGAATTCTTTTGTGATTCTTTCTCCTCCAGACGCGTCCTAGGACTCATCCAGCTCTTGTAAAAAAACAGGAAATGAATTGCTTCAGATTGATAATCACCCAACACAGTCAGACCACCTAGACCTGTTGTGGGGAGCCATTAAAATTTTACCTTATTCCTGATAATCTGTTCATTACGCTGTGTTTTTCCATTATTTTGCATCAAGATATCAAAAAAATTATTCACTTTATTTTGTAAATAAGGATTTTTGAATTGACTTCTCATACTTTCAGACGGCTCTTGATATTCCACTGTTGACCCTCTACAAACCACACTTTTTGAAATTGCTGTCATGTTGTTTTAACTCATTTCATTACTATTTTTCTGTTTGAACACTGTAAAGGCAAAACACTTCCTTGGTCTAAAGCTTTCACTGTAATTTAATAGATTGCTTCTGCTGTTCTACTATGTTAACATTTAAAAATAAAAAAAACTAATGATTAACGTTCTTTTTCCTAATGGTAAGGGGTTACAAACCTGGCAATCTGTTTGAAGGAAATGCCACAGTCAGCCATTTTGACTCGTCTGTCGAACACTTTGGCCTGGTTGAACCATTTCAACAGATTGGACAAACTTATCTTGTCTCCCGAGCTGTGAACATCGCCAAAGCGAGCAAAGGCATGGAAGGCATCTTCAATCGACCAGTCAAATGATCCCTGGACCACTTCAAGGGCCTGTGACAGAGGCCACTGTTGCTGTGATGCCTCTGCTGCTGCTGGCCAGGGACCACCCTGCTGCTTTTCCCCTTCTTTAACCACACTCTGCTCCACATCTTGCTGCAATAAGGGGTTGGGCAATGGCTGTTGTGGAGGTGTTGGTTGTAGCTGCTGCCCTTGTGGGGCCATAGTGCTTGGTAAGGGAATATCTCGAACAATGGCACTAGCGGTCAGATTGGGTAGAGGTATCTCATCCTTTTTAGGAGACAATATATCAGAAGGCATCTCTGACTCTGAGATGGAAGCCGTCTCATTTCCTGGATCCAAGGATTCCTCATCTGTCAGCTCTTTTTCTTCCTTCATGTCAGTTGATTCTGTACCACCTCCACGTAAAAAGAACAAACAATCTGTTCGGCTTTAAAAAATAAAAGAAAAAAACAACAACAACAACAACATTAAAATGTATGGTTAACATTAGAATATATTAAACTTCAATAAAAATAGAAAATAGTAAACTTTTATTTTAAAATCTAAATAATTTAGATGGCAATGGTAATTAAATTCTGAATGTACTTGGCATTGTGTAACTTTGTATAGGCCAAACTGCCATAATAGAATCTAATATTTTAGAAATTTCTATTGTCTGTGGAAATAACATCTAAAAACTTTAACAACTTTGTACAGATGCTTCACAAGACACTGTACTGTCAGATAAATTTTGCAGTCTGTAAAGAACAATGAGGCTTAACATGCGTGTATTAAAATAGAGAAAGCCAAAATAAATATAGCGCACTTACTTGCAAATATGATGAAAAGTGAATAAAAAATCAGCTTGATTTACTTAGAAATAGAACAATTGTCAGAAGAAAGTAAGCGAGAATAAAAATAAGCAATCTTTATTCAGCAAGTTATTTTAACTAATAAAATTATCTAAAATTTAATTTTCAGTGAATATATATATATATATATATATTGTCGTTTTTGGAGTAACATTTTCTTTGTATTTAGACCTCAGGTTAATTTACTTCAATTTATGAGTGTTAATAAGCAAATAAACAGCAATACTAGAAACATCACTTGTGAGTACAATAGTTGATTAACGTTATGTTCCAGAGATTCTCAGAAGACAAAAGGAACTCTTGATTTGGAAAAGAAAAAGAAAAATCAAAAATATTCCTTTTGTTATTTCCAACACCCTCAGTGTCTTCTCCAGTCAATTGAACCACCCACAATGACTAAAGGACTCCTTTCGAAAAATCAAGGTCAAGCATAAAAGTCCTATCACTGAGTCAACAGAGAAATAAAATACTAACTGGAGTAACCAATTAGGAAGTAGTTCTAGGAATTCTATCAAAAAATTTGCAGGATTTCCAGCAAATATCAGGAATTCTATTTTGTAAAATTGGTGTGAACTTTAAGCAATGCTTAGCAAATGTTGAAACACAGGCAATTAAATAACAATTACTAATCAAGTAATGAAACTGCAGCTGTAAAATATCAACCCATCATCATACTTTCTCTTTTTCTTCCCTCAAAATTTCACGGAAAAAACAAAAAATTGCATGGTGAATTATATGATGAATCCTACTAAAGTACAAAAGGGATAAAATAAATAAAATTTTATTTCTATGATATATTCCTATTCAAACAAATGTACATGTTCTTTCTCACTAAATTCCCTAATGTCCTTCGTTAATAAACATCATTACTATAATGTCTGCAATACACATTTACTGTCATGTGAAACATCTGTAACTATCAATACTTTTGTCATTTGTAAACCCCAATATCACTGATTTTACATTATTGATTTATATACATCAGTGCTCTCAGAGAATGAGTTATGTATTGGCACTGCTTAAGGAGAAAGGTAATTGTCAATAATGCCTTAGTTATAATCTATTAATCGGTGTCTATAAAGAATCAAATTATGACACAGCAAAGAACTTGGTTGGTTTTAAGTTGGGTTTTTTTTTTTCTAAAGAGGAAATATTTAAGAAAATTAAAAATCCAAATTTTTATTATTTAAATCTAAAGAGAAACTACATAAGTAAATTCCTTAAACAGTAAATAAATTAGAGGGAAAAAAAAAACCCAGAACATTCAAGTAACTGGGAAGCAAATTAATTTTAATAAATATTTCAATTGAAATATGCTGCTTTTATTAATAATTTTTCATGTAAATTACCTAGGATGGTAGTAGTCATCCTGGATCAGCTGCTTGGCTGCTAGAACCGCACTCTGATGGTCACCGGAAATACGCTCGGTGTCCACATTCTTCGGAGAATCATCATCGGGATCGTTGAAGAAGTCCATTACGTTCATCATACTCGACGACAGTCTTCGAGTCAGTGAGTTCCTAAGGCTAAAAGATTTAGCTATCGACGATTTCTGCAAGAATGGGCAAACAATTGTGCAATACTACAATGTTGTCCCGTTATACGTCAAAGGTAGTTTCAAAAACAGGAATTACATCTCAGAAGAATCAGGATGAAGCAAAAACCAACATATTAAACTTACATCAACTCAAATTAAACATTGCAAATCAAAAACAATGAAGATGTTTATGAAAAAATTCTCATATGTTCCACAACTACTTCATACTCTTTATTTATTTAAAAAAACAGTATCAAGCCAAATTAGTTAATCTACATCTCTTTTGCTCTGTCACTAAGAACTACACATTAGTCTGCATTTTCAGACTCTCCTTGATGGGTTCTCCTAACGTTGAAGGAAATGAAGAAAAGACTTTGTATGTTTATTTGATACTTACATTAGATTAATTGAAAGTGGATGGCATGACTGCCAAGCACGTCGACCTGAAAGATCTTTGATACTATCCCATGGAAAGGACAGACGGAGAGAAAGACTGAGAAAGGATGGTGTGAGAAATGCAGGGGAAACGGGAGAACCCCGGGAAAACCTGCCCAGTGCGGATCGCCACCATCAACGAAACCCACACGAGAACCGAACCCGAGACGCAGTGAGGGGCCAGTATCTTAGCGACATCGCCAATCGCGTGGCCATATATTTGATACTAAGAATAACTTTACTAAATCATAAATCCTGCTCAAGATTTCAGCTTTTCCTGGCCTATATATCTTCCTAAAAGCTTTCATTTTCTATTGCTCACCCACTTCATCTTCCTATTTGGAAAACTAGCCTAACCTTACTTCTAACGAATACCACAAGTCACAATACTTGTTCTTACAAATCAACAAGTGTTCTTGTTTTCTCAACTAATGCTCATCTGCATAGTCTTTTAAATTTTAAGACATATTCCCACAATATCTACTTCAGTTTCTTTGACAGAACAGATATTGCAGTCTGCCATATTTTAATGGTGCAAGAGCAACATGACATAAGCTAAGCTGCACCAGAACAGGGCATGACATTGAAAACAAATCATTGAATGGACAGGAAACCCACAGAAGAATGAAGGAAATATCCATCCCCTGCTGAGATTCAAACCCAGGTTCATGCATATCAACCACATGACAATTTAGCTTTAATTCAGTTTCCATTAAGAAGGGATTCAATCAATTTCCAAGTAATCTATCCTATTTTTATATATTTCTGATCACAGAAATCTCATCTTTTCTTTTAAACCTAACCCCATATCTTACACAAATTTTCCCTTCAATTAGAAAGTTTCTCAATTACTCCTCAACAAGACCTTTATAAGATTACCTTCGTATTTTGAAAGTATATCTACATTTCTCTATCCTATAAAATTTTTGATAGCCTATATTTCTATTAATCAATCTTAAATCCACTTTAATTTTTATTGTGCTTTGTCTTAGAAACAATAAAAACATCCTCTTTCTCTTTTAAACTATTTTAAAAAAAAATCTTCTGCTTGTAAATGAAATTTAAGATTTTTTTTCTTTCTATGCTTTAAAAGACATTTAAATAAATGCCCTTGTGTATTAAAAAAGCAAATACACATTACATTTGACACAGTGAAGTTATGAATATAAACAACTTTAACAGTAAATTTCTCGGTGGATATTTTAAATTACAATTAGAAAATTAATGAAAAGTAAATTTTTATAGTAAAAAGCACTACAGTGTTTAGAATATCTGCTTATTATAAGCACTTTTT
>JAFIDM010000001.1:9943995-9964868 GCA_023159025.1 Thereuonema tuberculata
GGGGGGGGGGGTTGCTTAGGAAGTCAAGCTTCAACCAAAAGAAAACAGGCCCTAACCTACCTCAAAAAATGTCGGAGGCGAAGTGCCTCGTTCCGTAATAGTTTTTGGAGACTTAAAAATCTTGCAGACTGATTTTATTATTCTATTATTTTATAGAATCTCAAATGGGCGAAAGGGAGAAAAATAAGTAATAGATTACTCTAAATGAAAGTATTTCATCCTAAATTCTTCAAATTATTTAAATTTAAGACAATAGTCTCTAGGCCTACCTTACACAAATTTCAGGCCTAGGAAATTTAGGTATACCATTATCAGTTTCGTAGATACTAAATATCTGTAAAGGAACTCATGAAAAATAAATAAAAAAAAAATCCATAAAACAATTAAATTATTTTAAGTCAATTGGTTTGATTCGATCTGTCATTAGAATTAGGCCTACAATTATTTTCAAACACCCTTTATAAAAAGAACAGTCATTTCAAATTTATCGAATTTCAATAACTCCTATTTATCAAGGATTAAATTTATAATTACGTAGACAATCTGAAAAAGTCAAAACTAATGCATAACATTAAAGCGAAGAAATTACAGAAAATTAATACAACTTAGAAGAAACAAGTCGGTGATATTAAGCCTAATGATTAGGCCTAACTTGATTCCCATTCTTTCCCATAGAACATTTTCTATTTAAAGCTGAAATAAAGCCTTCCTAAATACGTTTTGAATTATTTTACCTGCTCAGCATGTCGATAAGACTCCCCAGTTGTCTCTTTGATCTATCGCTCAAATTTTATAAAAAGAAAACATTTAAAAAAAATTAAGGGAAAAAATTTTAGCTGCTGTCCATCCTTGTTCTGCCCCGGTTATGTGACAACAATGAAGGAATGGCCTGGGAGAGCAGAAGAGCGTGAACATTATTTGGTAAACGATTCCATCACTAAATAAGTCCATTGCTTTGTTTCGTTGTTTAAAAGAGCTTGAGACAATTGTTAAGACAAACAATGAACCAGAAGCAGCCATTTCTTCTATTGGATTATTTTAATAATGAACGATGATTAGAGATGGTAATTTTCACTTTTTTAAAAAAAATAAAGGTAATTTTTATAGAGTGTTTATTGTAACCGGAAGTGGGTTCCCCCCCCCCCCCTTTGCGAAATATGGCTGTTTTGGAACTAAATGTTTGAAATTTAGTAGAAAAATCGAAATCGAATACAAAAAAAGGATCTCTTGCTAGAATGCGCCATACTTAATATTTACAAAAGGTTATGGATGTTAATTGATTAGTCCTGAGTATGTTTTTAACTTCCGGTTACCACATACCGCATTTAAACCAAAAAAAACAAAACAGTATTATCATTTACAATTTCGGATGTTATACCTTGGCATTAAACGACTCATGCATTGCTTAAGGACGATAAAACTGTAATACAGGATCAGAGCCGCGCCCAAGCCTATCTGCCACCCGGGTGCAAACATTTATTTTGCCGCCCCTATGAATAAGTAGCAAATTTATCTAAAATAGAGTCCCGAGTTAATGTGGACCAAGACTAACTCGGATAAGCGAAAATTGTAAATAAAATAAATCGTGTAGGTTTAAATGTATATTTTAACAAATATAAAAGCTATACAGATACACCACATACAATTCATATTGTTACGATAGTCAAAGAGTTCTTTTACTTAAAAAAAGTCCTTAATTGTTTTTTGTTTTACGTCAATTTATTTTCTGCAGCAATGTTTCGCCATTTTTTTCAGGATAACAGGATTGCTAGTGTCGCTTCTTCTTGTTGTTTTATATATTCAATAGCACTTTCAATAGCTTTTAGTCCATCTGTATGGGAGATTTTCATATGTCGATTTTCATAGTCACTGTCTTACTTATCATCACTAGATTCATTTTCCTTATTGACGATCATTTCATCTGTAATGTATTGTTGTTCGTCAGCGTTTATCCAGTCACGTATATCCTCTTCGTTGATTGATGAGATAAAGTTCAGATTTTTTTTCAGTAGTTTTAAAAATGGAAAATGTAGAACCAAAAAAAAAATCCTAGAAATATTTGATAGCTCGGTTAAAGCGGAAACTCGGATAGTCGGGGTTTTACTGCATTTTCAGATTTTTAAGAATTATTCATTTGAAAAGTCTTTGAAAAACTAGGGATTTGTAACTTCCTTTCCCAGCTTATATTTGTAATTTAGTAATACAGGTTGATATTCGAAAAGCTGGCAACCTCGGACTTGAGGAAGCCGGATTTTTTATGGTTCTATTTGCTGTATATATTTAACAGAAAATGACTATCTGTATAGTCCTTTAAAGAAAGAAAATTAAACACTAAATGAAAAGCAAATGAAATTTTAATAGATTAAAAGGTGGACGCTGTTTATAAGTGCAGTAGTGACATCTCCAAACAGCTGTTTCACGGTCTATTGCCGATCTTCAGTGGAGAGTAGTCAGTATAAAATCCTAGGTCCAATTACGGAGATTAGTATAAGGATAAGGGAAAAGAATGGAACCTCCAAATATAAACCAAAAAATAAGAACTACACAACAAAAAATAAAAGAATAGAAATTCATGTGCCAGTCTCCGCTGGCCTCAATGAATTTTCTATGCGCTTCAAATAAAAAATGTAACTTTTGCACATATAAACATTTTTTTTATTATTATTATTTGATGCGCATAGAAAATTTATTGAGGAAAAATTTCCGAAAATTTGTTTAAATAGAAATAAATACATTTTAAAAACACAATTTTCATTTTTTTAAAAATTAGGCCTAACTATTTAACTAATAATAAATATCTTAAATACAAATCATTATTTTATTAATTTTTTTAGCATTTAGGTGTTCGACAAGTTTTTTTTTAAGTTGGAAATATAGAATACTACCTCGACCAGTGTTGTAGCAACGTGGGGGGGGGGGGGACCCGGGCCCCCGCCTGGGAGGGGCCCCACGACGAGACGAATTTGTAATTAAAATTTATTATTAGTCCTATCCACATAATTTTTTTCCATAAGTTTTTATGGATATAAGATTATTTTGTGGTGCCGATAGTAGAGGCACAATATGGGGAGTGCTTAATAATGGGGAGGAGGGGCACGGCCAGGAACTCCCGTCCCGGACCCCCGAAGGCGTTGCTACACCACTGACCTCGAAACCCCCCGAAAAATTGCCCGTTTTTGAATTTTAATTTCATTAATTACAGAATATTTTGAAAATTAAAAACAAGAAAATAGAAATCCCAGATGCTTCACAAGTTAATATTTAAATGTTCAGAAGTTTAGGTGCATTGGTAAAATAAATATATAAAAGAAATAAAAGGTTTGAAGTTGCCTGAATTGCTTTAGTTCCTTAATGAGCTTCTTCGATTGTTGGAGTGTTTGGCTGCGCTGCCATGGTCGCTTCGTGTGTAAAGCAAGAGATCTTGGAAGCGCGGCCAGAAATTCCTTTGCGGTGCTGCCATGGTAGCATCGTGTGAAAGAGCGCTAAGGCTTGCACAAGCTTGAGGTATAATTTGGAAGGTTCTCTGCCATTTTAAGAGTCGGGTAATGGAATATGTATTTTTGAATTACTAGGGAGACCTAATACTGCTACAAAGTCTCATTTGACAGTGAAGAGAATTGTCAACGATCGAAAATCGACGGGAGCCGCAATTGACGGGATCCGATCAGTTTTCTTCGCCCGTGCATTTCATTTTCCACGTCCGAAGCCTTTTGGATATGGATGATATTTATAAAAAAATGTGAATAATATAAAAGTAATAATAACAGTACATTGGTAAAGATGCAAAGAATATAAAAAAAAAAAAAAATCGAAAATCTTGTTCTCTTCTACTTTGATTTGCAGAAACATAGGAATTAGTTAGGATGCTTTGAGATAGATGTCGCTGAGAATACATGGAAGTTGTAATAACTCACGAATCATCTTTTTTCATCTTTTCTTCAACCGTCATATAGAATTGTTTTCTTACTATGCCAAAGAATGTCTTACTCATGTACTTGCTATAATGTTCATAATTATTAAAGCTTAAGTATTCATTACACTCAAATAATTGTTGGTTATTTTGTCCACTATATTAAAGTATATATCTTACTTTTATTTTCAAAATCTGGTCACCCTAACATAAGAGAATATATAACTTCAATAATACATTTATTACGTTAATGGTTTTTGGTTTTTTGTGGTTGGACTATCAGTGGCAGGACATGATCTATGAAAGCACACGATTGAGAAAAGTCTCGCACAATCACTGCAAAATGTGGAGGCGCGCCTCCAAAAACATGCTGCGTCTCTTTGCTAATGACACATCGAGAAAATCAATGAAGAAGGTCTGCAGCCTACGGAGGTGACATTATTGTCAAAGAATTATGGACCAATCAACTGCTCTTCCCATATTCCAGCCCATACCATGACTCTAGAATCATTTTGTATGTGATTATCTTCCATCCATCGAGGATTACTGTCTGACCAATAATGTCAATGGTGTCTATTTACGTGTCCACTGAGGTAAAGCATGGCTTCGTCCCTGAAGATTATGGATAGATTGCCACAGTTCAGAAAATACTTGCAAAATTCTTGTCAATGATCTGTAAGAATTCTGGACGAGATGAACTTTATAAAGATGGAAGGAATCATATCGTTATAGAATTACAAAGTAGTCAAGTTGAAGGAGAACAGTTTGAGCAGACCATCTAACTTATAAATTTCTTTTATTTAAGTAAACTACGTTTTTTGTATCATACACCATCACCTGATATGTAAGAGAAAAAATAAAATAGGCCTAATACATCTAGTTTCCCCACCATAATCTGCAGAACAACACACTATCCTGTTGAAGCTTGAAATAGATATATTTCTTATTTATCTTGCTCTTATACTTGGATGGTCTAATTTCTTGAGCGGGATATTTGCCTCCATAAATGCCTTAGTAGTATTCATTGAAAACTCCTGTTTACGAATCTTCAATCTTTTCACTGCATTTAGTGAATCTGCAATCGATGCTTGGTGTTTCACTCCCTGTTGACTTTCTGCTTTCTTTGTTTTATGCATTTCGGAATATTTCACGTTTTTCACAAGTGTCCTTCTGCTGCCAGTTTATTCGTACATTACAATGTTTGCACATGTGCACCTATCAAACACACAAAATCCTTCATCTTTGAGAATATATCATAACAACTTTAGTTTTCGGCATTTCTATTGTGACCAGCACAAAGTGTCATCATTAATATTGATTGTGTTTATAATGTATAGATAGAATCTGTTTATGAATTGTATTTAATGCTTAAGAATGGATTTTATTTTAATGTAATTAAAAAAAGAAAATAACAGATGAATGTATATGTAGAAAATGCTTATGAATTGTATTTAATAAGAATTTTTTTTTTTTTTTTATCTTTTGAAACATTACTGATGTTATAATAATTTAGTTTAGTTAAGATTGTATTCAAAATATTTTAACCCTTTTTCTTTATGGAAAAAAAACCAAGGTTATGGGGTCCCCGAGGGTTGAACCCTGCTGAAGTTTAGTGTAGGTCACCGACTTGACCTTCGACTTCAAAACCTTTATTTTTTTTAGTTCAGTTCACTTCCATACGAGGAGGTGAGTCAAATCAACAACCAATCAATACGCGTTAATTTTGGGTTGGAGGGGTCTTTAAAAAGGGGAGCCGTTTTTTTCTCGCTTTCTTCTTCTCCCAGATGATTGACATGAACACAGATTACTCTTAGGCAGCCGTGATGAGAATCATCTCCGAAATTCGGATAGCGGTCTATCTCGGAATTGGAAATTCTATCACAGTTATACATTCTGAAGATCAACTGAGATACTCGATAATAAGTGGTGAGTACAGATAAGTATTTCCATACATGCAAATTATAATTGAGGGCTGACCACATGGAAGTTCAGAATATGAAGTAGGAATAAATTGAAATCATAGTAAGGTAGATTCTGCTTATTGATCTATTGTTGCCACAACGAAAATCCAGAAGAATACACGTCACTGTGGTTAAGAGTATAATTGTTAAGTGATAGTTGAATTTAATGCTGAGAAAAAATCCTGTAAGATATGGAAGAAAGGAGCAGTTTGTAGATAACGTGGTGCAGCCTATTCAGAATAATTTCAGCTACCTCCATCAGAATCAAGTTGGATCAGGGAATAACTAGTTGTGTCTTGAGTAATGATTTATGTTTTAGTTTGTAATTGGAAAACAGGGAATTGATATAATCATTTTTTTTTTATTCTTTAGATTGGTTATGGATTTTTAATCCATTCATTATTATGAGTAGATTAGTTTTATAATTGCTATTTATATTTTGTGACATTTAAGATTTAATTTCATTTAATACAGGTCAACCGTAAGATTCTGTCTTTTGATCATTTTATTTTTATTATGGTTATTGTAAATAAAATAGTTATTTATTGTTAAAAGGACTTTTCGTATTTTTTTTGATAAAAACTTTAGATATCCCTTGAGACCCATCCCTGGAAAGGATCTGGCCTAAAGCTAAATCTAAGTGTGTTGTGGCGGTAGTTTGAGTTAATCACTTAATTACTTAGGTCGAGAACCAACCGCACACACTATTAAGCACGAAACAGACCAGCAAGAAACAGAAGTGAAGCCTCACACAACAACTACAAAGAAATGGATGAATTAAGGCAAGCAGCATTGCCAACAGTAATCAAAAAGAGTTGAGTCGTATACATGCCGCTTGACTAGTGCTCCCTTGTGGCATTTAAATCAATTAAAGCTGCAAACTAAATGAATGAGGAACTTGTTTTGATGATTTCACGATTATTTCGTGCTATTAAGTCCATTTCGCTCTTAAAAACCCCTTTTTAATTACATAATTATGCAAGTTACATCAAGATAAACATAAATACAACTTTTACAAAAAAATTCGCGGACATCGTTGTTAACAAAAGTAGGGTTCCTAATTATATCAGTGAAAAGGCTCATGTGGTTTTGGAGCAGCACCCTCTAAACTTTTGGGTCTTTGGTATAAATAGGTGGCTCAAACAAGATGTTGCAATCAGTGAAGAGCCAATACTGGGTCAAAAGGGTGGTTCTTTTCACTATGCCCTGTCACCGAAGGAGGTCACATTATGAACATCTGATGGACTTTGAACAAGGAAGGATGGTTGTAATGAGAGAAGCTAGGTTTCACTTGTACAGGACAAAATGCAAGTACAGTGATGCGATCATCAATGGACAGATGAGACTTGGATGCACAGAAATCCAGGAACTGACATAGCATAAATACTACAAAATCGCAAGACTGCACAGGATGACAGATGCCTCTAGTGCATGGCAGTGGACTGATTATACAGCAACATCCATGGTGTTAGCACAGAATGAAGCACTGCCATTGGTCAGGCTCTGTCCTCCAGCACAGTGAAACATCATCTGCTTAATAGCACTAATCACTCGCAGCCCAATGTGAGTTCATTTTATCCTCAACTGCAGATGCCTTGGATGCAATGAGTTTTTGAATACAGATATTGAACACAAATTGGTCATGTTTCTGACGAGTCACAATTCAACTTGCTGTACAAGGATGTGTGACTGTTTGGGATGCCCTTGGGTTCAGTTTTCTATCTTGTCTGATATGAATTCAGGGAACCCTCAGCGATACATTAGGATTATTATAGAGGCAGAGGTATTACTATTCTTTCAGAGTTATCCTAGCACTGTATTCCAGCAGGACACTACTCACCCACATAAGGCTAGAAAAGTCTAAGACCTCTTCTATGCACAGCAGATACCACTTCTTCCCTGGCCTTCATGCTCAACCATATGTTCCCGATCAAATGTCTGGGATATTGTAGGTAAGAACTGGCCTGTTGAGTCCTTCCATCATCTCTCACAAACGAACTCTGGACTTGCAAAGCAGCAGCATGGCAGGCTATCCCTCAGGACAATATCAAAAACCTCTTCCATTCAATGCCACAACGTATAAAATCTGTTATTGCTGCTCGAGGTGGCTTCACACGATACTGAATTTTGAAGTGACAAAATCTTGTATAGCCCTTCAAATGTAATCAGTTATCTATTGTAATATGAGTAATTTGAGATAAATTTCAAGAAGTGAAACCAAATAAATAAGTGAAATAAATAATTTACTGCATGTAAATAAACAAATCATACCTTTAAATTTGTCAACAGAGGGAATAAGCAACTGTCGTTTTGTCCTTCTTAGATGTCAACCATCCTTCTTAGATCAACCTTCCCTTGATGACAAACCCAGAAAGGTGTGAAAAATAAATGGAATTCACCTTCGCTCCCAAAATTGACACCCAAACAAAATAAACAACAATTAAAAAAAAAAGGTGCTAAAGTGCACATGAAAAACCTTTGACCTAACAATCGTTAGGTTCTAAAGACATTTAATTATAAGAAAACAAAACCAAAAAGGCAAAGAAATAAATTTAATGTGAAGCAAAAATTCTTAAGAAATGAATCCAAAGACTGCACATAAACAAATCACGCCTTTGTCAACAAAGGCGTTTAGAATCTAATGATTGTTAGGTCAACGATTTTTCATGTGCACTTCAGCAGGTTTTTTTTTTTTACTTGTCGTTTCTTTTGTTCGAGTCACTTTTGGGAGCGAAGTGACTTCCATTTATTTTTCATCATCAAGGGAGGGTGGATGGGGCTAATGAGTTACTAAGAAGGACAAAATGGTCGTTATCAATTCCCTCTGTTGACAAACACAAAGGTGTGATTTGTTTATTTATGTGCAATCTTTAGTTTCATTTCTTAATAATTTGCTGCACATTAAATTTATTTTGAGATAAAATTTCATTTGAATAGCACAATTCTTTCTTGCTGTTGCAATTTACACAACCAGTAGAGTATTAAATATAATTTTTGTTTTTTGGTTTGGTAATAAGAAAAACCCAAATTTTGAAAATAAGATCTTTATTTCAGTAAATAGAGTACTTTTTTTTAATAAGTTTAAAATCTACTTAGCTGTCATTTATATTAAAATATTATATAACATTTTTCATTTTGTCCGTATCATACTGATTTTAAATCTTTAATGCGAGTAATTTTATGAATGCTAGACTTAAATTCATTGAAAATCAACAATACTGTCTTTTTTTCTTTGTTATTCTTCTCTTTTTGTCAACTGCATTCTTTGTATCTTTCTCCCCGTAGAATAGGATGAAAAATAAACAAATTTTATCATTTACAACAGCAGTATTTAAGTGTGTTAGTTAATTAAGTGCAATATCTTCTTCAGACAACAACTAACAAATTAATTCTAATTTTCCATACTGAAGAAAATACCACTTTTTAGAAAAGATTAGCATATAAAACGTTCCAGAAGCAACAAAGTTGTTAATAAAATGTGTTAATATTATTTCAAAATGAAGAAAACATGATTTTTTTTCCCCTGTAAAGGCAAACTTTCTAAAAATCTAGTTTCATATTTTACATAATTTAAAATATTATAAAATCTGAGTTATTAAGAATAAATGAAACAGTTTGATTCTAAAATGAGGCTTCGATAGTATCTCCAACTTGTATGATGCCTGTTCTATCAATGCCCAAAAACTGTCCAAACACAGGTGAATCGCCTTCTCTTTGACGATCTTTTGGGTTGGACAACTGACGATAACTGAAATAAAAAAAGAAAAATATCAGAATACATGAAATGAAAACAAAAGTATTCCCAGTCCATACTCCAAATAAGCAAGTATACAATCAAAGCACTGAAATTTATATCTAACCAGTGATTAGACCTAGAGTTTGCATCTGAAACACATTGTTGAGCCTTTGAAAAAAAAAAAAATATCTTTCTGGAATAACAGCATTTCAGCTGTTCTGGATGGTAAATGGGAGGTTATGGCAAAACTGGGAAGAAGAATAGCTCCAATGTCTTCGTCTACTAAAAATAGTAACAGTTGATGCAACACTTTTAATTAGGGATGGACGGGATTGGATTTTAAGGACGGGACGGGATTTTTTTCCCCCCTCCCAAAAATCGGGACGGGATCGGGACGGGATTGTCCTTCCTTCAGTAAATGGGAAATAATTGTTCGGTACTTACCTCTATAAACAAATAGTCTCTATTGTCTGTCGCTAGTCGAAATCACGAAGGTCGTCGTCTGTTGTTTATTAGTTCTCCAGTCGATCGCTAACGCCATGACAAAAACTCTTTGTTGTTGATGTAATATTGGGAGGTAGAAGGAAAATAAATAGTCCAGAGTATTTCTCAATGATTTATTGTAGTCTTCAGTTGCCAGGATTAATAATCCCAGCATTATTAAGCCTTTTGTTGAATTTAAATAAATCGCGAAATCCAGTCCCGAAGAAATCTCGAAGTAAAACAAATCCCGCCCGATTAACGGGATTATAATTTTCCTGAAAATTTCCCGACATATCGGGTCCCGTCCATCCCTACTTTTAATTAATGATGTTTTCCTGGGAATCCTGATACTCATAGACAGTACAGTAATAGAGCTACAAAAGGACATTTGTGGCTAATTAGGATCCTCTTCATAGCAATTGTGTTCCACATGTATATTTCAGCAAAATAATGTTACCAATTCAACAAATATAAAAGTGACTATCAGATCATAACCTGGCTGCAAACTATTAGGGAAGTGAACATTATATTTTGACTTGACACTACATATTTGATTTATTAATGACAAGAACTTAATTTTTATAATGCTTTATAGGAGAAGAATAAATAAAAGAAAGATTTATTGTAATTTGTTTCAAAGAAGATATAAGTGCATACAAAGAAAATGATGCCAAAACTATACTGTTGCCAGTGTTGCTTCCAAATGGAGACAGAATAGTAGTAAGATGAGAGTGAAATTGCACGTGGATATTAGCGGATGTCAGGAAATAAAGAAAGAATAAAGAAATTTTTGCATCCATGTGTAATCTTAATTTTAATGTCCCCCCGCATGTCAATATTTCATTTTATTGTAAAGTTATCATACGCAAGACAAAAGTGGGATTTGTGACTTAAGTTAATCCAACAGTAGGCTAGGGATAACTAATCCATTCGATCACAATACTAGACACAGCCTACACTAATGGGCAGTTAGTAGTTCAACGTTTGGTCTAACACATAAGTATATGGTCACAATAAAATTTAATACTATGTTTCAGGTCAAAGTAGGCTTTTTTTTTAATTATTATTGTTTTAGTGTAAAATTACTAATTTTCAAAGATGTACATTAAGAAAAAAAATGAAATTACTTACAGTTTTAAGGTTTGTAATGGTTCCCTGTTTTTATTTTTTACTCCTGTTTCTGAATTGATCGTAGTCAAAACGCATCTAAAATAAGGAAACAAAGAATGAATTATTTGATAATATTACATTTAACAAATATTAAATAAATATATTAAACATCTTTTTAGTATATCTAAAATGAAATACTTGAAGGATGGTTTATATCCATTCAACTATATGATGGCCTATGATACTTTATAAATTATGGAAAATGAAATGTCTATTAAATATTTACAAGTGGCTCAAGTACTTTTTAATAGATAGGAAAGATTTGCTTACTATAGGAAATGATACAGTTACCAAAAGACATAGAATAACCCACATGGTTCAGTAGCCTCTCTCTATTTATGGAATGCTCTATTTAATAATTTTTAAAGAAATTAACAAAAACAAATTTACTACCCCAAACTCCTTTCTACCATGAGAATCATGCTTAACCCTATATCTTCACAAAACTATCAACACCAAAATTTAAAAAGTCAAAGTTAACAAATGACACGAATAAGATTTTACGTGCACATTTCATATTAGTCAATATTAAAGCCAATGCACATGAATACTTCTTAAATAAAAACTTTTAATACAAATTAAAATATTACAATGGACTAGTTTCTTCCCCTTGAGAAATGTAATATTTTAATTTGTATTAAGTTTTTTTTTAAGAAGTATTCATGTGCATTGGCTTTAATATTGACTCAAAGTTAACAAAGTTATAGAATCTCCCCTATAAAACATCTTAATCATGAATAAGCAGTTCTCTCAAAATATAATATAAATAAACTAATAAAAACAATAATTAATTAATAATTTTTTTTAAAGATATAATAATAAATTTTTCAGAAGGAAATGTTTGCTGATGACTTAATTGTAGTATTTAATGGGAGAATAAAGGTGTAAACTGTAAACATACTAAAAGATGGGGAGAAAGTAATAAATTAAGATTTAATGCACAAATATCTATGGCAATGATACTGTATCCAAAGAAAAAAGATAAACAGTAAGATTACAGGTTAATAGCAATTAAATCTTCTAGAAAAAATAAAACATAATTTAGGAATAATAATAGATAATAAATTCTTATGAAAATCAAGAATAAATGCTCCAGAAGAAAAAAAATGATAAAGTATTGAAAATGATATCAAGATTAGCACAAAATAGACGGGGAATAAAATATGAAGCACTGGAAAATATATATAGAATCAACAATCTTATATAACTAAGGTATTTGGATAGAAGTTTTGAATAAACAAAAAAATATTAACAAACTTAGAACAACACAAAAGATATTTCTTGTTAAGATTAACAAGAATCTAAAGAACAGTATCTATTATAGAAAAACTTTTAAAGAAGGATTCTATAAGTTAAGTAATGAGAAGACTATCAAAACAAAAGAACCAATAAGTGTAAAGGAGTTTCAATATTTGAGTAGTAAAAAGAAGATAAGGATTTCTAATGATGAAGACTTAAAGGATGTATCAATACAGTGCTTCACAGATGATAGTAAGATTGAAAATCAGACAGGAACAGCATATGTGATTTATAAGGACAATCAATGTGTTAATGGAAATAAATTTAGATTGGCAGATTAACGTTTGATTTTTCAAGTGGAATTATTTGCGATTAACAAAGCTTGGATAAAAACACACAGGAAATAATGAAGGAAATAGTTATACATTTGGACTTACAGTCATCATTAAAAGCATTGCAGAAACGGAAAAATAATAATAAACTAATTAATATCCAAAACAACATAAAAAATTTAGAAGAAAAATGACAAATAGTATTATTTAAATGGTTTAAGGCATATATAGGAATTGAAGGAAATGAAAGGGCAGATAAACAAGCCAAAGAAGCTACAGATTTAGAAGTTATAACAATCCCCTCAGAGACTCGTGGGTATGGGATGTGGCACTCCCGAGCTACCCAATGTCTGGCGATGTAACCAGATCACCCAGCCCCAGGGGTATGTAAATTTTAGGGGAGGGCCCTTTAGGTTGGGAGTTGGGTGACAGGCTAACTTCCTGTACCCTAAAAACCTCTTCCTAGGGAACTTCAGACTGGATCTGATAAAGGGTAATGAACTAAGCATGATAAAAACATTGATAATTTGAAACTCTACTCATAGAATGTCAGAAGTCTATATAGACCAGAGGCACTGATTATTTTAAATGATTCTCTGAACATGTATGAAGCTGACATAACAGCATTATGGAAATAACTGAACAGGCATAGCGAAGCTAAATGCTAAAAATAAATATACATGGACGTCACGTGATGGAGATAAGAACTAAATTGATCATATATTTCTTGATATACAACATGTAAATAAATTACTAGGCGTTAAAACTTAGAGATGCCAATGTAGATTCTGCCCACTATCTGTTTGGATCTAAAATTAGTGTTAGAATATCAAATATAAGAAAATTAAAGGAAGTTATATCCTTCAGGTTTAATCAGACTCATTAAAGGATGAAGCAAAACCAAAGGAACTAAGTAATAGCTTCCATAAAAAATTCAATGAACTAGATTCATTAATAGTGAAATTAGTAGTAAGATGAAACAGTATAAGAATGTTATAATAACTTAGTAAAGATTTTGTTCAGAAAAGATTTGAAGGTTAGTTTAATAAGGAATGCAAAAATGTTGCCGCTATGAAGAACGAAGCAAATAAACAAATGATTCAAATAATGAGAACAAGCTATGGATGATTAATATAGACAACTGAGAAAGAGGAAAAAGAACCCATTTGTATTAGAAAAGACAGTTTGATAGTTTGTATAATTTTATACAAGAAATTGGCAGAAAGTTTTATCAGCAAGTACACCGTATAGGTCATCAAGCCAAATATGTGTAAAGATATTAAAGATTATCCTTATTGAGAGAGGACAGGTGTTGAATAGATGGTTGGAATATTTAAAATCCTACTAGAAGGCAAAAACATAGAGGAAATCCAGGATGATAATACAACTAGACAAATACAGTTGGACCTCTATTTAACGAAGTCGCTAAATCCCGAAAAAAAGTTTGTTATGTGGAAAATTCGTTAAATAGAGATTCACCTTTTAAAATTACTTTAAACTACATAAAATAGATTTAATATACATAAATAATAAATACTATTAAATTTTAATGACATAAAGCATACATTACCACATGCATACTTAAATTTTACTAATAAAGTCTGTTAATTTTGTCTTGATTTTTTTTTTTTTTTTTTTGAAAAAATGTTTTTGCTCATAGTATGTTTCGCATCTTTGCAATGCACTAAAAACCCCTTCAGTATTTTCTTTAAATTGTAATCCGCGTTGGATTGTTTCAAATGATTTTAGCATTTCATCAGACGAAGGTTTTTTGATTTCTTCATCATGATCCTTTCCATTTTCATCATCTTCATCGCAATTCATAGCTGAATTGTTTTTATTTTTCACAGTGTCCAAAATATCCGATTCAGTTAATGATTCCGAGGTCTCAGCTTCAAAATCAAGTGAAAGATAATCATCAATCAGCACATCATCGTTAATTTCTTCTTTTTCCCTCAGCTGTATCCAAATTTCATTCATTTCCTCTAAGGGAATGTTGATAATAAAAACATTTCAAGGAGGAAAAGAAAAATAGATACCACGAAAAAGTTTGTTAAATAGAAAATGCACTTCGTTATTTGGAGGTTATTTTACGAAGAAATTAGCAAAATGTTCTTGGTTCCAAAGAAAAGTCCGCAAAATAGAGAAATTCGCAAAATAGAGGTTCGTTAAATAGAGGTCCGACTGTAGAAGGAGGACATGACTGAATACTGAGGGATGAGAACCCCCCCAACTAAAAAAAAAAAAGAAGTAGCTGAGGCAATTACTAATAAAAATAACAATAAAGCCCCAGGTATTGATGGCATCCCAGTAGAAGTTATAAAAAAGTGGAAGACTCACTTTACTACATTTATACCTGCTGATGTATGAATCAATGAAGAAATGTCACAGAAATGGACTATAGAACTAATAACTCCAACATATGAAAAGAGGATAAACTACAATGTCATAATTACATAGAAATAACAGTAAAAATCTTACATAGTGAATTTAATAGTAATATTTTAAATGAAAGAATAAAACCCTATAAGAAAATTTTAAATGACTATTAATGCGGTTTTCAACCAAGGAAGTCCACAAATAATCAGATACTCACTATTGGCAAATGATGGAGAAAATGTTAGAATTTGGCCTCAATACATATCATCTTTTTATTGATTTGACCTATCAGTCAAATTGCCAAACACTATAAGGCAAGGAGACACATTGGCATGTAATCTTTTCAACATAATCTTAGAGAAGGTCATTAGAGATGCTAATGTAGGAATTAGAGGTATTATGTACAGTTGATCTAGCCCATTTTTAGCTTATGCTGATGACAATGATATTGTTGGAAGAACCATAAAGCTATGGATGGAGTCTTTGTAAATATTGAAAAAGCCGCAATTCTCATGGACTTGAAAATTAATTAATGAAAATAAATATATGGTAATAATAAATAAGGGGGAAAGAACTAAGACTGGTTTTGTCATATGGCTCAAAAGTCTGGGTTAAGAATAAGGCCAACGAAAATAAAACTAACATTTTTGAAAGAAAGATTTTGAGAAGGATCTTTGGCACTTCAAGGAAGAAGATTGCTGGAGAAGACATAATGATAAGCTCTGTGGGCTGCACAATGATCAAGATTTGGTTTCTCACAGTAAAAGTGGGACATATTTGCTGAATGGGACACTTGGCAAGACTTGATAAATTAAATCGAGCTAAGCAAATATTGGATTCATACTTATACAGCGTAAGGAAAGCAGGCAGGCCCAGGCTCAGATGGTGTGATGACATTATTCAGGATATTAGGAGGTTAGCAATTGGAGGGCAACTTGCTCAGGATAAGCTCAAATGGGAGGCAACTCATAAAGGAAGCCAAGACCTGACAAGGGTTGTAAAGTAATTGATGATGATGACGTTGTAATATAGTATCAAAAAATAAAAAAAATATATATTTTGAATTTATAACTTCAAAAAATAGATAAAAGACATAAACTTAAGTTATTTCATCCGTTTCTAGAAGAATAAATCTAAATCAAGTTACAATGAATTTCTGTACTACTCAATTTCTAACTGAACAATGTCCATGTGGAATGGATGAAAATCAAAATCCTGAACATATGTCAGTTAAATGTCAATTTTTTGAACATGAAAGTACGAAATTAGTAAAAAGAAAACATATTAAAAAAAGTTCAGATGCTAGTACTGAAAATATAACTGCAAATAAAGACTTATGAAAATTAATAATAATTATTAAGGAAACATTAATAAAATTAAAAGAAATAAATGAACCATAAATATAAGAGATTATTTTTATGTTTCTATATGGAAAGAAACATTGAATTTAAAAAGGAGGATAAAAACAGTGACGAGGATGATAATGAAAAACAGAACATTTAACTAAAATATAATGAATTGGTTAAAACAACGTTGTACATAATACACTTGAGAGGCTGATCTTAAAGCATTAAATTGTATTGGGTGTGTTTGTCTAGTGCACGGATGGAGAATCTTTTCTGACTAGTATGCCACTTAAAGTTTAGTTTATTCATTTCAGTTGTCTAGTGTGCCAACTCTTTATTTGCATTTTTTTTTTTTTTTTGTAAAATTAGCATTTTGTTATGAAACCCCTATAACCTCTAAATTACATTTTATGTTATTAATTGATATCATTTAAGTATTTTTTTTCTGAAAAATTTTATTGAAATTTTTTTATTTAATGTTTTGTATATAGCAAGAAAACAGCAGCCATGTACATATACATACAGCATTCTAAAAATATCTAATATTTATTTATTTGCACGATATGTATTTTGCTTTTAAATTAAAAAAAATTTTCTGAAATGCTAAGATTATTGAACATAAGATTCTAATTGCATAAATGAGATTAAGTCTCCAAAGATTATCATATTCAATTTTGTTTGTTTTTTTATACACACATTTCAATCCAGTGGCGTCACTAAGGGGGTGCGGACTGCACCGGGTGACACCATCACAAGGGGTGATACCAAAATGCTTTTATAAGGTTTTTTTTTTTTTTTTTTTGGTTGAACAGATATTTTTAGAAGGTTTCCTTTTTACAAGGTTATGAGCTACCGCACTGGGTGACACCAACCCTAGTGACGCCTCTGTTTCAATCAAATTGTGAATGATTTTAATGGTACTCAGAAATAACAGATAAATCTGCACCCTCAAACATGGACAAAAATAGAGCTTTTACCTGGTGCATGGCCTTATTGTCCTGCAATTTACAGTAGTCCCAATACGAAGATTCTTCCAAGTATCCTGAAATAACGAAACATTAATATTCTTAAAATTCCAATTCTTATGTAAAAGTTGAATTTTTAGAAATACACTGTTATTTTGTTATTGTTAATATTATTATGAAATTATTATTATAATTAAAGTTCAACTGTAAATACTAAAACATTACTAAAGTTGGCAACACAGAAGATGTTAACCAATAAGAAAAAAACCATAACCTTAATCATGTCCTGGAAGTGTAGGATACAGAAGTTTATGAAACATGGCAATGAAGGACGAAATAGCTATAAGCTCAGAAGGACAAACATTGCAAATCAAGCTCTGGATATAATTTGGTATGTTTTTTTTGTTTTTTTTTTCAGTATCTCAAGAAGCCAGAGGAGCCTGCAGTTACTTCCAACTTTTTTCTCAAAGAAAATACAGTAGATTCTCTATTATCTGGGGTAGTAAGGAAAAAAAAATTGAACCAAACAAAACAAAAATCTCTGGATACTTACATTTTTCATCCATTCTGTCAGTTTTATTGGCCTGTACAGGTTGCTGGATAGTTATATTGTAGCATGTAGGGCTAGCCTTTAATTGAAATTTTATTAAGTAATATTTTGAAATGTTATTAAATTTTTTCAGCAGTTTTTTTATCACCCGCAACTCAATTAATGTGCCCCCAGATAATTGAGTCTACTGTAGATACATTTTTCCCAACTGATTAACTACATTTCGAGAGAACAAGAAGAGTAAAGTGATGGCGCAAGACACCAGTTTTTTATATGAATGAATTTGCTTTATCTGTTGTTGAAACTATCACAATTGATTTGATACATTCGAAAATCAGTGAGAAAATTAGATTTATTGGAAAGAAAACAACACTGTATCCTATTCTCCATTCAAAGTTTGAAATAATTTAATAACACCCTTCTTCTCTTTATCCTGGCTTTGCTGGTTTCAAAATATTTTTTGTTTTACAGTAAAACCTCGTTAAGTCGTCACTCAAGGGACCAAACATTTTTGACGACTTAAGCAGAGTGACGACTTAGGCGGAGTGGGAATTTTTGAAAAAACAAACAAACAAAAAAACACTGAAATACAGTATTTTAATGAATTGATGTAGGATTCGGTGAGAAAAACAAGATTTTCAGAAATCAATACATGCAAATGAGTGGAAAGTAAAAAAAAAAAACACTTTTTATAATTACCACATTATAATCGTTTTAAAAAAAGACAATGTCTGTCTTTGAAACGTTCCAGCCAACCATTGCTGCCGCCAAAATCTTCAATGTTCAACTCCTTAGCAATTTCCATGGCTTTTTCTTTGAGAATCACAGCAGAAATCGGCACATTTTGCGATCTGGCATGTTTTAGCCATCGAACTAGCTAAAACCTCCTCGATCTCGTCAAACTTCGATTTCCTCATTCTCTTTCTTTTGTCTTTGCAGTCAGCTTCTTCAATTACTTGTTTCGATGAAAGAATATCGTTTAATGTAGTCCTGGGAATACGATGTTCTTTGGCAAAAGCTGTTTTCGAAACATTTGATTTTTCAAAAAGTACAATTAATTCTTTTTTTTTTCTTTAAAACATAACTAGGTAAGTTTACGTTTCCCTGACATGTTACAAATGTAATCGAACCACGAAATTGCAAGATAAAAAATAGCCGTTATAGCGGAGCTTACTCAAATGAAGTCACACTTCAATGAAATGAAGTCACACTCAGTAGCGGTCAAGAAAAACTTGACAAGAGTCGCAGCGAGAAGTGTGTAATTTCCCAAGTGAATTTCCCATGTGAAAATTCCCCGTAAAGGCTAGGCTTTCTTAGAGTGAAGGGGCGGGGCTGATAGCTTGCAAAATTGAGAATAAAGATGCTTTTCGCCATTTTTGAGGGTGACGAGTTATCCGGAGTAGAATTAAATTTGGTGACGAGTAAAAGAGGGTTCTTTTACATTATTGTCTATGAGACCTTGTCGGGACCAAAGGAAAATGACGACTTAAACGGAGTGACGACTTAACGAGGTTTTACTGTATTAAATTAATATAAAACACTGTTAGTATTGGGATACTGTAACTTTTAACTTTTCAGAGCCAACAAATTTCATGAAAGAGACTAACTTGTTTAATTTATTTTTTAAAACAAGACAAACAGAAAAATAAATTCCTGAGTTCTTCTCCAACCCCATTTTACCAATATAAACCATGAAAATAAAAATAACTAAATATGTAGATTGGCAATTAATAGGGTCAAATAGAAAAAAAAATTAATAAGTGAAATCGATACTTCAAAAAAACGTTGATATTTGAATTTTTAATAATAAACATTGTATTATTTTTATATTCATTCATGAAATGCTTACAAAGAATTCAGGTTTTCAGTAAGAGATGTTGCTGAGAAACGTGTAGTGATCAATCTACACGTGTAGTGGGTAGTGATTGCCACACCCCTAATACAAACTGATAAGTGTCAACTATAAAACAGCGATGTCATAATTAACACCAACTAATTTCTGGATTTAAATATGTATGAAATTTCCCTGGCCTCCAAATCGAACCATTTCCAAATAACATAAATTTTTAAAAGAATTTATGTTTACTGTTTGAAATTAAAGAAAATGTGGTGTTTTCTTAAAATTTTTTGATTAAACACTAAGACCTTTAGAGTTATATTTAATCTGCAATTTATTGATCTTATACGGCATCACAAGTTCCTAACTTTTTCTAAGCTATTCCTTAATTAAAAAAACAAAGCAAAAACGGCTTAACATATGTGAAAAGTATTTAACCAAAAGAGAATTTAAAAACACATACAAAAATGATAAAACCAGTTAAAATACCGAAGCAGTTTTAAGTCATGAAAATATAACTCAAAACTGGTCTGGTGTTTTAAATGGTTTTATCATTTTTAAGGGTATTTTAAATTTTCTTACTTGTAAACAGAATAAAAAGGAATAAAAAAGATGGTACTTAACCAATAGTTTCGGAATACTGAATGTGTTCCATCATCAGGGATGGCACAAACATATAGGACATCACAAAACACTTAGGACGATACGAGGGAAGTGAAGGGAGGTTTAGCAATAGTGACGGGTGTTTTGCTCACCGGTGATATGGTTGTATGTTTGTGCCCGTCCCTGATAATGGAATATGCTCAGTATTCCGAAACTGTCGGTTAATTGCCATCTTTTTTATTCCTTTTTATCCTATTTACAAGTAAGTGTGTTTTGTTTTCAATTTCTCTTTATTTTAATACACGCACATTAAGCCTCCTTGTTTTTAAGTTCTCTTTTGGTTATTCTTTAATTGTTGCAGA
>JAFIDM010000001.1:9964878-9991753 GCA_023159025.1 Thereuonema tuberculata
TCTTAATTCTTATAAAATTAATTAATTTAGACTATTAATTACTCATCGTAGTAATCTGAAGTGCACTAAGGTGTATTCAGTCTCTTCAAATCTGTAACAGCATACATCAAACATTGTTTACAGTGCTTCACAGAAGTCAATAAAACTATTAACAGATAAAAAATCTTTAAAGTTTAGTAGATGGAAAAATAACCTTTTTTGAGTAATAGCTGTTCAAGGCAAAGTTCACTTTCAACTTTTAATTGAGATTTCATTCAAATTAAAAATCAGTAACTGTCAACTTCAACACTGTCCACCTTCACAATCATTGCCCTTTCTTTATTAGATGTTTTACTGACAATAAGACAAAATCCATTCACAAGTGTTTCCAGGTGATAAACTGATTCATCACTCCACTTGGGTTTGTGATGATAAGGAATATATAGCTGGGAAAAACAGTTCATGTACTAAATTCCTTCATAAAGTCACAATCTGCTCGCAAGGATGCGAACTTTTTTATTTTTGTATTTCATTTCTATTTTATTGTTTTGTACTGTAAAAGACCATTTTGTTTCCCCCATATAAATTCTGGTAATATTAACAAGTCAACTGATTTGTCCAACAATGGGTTAACTTCAGCTGATGAGAGGAAATGGCGACAAAACAGCACCATCCTGGAGTCCTATTAAATAAAAAAACATATTCAGAATTCCTACAATTTATCTGTTCCTTGTATGTATATATTTATCTCTTCTGCAGTTTTTGGATCTAGCAGCAGAATGTTATGAAAATAAAAGAATTTATACAGCATCAAAACTTAATATCTATACGAGCCGAGGAAAATCTTTCTTAACAAGCGGTTTCAGTTATTTGAAATTGTATAACTATGAAAGTCTATTATATTTAATGTGCAGGAAAATAGTTCAATAAATGTCAAAACTATGGAAAGTCTGCAAATTTCTACCCAGTAGCCTATCTTAATCATCATTCAATGAAAAATCAAAGTAAATTTTGTTTGAAGTAAAATTTTTCACTTGTCAATCAATGATTTCAATTTTTGACTTCAATTCACACAATTTACAATATCAATTATGGAATGCCTAGTAGACGATGAATGAAGACATTCTGGCAAACCTTTAAGGAAAAGAAAAGATTCAAACTGAACCATCTATTTCTCTGTTCAAGAATTCTAGTGTACCAATCTTCGAAAGAACTGAGTTTTAATGCCACCAGAAATAGAAAAGGAAATTATTCAGAAGAGTTTAAAAAAAATAAATTAAAGAAGTCGAGAGCTGTTAAAATAGAAGCAAACAAAGTTTTTATTTGATTGGCTTTGTGTGAAATGAAAACATTTCAGTGAAATAATTTTTTTTTTTTTTATATTACTACCAAAATCTACAGTTAATGCTTCACACAACATATCTATAATATTAACTCCTGACTTAGGAGTTAATGGATTGTGCTCCTATATGAAGTCTAAATCTGTTGCTTTACTCATGATGTACAGGGGGTTTCAGAAATGGTAGACAAAGCAAAGAGATATGGGTTCCAAAGGGTCATTTTGAGTCGAAAATATCCTATGACATTTTGTTGTAAGGACCATAGTTTTAGAGTTAGGAAACGAGTGGTCCCTAATCAAAGAAAGTTCAGTTCACATTAGGAAGTGTAATAAGGTAAATGTGGTTTTTTTTTTTGTTTTTTTTTTTCTAAAGCAATCAGGATAACAAATGTCATGACTGAAAACAGGTATGTATAACAATTAAAGAAAATGTTGAAAATGGCCAGAACTGAGCTTTCTTTGATCAGGGACCATTCACAAAGCATTCATTTCCTAACTCTAAAACTAATAGGTCTAAACTAATGTACTAACAAAGTTAGAAGAAGGTGGTAGATAAAATGAGACAGAAGAAAATAAAAAGGCAACTGTTAGGATGATGAGAACATGACTTTTCAAAATATTCACCATTATTGTAGTTTATAAAAAGCACTGGTGATTTTAATTTATCATTTAAGTAATTTTTAGTTTCTGTGATTATCTATAAAATGCTAAATAATTTTTTAAAAAAAAATCCATGCTTTTTTGAATAAAACTTTACATTCAATAACCTGATAAAAATTAAAACATATTAATAAATATATCATGTAGATTTTATATTTTTTTTAACTTGTAAGTTCCATATTTGCAACATACATAAAATTGTTTAATGCGATATAGAAACAATTACTAATAACTTTAAAAAATAAAATAAAAAATAACTTGAAAAGCTTAAGATTGCTGACCTCATCATATGGTCGGTTTCCTGTGACAACAATATTGGCTCGGAAATTCCTGAAAGTAACTTTAGAATCTTCAGGGAGTCTCCTATTCAGATCTTCCACAGATGCCTCTGATAAAATGTGACAGGTAGCCAAATCTCCAAATACAGTCTAACAAATAAAAAAGTTTCAACTGTATATTTTTTATGAAAATTACATCACATCATAAATAGATAGACAACAGATTATACACAATGCATCGCATTATACACACATAAATTAACATAACATAAAGCACCAGATTATCTATGCAGAACAGGATGGAATTGATTTTTCAATAATCTGTTTATATAAATAAATTCTTTAAGATACAAATAGTTACACAGTTGTTTGATGATGTCTTAATTGTGTGCCATAGGATATAAAAAAACAAAATGATCAATTTTCAATAAGTTCCTTAAAAAAAAAACTAGTTCCAGTTATACCTTAGTGAAATTATGAACTAGTTGCTGCTTCAGTTCATAATAAAAAAAAAAAAAAAAAAAAGGAAGAACCAAAACGGCACATAATTTATAGATTTCTCACATTTGTTCACAAAGGTCTCAAACAACATTTGCTCAACTTTTCAATTTATGAATAACACTGAGCACAATCACTATCGCCATCTTGGAAAGATAAAATCCATAGATTTTTAGGCTTTGTACTAGCAACAGCTATAATGTGTACTTAAGAAACCTCTTAATATACTTTTCCATCGATCTTAATAATTTTCTCAATAAGATAGAATAAAAATGTAAATAAATAAAACGCACTTACTTATGAAGGGTTGAATACAAAGATTTACATGGAAATAATCCGACAGTTTCGGAATACTATGCGTATTCCTTCATCAGGGACGGCACAAACATATAGGACAGAGGACAACATTTAGGACGACATGATGGGTGAAGGGTATGTTGAAAGTGTCTTAATTCCCTCACTTTCAACATACCCTTCACCCATCATGTCGTCCTAAATGTTGTCCTCTGTCCTATATGTTTGTGCCGTCCCTGATGAAGGAATACGCATAGTATTCCGAAACTGTCGGATTATTTCCATGTAAATCTTTGTATTCAACCCTTCATAAGTAAGTGCTTATTTATTTACTTATTTTCCAATAAGTATATTAGAAAATAATCAAGTTAGTCTTGATTATTAGACAAAACCAAGACTAACTCTTTAAGATAGTCTTGATTTTGGAAATTCGCATCAACAATCCACTGTTATGATATCATGATCAGCAAGTAGCATACATGACGTATTTATTAAATATTAGATTTATACTTATTTCTATGACAATAAATTCATGAGCTACTATTTATCTACAAGACTTGCACTCAGTAAATGTTATACAAAACAAAAGATAAAACTGAAATATTATCAACTACTTCTGTCATTTTTACTGTATTTAATTTACCACTCCTTGAATTCTGTATCGAAATGATAAAAGCAAAGTTTTAAAATTTTGAATGAGTTAAATTTTATAATGCTTAAAAATGAGGCAATAAAAACCCTTTTGAAAATGCTACTACACACAATGGTCATTCCAGATTCCTGATAAAAAGGTTGAAGATCAAAGCAGCTACATGACCAAAATTAATTCCTTGTTAAAATGAAGTATTTTTTTTTTATTTTGTTATCCTTCATTTACAAAAGCACTTAAGTTAAATGATCCTAATTAACCAACATATTATAATTACCGAGTCTGTCTTTTTGAACTGTTTTCCCCAGGCCTGATAGTCCTTTGGTTCTCGGACAGTGGAATACCAAGGATAATAGACGAGACGAAGTCCAGGACGATTAAGGTAAGAGGACAACCATTCAGAAACTTCATCACCACAGTCTACAGACGGAGATTTTTGACTCCAAACCCTGTCAATGAAAAAGACAATACCTGTTTGATGGACTGTAAATTTTTATATTCAATTCATCTAATAAAATAAAATTGTCAATTTATCTTACAACACTTATTTTTAATTATAAGCTTACGTTTTTACATCAGTTGCCAATTTCAATGTAATGTGTAATGAAAAAGTTAGAAAAGGAATTAAGTTGTATTTAATTTAAAAAAACAAAACAAAATATTCATCAAAAGATGATAGGATGATAGGTAGAAAATATTTTGTAAAAATTAATTAAAGCTACGTATGAAATGAAATATTAATTTATAATGAAAAATTCTTCTGAGCACTAAATGCTTATTAAGTCTGTGCAAAAGTCTATAGTGAATTTAAAAATAAAATACCAATACAATGTGTTGCTTTAGATACTTATTCTATTTCTTACACTGCAAGTAATTCTGTGCATTCACACTTATGGCTTTCCAATTCTTGCCAGTTAAGAAACTCCACTAATTAGTTTAGATGTCTTTTCTGCAATTAGAGAATATCTTCAGCACATTTCAAAGAAAGTTCACATGAGGGGCTGCATAGGAGTTCTAATTCTGCTAGGTTACTTATTTGAGGTCACAAGGTAAATCTCAAAATGACCATTTCTGTGTTGCGATGTTTGACGATTTAATAGTAGTTTTACGTGAGACACACTATATTGAAAGACTACAAGATTTATTTGGAGATCTTCGCCTTCAACCTCATCGTTGGTGGTTCAATGAATTTTGGAAGGGAGGGATTCCTTTCAAGATAAAAGAAATTCAGAATGTAAAGAAGGATGAATATGTGGGTGATAAAATAAGATTAAGATGCAAATAGATGCTTAAAGATGCAAGAGAAGAAGAAAAAATATAATCTGACAGTTTCAGTATTCTACAGAGTATCCAAAACCTGCAGAAATGATACTCTGGAGTATGAAACTATCAAATTTGTTGGGTTTTTTTTTCTGTTCTACCTGCACTCCTAAACTATCTTTCTGAAAGATGTTATACTGACTGACTCATAGCAACAACTGATGGAGAATGTGCTCAGGATGGAAGAGATGTTATGAAAAGTCCATCGTCCATGTATTCAAATTCAGAATGCCTTACATTTCAGCAACAATCAAGAAGTTTTGGGACAGAAACCTTCATATCAGGAATATTTGCTGAATCCTTCACTATCTCACTGATCAGCAGAAAAGACTTGAGTGAAAGCCAAGAAATGTTGTTCACATTCGATGGATGACATTCAGAAGGGATCTTTAATGCCATCGTTAATGACACAAGTTGAATATATCAACATGATCCAGAAACAAAGGAACAGTTGTAGGTCTGAAGACAATCATACAACTAAATTGAAAAGACCAAGAAATATTGCAAGACAATTATTTGCTCCTTTTTCTCTGTTAGGCCTTATTATTGCACCATTTGATTTGAGATACAAAAGACAATCTTAACAGAATGGTATACAATGATCTTTGCCCAAAATGATCGACTGAAGGTCTTTGATGAACTGAGAAGGAAACAGCCAAAGACAGGACTTAAAGAGGAATTCTGCTACACTACAACAATGCATCAGTCCACTCTACCCATAGAAGAAACACAAGTTGGAACTGCTCAATATCCACCTCTAAACTAATAAGCCTTTGTCATCGCCAAATATGGGTTAAAAAAGAAACTGCCATAACAAAGGAAAAAAAAAAAAAAGACAGAAATAACAAATAAATAAGATATAAAGAAAAGTAACAAAATTCCATTTTTATTGTAAATATTGTTTATTTTTAAATTTTTTAGTTTTTTCAATTTCAGAACATTTCTCCCTAATATCATCTCTTCCTAAAATGAAGAGTAACAAAAAAAAAAAAAGGCCTCCACCAGCACTTGGCAATGTTTACAGTAGCATTAGTTTATGATAGGCGACAGATTAACTTTGAAGCATTGCCAGAAATAGGAGTGTGTGCGACGGTTTGTCACTACGCATCAGAAAAGAATCCCTAACAAAAATCTTAATTTAAATAAATACTAAGATATTAATAATAACTTTATTTAGTGAATTTTAATATAAAAGTAATATAATTATAACATTATGTTATATGTGAATTAATATCAGATAGAAATTTAGATAATGATCAGAAAGGATGTGCAGTAAGCAAGTTAACGGATTCAATCATGGCGGCGTTTCCCCGTCAAAATTGTATCGACGTCCCAGTCAAGGGAAAGCTTTGAACAGTCAAGCGAAGCAAATCTTATTGAATGTTTATTGCAAACTGCATACTGATAATCCTTTGCATTCCATTTGTGCCATCTTGGAGCTAACGAGCAGTTTTACTGGAGTAAATTCTTTCAAAATTTTCGAGATCAGATGAAAATCGCACTTTCAAGTTGAGCGATGTTGAAGCACTTGCCCACACAGCTGTCACAAAAATTTCAGCGTAACATTGGACAAATTATGTGGCACACATTAAGAAAGTAGAAGAAAAACTATGGAATATTGATGGTCTCGTCGATAAAGCTGTTGAAAAGGTAATCATACACTTCAATAATAACAAGTACTTCTGATTCAGATGAAGAACTGAGCGGCGAAGATTAAGAGGACGATTTTTTTTTTAAAAAAAGTCCTTGTCAGGACTAACAAATAATAAGAAAGAGGAATCAATTCGTTTTTCAAAATTATTTTGCATTAATTAAAAACATAAAAACTAATAATTAAAAAATTAAAATAAAATAAAAAATAATATTTTTTTTAAAACACAATTTTTTTTTTAAAGAGAACAACTCTAAGGCAATTAAAAAATCCATATTGAAAACACTATTATTTAATTTCTATAAAGTTCATTCTCTGCAATTCATTAATGATCATAATTAACATAAATTATTAAGAACTTATTTAACTATAAAATTGATATATTTACTGAACATGAATTAGAATATCAACTTTTATTAAATATTTTCAATAATATTATGCAGTATTTAGCATGGAAATTAACAAATAGTATAGATCCTAAATATTTAAAAAATAAACCACTTGCTCCCTTGCAATTAACGGATTAAATCTAAGCTGTTAGCTTCCCCCATATGAAGTTTAAATCAACCCACCGCGTAGGAATACTTTTTTCCCTTCCGTGATGCGGCGTTAACACTTGTAATGCTTGGAAGTTAGTGTCGCGGACTGTAGAATCTCCCCAGCAGGGTTTCCTGCTACCTATGCTAATGAGAAACACCCATTTCACGGGGATGCTGCAAGGATCACATTGAATTTTCATTGGTTTATATTTCTGTATAAAACCGACATGTTTTAAATGTATAATTTCACTTGAAAATAGTTACAATTTGAAGTATGTTACCAATCCATATGTCTTCTTTAAATCTCTTCTTCTGCTTATCATAATTTAAATAAATACTACTTCTACTCTCATAACATTAAAAAAATATATTTTTTAATGCAAAACGAATTTTCGAAAGCATATTCCTTGCTTTCTTCTTCAAGTTTGTTTGATTACAATATGTTTTCAGGTAAACTTACATTGCGTATACATAGTTATCAACAATCACAATACTGCAATAACATCTACATTCTTACATTAATATTACAATAATTGATAATTTACAATTCATTGAATTCATGAATTATTACAGATTATTACATTTGAAGTAACTGAAACCAAAGTCGTGCTTTTTTTGTAATAATACTTTAGATTAAAAACATTCTTTATAGTAGTTAGGTGTACAAGCTTCAATTTTGTACTTTTATATGCAAGGACAGTCTTATTGAAGAGAATTTCAAGAATTGTGTTTTATAAAAAAAAAGGAAGGATGATAAAGTCAGTACTTAATATGGCTGTCTCCTGGAGTTCAAGGAAGGAACTGATTGGGAATCATAAAGCAAGGATAGAAGTCAATTTCAAAGCAAAAGCCAACCACAAACAGGTCATTTTTTTTCTTGCATCCTACAGCAAGTTCCTTTAAATTATGATTCATATGCTTTACTTCTCAGCAAAAACCAAAGGACTCAACTTTTTATGATCTTCTGAACATTATTACTTGGTGATCACTTGTATCCAAAGCCTTTGGCAATTGTCCAATGCTGTCCATTTAATGCTGCTTACAGTTCACCAGAGGAAAGGTAAGCAACTTTGTCAGCAGGCTCATCCACTCACTGAACATTGTGAATAATGCAAAGTGCTTGACGACTACTTTGCTATCAGTTTGTCTACAGCATCATGGATGACTGCATCGAAATGTCTCCTTTCTAAGGAGACAGCAGGACCTTCAAGCAGGCCTTCGAGTTGGCAATCGAAACAGCATGTGAAACAATGTCTTGTACATTGTATCCTTCAAATAAGGTCAATGTGATTAATCAGAAAAGGTCAGAATTCAATAAGCAGTCAAAGGATAGGCCAAAGGATAGGCCAATGCCAAGATATCAGATCAGCTGATGATGAATTGTGAAAGTACAAAGAATTGTGGTGGTCAGCATGCTCCCTTGAAGTATATGATTCACAATGCTCAATTGTCATGCATGCAAGAAGCAAGGACACACTACAAAGTTTTGCTGAAAGAAGTTCACCAGACCAGTGCTAAATTTGAAAGTAGTATTGTTCATATCATGAACACCACAAATACACCTTCTAATTTCCCACCATTGGTTGTCTTTGTCACACTCAAAGATGCTAAGGTTTGATTTGAATTGGTTAATGGATCTGCTTGAAAAGTAGTGTGTACAAATAAATACATTGCATGAGTTAAAAAATTGATTAACATTTTTATTTCTTAAATTATATAATTTGCCAACTAAAATTACACTTACTTTTCTTTGCTTGAATTAAGAGCATAATTAAATTTCTGAATAGAAGAAATATAAAGCACTCTAATGAGGAACGATTAAAATTGCAAGGTACCATATATGGCATTAAATGCACTTCTAATATGGGAAAAGTAAATAAATGTCTATTGTCCTCCAAATGAGAGATGGCCGCCCTGTTTTTGTGAGATCTGCGCATGTATGATCGATTAGTCTGGTCAGGCACTTCCGTCTGATTTTATAACAGGACGCCGCCATTATGGTAATCGCTTGTTACTTTGCAAAAGAGCATTGTACTTATAAATAATATATATTTATTTATTTATATAAATACTTATTGTTAGCAACTGGTATTGAAATAACGCTAAATAGTCGAGATAAGTTTTAATTTGGCGTTATCAACATGTCTTTCTCAGTGAAAACAGACTACGTCGTCCATTGTGACAGGAAAACATAATTGATCAGCTACCGGAAGGGCTGCGCAGTTCAAACTTCCGCCGGCCAACTTTCATTTGGAAGACAGTATATGTTGGTAATTCTAAGCATGAATTGGAAACGCGAGTAAAGGAGCATAGTACTGCAGTAAAAAATGGTAACGAAAATTATAACACAGCAATGCACTGCATAATTCCGGGGCATTCATTAGAAACCAAAGATGTTATAGGATTTGGAATAAGAAGATCAAAATAACTAAGAGAATTTTTTGAATCTTGTGTAATTAGGACCATGCAAAGTTACAACCAGGACCTTTCTACAAAAAAAGTCCTAGAATATGGCTTATAGCGCTTTTGTTTTCATAGCAGATGACAAAATCATTTTCTTGTCAAAGATAGCCACCAGGGCAATTATCGTTATAAAGGGTGACAGAAAACACCGAACTCTCTTTTAGCCGACAAGGAACATGTTCCTTAAATAAGGGTGAAAAATTTTAAATTAAATATTAAAAACTTGATAAGGGGGTCCGGAAAATGGGACTCCGAAACGTCTTTTTTTTTTTTTAATTATGCTCTTAATTCAAGCAAAGAAAAGTAAGTGCAATTTTAGTTGGCAAATTATATAAATACATTGCAACTTGGAACAAGACAGAGACCCAATCTCCAGTGCTCCATCACTCCAGATACAGCCTTAGTTCCTATAATGGTCGCATTGTTCCATTTAATATAATCGTGGCAAAAGGAAAGAAGGCAAATCTTCTTGGAAGAGGCTTTAATGCCAAAAGTGATGAATGCTGCAAATTCCTATGGGATGAACAAAACTGAATTCAAATGTGAAAAGACACTGAAACTGTTCACTAACATTTTTGAAGATCCGTCATCAGGAAGCAGCATTACTATGCCATTGCAGCTAAAGGAAGAAGAACAATTGAAGTTTTGTAAGGCATATAATGGTAGAGTTAGCAATGCTTGACAGAAGTAGCTATGGACTCGAAAGACTTGAATTCATCAGTGTAATTATGTCAGTTCATTTCTGAGAATAGGCAACTCAGTTGTTCCAATATTGAAGCCCGATGGATTAGGCAGATGGTTTGATGATATTTTGATGTTAGATGAAATGTCAAAATTAGCGAAAGTGAAGCAAGTTCCAAATGAACTTGTTGTTAAGGTTAAGTATTCAACCTTATCACTCACAAAAGAATGGCCTAACACAGCAAGTAATAATAGAAATACCTCAAGATGAAAGGCAATGAAAGACATAACATACTTAAAAGGACATTGTTCACTTCAGAAACACACCACTCTCATCCTGCACTTTGAGTTGACATTCATCTAAAGCCATCTCTTCCGATTCAGCTCATACATGCTATTTCACAACGTAGAATTGGAGTGATAATCAAGCACATGGTCGATGGTGCTGTATGTCCCATATCATGTGCTTCATGAGTACTTTCACCAACAATACAGGCATCCTTGTAGCTGGCAAAAGAAGTATTGTTGATTATTTTCAGTTTCAATAAATTTCATTATTATTTATTTGGTAGATATTCAATGACTGTCAAAGACCATAAGCCATTAACAACATTACTTTAGTCCATGCAAAGCAACACCAGAAGCAACTTCTGCATGCTTTTATAAGTGGAATGTCAAATTATCATCTTATGAAATAAAATCAAGAAAGGAAGTGCAATCAAAATGCAGACACTCTCAGCCATTTACCTGTAGATCACAAAATGATATTTTGATGTTAGATGAGATGTCAAAATTAGCGAAAGTGAAGCAAGTTCCAAATGAACTTGTTGTTAAGGTTAAGTATTCAACCTTATCACTCAGAAAAGAATGGCCTAACACAGCAAGTAACAATAGAAGTACCTCAAGATGAAGGGCAACAAAAGACATAACAGACTTAAAAGGACATTGTTTCACTACAGAAACACACCACTCTGCAATAGGTGCTACACTGGCGGACTTTATGTTTGGTCGACAAATTCACTTAGATCTTGTTATGCTAGTCTCATGTTAATGTCTCAAGAGTGGGGAAAAGGTACTGCGATAGGACAACATGAAACAGAAATCTTGATATTAGAGATCAAGTGCAAGTTTGTATCTTTGAAAATAACAAGCGGTTTTGGTCACCATCAAAGATCACACACTGGAACAGTTACATGTGAGGTTAAGTTCCCTGTGTTATACATTGGCACATGGAAGATCTATTGCCAGTGAATCAAGAGGACCTTCCAACACAACTAGAAGACATCAAAGTTCCAAGTGGCAATAACAGAGATCAAAGCATTGCAGATCCTGATGCAGCAGCATCACCAAAGGAAGGTGTTTGTGGACAAGAGTAACAAAAATCGTTGTAGAATTTGTGATTCGTGTCTGATGCGGAACAATATATAGATAATGTCCATACATAAAATGTGCTCAACATTTATATAGCAGTAGTTAGTGAGAATGTGTAACAGATGGCTTCTTTTAGATGTTCTATTAACGAGATTCCTTTTTTTTAATTCAATAAAGAAACTGAAGAGTTCTGAAAATTAGATTACAAATTTTTAGAATTTATCTTTCAATAGCAAGGGTCATTGCTGTTGAAATAAATTTATTAAATCTTAACTATTTGCTCAGGCCAGAGAATTACATGAAAATATCTACTCACGTGCATTTCATTTCTTTGTTAGCTTTAACCACTTCTTGAATATTAACGGTGATTGGGTTTTTGCTAGGTGCAGTCAGATGTAGGAAATAATCTTCAATTTCGGGCTGAATCAACACCATCCGTGGTTCTTGACGGGCAGTCAGGAAATGTCCATTGCTTTCCACAATCATAAAAACTCTTAAAAGAAAAAAAAAATAATGACAAAAATTATTATAGACAATAGTTTGCCTTTAAAGATAAAAAAAAATATTTCCAATATTAATTCATGATCAAAAAGCCTTTGAAGTTAAAATGCCTTCCTTGAATTGTATTTGTCCCTTTTGAAATAATAAAAAAAAGGCAGTAATGATTGAAAGGACTAGCAGAAATGGCTGAACGTCAGAAATATACAAGGTGTACAACTTTGCTTCCGCCGTTTGCCGATAGGTGGCGACACCTATCGACAACGGTAAGTAGCGGTCGAAAGAAACAGATCGCAGACGTCAGGCAGTTAGCTTGGACCTCGGTCAACAGAACCCCATTCAAACATTAGTCGATTTGTGTCTGCATCATAAAGTTGATCTCGATTGAAAATGTCAGTTTACGAGCCAAATTCTCGTCATTTGCGGGAGGTGTTACTGTTTTGTTTGAATATGAAGAAAACAGCGGCTGAGTCTCATCGAATGCTCTAAAGTACGTATGGTGAGGGCGCTATTAGTGAAAGAACGTGCCGCGAGTGGTTTCAACACTTCAAGAACGGTGATTTTAACGTCGAAGACCGGCATAGTGGTGGAAGAGAGAAAGTTTTCGAAGATGCAGAATTGGAGACATTGCTGAGTGAAGACTCGCGTCAAACTCAAGAAGAATTGGCACGATCACTGGGAGTGACACAGCAAGCCATTTCAAAACGTCTCAAGGCCATGGGCATGATTCAGAAAGAAGGAACTTGGGTCCCGTATGAGTTGAAATCAAGAGACGTTGAACGGCGTTTGTGTGTTTGTGAACAGTTGCTTCAGAGGCAACAACGGAAGGGATTTCTGCATCGCATTGAGACCGGGGACGAAAAATGGGTTCATTACGATAACCCTAAACGCAAGAAATCGTGGGGATATCCCGGCCATGTTTCCATGTCGACGCCTAAACCGAATATTCACGGCTCCAAGATCCTGCTCTGCATTTGGTGGGACCAGCTCGGCCTCGTGTACTATGAGGTGTTAAAACGAAATGAAACAATCACAGGTGCTCGTTATCGAACGCAATTAATGCATTTGAGCAGAGCATTAAAAGACAAACGGCCGCAATACAGCGAGAGGCACGATAAAGTGATTTTGCAGCACGACAACACTCGACCCCACGTTGCAAAAGAGGTCAAAACGTACTTGCGAACGTTAAAATGGGAAGTCCTATCCCACCCGCCGTATTCTCCAGACATTGCTCCCTCTGACTATCACCTGTTTCGATCAATGGCACATGGCCTGGCTGACCAACAGTTCCGATCTCATGAAGAAGTCACAAATTGGATCGATTCGTGGATCGCTTCAAAAGATGAACAATTTTTTCGACGCGGGATTCGTACACTGCCCGAAAGATGGGAGAAAGTAGTGGCCAGCGATGGACAATACTTTGAATGATACATGTGTAATCAATTTGTTGCATTAAAGCCTCAAATGTTGGAGAAAAAACGGCGGAAGCAAAGTTGTACACCTTTGTAGTTTTAAATAAAAAGTCAATAATTCAAAATATCAATTTTTTTTTCAACTAAATTCAATTACAATTACAAAATTAATTTTATATTTCTGTAATTGTTACTGAATTTAGTTGAAAAGAAATTTGATATTTTGAATTGGTGACTTAAAATTTATTTTATCTCTCTGTATGCCTATGCAGGTCCTTGGGGTCTTGGGAGGTAAAGGTCCCTGTGTTTCACAACCAATGGGATTACAATGAGCTCAGTTGATCAGCCTCCCAGCCCAGGAAATATCTAGGGCTGGGTAAACCCTAGAATCCATGTGGAGATGAAATATAAAATAAATAAATAATATTAAGTAAGAAATGTTACAGCTAAATGGAAAAACATGACAAAAAAGAAAAAAAAATGGAAGCTAATTTATTTTTTGTTTAAATTCTTAGTCAATTCTTTAGCTGAAGCTTTATTTATTTATTTATTTATTTATTTTAGATTTCAGTTGATCTATTTTGTAATGTTATTTATTATTAAAGCTGCTGCTGCTTTTCTTTTTATCATTTTTGTATTTATTTCACTGATAAAATAACTTTAAAAAAAGCTAAGAATTTTACCAAACAGAAAAATTCAGTAAAAACTTTGATGCAATCAACATAAAATATTTAATATCTCAAGAGTTAGAAAATCAAAAGAAAGAGTATTAATTTCTCATAATCTAAAATATTTTGCAAAAAAGGCATTTAAAAGATCAATTTAAACATAATAAGTACAAGAAATCATAAAATCTGTAATAGAATCTTCAGTAAGAGAAAAACTGAGATAAACATTCCTTGGATCTTTGGACTTTCATCAGTTGAGGCATCTTCCTTATGACTGTCTTTTCACGTAATCCTCTCGTTTGTTTCTTGCCAGATATTGTTTACAGGTAAATTAATAAGCAGATAATAACATAATTAAAAAGAAAGGAATGACAAAAAAATATTAAAGTAAATTATAATTTTAATATGAACTATTATGATTATAGTTCATTTGCTTTTAAATGAACTATAATCTTTAGAGAGAATGTTTATAGTTAATTTAATCTTTATAGGAGATTGTAGTTGATATATATGTAGTTATGCCCAGGAATTTAGAATGGGTAGCAAGTTAAGACGCTCCTTGCTGTTCAATCAAAAAAAAAAAACTATCCTTTTTCCAGGATGAGGAGAGGATTGCAAACAAACAAAAACCACGGATTTTCCAAATTAAAAAAATAAAAAAAGATCAGAATACCTGGATTTCTTTTTTTTTTTTTTTAATTATGGATCTACAGTTACAATCACCCACCTCTCCCTCGAGAAGCCATTTATACAGGGTGATTCAAAATTCCCTGTACAAACTTTAAAGGAAGGTTAGGAATACAAAAACAAACCATATTCATAGTGGAACATATGTCTGCAAATGCCACCCAAATGTGTTAGAAGGTTCAAGAAATAAAAGACGAGTAAGGTAAACAACTATGTTTACAATATGACAGTAAGGTGTACACTTATAGGTTAATAGGTGCTGAAAGTTCCTTCCACCAACAATCAAACGCCTAAATGTTTGATGACTGGGCACACGTCTGTTGGGGAACCGTTCACAATATAATTGTACAGCGACTCTTCTGTTTCCGTTCGTTGCCCCATAGGCTAGGTACATATGTCCCCTCTCAGCATTAGTGAAATGATTCTACTTGTACAAAGTCAATGTCTCAAATGACTATGTCTCACACTGCCAAAATGTGCTGCCAAACAGTGCCTTCTAGCACATTCGCATGTTGTTTGCGGACATCCGCTCCACTATGAATAAGGTTTGTTTTTCGTATTCCTGACCTATCTTTAAAGTTTGTACAGGGAATTTTGAATCACCCTGTATATGAATAAGTATAAATTATAAAATAAATTATATTTAAGCAAGAACTTCTCTTCTTGCCTTAGAAGAATGAAGATGAATGGTGGTCTGTGCGCTCCTGAATTAGTACTGAACTATCCTTCATCAACTTCAAAACCATTTTTGAATTGTAATATTAAAAAGAAAAATTAAATATGGAGCAAATTTTAAATAAATTTAATTTTGTCCAAGCAAAAAAATATTTTTAGTAAATTTTAATTTTTGCTTATCTTGTTAACAAAGGACTTTAATGCTACAGCAGAAAGTTTCTTTGGCCCGAAATATTGTGAAAGCTAAATCAGCTGTTAACTTAAATTTGTGAAAGATTAATTACTGGTTTTCTAACTTAAATAAAAAAGTTAAATCTTGAAATCAATTATTCCATATTTCCCTTAGGTATGTTCTAAGCTTCCATGTATCGTATGTTATGGAAACTTCACACATTCTGTAAATAATCACAAGAATTGTGGCAGCTTAATAAGCTTATATTTATTTCTAAGGAAATTTAAGAACATTTACAAGTCAACTGACACTGATTCAACAAACTATTCCTTTTTTATAAACTAAAAATAATTTAAATATTTTAAAAGTCTTAGTATTCACAAATTGGATAAACTCAACACACTTACAAGGGATGTGCGTGTCCTCGAACGCTGAGAACCGCACGAAAATGTGCTTAGAATATAAACTGCTCATCCCAAAAACATTCCCATAAAAAGTCAACTGTTGTCTGCTAGTGCCCTTTGAAGACTGAATAGCTGTGCAACACTATCAAGTCAGTAGGAAAAGTTGGTTATTCAGCTAGCGTAATTATTTTAAGCAGAGGGAAATATAGCAATATAGTCACGACATTAAAATGTGTGTTTTTGGTCCTATTATATCGATATTTTGTTTCTTCGCGTTACCAAAGTTTCTCTCTTGGACCTTCAATAGGTGATCATCCAAATGTCCCTCATGGTAAGACATGCAGTTTTGCATGAGAATGACTCATACCACTGTTTCTGTCACAAGCAATTTATATTCTAAGCACATTTTCGTGTGGTTCTCAAGAGTTTGAGGTCACACCCACTTCCCTTATTAGTGAGGTGTCAGTTGTTATCAAATGAAATTAAACCCATTTGCTGATTAACAATAACTAAAAAAAAAAAAATTATTATTGGAAAATAAAAAGAGAAATGTAAATTAGCATAATGATTATAACATAAGCATATCGTTGTAAGGATTACATAAGTTAAATAACAAGGAAGAAATTATTAAGACCTGTCACGAAGATATGTTCCTTTTCGTAATCCAGAGCCCGTAACTTCAGCTTGTGTGACTGGAATTCCTCGACATGATTTAATAGGATAAATGAACAGATGGGAGATCTTTCCAACTGGATAATAGACTTTTGAGCGACAAAAGTAAAATTTAGACATCCCATAAGCCACCAAGGCACCAGCTGCAAAGCTTGCTGATGTCAAAAGGATTGACGAGTAATCGGTCAAAGGCATGTTTTGATCTGGTAAAAAAAAAAAAAGAAAATGTAAGCAGACGGATTAGACTTAATGAGTAGTAATGAAATATTGGCAAGAAATATAAGAATATAATAATTTAGAAGTTCATCATAATAAACCATTACTAAAAGTGCATTTTTATGTTTCCTTTTAAATTTATAAACTTACTACAAATAAAAACATAATAAAGCAGTGAAAATATTAGAGAACAGAATATATCAAAATATAGATAAATCTTATTTTTTTTTAAAAATCAATCATTATAGGAATTAAATGATAATTATTCATTTTTAAAAAATCTTTTTTTCAATGGGTTACCCGTTTATACCTCTTATTAAAGGCATAATTATTTATCGCATTGAACAGATTTCTAGAAAACTATCAGTTAAAAAACTCTTATTTTTATTTTCAAATGTCCAAAATTTCATTTTTAAATAGGGTGATCAGACGTCCTAGATTTTACTGCAGTTTTCTGGATTCTCTAAACAGTCCCAGATTTTGTAAATAGCAGAAGTGAATTTTCCTAGTGCTAAGGATGGAGATATTTTTGTGGGATCCAAAATACATTCAATAATCGATTAATCATGCATTCTAGAATTTTTTTTTTCCACACATACCGTTTTTTTTTTATTTATTTTGAAAATATGAATTCCTTATCCAGAATTGTAAAGCTTTTGGTATCTATACAATGTTAAAGTTTCATACAGTATAAAAGTCAAAAGGTTTTTGTTTTTTTTCTTTTTTAGTAATTGTTATATCCGGATTAATGTTGGAAAAATCTGGTCACCTTAAATGAAATACTTAATAATTAAAAAAAAAAGTAAGCAAATCACCGAAGCTGTATGACAGTTTCAAAATTAATTATAAGGTAGTTGCAAATGAAATGGGAAATTGGAAACTTCCATTCCTCACATTGGCTGATGGGAAGGACTGTGAACGTTTGACATATAAACATAACATAGGCTTATCATGGTAGACAAACTTCCAATCTTACCCAAGCATTTTAGTAGTCTCTGAAGGCACTATGTAATTCCTGAAGCCCCAAGATGGAGAATCAAATATTTGTGTAATTGTTCTTTATGAGTGAAAGCTGGGCAGCAACGCGAGTTAGGCAGATAAGAACTCAGTCAACATGGCATTTGGGGAAGTAACCACATCTAAAAGCATGATGTGCTGTTGGTTCTAAAGCTTGAGGCTGGTCATGAATGTCTGAAAAATCAAGAACACAGTAGGCCACCATCAGTCATCAATGGCAAACTGGGCTTGTGTGGAATAGAAGACATGACAAACCTCCAGCAGCTTGCCAGCGTCCATTCTTCAACCATTTCTCGCCACCTGGAGGCAACCGCATCACTTTCCCAAATCAGAGCTGCACCAGAAGAAAATCATGGTCATTGTTTGGTGAACTAATGCAGGTCTGATCCAAAATTGGACCTTCCTGAAACCAGGCCAGATGGTCACCACTGCTCTGTACAGCTCAGATTTGGAGGTGGTACATACCAAGCTGCTAAAGGAGCATCAGAACATGGTGAAATGGTCTGGCATTCTTCTGCTCCATGACAATGCTCACACTGCAAAGTAGATCAAGGAGAAGATCCAGCAGCTTGGATACGAGTGTCTTCAGTATTCACGATCCTCACCAGACTTGGCATCCACAGACTACCATCCGTTTCATCATTTGGAACTCTTTCTCTGAAGAACAAGTGCTTCAACAACCAGACTCAGCTGCAAAATGCCTTCTATGAGTTTATCAGTTCCTCTGCCTCTGATTTCTTTAAAAAGGGCAATTTATTGGCTTCCTGGTCTTTGGCAGAGATGTCTAGATGCCAATGGTTCTTACTTTGACTGAATTTGTTTATTGCTATGCAACGTTAACATTCGAATACCATACGTTCCCATGTCATCTGCAACAACCTGATAAATAGATAAGAGATAAATGCATTTCATATCTAAGCGATATGATGTCATGAAAAGTAGTACATTGTTTAAGAGACTCAATTATCAAAGAGTGGAACAATTAGTAGGCATTTTGCAGTCAGTTAAACATGAGGTTTCACATAACAAACAAATCCTGGTAAGATCGATATGCTGTTATCCAACGCTTGTAAATACGCATAAAGATACAAATCATGTTTGGCAATGTATGTCTATCTTACAACATTTTTAAACAATGGCCCAGGATGTCTGATTAAAGTAAGCAAACTATGAAAGACTACTATACTTGGAAATTAAGAACTTGATAGTAATATTAAAACAAGAGCATTATACACAGAGGTATACAAACTCTGTAAAGTCATCAAAACAAATTATCAGACAAACTGAGAAGGGTTGTTATGCTATTTCACAATAATGTGCTGCCACATTTGGCAAACAACAACTAGGATATGATGCAGCAGTTGCCTGAGAAATAATGGATAACTTTCAAACCTTTGGCTGTTGATTTATTTCATTTCTTTATTTGTATAAACCAAGAACACTAGAACAACATGAAATGTAGTAATGGGAACGAACAAATTCATGTTATATTTACAGGAACCATTAAGCAAACATTAAGTTGATAATACAATTCTTGCCATATGTTATTCTGCATACTTCTAACTGGTATTGCTGTGATAGTAAGGATTCAATGTTTAGTTTTCTGCAAACACTGACAGATAATAATTGTTGTACATAATGAAGTAATTCCAAAACTGCATGAATCTGCTTCTATGCAGATATGTAGTTTGTGTTGTGGAGTCATTTTTTTATTTTTTTATTTTTGCTATTGCAGATGTGTAGTTTGTGTTGTACTAAGTATAGGATAAATAATTTGTGTTGTGGAGTCAATATTTTTTTTTTCAATAACAAATCTTCTAATAGAAAACAATACAATTGTTTATTTTCAATAAGCCTTTGAATTATTCGTTCAAATTTACTATGTTTTGTAGCATTGTACTTTTTTTGATACTTTATAAGAATAAGCGCTTCCATCAACAAATGCTGTTATGTTAAATTTTGAAATGCTCTATCTGATTTCATCAGTGACTTAATTCATCTCTGTCTGATTCTTTCAGTTATATGAGCAAGCGTGAAACAGAAGTAATCATCTAGATTTCAAGTAAACTGAAGAAAATAAAACATCCAGGAAATAACTTTCAAAATATTGTAGAATCTTGTTATTCATAAACATTCAATGCATTATTAGGTTATCTATTAGTCTCTATATGGGGTTATTTAAAATATGTTTATAGGTGGTGTTAATTTAATACAATCAAATACAGTTAGGTAATAAGAAATTGGGGAAAAGAAATTGAGTTTCCTCAATTCATAAACAGATGTTTTTATTTTATTTAACTGAAACATAAATCTAAATTAAAGGTAAGTTATTAATAAAAGAAAGTGCAAATAACTCAATATTTGATAGATATTAGGTACAATACTACAATGCATCAATAAAGGCAATAAATTAATTCAAAGCCACAGTAAAACAAAAGAATATAACAAAAAAAAAATAAAAAAAAAAGTCAAACAAGAATAAGATAAAAGGAAGGAAATAAAGAATATCTGCAATCTTCTGTGAATTTTGTGCATTTCTGATTAATTGTGTCAAAATTATTTTTAATTTATCGATTTATGATTTGCATAGGTTGTGTGTTCCACTATCTGCTTCTGAACCATCACTGCCAAAGGCCTTTTCCGATTAGGAATTCTGCTGTCCTATAAAAGTTAAGACCTTCTCCAGTGATTATCTATTTAGATAAGAGTCTATCTGGAAGATAGTGCTTAAGTTCTGCTCCTTGAGTTGAGATAAATAACGATATTTTGACAAACCAATTTCTTTTTTATTTTAATCTTAATGAAATCTAAACACAATAACTTAATGGTTCTCAATTAATCAAAATGGACGACTATTTTGCCCTGACTATTTTGTGAAATTAGCACTGCCTCAATCAGAAGTAATGACTCGATGTAAAAACGGCAATTAGATTTTTTTTTAACTTAAAACAGTCCATAGCAGCCTCATCGTTTTGTTAATTTTTCTTCTCGGAATTTTATAAATAATGATTGTTAGTGTATAAGAATAATTTAACTTTTTTTTAATAATAATTTTATTCACTTACCTAAATCCATATCAAAACGTTATTTAATCTAACTAAATTTCTCTGTATTAAATTTAGTGATTTAACAATATAATATTTCTCAATAGTGGAAATTTGAAGATTGTCAGATTAATCATGAAAATGTTTTTGAAATTTTCATTTCGCCACGTTAGGCATTTATGTAGACTGGAAAATAAATTCTGTAAAGAAAACAGTATTCAGGAAACGCTTTTTCTATTATGACAGTTTCACAATAAGCAGTGATTCATACAATAACAAAAACATTTATTTCAAAATAAGGAAAAATAAGCAATACACGAATTGGAAATTTATAATTAGAAAAGTAATCAAGAGAATAATGCAGATAAATTATCCTACAAAGCATATGCGAACAAAACAAACAAAAAAAAAATAAATAATAATAATAATAATAAAAAATGCGTATTCTTTAGGTTCTTAAATTACTTTTTAAGTAAATATATAAATATCCCCGTAAAATTTATTTCTCATTGAATACCGCAACTCGTCCCCTTCCAATGAATTACTGTAGCTTCGTAGTTCAATGCTCCAACGCTGAACCTATTTTATTTTTAGCTTTGTTTTCTTAACAGCTGACTAATACTGGATTTGCAGGCTTTAACTTAGTTAACTAATCCTTTAAAACAAAAACAACAACATATTACTAATTATTAGCTATTCAAACCTATTACCAAAACATAATCGGTCTCTAGAAAATGACAAACAAAAACACGTATTTAAAATGAAAAGAAATTTACGTGACCAATATAAAATAATTTAATCAGTATTTACGTGGTCTGACAGCACTCGATGACTGTGTAGATTACGTAATCGCAAATAATGTTTTATATTCAATTAATGTTATTAATAAATTTCCAAAGCTTAAAATCATCTGAAATAACAAACGCTCCTGACGTTACTGCGCACTCTGCTCTATCACATCTTCTAAAAATCAAGTTCCGGAGCAGGCGCACTACGAGACTCGCATTGTCGCGAAACTAACTTTTAATAAAAGGGAAAATACACTATTGCATTCTCCCTAGCTGAACAGATGAGCCCGGACCTTGTGATAAGCGCCGATCAGGGGTCGTAGATCACGAATATTATATATATAAATCAAATCATCTTCCCACAACATAAACAAAAAAAATCGAAATCCGTTTTATTTCCCGAGGTTAAAGGCGGATAATGGTCCGCTAACCCGATCCCTTTGGTCAGGAAACATCGGGAGTCTTTGTTTCTTTCGACTCGAAGGATCATATAGGCCTGTAGTGGGATACTACGTTATGTTATGTAGTGAATATGGGTGGCAGAAAAGCTAAGCACAGCGACTGGAGGTCTATTGTACTACCCCACGGAAAATGAGGACATATGGAGAGAAAGACTGAGAAAGTATGGTGGGAGAAGTGCAGGGGAAACGGGAGAACCCCAAGAAAACCTGCTCAGCGCGGATCGTCCACCATCACGAAACCCACATGAGAACCGAACCCCGGTACTCAGAGGTGAGAGGCCGATGTTTGTAAAACAGCTTCTATTTGTAAAGCAACAGCTGATTTAGGCCTAAAACGTCATTATCCTGGTTTTTAATATATGCCAGGACAATGACTGTTGGTCAGGAAAATGAATCATACAAAAATTCATTCTTCAGGGTAAATCACGATAAAAATCATTAATTAAAATAAAATGACGATTTTCAATAAAAAACCAGATTTAATTCAATAATTTTTAATCAAAATTTACTAGTTCAGCTCCCTTATTCAGACTTAAATTGAAATTGTTTTCTCACGCTCAATAACAGGTTTGTTGTTAAAATTGTTAAATTTGCTGCAATTTAACTTAAGTTTTGCAACTTGAATGTTTGCTGAAGTTTGCAAAATTTCAAATAAATCTGATTTAAATAAATATCTGATTTCTATATTTTCTTGTAATCATTATTGTTATCCATCTTCGTTTTTTAATCCTAGTTGGTTAATCACATGAGTAGAGTAGAAATTAATTTATTTATTTATTTTCAAATACGCAGTTTGAAGTCTTATATTTTAAAAAAATTCATTGAGGCCGCTCGTCGTGGTACATGAATTTTTTCCATTAGTGAGTTTTTCTTTGTGTAATTTATTCCTTGAGGCACTATTGCTCTTCCGATGTCTTATTCATACCAGCCTCAGGAGCGAGACCTTGTTATTTATAGTGACTTCTCCTGGCTGATGATCGCCAACGAGCGTGAAACAGCTGTTCCAGGATGTCGCTTGTGAATAACTTGGTCTCATCCATTGTTGTTTTTTAACGTTTCAAATACGCAGTTTGAAGTCTTATACTTTATAAAAATTCATTGAGGCCGCTCGTCGTGGCACATGGATTTTCTCACTCGTTTTTCCATTAGTGAGTTTTTCTTTGTGTAATTTATTCCTTGAGGCACCATTGCGCTTCCGATGTCTTAGAAATTTATTTATGTTTAAGGATTAACTTGCTCTGCTAAAAAGGAAAACCAGCAAATAAGAGGACAGCAGAACAGAAACACCCGGAGCGAATTAAAAGCGATTCAGATCGACTTCACAAGAAAAAATGAAATATCGTCTGAAGTACGCTAATCATATAGAAAAGGGGAGTCAACTTATGGGTGATACGACTGACAGGGAAAAAAGTTAAAGAGAAAAATACGGAAATAGAATTCACAGTCCTACAGACGAAAAGCAAAGCCAGTCCGAAAACGAAACACGAGAGCATCACATATCAGATCTGAAAAGTCCCCTAGCAACTATTTATTTTTGATTCGTCTCGCCATCAATTCAATACAGAAACAAAACAAATATCCACCTGATGGTAACTTTTTTTTAAGAAAACTATATTAGGAGGCAAGTTCGCTCGCTGAAACATTTTTAATGCGGGGCACGGAAAAGGTGCCCATGACGGCAATGGGGTATATTAAAACGGCCAGTAGATCAGGCTGTGGCCGAAGGTAAGGATGTGGAAAACTTTGACAGGTTGATGGTTTTACTAAAAGAAAAGTGTCCAGTGGTTATGAAAGAGATCACAGAAGATGATATTCGTCAAGTTGACAATTTCGTCGAACAACAACTACATCCAAAATGTTTCAAAAGGGCTATGAAAGTACATCTGGCTTTCTATGAAATTAGCTATCCTGTATTTCCTGCATTTTCGAAAACTCAGTTACAACTGTCCTACCAAAGGATGGGTTCACGGCTACGACTTAAGAAATCTTAAAAGTCGAATACGGAACTAATGACTAAAGACACTATTAATATCAAGGAAGGAGACTGGGTAGTCGTTGAGAACAATGACAAGTTTCATCCTGGTGAAGTGCCTCAAAAGACACATTACGTCCTCGAAAGTCAGCATTATGATTGCCGTCAATGCAACAGAAATTATTTTTAACTGGCGAAGGCCAAGGGAAATAATAGATTATAGCTTTACAAATGTCCAAAGAAAAATTTCGCCACCAGAATCGTGCGGAAAATGTGCTTCGCATTTTACTTTTGAAGATTTTCCTTAAATGTTTTATATTTAAACTTTTGTTTCTCCTTGGCAACCCATTTGTAAACATGTTTGGTCAACTAAATAAGGTTGTTATGTCTTGGAGTAGTTAGCCTAAGTTATTTTGAGTAGTTTAGAACTTCATGCAGGCTATCAATTATTACCCTGGCTATCACGTCATTGTCATGTAAACTATACAGCTGATAATTAAAAAATGATATCGGATAGCCACTAGTGATGTATGATTTTTATAGTTTTACTCCTACCAACTTTATTGAACAAATATCTACTGTGTCAATTTTGCCTATTTGGTGTGGAGCTAAATGTTTATGCAAACTTAGAATTTTCTGCGGAACACCAAGGAAATTCCCCGGTTGAGAACTCTGCTCTACGACGTGATAAGTGATCTGGTAACCAGTCTAATTTCAGAGCAACGGTTCTACATGTTTTGCTGACTGCTGAAGAAATCTAGACCACCTTTCCAAAATCTTGAAGGCTTTTTTTTTTTTAGCATTGGAAGACGATTCTTTAACTTCAGTCCCCCTCTTCCCCCTCAATAAAATACCATATACGCCCCTGATATTTAGACAGTTCTTTAAGAAGATAACATATTCCATTCATCCATTTCTGTTACTGATTGAAGTGTAAATAGGTCTGATTACTTTATCTTCACTGAAAATTCATTACCGCCAAAATTAGCTTTGATTGTGCCAGCGGTAATCAAACTGTGCGCCATAGCAAACTCAAATGATTACTAAGTTTTTAGGACATAAATTCTTTGGCCCTAACTTCTTAATAAATGGAACTATTAGATATTTCTGTTGGCTATGAGCGCCGTGAAAAAGATTGCTGAGATTTCAGGGCGTTGCGTTCCGACAAGTTTGGGAACTTTATTAAGCGAATCAGAGTCGCCCTAAGACAAGTTTGAGACCCTCAAAAATTATGCAAAATGTTAAATTGGAAAACAAATTTTAACCACGTCAGCAATTTTAATCAAAATAATTAAAGAAAAAATTAAGGAAAATTAAGAATCACAACATACACTCAATACGGTTCTGTCTATTAAGATAGATTAAATATGGATTCGAAAGACATTTTGCCCGGGACCTCGCTGATGCTATAACAACATAATAATGATTAATAGCATCCGTGAGGTTGGCTGTAGAGACGGCCTTGATACGAATTAAAGACACACGACGAAGCATACAGTGACTTTAGATACGAAAGGATCGTCTCAACGTTTTTAGACTCACAAAGCTTCAGACACATTTTATTCAAGAATCTCCCCCCAAAATGGGAAATACTGACTTACAATTTCAAAACAAAATGTTTTACAAAGCAACTTTAATCGACTACTTTTAAAATAAGCGATTTTTAATGAAATGATACAGAAAAATATAAGATTCAATGTTATAATTTAGGCCTAAGAAGAGAACTTACCAGAAGCCATGTAAATCCAATTTCAAATGCGCATTGTAATTCCACATTTAAATAATTGCATCTGTCATAGGCCGGAATTTCATGGCGTGTAATTAAACTACATATAAAGTCCGACCACGATAACTTGACGATCGCAAGGAACCCCACGTGATTTTGACGTATCTACTTTTCAGTCAATCACAACCAAGAGCGCCACAGGGCTTTAAAATATAATTATAATATTTAAAAGAAATACATAAAACTTAAATATAAGGATTAACTCTTATATTGAAAGCAGTCAACCTATTACTAATTGCATAGCATTTCCTTTGAACATCATTAAAGCTATTTTTTTGTTTTGTAGATGTAACGTAACATTCTTCGGAACCTTTGAGAGAGGCTAGAGCTGGTCTAATCGTGGACGGACTGTAGATGTTTCCAAAATATGTACTGTGACGCAGTGGCGTAAGAAAGATAGTAGTTTATTATAAAGGACACCGCCGACGCCCTCTTCTCAGGGTGCGAACATGTCTTCGTCCGGCTCTCTATGTTTTTTTACAGTATTAAGAAATTGATAAAAAAATAAATAAGAAAAAGAGTAATTCTTGGAAATTCTAATCTGTAAACTACTCGTTTTCTTCCTTATCTCCTTAGGTCAAATGATCAGTCATGAAATACTGACTTTTTTTTTTTTTTTTTTTTTAATGTTCACCAGTCCTATTAGGTATACCTATAAAATGTATACCTGTATTATAGGTG
>JAFIDM010000001.1:9991763-10035777 GCA_023159025.1 Thereuonema tuberculata
TTTTTCTTTTATAGTTAAGATTTTGAATTTTTTTCTGATTTCTCTTTGTTCTTGTATTGTTTTATTTTTAAAGTTTATATAAATATTATCTAATATTTTAAAAGTTAATTTATTTATGTTTTTAATTTGATGTTTATTCAGAAATATCCAGCATTCAAGTCCATAATTTAGTACAGAATCTATTAAAGACTTAAATATTATTAACTTTTGCTTAAAAGGAAATAAATATTTAATTTTATAAAAAAGGTATGTGTATGTATGTAATTTTTTTACAACATAATTATAGTGTACTTCCCATGTTAATTTATTATCCACAAATATGCCCATATTTTATCATTTTATCATATTATTTCATTTTATCATCTTCATTCGATCTTTTCCTACTTAAAATAAAGAAACGACCACTGCCTTAGAAAAATAATAACTAGCTCACACTTATAAAAAGAGAAAGAAAACTTATTTTTTTCATTTTTTTTTTTTTATGTTTTAAAGTCTTGAAAATATCAAAAAAAGTATTTGTTTATTTTAATCTGCCGGATAGAAACAGTAACAAAATTTGCAGGTCCTGAAAAATTAATTCAATCCGGATTACTTACTAACCCGCCTAAATCCGATTACTTTTAATCATATCATGATCAGAACATTTTAGTGGATTAGTAAAAACAGTCATTGTTACATTAATGTTTTGCTTCTTATGGTTCTACGGGAAATTTTGTCACATTCACGCACTAATTTCTCCACACAGATCCACATAAAAAGCTTTTGGAGTAAATAAATAAAAGTCACCTCTTATCCGTAAAAACGACTCGTGAATCTAATTTAGAGATATCTAATCTCTATTCCGATTTCTATCATCAGATGATCACAGCTCTGTAATCTGTCTCTTAAGAAAACAGTCTATTTCTTGACATATGAAGCATTGTTAAATGGGCATTAAAATTTTGTATTATTTTATAAAATAAATAAAACAAATCAATAATAGTTTATTCTTCGTTAAGTAATACTATTCGACTCAGTTAGGGATAACATTTAATTCCGAGAAGGTAATGCAACACGTCGAAGTCCGTTACAATTCATGAATTCATTTATTACAATAAATTTTGCTAGACGCAAAAGAAGCAAAACATTAATGTAACAATGGCCATAATATTACGTAAATGAAATCCGTCCTTTAGTATTTGTATAACAGGAGTGTTTCATGATTGGTTATCTAAAAATGATTGTTTCTCCTCAATCTCACCAACAACGTGATTGCTCAGCCACTGATGATCTTGCCTTCCTTGTGAAGAGGCAAGTCTGCGCGAAAAGCTCAATCTCGTGACGTGTTCACACATAACCTTTGAAACTTCATTTTGATACAACTTTAGACCTATTTAAAAAAAAAAAAAGAAATCTTATCATCAAAACACTCCCATTCCTAAGAACTGTATCATTTACCATCCCCATTCTCCATCATCTTCAGACAATTTCTTTTTCCCAATATCTCCGATAGTGAATGGGTCCATTCTACCATTTCCCATTAATGCTTGTAGTTTCCTCATTCTCATCGCAGCCACATTCGTTACTTATTGCATTCACCAGCATTTTCTCTGCTGGTAGAGATTCCAGACATTCGAAAAGATTCAACTCTTTTTAGCAGTACCACAACATGCGATAGGAGAAGACAGGTTCCATCTCCGGAGAAGTTCGAAGACTACTGCCAAGTTAATTGTCTTCCAGTCGGATACTAAGGTCTACTGAGTGGTCTAATGTCTACTCTGTAAAATGGAAACTAGTTTTCTTTTTCAGAGGTGAGCACGTTTTGGCTGATAACTTGACCTCAACATATTCTCATTCGTGAGGAAAAATTGGGAAGCCCACTTTGAGATCCAGTGAAAATTAGTATCTAATTATCTACAATATCCAATGAGATGGGAATGGAGAGCAGTCATTAAATTTTAATGATAATCAGTGAAACAAAACAGCAGAAATATCAGTAACACAATAACTTTAATCTGTTTTTGGTTTTTTTTTTAACATTTTCTCATTATTTTCAAAATAAGACATAACTTCTACCTTGATAAAGTAAGAAATGTAATCATTATTTTTTGGGAATTAAAATCGTGAAATCATAACCATCACATTGTTAAGGAAAGGTAAAACATAATAATTGTTACAGTATTCAAAGAATGAGAAGAAATGAAAAATAAATTTAAGGTAATGAATGCTTTTAGACAGTTTCAAAAGCAAAGCTACCCCGTCATGTGCACAATTTTATAAATACAATTTTGAGCAAGACCGTTCTTTACACATGCGTGAAGGTTCTCGCTTTGCATCAGCATTTCGTTTTTCCGCACGGCGCCACAATCACATTTATAATGTAGCTCTACAACCATCACAACAATGACACTACACGCAACAATTGCGCTTTAGGCATTAGCAACATTCACATTCATAATAATAATGAACTTAAAACAATGCCAGGTATCTTGGTTTTTAGCAATCCATTATTAGCAAAACACTTATTACAGCTTGCCTGTAAAACCTCTAGAGGACAGCTCTTGCCTTTATGCCGTCTGGATGGAACACTTATGTAGCGACCAAACGGTTAGAGATACTCGAATGAAACCTTCACCATTGTGTTCAGCATCAAAAAGTAGGTGAGCATGTGTAAAAATTCAGACGTCTATGACCACTCCCTGACCCCCCCCCCCCCCAAGGCGTAGTGTTTCTTTGAAAAATGCCTTTAAAAGACAGAAAACGCCTTGGGGGGGGGGGTCAGGGAGTGGTCCTAGAGGTCTGCTTTTTTGTACGTGATCACCTACTTTTTGACAACACAATGGTGAAGGTTGCATTCGAATACCTCTAACCGTTTTGCCGCTATCTGACAGACAGACAGGATAAAACAAAGAGCGGTCCCCTAGCGGTTTTACAGGCAAGCTGTAACCTTGGGACCGCTAAAAATGACAATCTCACAGAAAAATATTATACTGCTATATTTCACGAGGATTCCAAGTATTTCCAAAGAACAGTCCTACAAATTACTACTAATGTACGATTATTTGCTGAATATTATTCCTTTATTTCTAATTTTTTTGCAGGAATATATTATGAAAAAACTAAAACGGAGTCTTCAATCATTTGATTTGAACTGCTGTATATTCCACCAATAATGCAAATAAAATTTAAGCCACTACTTAATAATGATGAAATGCTCTTTAAATAATGCCAGGATGGGAATGACCAATTAATGGAATTCAAAATAGGTATTCAATGATGATTCTGGATGTTCCTCTTCTTCCATCGAGGAATTAATATCAGAGGATTCTTGATTATTTCAGAGTGGAAAATTCTCAGTGGATCAGCAGCCAGAAATCCTCCCACTGCCTCTTGGTTGCTTACCTTCTCAAGAGTTGTGTATTGTGTTCAATTGTTTTCTGTGCCGTGAAGGAATACAATTATTTTTCACGCCATTATGTTAGCATTCAGCTGATTGGATAAACTGAAGCTGGTGAACGGCAATTCGAAAGAACATACAGTTTTTTATAATACTGTAGGTTGGGAGATTGGTATAAATACTAAAAGGTGGATAAATATCCCAAATGATAAAAAGTTTGTCAAAATTTCTAATGTAACTTATCGTTGCATTTTAAGAGAGGCAGGACGTTTCAACCTTATCTGAGGTTATTATCAACTGCAATACTGACGAGGTGAGAGGGGTTTAAATAATGCCGAGGCAGTTAGAGAGTTCATGGTTAATAGTGGGTGTGTTGGCAATATACCAAGATTCTCTTAAGGTGAAACAGAAGACATTTGTGGCCTGTCGACTTGTGTCACGACACTTTGCAAAATTAGGGGTGTGGTTGGTAGGTTTACTATGCAGAAATAAGTTGGATTTGAATATATGAATGGTTTTTTTTTTTTTTAAGTAAGCGAATAAATTAAAATCTGGCAATGTAAAATGGAGCTCTGTTTTGTGCCACATCATTGCCGAGTTGTTCTAAATCGTTTACGAAAGGAGATTTTATAAAAGAATGGTTAATAAAAACATGCGAGTGAATCTGTTCCGAGAATGAATAGAAATTAATTTCTGAAGATATGATGAGTGAAAAGAAGAACACGGCTTGTCTTGGAAGAAACTGTCAGGGTGACAAGAAATGGTGTAGAAAAAAGAACAGTAAACGAAAATTCGAAGTTGCCTTTGTTCAATTCCACTGCTTTATTTATGAGGAGTCGCTATGTGTGGGAAATGCTTTGAAATGGACAAAGTCATGCATCCAGTTATAAAATAATGAATTCTATTTATGTCAAAAGGACTAAATCGCAAATAATTCATAAAAATTTTTGGAAGAAAAAGGGCGCTAATCGTCAGATCTCCTTAAGTATCAAATAATAAGACATAACTGTGGCTAGATATTTAAAAGATTTTAGAACTTAAGAAATTAGGTATTTTCTCGACGTCAAGCAAAATGATTCTGCACCATTGATGAAGGCTTTGGCATCTTGTAGTGAATCTACAGGAGATGAATGTAAAACTACAAGGGAATAATAATCTTTGTCACGTACCAGTAATTTTTTCAATAAGTTAAGACCTCTGAAAGAAACCTTTTGTTTTGGAAAGTATTTTGAAAAATGAAGTTATTTTTTCTGTGCTTTCTATAAACATTATCATTGTTAATGTTTTGAATGATGTTACTTTTTTGTTTTGAATATCTCAAAATTATAGTTAGAAAAAAAAATTGCTGATAGAACTTGAAGCCTACTTACCTTACAACTTTTTTTTTTTAAGTCGCGAAAGTAATACAAACGAATTATTACTTTACAAATTCTTCTATTATACATTTTAATATCTGTTGAATACAGACAGTAAAGATTTTTTTTCCAATTTATAAAAAGTTAATTAAATCCGTATTACTTACTTAATGTGGAGCTAATTAATCTGAATCCAATGAAATTTAATCATATGATAGCTCGTGCATACATTAACAGGATTAATAAGCAGATCTACTGTTTCAGTTCTGATAATTTTCTAAGGGGATGTTAATTTATGATCTTCTCGCGCTTATTTGGACATGGACCCATACAGGAAAAAATGTAAATATAAAAATTTAAATCACTTCTTGTCTTTAAATGTAAATACAAAGTTTCAAGAATATTCATCCAGCAAATTCAAAAATTATTAGGAACTCTCTAAAAAAATCATTAGACCCTATTCTGATGCTCTAATCTAAAAAATAGATGTCTAAAAATGTCGCTGCCCTTCAAATTTAATAGATTTCAGAAGCTGAATATACCGTGTATATACGTGTGTTTATTGGCGACATTTTATGATCCAGCAGTAAGCCTAACACAGGCCTAATAATAAAAACAGTTTTATAAAAATAACTTTACACCAAAATTTTATTTTTATTTTAGTATTATTTAATACAAGAAGTACATGAAACCTATTTTCCATAAAACCTCGAGTTTGTTTTTGCTTGCTTTTCTTTATTTAAATCGTCAAAATAAAAATCAAAGAAAAATTCCGTTTTATTTTTAATTTAAAAAATCTGCTGAACACCAACAGAAAGATATGACCCATTTGTTTTCCCTTCCATCCCTCAAAACTGACTCCCGAAATATCTCGCAAGTAGCTAAATTGATTTCTTAAATTTGATACGTTGCTAACTTAAAATACGAGTACGATTACCCACTGCATACTCAATTCCCGCTACGCCACGGAAAGTTGAGCATATTCCCAGTAATATAATAATAAGTCTAAAACATGTATGCATAAATAATTCTGCATTAAAAGGCAGGCAAAGCAGCCCGCTGAAATTAATGCAAAAATTAAAAGCTTCCTTTTCACAATGGAAAAACGGCAAAGTTTTAAACTTCTTTACGAATAAACGTTCTTGAGAGCCTTTCAACTACTTTGAACTTAATGGTATTGATAATGGACTCGTCTAATTTTAAGCCGTTGAGGATCAACAACACTAGAGTAATACACGTACAATGCATTCACAATACAAATATTGTGAACTAGAGTTTATAAACCCACTAACAAACAAAATAAGTAATAAAACAAACTTACTTGAAGTCTTTGAAATTCAGTGGACAGAAAAATGAAAAACAAACCGCTGTCAAATGCGAAAAGAGTTGTGAGACAGTGTCGGCGATGACCTTGGAAACACACACCACGCTGTAACCCTGAATATTTAACAGACTACATAAATAAATCTTCCAAATGGCGTAACAGTACTCAGAAGGAAGTTATTACGTGGGCTCAAAAATTTCAAAAAAAAAAAAATGAGCTTGCAAAATCAGTTCTAGGAACCTATTTTATTTTATTTTATTTAAAATGCATAATTTAATTTCTACTTTAATCTCAGATTTCACAAGAGCTACTTAAACCTGCTGCTTTTTTTTTTTCTGTTTAAATATAAACTAATCTCGGATCGCATTTCATTCGATAATACAGTAGAACCTCATTATAACGGACAGTTTTAAAAAAAATTATAATAATAATAAAGGATGCTTATTTTTATCTGACGAGTTTTACATTTCCAACCATATGTGTTTGAAAATGTGTTTCAATATTACGATCACTTGCGGCACCTCCGTCAGTTATTAACTGAAGAAATAAGAAGCAAACAAAACCAGCAGAAAAAAAAAATATATTTTTTCAAACCAATGAATGTAAGCATTCAACATGAACCTGGACCTTCTTGTTCTAAAGATTAATGCAGTACACATCTTTTTCAATTCAGCCTACTATGTTGAAGGCTGTTTTTTTTATTTTTTTTTATATTAAACACTTTTTATAGCTAACTATTGTACTTTCATTGATGTACACCCTGCTGCATTACACCCTATAAGAATTATTTGTTATAAACCGGACAACCTTCAGCCCCTATTAGTCCGTTATAATGAGGTTCTACTGTAGCTAGTTTTTTTTTTTTTTTAACTTTTAACGTTTGTGTTAAAAATAAACTGCGCTAACTGATTTTACTTCAATTCTGATACCATGTTTTCTTTGACTTTTTTTTTAAATTAATATTTTTTTTAAACACCTCCAAAAATTAAAACAATTGTACAAAAAAAAAAAAAAAAAAAAATGTAAAATTTTTATGCATTCTGTAATTTTTCTTTTTGCTTAAGAAAATTCATTTGAGGCCAGCGGAGTCTGGCACATGAATTTTCCTATTTTTATTTTTAATGTATATTTATTGTTTTTAGTTTTAATTTTTGGAGATACCACGTTCTTCTTCACCATTAAATTATTATGACCTCCGGGCTGAGACCTAGCTGTTTAATTGTGATTACTCCCAGCCTATGATCGCCAATACAGCGTGAAACGGCCATTCTGAGATGTCACTCTTGGATACTTGGTCTCAACCATATTAATCTATAATGTATACTATAATCATTCGTTATATAATAACAAATAAGCTTTGTTTTTTTTTTTTTTTTTTTTCGTTTTTCAACTTTTCAATCATCAGATAAGATTTTAAATATCTATCTGTTAACTCTATCTCACTGAATTGCTTATCGGTGTTTTCCAAATGTTAGGTATCTCAGCTCCTTTCAATAGGTTTGAAAAAACGAATAATTCAATAAGTTTTTTTTCGCCTCTATTTTACTTAAACGAAAAATATAAGAGGAAATTTTTATTTTGATTCATCCCCTAGTCCACAAAATTGATGCCCTAGCGCAGTTCCCCCATTACGGGATGGATCACTGAGTCTATCCCTATTATTAGTTTATTATAGTGGTTCTGATGGAAAGTTCAGAAGAAAAAAAAAAAAAATCAAACAAAAAGAAAACTACGAAACCATATATACTTCGTATCCTCATCTATTTAATCCTTTTGAGAAAATAGTACTTGTGCAACCCAGTGGCGTAACTAGAACTTTTGCCGCCCGGGGCGGTCTCCAATTTGCCGCCCTTTCTAAGTCATGAAATGGTGGTTTTTACAAATTAATAAACATAAATAAATAATTGTAATTGAGACAAACTATAGGTGGTAACTTTTTACCGTTGGATGCCATATTTAAATTACAAAACATATAGATTACCTAATTTACAAAAAAAAATTACCATTAAAAATTTTTTATTTTATATTTATAAATAAATAATTTCATTTCTTTTGGATAAACAAACAAATTGTATACAAATGTGTATGTAAACATATTTATATATTTACTCTTCTAACTTTCATAGTAGAAAAATCGTGTGTAATGCTCTCAAAATTTATAATATTTGTAATTTCTTGTTCTGTGGACAATATTGCAAGATTTTGTAGTCTTAAATCACTCATTGTGGAACGAAGATAATTTTTTATCAACTTCAATTTTTAGAAACTCCTTTCGCAACTAGCGATACTGATTGCAATAATTGTTAAAAAAAATTCTTGGCAAAATTACAATGTTGGGTCCAGAATTTTCCAGTCTATACTGTTGAATAAATTTGAGTATATCAATAGGGCCCCCCCCCCCCCCGTTTTTCCAACGTTTTGCCTCTTCTTATAGTGCAGGTACAGCCATAAAAACCTGGATCCTTTTTCTTTCAATTTGGAACTGTTCTTTATCAATGTCAATAAAGTCATTTATTTGACATTCAAATTCTTCATTTAGTAGGTTACATGGTATTATACACGAAGGACATGCAACTGATCAAAGCGTTCTTTTATTTCCTTTATAATTCTATCCATAGATAAAAACATTTCTCTTCATACTTCTTGTTCTAAGGATAGCCCCAGTCTCGTGAATTTCCCCCACTCATATTTTTTCTCCTTCTAACTCGACGTTCAGTCGATATCTCCAACTCTTCACAAATTGTTTTGGCTGCTGTAACAGCGTTTTGTAGTAGCGCATCTCTTTGTTCCATGAAATGGGTTTGCAAAGAATTTAGTTTTATATGGCATTGATGAACATAACCCTTTTATTTGCAAGTATTTTTGCGCATCATTAACTTCCAAAAGGATGGGTTCCCATAAATTGAAATAACAGAAAAGAAAAAGATTATATTGAATTGAGTAATATTCCAGCATCTGATCTCGTTTTACTATTGTCATCTTCATATATCAATTTTTCCAAGGAGCTTAAAATGTAAAAAAATGCTTTTTTACTGTAGTTACTGCTTCTGCTCTAGCGCTCCAGCGAGTTTCTACGCTGCATTTAACACCTTGACCAGTAACAGAAACTAAAAACATCCCATCGACGAGTGAAAGAAGAAAAAAATGAAAACAACTGCTCGATAGTTCCAAAAAATGTTAAGGAATCGATAGCAGTAGAAGCAGCGTGTAAACATGCCAGGTTTATAGAATGATTTGTACATGCTACAAATTCTGCATTTGGATTTATTAGTATAATGGGAGTTTGAACACCGCTGTGCTTTCCTGCCATGACGGCAGCATTATCGTAAGCCTCTGCAATTTTTTATATCTAAACCGTAATTTTCGAATTTCGTTAAAATCATATTTGTGATTTCCTCAGCAGTTTTTCCTTTAGTTTCTACAAAGTCAATAAACGATTCTACAACTTTAACTTCGCTGCCATCAATAACTACATATCTAATAATTTGACTGGTTTGATCTTTGTGGGAAATAATTGGAGTGCTGTCAAATATCATACAAAAGTATTCAGCTTGCTTTATTTGATCCATAATTGTTTTTCTCACTGCGCCTCCCAATAGCTCTACGAATTCATTCTGAATCTTCGGCGACAAATAGGAGATACTATATTTATTACCCATCTTAATTTTTACTACATGTTCAGTACATACTACTTAGCCAACAAGTCAACAAGCTCTAGAAAGTTTCCTCTATTTTCCATTGAATTGATGTCTTCCTGATGAACACTTTCACGATGACCTCGAAACGCCAAATTTTGTTTTGCTAAGAATCTAATTATATCAACTATTCTTGTAAGAATTTCCTTCCATTTTTTGATTTTCTTATCAATATTCTGTTGTTAAAGTTTATCAAAAGTTGCGCCATGTCCAAGTCTTATTTCTAATTCCTTCCATTGGGAACAAGATCGAATGTGCAATGGGCTCAACTCGTGTTGACTTATTTTGGAATTAAGTTTCCACCATTTGTTAAAACCATTTTACATGGTTTTCCACATGCAAAAATGTTAACTACACTATTCATTTCTAAAGCTAATGACGCTGGGAGATAAAGGATTAATGGAGAAATTTGAATATTTTCATATTCTTGTCGTAAATCTTAATAATTTTCAGTAAAATAGACGAATTTAAATTATTTAAACATTTCTTCAATTGGATAAGCGTAATATAAGGAAAAATATTCGAAATCATATAGTAATTCATAATTCGTAGAAATTATGAATTACGAAGTAATAGTAAACTTATGAATAGTAAACTTTTTATACTAAACTTCTGAAGTGAACAAGTCGTTTTTTTACAACTAAAACTAAATATAAAAAATGCCGCCCCAAAATATGTGCCGCCCGGTGCGGACCGCACCCACCGCCCCCCTCTAGTTACGCCACTGGTGCAACCGTTGTTACACAGGATTTTAGCACGTGTAGGCAGGGATGGGGGATAATATAATTTTTTTATGTAAACTTCAACCTATCAGAAGAAAAAAAGGAATAAAAGCGTTAATCATATCTAGGAATCTAGAATTCAAGACGTTACCATTCAACCAAAAAAAAAATTGTAGCGAGTCTCAACATCCCCCCTTGCCTCAGTGATTGTATCAATTTTGACTGATATGAACATTTTTTTTTTGTCTCTTTCTGGTGCATCACGCTAAAATGGCTGGACGAATTTCCTTTAAATTTGATACGATTATTTCGATCTCTTACCCCTCAAAAAATTATCTCAGACATCCCTCGCTAAAACGACTGGACGATTTCCTTAAAATATATATTAAGTTACAGTTCAACTTAAAACGTGGGCCCGGTAGACAAGGGGTAACGCACTTGACTGCAGGTCTGAAAAGACGGATTCCTTCCCCGACCTCGGCAGATTCCACGCCAAATTCTCCTCCAGACGGAGGAGAGACCCACCCAGCCCTCTGTAGAATGGGTACCGGATTTCTTTCCCGGGAGTACAGGCGGGCGAACGTTGGACTGACCACCTGACCGTAACTCAGTCCCGGATCAGTGAAATCTTGGGAAGCACGATTATTTTGGCTCAGTCTTCATCCCATCCCTGAAAAATTGACCCCCCCCCTCCTCCCAGCATTATCAGTCCCCAAACTGCGATCGATACGTCAGAATATTCCCATTCGCAACGTTCACCGAGTTTAGCAAAATCGCTATAAAGATATAAACAAACAGATATAAAGGAATAGTCATACATACAAGATACCGGAAGCTTCAGTAGAAACACTTCACACATCGTCAGTCAATAATAGATAAGAAACAGTCAAGAACAACAATGTTCCTTTTCAATTCATGAAAGCAGTTTTTAAAATATGACAACAAAAACCCCAATTTTTATTGAAATATTAAAGCTGTTTTCAATTAAAAGAAGTTATCAATATTCGTTATCAGCTTAATTTAGATTCTATTACGCAAGAATTACATAACCGTGAAGTGTTTTATTCTTTTTTTTAATCAGAACAAGAATTAGTCGTGAGCATTTTTTTAGGTTTAAGTTATCCTTGAAGACCTAATTTCCTTTTTCTGGGAAATGTTTCTCGAACTTTCCTCAAAAGGTTTCGTAGATCGTCTGAAATGGTTACGAGATGACATTTTTATTGGAAATTTAGGATCAGTACAAATTATTGACATAGAAATGAATTATACTGAACGTAACAATTGAGACATGTTCGAAACAGGGTTACGGTATTCAACCTAACATGATCGTATTTAAAGAAGATATTGTTGGTGTGCCAACTTTCGTAAATGCAGGGGACCGCCTCAGTTGTTAATTTCCAATTAAATCTAGAAATTCTCATAACTAGGGCTAGGATTTATATGCACATCTAAAGTCGAAAATATGCATATTCAAACAAGAAATAAGCAAAAATAACATGCAAAATCCAATATTCTTTTTATTTATTATTACACCTAAAACCCCCGAAGAACACGATTAATTGGTTCCGTGTTCTTTGAAACCGTGTTGTTCGAGACTAAAAAAACGGGATTCCGTTTCAAGTGTGAAATTAAAAAAAAAGTTACGTTTTAAATTATTTTTCGTTAAATATAAAACTAAAAATTTTTATTTTTAAAAATTTTTAAATACTTACTATTAAAGAAAAAATTATTTATAAAATAATTATGAATAACATTTATAATGTCAATAGGGAAAAAAATAATCAAAATAATGAAAAAATAACTTAAGATACAGTTTGTTAAAAATCTTTCTAATCAATAAATTGAATAATAATTTTGGTTTAAGATTGGAAAACTATATAAAATATAAATTATTCAGTCAAATTAATTGGGAAAAATATAATTCTAAAACACTAATGGCGGAGTGCACTAAACTTCAGTTAACTTTGATGACTGCAGTTTGGACGGAGCTAAAATTAGTGGGGGGGGGGTGCTGCTCCAGAAAAATTTTAGCCTTTGTTTTAAAATTGTGTGAAAGGAAACAAACATGTATAAAAAGAAAATTTATTCAGAAACTTGATAAAATTCTTTTTATACATGCTTGTTTCCTTTCACACAATTTTAAAACAAAGGCTAAAATTTTTCTGGAGCAGCACCCCCCACTAATTTCAGCTCCGTCCAAACTGCAGTCATCAAAGTTAACTGAAGTTTGGTGCACTCCGCCATAAAAGTATTAAAAAGGTTAAAACTTCATTAATTGCTGAGAATATTACTCTAAATTTTTAACTATTATAATTTTGTATCAAATAATATATGTATTTTATTCTTTTTCAAAAGAATTAATCGAAAATCGTGTAGTTTGAAACCGTGTAATTCGGGGGAAGGTATCCGTGTTCTTCGGGGATTACCTGAATTTAATAATTTTATTATTTTTTAAAATATTTTTTTTTTTTATTTTTTTCTACAACAATGTGAATGACATGTCATACATTTTTAAGTTTCATTATGTACACTACCGGTATTTCTTTACTTTATTTTTTTCTGATTGCAAATGACCAACTTTTCAAGGTTTTTTATTGTCATACTTTGTGCTTTATCAATGATATTTTTGAATGATGAAAATGATTGTTCAACCATCACATGAGGTTATTAGACAAAATTTTAGGGCACAAATATGTGAGTTTGTAAATTTGTTCAAACAATCCATACTTTCTCTTTACTTTGAGCACAGTGCTGTGTTGTATCAGTTTTTTTGATAGCACCGTGTCATCTTACAGCCTCACCAGTGGTCCTTGTGCCTGGGAAATGTGTTAGGGATTCTACTATTTTCATTGTTCATACCTCTGGTCTCTAGGTTCTTAATGAACTCAGGAAGTTTTCCAAAATATCAAAATCGCAGAACACTTGTGTTCCGTCTGTCCTTAGGTATGGGTGAATCTACAGAAAAACTGCAATTTCAGTCAAAAATATTTGAGATTTTAAATTACAAGATTTCCTTTTCAAAAAAATTGAGATGATTGCTTTTGACGTTCTTACATTCATGATATATGTGGTTCAGGTCAACGCATTTTGGTTATTTTAAAAAAAAAAAAAAAAAAAAAATGATGGTAGGCTATGTTTACAAAAGTGACTTGTGTTGATAACGATGTCGAGTTTTAATATAAATTATATTCTAAAAAGTGAATTTACATAGGAAAACTAAGAAATAAATAAATAGAAGACTATAATTTATGAATTAAAAGAACTTTTTATCAAAAGAGGAAATCATGTACAATAAAAATGAATCAGACTGTCAATCTTAAACGTCTATAAAAATGTAAATATATAATTACGTATATCGTACATTATATTATATATATTTATATAATTATAAATATCCTTATTGGCATTTAACAAAGACTGGAAGTGAAAGACAAGTCTTCGTGAAAAACATAGTAGCCGCTATTGTTGATGATCATCACTTCCATGGACCCCAAATGTCCACGGAAGTGACGAATACTTATGTTTCTTGACCCACGTGCTCTTCATTTTGAGGATAGGAACACGTGTCATTCAGAAAATTAAGTTTCCCGTATTTCAGTTATCATGCCTAGAAATAATCATTTTTCCATAGAAAAATTAGGTTCTAAACAAGACCACAAAAGTGATGGGATGAGCTGTGCAAATGACGAAAAATGAATGAAAAGGTAATATTTTCCTGACAAATGTGCGACTCAGACGAATAAAATCACTTCCCAATCCAAAATCGCCGTGTAAACGTTTGTTTTTAAGTGAAATGGAAGACAACTAGCGCATCGGGTGGATTTTTTAGAAAGTTTAGGAATGTCCACAAAAGCGATGGCTAAACCTTGTGACAAGACTTGAGGTTACAAAAATTTTTTACTGATAATTCGAAAAAAAATTTCACTCAATATTATGTTAAATTTATGTATTTTCTGATTTCACAATATATATGTTATTTGAAAAATATTAAAAAAATAAAGCAGTTTGGATCTTTAGAAGCTATCCAACTGTAGCTTGTGACAGTCCACGGAAGTGACGAATCACCATCCGTGGACAACTTTTTTTTTAGAAATTCTATAAAATTAAAAAAAAAAATTATACTAAACTATAGTATATTTTGTATTTCAATGTGTGATTTTGAAAAATGACAAATATTTTCAATCATTTTCAATTTATTGCTCTGTGACACGAATTACACGTTTTCCGTAGATTCACCCGTATTCTTTATTTCGTATCCATTGCTTCAGGGCGCTCTGTTTCGACAATTTCGCAGAAGGCATCACAAACACACTCACACAAAATCAACACTAGCACTGCTGCTGCTGTGGCGTTTACTGAGAATATGACGAATAAGCGAAACAAAATCAAAGCAGGTAGGGATGGTAGTCACATGTTCTCCCTTCCCAACACAAGGACAAGTGGAACAGCAATAGAAGGGGTTAATATCCAGTCATCGAGTACAGACAATGAAAACAATAGTAATAACAGTCAAACATCCAGAATCTTAATTTTTTTTTTGAAAATTTGCAAATTTGGAGGTTTATGCAGTGAAAGCCTGAAAATATGCAACAAAATATGCACGTTAATCTATTATATGCAGAAACACCTCAAATATGAAAAAATATCACAATTAACTTTCCATATTCATCATCAGAGACGTTCAAAACATGTATAAAAATGTTTTTGCGTGACTTTCAATTAGCCAGTAAAAAGTATGCATTTGCATATGACTCCTGACCTTGATCATAACTGTTCCATCAGACTGTTTAAAAATATCCTCTTTTATCACATGTTCATCTTTAAAATGTTAATACACACGTGTAAATCTTGACGTGTATTTTTCTTAGCCACGCTTCTGTTTGTTGCTTGTGTTTTGGAAACGGAACGACTTTTGTCATCTCTATCATTTTAGTAATGGGACCTGCATCAGGAACACAACACGAAGACATCTTTACACCTGAAAGAAATTTAACAGGATTTTAAAACTTGATTGTGAAATTTTAATATCAAATCCATTTCAATATTTAAATATTGGGCACGAATTAAAATGGATTTGATATTTTTCTTTTTCTTATATATTTTGTTTAAGGATGTTCTCTAAATAGAGATAAAATTTTGTGTAGTCTATTATTAAAGACATAAATGAAATCGCTTTAAAGTCTATTTTTTTTTTAATATTAATGTTGCCATCCTGAAATTAAAAAAAAAATATTACTATTATTTTAATTTTACATTTTCAGTTCAACATTGAAAGATTACTGGATTAAAACATTTACTTTGTAATAAAATGATCGTTGTGAATCTTATATTGGTAAAATCCTAAGGTCCGGCACACAGTAGCGTACCAAGGGGGGGGCGGTCCGCCCCGGGCCCCCACCTTGGAGGGGGCCCCCATCCAGACAAAAGGACCTTTTTTTTTTTTTTGGTTGTAAAAGTCAGACTAGGGGGCCCCCATCCACAACTCCCGCCCCGGGCCCCCAAAGGCGTTGGTACGCCACTGCCGGCACACCTCGTTGAAGGAACTATTTTTTTCGAAGAATTCAAGATGGCGGAATTTAGAAATCGTTGAAATTGCATTGTTTTGAAATATCGGGGTTATTTTTCAAAACATACATCCTGCAGCTAAGCAAACCTAATCTAATTTTTTTTTTTGGTTGCAAATGTGCATTAGGGGAGTTAATTTGAGCTAACCTAATCTTAATTTTTTTTGGTTGTAAATGTGCCTTAGGGAAGATACTAAAAAAACCACGTGGTGTATTGTTCCGCACCGAATCACAGAGGTGTGCCGTAAACTAAGATCTTCCCCTTATATTTCCTTCCCAGCCTGTTTTGGACTATCTGTTGAAGTTGTAACGTAATGGTTGTGATTGCACTGTATTCAAAATGGCGGGAAATTTCGAAGGGAAGAAATAAGTTTTAAATAAAAAGTTATCAAGACGATTTGAGAAAACAGTCCTGCACGCCTACAGCTTGACCTCATAGGAAGTAAAATTATTGGAAAGCTGATTTATTTGGAGGCACATCCGAGGAGGTGGAACTTGCAAAAGGGCACCCAGCGATATATCCTTACGCAAGAAACGAGATTGGCAGAATCGTATTCTCTGGTTTAGCCATTATATACCTTTAAAATATCCATTATAAAATTTAATTATCATGTAATTAATAAAACATTCATTAATTTATAGTTTTTTTTGTTTTTGTTTTTTTGAACTTTAATTGCAGAAAGAAACTTAACATGCATTCATTATCCGAAATTCACGTGAAGTAACTATGGCTTGCTCTGGCTAATGTTTCTAAAAGTTACACCTAATGAATTCGGTAGGATACATTTCAAAAGTATTTTAAATTATCTTAAGTAAAAAGGGGGTTAAAGAATAGAATCCGGCACATGCCTTCAACGAACTTTTTTTTCTCAAGTTGTAACGTCACAGGTGTGTTAGCACTATATTCAAAATGGCGGACTTGCTAAAAGGGGTCAACTAAAAATTACATATAATTTCGCTTACCTTATGTTTCTTTGTCGGCCGTGTATGGACGATAAAATGTTGCAATGGACTTCAGGAATGATTCAAACATCTCCTTCAAGTTTTCACTGAAATTTGCGACGCCACATGAATTCCGCCAGGTAACTATCGAATTGGTCGGCACATCGTCTTGTTCCTTGTCTCCGGAACTGACGCTTGATAATACTCCATGAACCTTCTATTTTGTTGGTATTTGCGCCAGTTTCCGGATCCTTGAAATCACCTCGCAGTGTTAACTGTGAGGTGATGTTAGGCCTATCCCTCATCGTTTAACGTAGCCTACGATGACCAACAATCCGAAATAACGATTGTCCCTGGCAGAATAAACCTCTTGATGACGTCCAGCAGCACCTTACATCCATCTCTCAACCGTCCAAGATAAATAAAATCACATTTACCCGCAGACAACCTGTCAAAACCATTCAATTTGGCAACCGCTTCAAAAAGAACGAAAACCACATGACCGGAAAAACACGTTGTCAAAACCACGTGGTGTATCGCTCCGCGATGACGCAACTGCAAACCGGCACTGAAGCACATATCCTTACGAAGCATCTCATTGGCTTGTGCCGGATACTATGCTTTAACCAAAAATGGTATTACCTTTTGTTATCTGCAGATTCTCGACAAAGAATCTATATTACTAAAATCTTTTATTTCTCTGTCTGTCTGTGTGTCTGTGTGTCTGTCCGGCGCAGTTTTCTGTGAGAATGAAAAATAGAAAGAATTTTTTCAATGAAACATCCGCGACAGGAATCGAACCTGCAACCTTCTCATCCGAAGTCAAACATCTTACCCATTAGGCCATGGGAACTACAACTCTCTTCATATTGCTTTTTTGACTTATCTGTCAAAACTGAACTGACTTTGACTGAAAAGTAACAATTGTAATTAAAAAGAAAGTCAAAAAAGAAAGAAGCAGTACGTCATTAGGTAGAATACTGAGAAATCAGTATTTGTAACTTAAAAACCACTGAAAAGTATCAATTGGAATTGGATAAACGAGATGAACGAGAGTGTCGATAACATCAATCGAATGATAAGTCTAAGAATACAAGGAGAGACTACAGAGCATACAATACAAGTGCGAATAAAATTGACACTTCTGATAATTCACCACAGGAACATCTCTATATGCCCGAGTGTCTGAACGCATTGAATCTCAGCGGAATTCCTCAACATCGTTTGTCATTGAAGATTGGATCTCCAATAATATTGTTGCGAAACATCAATCCCAAGTTTGCATACTGCAATGGAACACAACTTAAATGCTGTTCATTTGATAATGATCTCATAGAAACCGAAATTATAACAGAACTCACAAAGGAGATTTTGTTTTCATCCATAGGATGTCTATGGAACCATGCGGTAATCTACTTCCATTCACTTTCACAAGAAAACAATTTCCGATCAGACCTTCTTATGCGATATTTATCAATAAAGCTCAAGGACAAACTCTAAATAAAGTTTCCATTTAATTGGAAAACGTTGTCTTAACTCACATACAACTTTAGGTCTTTGAGTCACAATTCAACAGAATTTGGTTATCTTCACTCTAAAGAATACTCACAATCAATTTGTTGCGAAGAATTTCGTATACAAGCTATGATCTTCATTTATCATCTATATCAACTAACGTCCATCTGAAATCTCTTCTTCAAATATCTATATCGAACAATCTGATGGCCTAGCTAATAGATATAGATAATTTTCACTATTTGTAACTCAAAAACCACTGTAAAGTATCAATGGAATTAAAAAAAAGAGACTCAAGAAAGAAAGAAGCACTATTTCTATTAAGTAGAATACTGAAAGCTCACTATTTGTAGCTCAAAAGCGACTGAAAATTGTATCTATATTACGAAAATCTTTTATTTCTCTTTCGGTCTGGTGCAATTATTGTAATTTACAAAAATATAAATAATTTCTACAAGTTATCTACTGGAATCCAATATGCAACCTTCTGCTCCGAAGTTGGACGTCTTAGGCATTAGACCACAAGGATTACATTCTAATCTCTATAAAAAAAAATATATATATCACAGATATATGATTCACACGCTGATTCTAAAAGCAGTCGTGAATTGAGAGAATATATACACCAAAAATTAAAATAAAAAAAAAATTTTAAAAAATTTTAGTTTTATTTTACTTGATGTAATTTGTGTGTGTGTGTTTTTTTTAATAAATAATAAATTGTTTTCCGTTACATACGCGAGGCTTCCGGAGCGAAGCGACGCACAGAGGAGTATTCAACCTCAAAATACGGTCAAAAGTCAAAAAAAATAATTTCAACAATAGACACCAAATTTGCATTGTTTGCACACCTCATTAATCGAGCTAGCATAAACCGGTTCCAAATAAGGTCTGAAACTGTCCGCTAGGGGCGCAGGTGGTCGGAATCTAGTCGATATTGAATGCGCACGCGTCTTGATTTCGATACGCCCGCCATTTCAACAACTTCATTGTTTTTGTTTTGAGTAGTTTGTTGTGATTTTTGGAAAGATTTTCAATGGATACTGAAGCTCAGGGTATGTACTTAATTGTGACACCAAAATATATTTGTTTTTCTTGATGTTTAGTTTATTTTTGAAATGAAAATGACTTACACTAAAAGATTAATATTTTTGACTAAATTGTTTAGAAAAAAGATGTTTTTGTAATAGTTCCGGGCATGATCGGGCAAATATTTTTTTTTAATAGTTAACTATACATCTTAGTTATGCTATCCAAGTAGAAATATGTCACCCATCTTGCCACCATTTTTTTTTAAAGACAGTTTATAGTTCGTAGGTATTTTTTGGCCAATTTGCACGTTTACTTAAGAAGTTGTTTTTAATTGTAGGTTTGGCCCCAAATGACATCCAAATGTCTAGAAGATCATTATACATGCTTTTTAAAGAGAGCAGTAAACGAAAACTGGACGAAAAATTATTGGACATGGAACAGAAAGTACGGGAGATTACGAAATGTCCAGAAAATGAGTTTCGAACATTAACGAATGATCTGAGACATTTCAAATCAGATTTGAAGCTAAGATGGAGCTCAGCTAACAATACAGAATCACGTTTTCTAATTAAAAATGAAAACTGGCTAGACTGTACCATAGCAATGCGTAGCTGGTCGACAATATCTACATCAAAACAAGGACGACCAAACAAGCCGTTTCACGAATTAACTGATCGCAGCAAGAGGCGAAAAACAAAAGAACTTCGAGAACACGTGCCTGTCCAAGAATTAACATACGCTGCTAGTGTTAGTCAACGAAAATCAGGAAACATCGAAGCATCACAAATAATAAAAGAAGTCACTGCCACTCCTAAAAGGGCGAAAAAGTTTAAAAAAGCGATTTTTGATGTTCAAAACGTATCTATAAAGAAACATTCACCTTCAGAGGCTTTATCCCTTTTCATTGAGTGTGATTTGACCAAGAGACAGTACGAGGTATTACACGAATCAAACAAGAATATCTATCCGTGTTATTCGCTAATTAAAGAAGCAAAAAAGGATTGCTATCCGAGGGAAGAGTCTATAAGTGTAACCGAAACTTGTGCAGAAGTTAACCTCCAAGACTTACTAAATCACACAGCTTCAAGACTATGCAAATATCTAGAGGATGTAATTGAAACCTGTACTCCAGAAGAATTACTAAATATGGAGCTTATAACGAAATGGGGCTGCGATGGTAGTCAACAGACTCAATTCCAGCAAAACTTTCAAGACGATTCAGGAGCTGATGATTCAAATATATTCCAAAGTTCATTGGTTCCTATAAGATTACAATGTAATATTGGAGATCAAAAGAAAATTTTGTGGCAGAACCCAACGCCATCATCACCGCGATTCTGTCGTCCAATTCGGATAAGATTCCTACATGAAACTGCTGATATTACAAAAGACGAAATAAAGTATATAGAGGACCAAGTAAAACAATTGACAAAAACAGAGTTATCAAATTCGAATGGAGAAGGGATGTATGTTCTGCACACTTTGGTTCCGACCATGGTAGATGCAAAGGTGTGCAATGCTGTCACAAATACAACCTATGAGATGCTATATATGTGGAAAAACATCAAAAGATTTCAATGATTTTAAAGCAACTAAGACTGAGAATCCTGAAACACTCAGATTCGGAATTTCAACTTTACATGCGAGAATTAGATTATTTGAGACTCTTCTGCATATCGCCTATAAACTGCCTTTGAAAAAGTGGCAAGTTAGGGATCAAAATGAGAAAAACATTATGAAACAAACCAAAGAAAGAATACAAAAAGATTTCAAGGCAAAAACAGGACTGATAGTAGATGTCCCTAAACCCGGCTTCGGAAACTCAAACTCAGGAAATACATCCAGAAGGTTTTTCAGTGATCCTGAAACAGCTGCTGAAATTACAGGCATAGATATATGCCTCATACAGAAACTGAGAGTAATATTAGAAGCCATTTCTTCTGGTTACGAAATTAGTGAAACCAAGTTTGCGAATTTCGCAAGTGAGACTGCAGAATTGTATGTCAACTTATATGGTTGGCATCCAATGTCACCTACATTACATAAAATCCTTATACATGGTTCTGCCATTATTAAACATGCCCTTCTGCCTATCGGACAGCTATCAGAAGAGGCTGCTGAAGCCAGAAACAAACATTTTTGATCTTACAGACTCGATTTTACGAGAAAATTCTCGAGAGAACTATGTAATAAAGATGTATTCCATAGGCTTTTGCTTACTTCCGATCCATTTATGAGCTGCAGGCGAAAACGGCAGAAATTCAGGAGCAGTGGGTGTTTCTTACCAGAAACTGTAGAATTATTTCTACAAGTGGGTCCACAAGATATCCAAGAAGTGAGTGTGGATAGTCGTGGGTGACTGAGTTACGTATTTTTAGGATTTTGTCGTATCATGTTTGATTTTTACTGTTTTTCAAAATAAATCATAATTATTACACGTATATTTTTACTTTTTTCCAAGATTATTACTTTAAATATACGGTAAAGCATTAAAATCAGCTTTTTAAATCATCTCCATTAAAAAAATAGCAAGAAATAATTTTGACCGGATTTTGAGGTCGAATACTCCACTGTGCGACGGGTAGCCGACTAGTTGTGTAAAATATATTATATTCGGTGCAAAAAAACTGCAATTTCTCCTCTTCAAAAGAACAACCTAACAGCGAAAACGTGTTACCACGGACTCCTAGCGGAGCTAGGAGCAACTGGGTAAGCAGGTCTTCCAACAGAGGGTATTGCGTCAGCTCAAATTTAAAATTTAAATTTCATGCAATAAAATCATTATTTTAATTTTAAAATTACATTTTTATTTTTATTCGCCAATAATGTAGAAACATGATACATGATTGTGTATGTCTGAAGCAAACGCCCTAACTTCAGGGAATTTATATATATAAATAAATAAATCATTTGACAGGCAGTTTCAAAGCTGGACTTCCGTTAACCAATTAAAAAATGAAAAAAGATATTTTGATTTTTTTATAGTAAATATTTTTTTTTTTAAATAAACAGCAAGAATTCTCTTTATTTCTGTAATAAGTTATTTTTCGCTTTTAATATGGGTAAAACTGATTATTTTATTTCAGGGCAGTTTATTCTCAAAGTTAGAACAAGGCAAATGTAAAGCACAACTGTGAGATACAAGCGCCATCTGGTGGCGTTCATTGCAGTATACTATGTGTCTTTAAATCGCAATAGGTCATTTTCTGTACATGGCTTAACAATAACAAAGCTAAAGATTTCTTTTCCTTAACAAATACTTTTATAAACAACCCAACTCGAATTACATAGACAAACACTAATTTACAAAAATATATATTTTTTAATCAAAGCTCTACAGAATTCAATGAAATTGACAATAAGATCTATATTTCTTTCTGATATGATGTGATCGACAGAAGAGTTAAAAAAGATCTTTCAATATTAACATCCTTAACATTTGCCTGAATTTGGCTTCCCGACATGCCTTTTTCTCCAACCAATCAAAACGAGCCTTTCTTCCTATTACAAATTCCGCAACGAACAACCAATCACATGTTTCATACATTTTAAAAAGTTGCAAAAACGGTATCTCCTAGTCGAATCTTTCCAGCCACATCTAAGCCTAAATATTGTCCAAAACATGGCGCATCGCCTTCCAATCGCCGAAATTTAGGATTGGCCAACTGTCGATATCTGTTTAAAAAAAATAAAAAATAAAATGAGAATTTCACAATTGCTATGAAAAACAAAAAAATAATGAATCAGAAAAACGAAACTTAGATGTTCCACGATTTGTTTTTTCACACAACTCTCCTGCAAGGCCATTTATATGTGAATGGTGTATTGAGAAGGCTGTGATGAAATTGTATTTGACTTTTGAATTGCAATGCCTTGAATAAATGGATTTTGTGGAGCTATCAATAGTCGTGTCCATTTAACAATGGAAGCGTTGCACAGGGTCACTAGGTTTTGTATTTACTATTAGACTGTGAACTGATTTTGAGTTTTAGAGCACACAAGCCCAGCACAGCCAGATACATACGACGGCTGTTCAATAATGAATGATCATTTTTTTTTATGACTCCAGATCTTCAGTCTTCCTCCGATTTCTGGTAGTCTTTCTCACCATTGGTTGAAATGTGTTAATCCCAGCGTTTCTGCCAGTCATTGAAGACATGCTGGAAGCTATTGCTTGACAGGTCCTTCAGAATCACCTCCGAAGCCTTCACCAATGCCTGTGAAGATTGAAAATGCCTTTCACGAAACTTTTTTTTTTTTTTTAATTGAGAAAAAAGGAAGGGACCACGTCTGCATTGTAGGAAGGATGAGGAACACACTTCACATTGATTTTGGTGAGATACCCTCCGACTACATTTATAATATGTGGTCGCACGTTGTCCTGCTGCAACATCCATCCTGTGGCTTGGAAATGTGGTTGTTTTCCTTAAGGGTATTCAATACACTTTTGTAGTACTCTGCTGTTACAGTTGTGTGTGGTGGTACAATATTCTCGTAAATCCTTTCTTGAATATAGAAGAATGGATGAACATGACTTTATCTGCCGATGCAACCACTTTGACTTTCCTGGCCGTTGGTGACGATGGAGGTTTCCACAATGAGCTTTATTGCTTACTTTCAAAACGATGAAGACAATTCTCATAAGCCTGCTGTAACATTGAATACGTCTCAGCACGTGATTTCTTAAGACACAAACAAAATTTCAATGCAGCAACCTGTTCTTCACGACTAAACTCCATTGTACTGTAGGCGAAACTACATATGACTCAACGGTTCGGAAGGAACCTGTGCACATAACTATGACGTCATAGATGATACGTTACACCAACAATACATCACAAAACCATTGCTGTACTATCAAAATTGTGAGAGTACAAAAATATGATCATTCATTATCAGAGGTAACCTTGTTAAATTTTGGGTATCATTATTTTTCTTTTCTTGAAAATCTGAACAATTTCATGTGACCTCAAGGTCAAAAGTTGAGGCAAAAAACAAAAAGACCTCCGACCTTCAGTTCGGGGGTTGTGACGGAGGACAAACAGGACAAACGTAATAGCTAGCGATTTTGGTCGCTATCACAATAGCTTCCAAATGGGTCGCTAAAAATTTAATAAAGTCTAAACATGATATAAATTAAACATAAATTTTTAGCAACCGACTCAGGAGCTATTGTGATAGCGACCAAAATCGGTAACTATTGCTTCTGTCCTGTCCGTCCGTGTCAGTCCTCCCCTAACAACTCCCGAACGGAAGGTCGGATCGACAAACGGATTTCACCATCGTGTTGAGAGGCCTAAACAACAACATAGGATTAGAGTATTTTTACCCCCCCCCCTCCTATGTTCGAGATATTTGGCATTATTTTCATTGGTTTCCCGGTATTAGCTTAAATGTTAGAAATGCAATTATGTCATTTGAGTTGTGAGCTATAGCGTGATCGGTAAGCTCTTGGACTTAAACTCTGAATGTTGTCGGTTCGAATCCGTGTATCTACTGTTGTTTTTTTTTTTTCTTCTTCTCTTAGTATTTTTTTCTCAATATCCGCGTGGATTTATTTTTTTGTTTTTCTTGTTTCCACAACGTTCTTTTTATTTTTTTTTCTAACTTTTTTTTATTTTCCTTTCGTTAATATACTTCGTTTTTTATTATTAATTTTAATTTTTTTATTATTATGGGTCGCCCTTAAATTTATGCTTTAGCACAAAATTATATTCACTTTTTAATACCAATTTAAAAATTTTGAAAAAAACAGTAATACAAATTTAATTCTATTTAAATAGATTACTATATAGATTTTTTTTATTGCTTACAATTCAAATCAAATTAAACTTGTGTATTATTTTGATTCCCTCTATAAGTTCCCCCCCCCCCCCTCTTTTCGTTTTTTTTTTGGCTCATACCTTAACCTTAAGGTCATATACGAAATTGTTCAGCTTTTCAAGAAAAGAAAAACAATGATACCCAAAATTTAACAAGGTGACCTCTGGGTAAAAAGTTATAAGAGAAAACCGAATAAACTCACAAATGATCCCTGAAATATTATTTTATTTTCCCTTCTCATGATTTTTATTTTGAAAATTAGGAAAATGCAAGAAAAAATCTACTAAAATAAATAAGAAAAATAAAGATGTAAATAAAATAAACTTTCAAAATAAAATAACTTTCAAAGTGATTGCACTGGAATGTGCACCTATCTGTCAATCATGTGATATATATATCTACAGACCAACCAAAGATTTCATTAAACGTCTGTAAAATTACACATTGGTAATAGAATGAAAATGCGAATTTCCATCACGCAAAAATTGTCTGTAATCAGATGAGGTTGGTGTGAAATTGCTCCCTGTTTTGAATGTGTTCTAATGAAGTATACAGGAATGTTTAATAAATATATTAAAATGTTAAACTTATCTTTAAAATAATACAAACAAAAATTTACCATTTTAAAACTGAAACCGAAAGTTTTTTTCTCTTTTCACCGCTATGCGCGCTCGTGTAGTAACGGTCACTTCCTGTTTTCGGAGATTTTTAAAAGCTTATAACTTTTGACCTAGAGTAGGGTGACCAGACGTCCCGATTTTGGCGGGACAGTCCCGATTTTTAACAATTTGTCCCGCGTCCCGCGGCATTTTAAAAAAGTCCCGATTATTTTTTTTGGTTATTGAATTCCTTTTTTTGTTTGATTGTCGAACTGGAGATTCCGTTTTTTTTGTTGTTTTTTTTTGGTTGTTGAACTGGAGATTCAGTTTTTTTTTTTTGGTAAAAATTTTGGTGTAAATATTTTTATCTTTTTTATTTGAACATTTTTATATATAATTTATGTTAATCTGTTTTTGACAGCATAACGAGTCTCCAAGTAAGATTTTTAGTTTATAAATCTCCGGACCTAGTAGATTAAAAAAAAAAATCCACTATTCAAATTCTACCAAAGATAAAATATTTTAATAACATAAGCTCACTTATATGCATAAAAAAAATATTCATGATTTTGATTGCGAACATTGTGTGAATAAAACTTACAGATGATTTCATGACAATGCAAATACATTGACGATGCCAATGGAATTATGGGTTTTAATGGCTGCTGAAATTAGCAGTCCAGATGTGGCAGTTTTTACATTCGCTTAAGAAATCTCGAATTCCACTCATTATGATTGCATACTTAAAGTAGCGACTGCGGAAACAAGATCATTGAACAATATTCTCTGACATGATCTCTCTGTAAACACAACTAATTTTGAAGGTGCATTGTGTGAATAAATAAATAAATAAATAAATAAAACAAAAACAAATAAATTTTCACAACAACATAAGAAATTACGATTTAAAGTTATGATCAAAACTTACTTAAAGTAAAATAAAATAATTTTTATAAACAGAAAGCAATTAAAATAAAACTCTTACAATTTTAAAGTTCTCATTGGCTCATTATTTCGGTAGCGGCAACCAGTTTCCGGATCTATGTTGATCGTCGGACATCTGTAAGAAACGCATAAGAATTATATAGTTTGAAAAAAAAAATAAAAGCTAGGGGATAAGATTGTTTTGTAACAAAAGGACTGACAAAAGAAGAAAGAACACTTCTGCTAATAACCTTGAGTCTCATCTTTCTTTTTGACCGAGGGAACCATAAAGAGTTTACCATATCCCCTATATTTTATTAGTTTTATTTAGAATTGGCTAATAAACGTTTTACTAAAAATAAACAAGGCAAATAACTGCTTTCATATTGTACACGAAACCACAGAACCCCCTATGTTTCATTTTCGATCACTAGACAGAAAGAAACTTCTTAATTTGCAATGAAGTCTTAATTGTCACTTTTATTAATTTCTGATAAGAGTTGGGAAGAGATTGTAGTTTCATAAACATATAAATCCATTTGTAAGTACCATTGTTTAGGATTAAACATAAATTACTGTAATAATTAAAATTTTATTATAAATAAAACACTACGGAAAAACTAAGTCGAAGCTACACTTGAGAGCAGAAAAATCGCAAAGTTGCATTTTTTACTTTTTTTTTTATTTTCTTCGCGATTCGCAATTTTGTTTGAATTAAAATAATGTTAATTTAAAGATCGTTTCATCACCTATCCAACGATACCACTTAAGTGTGTATTTTCCCTTCAAAACCAAGACAATAACAACAATAGAACAACACCCCAAATTGATAAAATCGATGAAAAATCGAATGAGGGCTGTAATTAAGGCTAGAGGAGGGAATACCCGTAATTAATAAAGATTGTTTTATAAATGTTTGAATATTGTTTTAATCACCATTTCCCAGGCTGTACGAAAACGAGGTTTTCTGATAGGCTAGAAGATTCCTCCAAAAAGCACTCTGCTGATACGCAAAACACACTTAAGTGATATCATTGGATAGATGATGAAACGATCTTTAAATTGGCATTATTTTGATTCAAAAAAATTGCAAATCGCGAGGAAAACAAGTAAAAAAATGCAACTTTGCGATTTTTCTGCTCTGTAGATAATTTGAACATTAACATGCTTAATTCCAAATGGACACAGAGACCCACGTCCACATGGAGAGCAATTGTATCCATCTCTTCCATAAACTTAATTCCGGATTTTTGATTTATAAAATTAGATGCTAAAAAAAAATCCTAGGCGAATTTTTTTTTTTTATTTTATTATTTACATTAAAATATTTAATCTATTCTTCATTCTTCATATTGCAATCTATTCTTCATATTCTTACAAATGGGTGAAATACATTGAATGCATTTTTCCAGAACATTCTTACAGACCAACAAGCCTCCAACGAGCAACAGCTCTTTCATTAAAACCCAATTTCACATCAATTTGTTCCTTTAATCTGACTGACTAAAAGAACAAATATAAATCAAAGATAGTGATTTACATTACATCCTGTAGATAGTGTCTGTCATCTTCTAGTGCATTACAAGAATAACATTAAAAATTTCAGAATAACAAGGTAGCGATAGCAATTAGTAAACCAATTACAATGCTTCGCAAAGGCTTCTGATACGGGAATGAAGAAAATTATTCAAAAGTTGTTAATGCACTGAATTCCTAATAATGATTTAAAAAGAAGGATGAGTAGAGTACAGATTGAGTCACCTTTATGTTAGAATAGACTGCGCAGGTCTAGAAATGCTCGCGCGAAAAGGAGCAGCCCCTAACTTAAGAGCTAGAATAGCAGAAATAATTAAGGAATTAAAATCTTCAATAATTATAATAAATCAATTATTTTGTAAGAAATTAATGATGGCTCAAAATAAAAATATGGAGGAAGCTAAAGATTGAACTAAAAAGTATTTTAAAGTTGCTTCTCTGCAACTTTATGCGAGTTGCGCGAGTCTGTTTGCGACCTCATGTATCTTACACATCCTATTTATATGGAATAATCGTCGTTTTAAGTCAAACCTTGTTAATACACTGAATTCCTAATAGTGATTTTAAAAAAAAAAAATCACTGTTTATATGGAATAATCGTCATTCTTAGCTCAAACCTTGTTAATAGAATGAATTCAATAACTTTCAATAACAACGTGAAATTAATTTTAGAGAAAATAAAGTAGTTATCAAAATCCCAATTCTAAAGGATTAAATAATCAATATCTCATAATGTCATATATTGAGAAACTGTGAAAAGATTTAAAATGTGGAGAAAAACAAATGAAGAATAAAAATGGCCCGTGAGGGAATCGAATCCACGAACTTCGCGTTATTAGCACGACGCTCTAACCAACTGAACTAACAGAAGCCATTGGGAAGCATTGTGGGATACTTGTCCACAGACAGACAGACGAACCGGGGCTGTAAGGATTCAACCAGAAGCCTAAAATGTTGGTCTCTAATGAAAGGCTTTCAGTTTTCATATATACTCATGTTCTGCCACGTACTTTTGTAGCAATTCGAATCACATTTGGTCTGTAATTCATTCTTAGGTTATTTAAACATATTAGAAAGGAGTTACTTCATTCAAGCTCTTGCTGTTATGTTCCAACATCGATATTTATTTTAGGAAAACAAATAATTTCTGCTGAAAACAACAGCCACAGTTTAAATTTACTAAAAATATTCTGAAATAAAAAAAATGTTACTTAGAAATATATTCTGTAGAAATTTTTAGAGGAAAAAAAATTGAAAACAATGATGATCGCAAACATATAAAGCACGATCGAGAAATTGTCGAAAATAACTTATTTCGTTGCAATAACTAAAATTATCAAGAAATGAAAACAAAAGACTTCACATAAATAAATATATCACGCCTTTGAGTTTATCATCAGAGAGAATCGGGAATGGCCGTTTCGTCCTTTTTGGGATTCATCAGCCGATCCCGCCTCCCTTGATGACAAAACAAGAAAAGAGTGAAATGAAATATAAATCATCTTCGCCCCCGAAAGTGACTACTGAACAAAATAAACAACAATTAAAAACCTTTATCCCAAGAAGAACCTTTAGCGTATCGATCATTAGGGTTAAAATCCCTTTAATTATAAAGAAAATTCAAACCTAAAAGCCAAAGTAACTACATCAAACAAAAATGGGTTTGTCATCAAGGAGGGTGGATCAGGCTAATGAGTCCCCCCAAAAAGCACGAAACGGCCGTTCCCGATCCTTTGATGACAAACTCACAGGCATGATATGATTATTTATGTGCAATCTTGGGTTTTTCACAATAATTTTCCTGCACGTTAAATTTGTTTCTTATAGCAAAAATTAGTAAATGATCAATTACATGCTTCAGTCAATGTATTGTATTGCATTGAGTGGGCCAAAAAGTTCGTTCGGTTTTTAAGTAAAAATAAAAGACACATTTTTCATTGTCACCAATAATTTTATTGAACAACGTCTTCAACAGTTTGTTCCACTACCTTCTGCCATCTTTCAAGCAACTTCTTAATTCCATCTTCCCAAAACTTTTTATCTTTTTAAACAAAAAAATGTTTTAGGTGTCTTTAGTGTCTTCCAGGGAATTGAATTTTTTCCATTAAGAGAATTTCGTAAGAGATCGAAATCAATGGAAATCCGAAGGTGTAATGTCTGGTGAATACGGCGGATGAATCAGAACTTCCCAGCCAAGCTGTAACAGATTTGACTGGTCATCAAAGAAACAGGGGGTCTTGGATGCTTAATTTCTTCCATCTTCAATATTAAATTGGAGACACAAATTTCACCAATTTTGATTAGTTTGTGTTTTAAATGCACGCTGAAATGACAGCTCTTACAATACAATATAACAAAAATGGTGTCGAATGACTTTAAAGACACCTAAGCGCTACTAGAGCCAACTTACATAAAAACCGAACAAACGTTTTGGCCAACTTAATAATTACACAGATGCATTTTTGCTCTTCAATCAATTTATTTGGATGAAAACAATGAATATGGCATCAACATTATGGGTGGTACTATTCAGCCTATTTGTAACTGACGATATTAATATCAAACTAAAGCAATATTAACATAAATGCAAACGAAATAAACAAATACGAACAAAAAAAGTAAAATATTATAAAAACTGGAAAAATTAATGTAAATGCTTAAGAAAAATTTGCAGAAATTTCTGACAATCGACTTAAATAATAGAGAAATGATATAAAAAATAGCAACACAATGGACATTTTTAGTGCACTTTTCAGTAGGAAAGAGAGATTCATCAAACCTATCACTTTGTATGTCTCCGTGTGTATGATTCTAACTTTTGACCGATGGATGGATCTTCTTCAAACTTGGTCTGCATATTTAAGGACGAGGGATGATTTAGCTTTTATACTTTAATAGATCCTTATTGAGAAATTAACGCAAGATGGCGACAAATATTCCCAAGAAAAGCTTTCGAGTCTTAACAATGGATTTCTATCCTATTTCCCTTAATGATTCATTGTTTAACAGGAATTAATCCTTTTAGATAATCCGTTGCGCGTGTAAGGATTAAAATTAAGTCCGATTTATAGGCAACCTAACCAGACATTGACTTTGACCTTGGACGAGAGCGATGATCTATTAATCATTCCAGGACAATAGAGAAACTATTGACAAAGGTTTGCCTCGCTTGAGAGTCGCCAATCAGAAGCCATAAACTTTCCCGCCATAAACACTGACATATACAATCGATTCAAATTCTACCATTGCGCCATCTGGTGCCCACGGTCGACCTTTCGCTGGGAGGACTTTAGTTGTTGTTGTTCCCCTAATGGGAACTTAATTGTTTTCAAAAAATCGAAAATTTATACTCTTTGTTTTCAGCTGATAGTAGAACTTGAATATAAATGTACGTTTTTCGTTTTGAGTGTTTTCACGATTTAAAATAAATAAGTAAATTTTAAGAAACAATAATTTAAGGAAAGTAGGCTTTAAGTTCTTTCAAATTTCTTGTTGTTGCGTTATTTTTGTTTTTGTTTTGCACAATGCAACATATCAGAAAGGTAAAATAAAAGTAACTACATTTAAACAAAATAAGAAATTTAACGTGCTGAAAATATTAATAGAAATGAACGTAAAGCCACAGCACAAGAATAAATGCCTTCTCTGATTCAATTATGGGGAGGATTAGGGAACAGCTGTTTCACCCTTCAACGGGATCTTCAGCCCTAACCCGCCTCCCTCGATAAAAGAACCAGAAAAGGCGCATTTCAAAAAAAAAATTTGTTTCTTGCCTTTTTGCCTTTGGGGGTCACTGCCAGGTTGGCCGGTGACCTTCTCATAAGTTTGGTTATCAAAACATTACCGTTTACTGAATTAATCTAAACACAAACTGCCAGATTTATAAACATTGTAAACTTAAAAACATTGTAAACTAACACCTCCCCTCAATGTTTTATAAATCTGCAACCTTAACCATTTAAAACATAAATTCTTAAATTATACTAGTCCAAAGGCATTGGCAAATTTCCTCGTCTTCACTGCTTTCAATGGTTTGCCTGTCAAAATCTTGCTTGCCACGAATATCAAATCCACTGCCAGTACCTCTGCGACTTTTGCCTCGTCGGGGTTTTCCTTTATTACCACGAGGTTCTCGTTTCCTGAATTCTTTGATTGAAGTCGGTTAACCAATTCCTTCTTTTCTGTTTGGGACTTTGTCTTGTGATGTTTCGATTGAATAGACATCACATTCTTTACCAGATTCCTCTTCGTAACTGGAAGAACTTGTTTTCTTCTTCCTCTCTTTAACATCTTGAGTCACTTCTTGAAGAGAATTACTAAACTTCATAATTCTTTCGGTGATCGGCTTCTGGGAGCGAGCTTTATTATTTTCTTCTTTCTTTGGTAGTGGGGGTTCCTGGGGCTTGACTTGTTGTGCTTCTGGTAATGGAGTTTTCTGCGGTTTGACTTGTTGAGCTTCTTTAGAATCCTTTTTGACTTCAGGCACGGGTTTACCTTTCGGAGTCACTGATGGAGCTCCCTTAGACTTGTTTATATTTTCTTGTTCTTTAAGTTCCTCAACCAGGCGTTCTGTAGGTCGTCCCCCATTCTGCCTCTGCAATTCCTCTGTTTCAGGAGTAATTTTTTTCCATTTTTGTTGACACAGTAAGTGCATGTTCACCTTTATCTAGCTCAAGTTCATACATTCCAGCATTAACTCTTGCTGTAGCCACTGTTTTTCCTTTCCAGATGATAAGGCACTTATCGGTTCCACCTACACACGTTGTAGTGAATCCCAGCTTGGCTAACTTGCTAGTAGATAGTAAACTTCCGCTGAAAGTCGGAGTGTACAGCACGTCCTTCACTGTGATAACTCGTACATCATTCCCATTACCTGTTCTGCATCGCAGAATGCCACTGCCAACACCTTCCGCAGTGATCACTCGATTGTCTGCTAACCGTACTTTTGTCCGCACGGTGGTGTCTAAAGATGTAAAGAACTTTCTATCACAGCTCATGTGCCTTCCCGTTCCTGAATCTACATACCATTTATCACGGTTGCCTTCGCCTACTGTGAAACAAATATCTGGATCTGGAAGTCTTTCTTGATTAACCATATTTGCCGCAAGTATCTTTTCCTTTTCTTGCTTTTTCTTTTTCCAAAGTCTGTACTCGGGACAATCACGCTTAAGATGGCCTGCTTTCTTCTTGCAAAAGTAGCATTCTCCATAAAACTGCGATGCTCCGCTTGCAATGCTTGATCTTTGAGCGTCTTTCCTTCTCGGCGTGCATACTTTAAGAACTTTCTCCTCATGAACCTGCCCATCGGACGAATAACCCAGTCGTCTTTGGTACTCTTCAACCAATTTTGTCTTCACGAGGCTTAGCGTCAGATCTTTATCCGGTCTCGTCTCCAACGCTGTTATCAGTGTTGAATAACTATCCGGTAAGCTGCTCAGCATAAATGCTACCGCCAGTCTGTCCGCTATTTCTTCCCCGAGTGCTGTAATCTGGTTCAGATTGTCCTTTAACCTTTCAATAACGATTCTGTCTGACATTCTTCACGAAAGATAAGCCTAACTTCGCAATGTCCGATAATTTCACTTTAAATCTTCTTTATTCTTCAAACTCACCATTTAAACTCGTCCGGATGCTTTGGAACACGTTATCTGGGCCCATAACCTGTTGGAATCCTAAGCAGAGTGAGTTAAAATGAAAGTTAAAAATGAAGAAACTACACTTTAGTTGCATGAACTTTTACTGCAAAGAGATCGCCATCAAAGAGAACACACAATACAGCAGCGCCACTTTTTCTGAACTACTTTTTCTTTTCTTTTAACTAAGCGCTGTAGATTACTTCCAGTTTCAATTAATACATTACTTTCAGTTTCTATTAGTACAAAACTTATCAAAACATTACCGTTTACTGAATTAATTTAAACACAAACTGCCAGATTTATAAACATTGTAAACTTAAAAACATTGTAACAACAAATACATTCAAAATAGATTCAATGTCAACAACTGACGACACGAGATATAAAGAGAGATATAATTTACAGGGTGTAACAATAAAAAGGAAAGAAAGATTGCAGCTGTTATTAATACTAAATTAAAATGTTTGACGATTGGCTGGTAAATTCTTATTCATTTTCTTCGTATTTTGCTAAAATTAGGAAGTAAGTTATTTGTGATGACTTTTTGCTCCTTTCTTAGTTATGAAGAAATATGTTTAGAGCTAAGTAATATTTTGACATTCATTTCTGGATATTTGTAAATTCAGAATATATGTGGTTATTAAATCAGTAATACAATTGCATTATTGTAAATTCACTAATTCACCGTAACTATAAGGAGATGAAAAGATGGGAAAGGATTAAAATATTATAAATATATTTTTGATTTATAATTGTAGTAAACTATCATTGTAGCCGAGTGGTATGGTGGTATGGGGCTTGGTTGCGGGTTGGAGGAAGCGGGTTCGATCCCCGGCATCAGCGATGGCAGGGATTTTTTCCATTCTCCTTCAAATGGGTCCTAAGGTCTACTCAGCTCTCTGTAGAATGGTACCGGGTTTCTTTCCCGGGGGTTCGGGCGGGCGAGCGTCGGACTGACCACCCGATCTCATCTCAATCCAATTGGTCAAAGAAACGTTGGAGCCTTACCTTCAGCGCCCTGCGGGCTGTGACCTTTGGGACAAAACTAAACTATCAAATATTGAATAGGCTACCTTCAACATAATACAACCAGTTTCCCGTAGAAGAATTTTATTAATTTATCTTCTTTTGTATGGCTTTCGGGAGTCATTTGAAATTTTTATATTTGGAAATACTTTATTCGTGTGACGACTACATTATTTTAAAATATTTCTGCTGTAGATTTACTAGAAATAGAACAAATCTTCGTTTTAAAAGATTATTTTTTTTTTTTTTTTTTTTAAGGAAATGTTCCTTTAATCTTGACAAGAAAACTCTCAGAAGGAATAAAAAATCAAATTTTAAATATTCTACAAAAATATTCAAATTTTAGTTTTTTATTTCTACATTATTTAAAATATTGAAATAGAAATACTAAAGTTATGCTAACAAGTGATTCAGTTTGACGCAGAAATGACAATGACACTCACCAGATGGCAGCAGCAGTCCTATCCTAGCTAACAAAAAAAAAACCTCGCTAGATCGATTTTGTGCAATTGGGAATTTTTCTGATTAATCTATAGAAAGAATAAGATGATACATGTTTAAGCTGCTCTAATTAGTTTTACTAATTGTATAAAGATCACAAGTTCGAGTCTCACGATTTTCTTTTTTTTTTTTTAAATTTTATAGAAGAGGTGTCTACAACCCCCTCCCCACCATCCGGAAGAGAATGTATTTATATTTGTTTTTGGTTGAATAATGACGAACATCATAAACCCTCCCATTCCAAAATCCTGGTTACGCCTACGTTAAGACGTAAATCTGTTAGTAATCCCTAGATCCGATCCATCACTCATGTGAATTCAGCCTTGATCATTGATATTGTTGTGTAATTTTGTCATCCATAAACTGATAAGAGTATCTTCATGACAATGCAATGCATACAGGGATCAGGAAACGATAACAGCAAACAAACGAATAAAATCACAATCACATCAATTCAGCTGTGGAAGAAAGGAATCAAAAGTGATGTGACTTCACTCTCTAAAAAGCAATTTCCAAAGAACTTCAACGCTACTTTCTTTAAAATATTTCTCTATACTTTTTTTTTAACTGTAAAAAACGACAAAAACGAAAACATATACAGTGATACCTCGGATCACGAACGTCTCGGTCTACGAACAAATTGGTCTACGAACACCATTTGCAAACAAATTTTGCATCGCTTCACGAACGATGCGTCGGTTCACGTACACGCACGCACGGAGTGCATGGAGCATAATGGACCATTTTCGCAAGATTCTCCAGCAAAGAAAAAGGCAAATTTGTCTCGATCATTATCTTATGCTATTACCAGCTGCCTCTCTTTCGAAGGAGTAAACTTTCTCCTCCCCCTCTCCACTTCCTCCATCCCCACGTGCCAGCAATTATAAATCACAAATTTTATATATACTAAAATTAGTTTTATTTTGGTAATGAAACTGCTTTCTTCTAATATTACAGTTAGATTTATTTCCTTTCTGTATTATTTCCACACAAAGCCATAACATGTTAAAAAAATTCTTGGAAAAAAAACATATTTGGATTTACATTAATTGCAATGGGAAAAATTGATTCGGATCACGAACTTTTCGGTTCACGAACAGGATCAAGGAACGGATTGTGTTCGTGAACCGAGGTATCACTGTATTTATTTTCAAATTCTAATCAGCTGCATACAAACAGAATAAATTTTATATTTACTGAAAAAAAAAATCATTGTTTAAGATAAATAGAAATAGGATAGAAATCCATTGTTTACATTTCAATGCTTTTTCTATGGGATTTTTTGTTGCCATCTTGCGCTAATTTCTTAACAATGACCCAGTTCCGAAAGATTTCACATATAAAAAATTTGATCGTTTTTAGCCCTTAAATATACATACCAAATTTCAAGAAGATCGATCGGAGCAATTTAAAAGTTATTTGGGAGCTAAGGGAGGAAGACAGATCACTTTACACTGAAAGATCTAATGATTCTCGTTTTCCTAAAAACAAATAGACTAAAAATTCTTTAGCCATTGACTTAAGAGCCCTGAGTGAAACGAAAATCAACAAAACGGAGTAAATTAGTCCGATTCAATTCCTTACCTCGTGCAAGGTCTAGTAACCCTGAAAAGAACGTCGGTTCCTATCCGAATTTCTTTCCAATTATCCTGCAAGAAAAAACTACATTGTAAGTTAGGTTAAAACAGAAATCACAAATAAAATAGAAGCCTCTGGGTTAGTGAAAATGGATTCATGTCAGTCTAATTCGTATTGTACTTTTCAGTTCATTTCCGTACGCAGTTTATCCTGAAGAGAGGCAGTTATATCAGAGAAACATATCTACACATACCGGTACATATCTTACATTGACACAATGTAAGAAGGCAATACAAAAAAATAATACGTACTGTCAAAAGGACAGTGGTACCTAAAAATGAAGGGAAACAAGTGAATATAATTTTGTGCTAAAGCATAAATTTAAAGGCGACCCATAATAATAAAAAAGAAAGTACATTAGCGTAAGGAAAAATAAAAAAAAAAAAAAATTGGAGAAAATAAAAAAAAAAGTTAGGAAAATAAGAAAAACAAAACAAAAAAAAAACAAAACCACGCAGACCTTGAGAAAAAAAGATTGAGAGAGAGAGAGAGAGAGAAAAAAAAAATACATTATCGGATCTGAATCGACAATCCTCAGTATATGAGTCCGAGACCTTAAGGGAAAGGTAAAAAGCCTACGTAATTGAAAAATCTGACACTAGATGGCACTACAAGCAATGACGTCACGTCTTTATTCTCCCCCCCCCCCTTCTTTATCAAGCGATAGCCGACAACTGAAATGAAATGGTTGCATTTCTAACATTTAAGCGAATATTGATAGCTTAAATCCAATGAAATGCAATGACAACAACGCCAAATATCTCGAACATGGGGTGGTCGGGTATTGTTGGCCCCTAAAAATACCCTATTCTTAAGTCTTTGGGTCTCTGAATACGATGGTGAAATCCGTTTGTCGATCGGACTTTCCGTTCGTGAGTTGTTAGGGGAGGACATTCACGGACAGGACAAATGCTATCACAATAGCTATCACATTAGTTCACAAATGGGTCGCTAAAAAAGAAAAATTACTTTAAAAGAGAGACAACTAGTCCATGTTGCCAAATTCACATGAGAAATAGATTAAATGAACGCCTAAAATTACGAAGCTCCAACATTTATAAAATGTAGTAATAAATGTAGATCACTTTTGTCATTACTTTTTATAATGAATTGACACAATTTGATCGTTATTTAGCTTTTTCCTTTTAATTTCTATCGCCCTGTCCTTTTTATAATCGATATCTACTGTCTTCGTATCACAGACCTTGGTGTTCAAAGGTGATTTAGCTGACTGATGAGTGCCAATAAACCCGAAATAGCTGTCTCTAGACATCATGCATACGTCTACTAAAGGATCTACATCTACTAACAAGCAGTGCAAGTTGAGTATCCATAATCCGAAATGCTTGGGCGGATTAGGGAATGCGCATTTTGGAATTTATGATACAGAGTAGGCCTATAATATAGATATCAGTTGGTTTTCGGCAGATGTACAATATGAATCTCGCATCGAATATTACAAATCCATCAGAAAATATCTGAGCCAATTAATACTTTGATCTTTAATATTTTGAAATCACGTTTGACGATTTTTAGATTACCAATAAAGAACATAAAAGTATCTTATATAAACAATCATTAATATTTATCGAAATTACATTTATTTCTGCGTTTGAAGGAACTTACTTCTTCATAGGGTCTACTACCTCGAACTACGATGTTCGGTCTGAAATGCCTGTGGGACACTTTACAGTTCTCTGGAAGACGCCTGTTTAAATCTCCAATGGACGCTTCAGTTAAAATATGACACGTGGTTATATCCCCAAAGATAGTCTAAGAAAGAAACAAATAAATAAAATTATTTATGTCTAAAGCTGATGTATATATGTATGTTTAACCATACATCAGTTAGAGTACCAACATTGGGAATGCTAGGACATAAGTTAGACGTTAAAAGTAATATAATGCTCTATTTTCTGTACTTTTGCCTTTCAGATTCATATGTTTCTTTACACAATGTTTCACGACTGTTATCCTTCGTCAGTCAAGATGCACAAACTACAAAACGAACTAAATTCGAGTGGGAGCATAAGCTAAGTGAATAAGCTAAGTGAACATTATGTAAAATGTTTCTAACGTAAAAATTAGCCGGAATTCGTAGCAAAGAAATTTTAAAAAAACGATTTTTTTTTTTTTCTGTTTTACAGATATTGCGAACACGGAGACTAAGGGCCATTTAATATGAAAACATTAAGGAATTCAAGCCATTTGTAATTTAGATGCATTTTTTTAGAACGAAGTTCCTCTATATCCAGAATTCTATGGAAACAAGGTTATCACATTTATTCGCTTAAACGACACAACAGATTTCGATGATTTTTGGCACAGCTGTAGGTCAAGGAGCAGAGGGTGTAGACCAAAATAAGAATAACAGAGATCGGTCGTATTGTGAGAAATGATCGCCGAAAAAAAGAGTTACCTGGAATACCAAACCCCCTGAAAAAGTGGTTTTACTTCTCCTAAACAACACATAGGATTTCGATGATATTTGATAAATAGCAGGGAGATCAAAGATGCTTTTACACAAAGTAAAATGAAAGTCGAATGATAACAAATAACGGAATAATCAGGAATGATAATCAAATAACAATGTCTTCCAAGCTTGTCTGTAGACCAAAAATTTGAGATCGAATTTTATTCAAAGATAATTACTGCTTTTTTTTTTTTACTTTAAGTAACGAAAATGTATCTGTTAATTTTTTTAACAATAAAGATTTTTTAAAAAATTCGCCGAAACATATTGCCCAAACCGGTACATTCTGCTACAAGGCCAGTTTCGAAGAACTTTGCTAGCAGAACTGTCAGCAATCCTTGTGTATACATCAATTTTTACATATAACTATAGAAAACAGGAGTGCTGAAGTTTTTAAAGAAAACTACCACAGGGTTTATAGCTTCATTCCATTGTTTATAATATCCTTTAATATGCGTCAAGAGAGAAGAATAAATGGTTCGAACAAAAAGGTTTTAAAAATGCAATTACGCTTATTGGTCCATCTGCCATGACAGTAATACAAACACTATACATCGTAGAAAATTAAATTTTAAAGGTGGTTATAGATTGTTGCAAGGAAGACCCTTTGGTTTTGGAAAGAAAAGGCCCAGATGGTAAGGAGCTAGGGAACAAAATGAATTAACTGCTCTTTTTTTTATTTTTATTTGTTTTCAACTTTTTATGAGGTATTTTCTTGCATGAATTCGAAAACTATAACATATTTTTTTTTCTATAGAAAAAATAAAATTTGACAATTTCAAAGGTTTACGCAAATCATCGTAAGTGTATATTCCAATACACTTTTTTAAATGTCCAATAAAAGATAAAAATATTTAGTTTCTAAAGATATATGTTTAGGTTTTTCGATAAAATGATATTTTTATTTTAAAAAGGCGATTATCCAGATTTCACTTTTCAGATTAATGATTTTTTTTTTTTTTTTTTTTGTACTTTTCTGTATCGTCTTGAGCTTGACGTTAAGGAACCCATTTTCTTTCTTTTCTTTTTCATTTTTCTGTATTACCAATGAGTAACTGTCCCCAGGATTTTCTATGGCTGCTTCCAGGGGTTCGCCCATGATGGCAACGCTAGAGCGCCACAGAACACGAACCTGTCAAGTTTAGTAGATGCACTTCGGTCACTTCCGTCACTTCCAAAAAAATATCTTTTATATAGTAAAGTTTAAATTTACGATAAAGCACCTGTAGACACACACATAAAATACTTTGTGGAGTTAACTTCACCTTTCAAATTAATTAAACTTCATTTGGTATTTTTATGCAAGTACTGTAGTTTAAATAAGCGCGAGTTTGATTAATTACAAAGCTTTCCACATATGGAAAAAAAATAAGGAAACTACAACAGCAAATTTTATTTTTTCGATAGAACGGTGAGATACAATGAACCACTGTCTGTTGTTTTACCTTTTGAAAACCTAATAAATAAACAAATAAAGAAACAAATAAATAAGTAAATGGGGGGGAATGTGACAGATAGACGTTTGGTTTTGAGATTATCGAATAGGATTACACAAAAGTACAAAGCCCTATTTATTTTAATACTTCGGTCTCGACTTCATAGCAGCCGAAAGGAATCTTTGGCATCTTCACTCACCACTTGAAGCATCAAGTCCTAACCATAGCATAAGTGCCCAAAACCGACTTTGACCCTAACAATTTTTAACCCAGAGAATTGTCTTTTAAACTTGGCTTGAAAAGTTCACTTGAGATACATATTTTACAAGAGAAAATCGATTTTTAATTTTTGAAGATTCCTTCAGGTTGGATCTTTCTGGAAGAACTGCACCTTAAGACATATAAATACAATAGACACGAAACATTAACAACCATTGACAACAAAAATAAGAATTTTGACATCATCAAAATTCTTTTGAATCTAGTAAAAACTTGATTAAAGTTATTTGATTTAGCCGCCTGAACTCACACTAGACTTTTGGCCCAACCAATTCTCAACAAATTGCCAACGTTGGGCCAACAGTCTCTGTTTCAAGGAAAAGAATTTGCGATATAATCCGTATTCAACAAATGGGAGTTCTAAAAAAAAATAGTCGGCATGTGTTATAATTTACCAATACGATGTCTTTTCTTTTATATTGCTTTCAAAGACATTTAAAAAAGTAAAAAAAAAAAACAAAACATCATTTTATGGAAACTGGATTTTAAGTTCGGTAATAAACTTCATTCTTTCTATTAAGAAAAAACTTCACTGACGGGGCATTTTGTCCTACTCTTCTAAAAAGGCTTTTTAACCTTGGCTTGAGTGGTCGTAAGGAACAATTTGCCGCTCGCTGAAAAAAGCAAAGAGATTAATTTAATATAGTTGTTGGGCACGTTTTCTGAAGCATTCTTCTCAAATACTTATCATATCAAGGGTTTCTCATTCCCCATTTAGTTTCGCCTTTATTAAAGCGCAACAACAAAAGGATCTTAGATATGAACAGAATCGATCTTTGACAAAATTAAACCTCTTTCTTCATTAAATCGATTTTTTTTGTTTCCAATTCTATTTTTGGAAAGTTTCGATAAGGCGATCAGATTCACTTTTCTTTTCAAAAACTGACTTTCGTTAAATCAATAGACACCATGAATAGGTGGCGACACCTGTTGTTGAGGAAACCAATCATAACAGACAATAACACAAGATACTTGCAGCATAAATAATAATAAATTTGTGGAAGAACTTAAAAGACCACTTTCCTTAAAACGTTATTCTTTCAATAATATCTTTATTATTTTTTTAAAGTCATGAAAATGAGAAAAACGAAAAAGCCTATATTTATTTTGAAATTACAATATCTGTTGAAAGCAAACATTTTCCATTTATTGCAGTGAAATGTGTTGAACTGAAATTGTAGCATTAATTCGTTCAAACATTAAAGCAACCATGAGTTATAAAGATTCCTGATATTTTTGTTAAATTAATTTGGATTTCGGCTGAGATTGAGAAAGTAATCTAAGAAATAATCTTCTCTTCTGTTGCCATCATTCCAAAACTTTTATCTCGCCAAATATTACATCATCAAATGTTATCACATTTGGATAAAGTTCATATTTTGATATAAAATGAATTTAAAGTAGACATTTTCAGAATTATAATAAATGCAAACAGATGTACTGAGCAAACTTGCTACTGATATATCACACTGCATTTAATTTTAAAATAAATCTCTCTCTTATCTACTCTCTTCTTTTTTGTTAAGTGTTTAAGATTTTTAATAATTAAAAACATGGCTATTAGGATTATCTGATAAGATGTGCATTCCAAAAATTGTTGTAATTATTTTCTGTGTATACACAGACGGTCCCCACTTACGACGGTTCAATTTACGATTTTTCGACTTTACGATGGTTGGAAAGCGATACGCATTTAGTAGAAACCGTACTTCCAAATCTGAATTTTGATCTTTTCCCGGGCTAGCGATATGCGGTACGACAGCGCTTGTCAATCTTTTTCGCTCAATGGTACACTTTTGTATTAGCAGAAATGCAGCGGCACACCAAACTTTCTCAGTGCTTTTTTTTTTTTGCTTTAGTAATCCTTTGAAAAACATTTAAGATTTAACAATATAACAGTTTGTTTTTAAACAAAAGATATCTCTGCCGCACATCCACCGCAGTAAGTGTATTTTTCTAAGGTGAAAAACGTTCAAAACTGTGTTTACAACTGTAAGGTCATGCCCGACTGCTAAGCCCTGTCCCCTAAAAACCCGTGAACAGATTTCGACTTTTTTGTTACTTATTTGTAGTTAAAGCAATGCCCTAAAAAGTTTGTGGCAAAAGCTCTAGAAACGTAGTGAGTATAAGGTTTTGAAAATAAGAAAAATTGTCAAGAAGTGGAAATAGACATAAGCATATCGTGGGAAGAAGAATTTGAATACAGCCTATATTCGTGATCTATGACCTCTGATCGATGCTTATCACAAGGTCCTGGGCTCATCTGTTCAGGTAGGGGAGAATTCAATAGTGTATTTTTCTTTGGGTTTGAATGAGAATTAATACTTTATTAACCTTAATTGTTAATGAAACAGAATATAGTTCATATTTCTGTTATTTGATGTTTAGATTTTTTTCCATAAGCGAACGCTTGAGTAGTGTTAAAACTAAATGGTCATCAGATGCATTCTCAAAATTTCTTCGTGGCTCACCAAAGGATCCTCACGGTACACCACTGTGCCGCTGCACTGGTCGAAAAGCATGCGGTACGATTCTCTCTCGTGATGCTGGGCAGTATATCTAAACATACTATATATAGATATAGGGGCGTAAATAAGGGGGGGGGGCCGAGGGCCTCC
>JAFIDM010000001.1:10035877-10066366 GCA_023159025.1 Thereuonema tuberculata
ATAATGAAGGTATGTCCTCCCAACGTTTTTTTTTTTTGGTTGAACGGATAGGTTTCCATCGTTTTTTTTTTTTGGTTGAACAGATAGGTTTCCAAGGGGTGTCTACTTAAAATTACTTAACTTAACCTTACATTAATCTTGGGCCCCCCCGAAAATATATTCTATATTCGCGACTGATAGTATATATATATATATATATATATATATTTACACTTTTTCTTTTAATCCGAATGTTTTAAAGAAGTGATTAAATATTTTCTTTAATTTCTAACGATTCTTTTCCCGAAGTGAAATGCTACAAAATACTGAAATACGAAGCCACAAACACTTACCTATATGCTCCAATAAACGCCGAGTCTCTTATTGTCGCCGGTCTCTAATAAGCGCCAAGCTGCAGAGGGGACACGGCCAAATAGTAGCCGGTCTCTAATAGTAGCCGGGTCTTTGATATTTGCCTACCGGTACTAGTGTAAGCATCCGTATCTTTATAGTCGTACGTAACACTTTACTGTACATTGCCTTACAAAATGCCGCCGAAAGGTTCATTTGACATTGCCTTTAAGATTCGCGCGGTGGAATACGCGAAAGGAACTTCCGGTGAGGCGGCCGCCCGTCATTGCGGATTCGGACGACGAATAGCAGCGAAAGGTACAGAAAGACATTGCCATTTATCTTTAGCAGTCGTATGTAGCCTGTGAAATTCAAATAAAGTAGCTGTTTGTAATATTAGCCGGTATTTATGTGTAAAAATTTTGCGTTCTGAAGGTTTTTGTTAATAATGGCCGGCCTATAATAGCAGCCGGTCTCTATTAAGCGCCGGGAGCCGAGGCTAGTTTTGCAAATAAACGCCGGGGGCCTCTATTGGAGCATATACGGTACGTTTAAAAAAACGATGATTACAATATTACATACAGTTCGTCAGTGTTTAAATTTTACGTGATCCATTTAAAAATGGAACTAATTTTGAAATTTGAAACATGTGTTGTTGGGTACTGACTAGAATGACATACAGCAACTTTGGACCTAAGGAATGCCGAGAACTGGTTCAAAAAACAAAATCTTCTTTCCAGATGGGAGGAGTTACAAACAAAACGATGACGCTCCAATAAAAAAAATGCTCCAAAATGCTAGATTTTTTTTTTCCTTTTTCTGTTGCAATGGTTTTGGAGGGAAGGGTTAAAAGTCCCCCCTCCAAAAAAAACAATAACCCTGGTCCTCCAATGTTTGACTAATTGAGAAAATTAGATTTTGTTTTTGTTTTTTCGTTTCTTAATGACTGCGTCTTTAAGAGTTTTCTATGTAATTAATGTTTTCTGTTTAAATGGAAGAGATGGAATTCGTATTAAATTGCTTATCTGTCTTTCCTATGCTGTGAACAAAAAGGGGAAAAAATCGAGAAAATTTCTGTTCAAAAGTTCTGGTCGCTACCTGCTTTTAACGAACAAATACCGAGACCTTGTGGACAAATTGATCCTTTATTATGAAGTAGAACCTACCCTATCGGATGATTTAAACTGTTCCCACTCCAAGTGTTCGCTGGGAATCCTTTTCGATACTTCCCACGGGTAATAAACTAATCGAACTCCGGGTCGACAAAGAAACGATTCTAACCAACTTCCAACTTCGTCGCCACAGTCGAGGGCAGTCACCGAGTCCCTCCAAATCCTAAAACAAAATAACACAATGGGATATTACAAATTTCTACTTCATTTTAGGAAAAGAATGATGCAACTTACATGAAAATCTGGATTTACTTATTACAGTTTTCTTCATTCTTAAAAAGAATTATTACTTGGTTAAAGCAGTAATAAGGATTCCTCAATGAAAACAATATTGGCTAAGTATTTCGTATTTAGTTACCTTACAAGAATTGTTTTTTTTTTTTCTTTTTCAGTTGTTAAATTTCAATTAGGCTTATTATCTATTTCCTATTTTTTTTTATGATTAAAATTTTTGCTGTCATTCGTCAGTCCGTAAATTCTGAAGACATAATTCTTTTTAATAAAGAACTGTAGAATATAATTTATTTTTAATATCTGAGCTTTTATAAATATAATGATTTCTTTGTGAATATATATAATTATAACTCTGTAATAAAGAGAGCTGTAAAATATTATTTATTTATAACAATTGAGCTCATGTAATTACAATTTGGTAACAAAAGAAAGTGTTTAGGGTACTTTTTTAACCGTTCTACAAGTAATTGTCTTCAGCTTTGGCAATAGGGGAAGGTGTTGTATGTCGGTCATATGTGTACCTTGAACCTACACTGATTGTAGGATTGAGTAAATTGAGTAATGTTTGCTCGAGGCCACAAATACAAAAAATACAAACTCCAATTGATTCTCCAATCAAAAAAAAGGTCTGTGAGTAGTGATGGGAGTCACTGTGGCCCCTGGTTTGGAAGTCACTTGAGACCACTTTTTTGTTTTTGGTTGGAAGGAAAGGGTTTTTTGTGATTTTTGTGGAGGGGATGGTTGGACTTGATGGTTTTTGGAGTGTTTTTTGCTTTTGGACGGGTAATGATTGTTTTGAAGTGGTTTTAGGAGGGTTTTTTGATTGTTTTTTGAGTAAGGATAGGGTTAAGATGGAGAAAGCTGATTGGTTTGGATTAGTATGGCTCTTTATTGTTATTTTCGTTGGTAATTTTGTTTGTTATGTGCTGTTGTGTTTTTCATATGTCTGTTGGTCTTTTTTTGTAAAAGTGCTGCATTATTATGTTTTATTTTGAATATTTTTTTTGCTCTTACTTCATCTAGTAGAAAAGAAGATGGAGGGGTAGGGAGGGTGTTAATATGGAGAGAGAAGAAGGAGAGAGCCGCTCCTTAGCGCTTTTCCCCCCAGGGCAACTTTCGCTGCTGAGCTCGAGAGAGACAGAAGGGAGTGTATTGCTGGGAAGTTTTCTGTTTTGAAAGTTAGCTCATTATTATTCGAAAAGTGAAAACTGGTGGTTTTCTCGCCGGGGAAGTACTCTGTTTTTGAAGGTCGACTCATTAGTATTCGAAAAAGTGAAAACGTTCTGTTGGTTATGGTCGGAAAAATGATATGAAGAATACAATTGGTGAAAAAGGTTTTTTTTGTGTGGCAAAAAGAGAGAGATTTTGTTTTTAAATTTTATTTTTTGTTTAAGGAAAAGATTAAGTACGGAATACAAATTAAGGTACAATATTTATTAAATTAAGAGAAATGAAAAAAATCACAAATCATTGCATTCATTTTCTTTTTATCTTTTTCACCTTTTGAAATGTTTCATATGAAAAAAAAAGCATTTTACGGATTTGAAAAAAGAAAATGAAAATTAGAATGTAAAAGAGTGATTATATTTTTATAATACATATTACATTACTGTGATGTAGTAAAAGAAACGTGCACATGTGTTATGCAGACCATAGTCCAGTTCAGCTTGAAAATGAGGTAAGAAAAAATGAAATAAATTAATTGCTGGAAAGAATAAGAAGAAAAAAAGTAAATTATTATTTTTATAAAGTTATTTATATATTATTTTTGGAAAGGAAAAAAATGAAAGGGTCTTTATGTTATTTTTAAAAAAATGAAAAAAATCATAATAGTAAAGTAAAAAAAAGAATATTTATATATTCTGTTGTGATTATAGAGGTCTGTGCGAATTTTCGGTGTTGTCTTTCAATGAAATGAAAATCTGTTATAACGATATCTAACAACATTCAAGTCCGGTTTTTTTTGTGTTTAAACACCTACAAATACAGATACCAAAAATAAAAAGAAGAAGGAAAGAAGAAAGCGAGTTATTAAAAAGAAAAAAGATAAAATTTTATATTTTACTGCTAAAACAAAACATATTAAGTAGTTACCTTCTCACAACCTATGTGTGTGTGTGGCTTGAATATTCGATGGTTCTTAAAAAACGGACATGATTGTAGCTTTCAAAAGGTGTTGTCCGTCACTAACTCTGAAAAACATTGGGTAAAGTTTTTGGAAGGAGCTGTATTTATATACAGCTGTATCGACCTTCCATTCCTTTGAAAAGTAGGTCATGCTTTTTTTTTTTTTTTTTTTTGAAAAACCCTCCCCCACTCCTCTCTCTCTCAAACAAAGAGGGAAATGTGATATTAAAAAAAACCAGATAAATTAGAAAAATATGGTTATTTGTAAAAAAAATAAACAAAGAAAAAGAGTTTTACCTGATTATTAATTAATTTAATGAAATGCGGAGTGTTACATTAGAAGAAAAACAAATAATAAAACAAAAATAGTAAAATAGAGAAAAAAGAAATATTTAATTATTTTTTTCTTCAATGTTAATCATTTTCAATGAATTAAAAACAAAATTCGTCAAAAAATAAAGTAATTATCTCTTTTGGGGGAAATAATGGCTTTTTTATCTTTTTTACGATTAAAAACAAATAAACTTTTGTATTTTTTAATCATGCTAAAAATATCATTAGATTACATATGACAAATTAGATTTTCAACTGTTGATTCATTTTTTTTCGGTTAATGTTAAGGAAATTTCATTATTCTTTTATTATATATCTTTTACTTGGGGGGAATAAAAAAGGGTGATGTCTCTTTTTGTCTAGACTATGAAAAAATGAGGTCATGGCTAAGGGGAAAAAAAACGCAGGTGTGTTTTTTGAGAAGAATTCCAAGGTTTCCCCCACCCGACCTAGATAAACAATGCTTTCATCTTTTTACAGAAAGCTGGATACAATATTTGTAGATATTTTATAAATAAAAGTAAATTAGTTTTTTTATAAAATATAATGAAATTATGCTTTTCTTTTTTTTGTGTAAACAAAAAAAGGTTGGCAATGATTATTTTCTCCTGACCATTCGAGAATAACTACCTCATTGCCTGCCTTTCTAAAAAACGTTTTTAAATGGGAAGCTTTTATAGCAAGACAATGCTTAGGATACATTTTTTGTGACCTCTTTTCATTTTAACACCCTTTTTTTAATTCATTTTCAAAAGTCTCTTTGATTATTCTGTGAAAAATGACTGTATAAGAGAATTTATCATTTAATCTTTTTTTTCAGTAGAATTAAATTTTTTTCATTTACGAATTTAGCATACAGAACCATGCATTTTTTTTAAAAAAAGGACTTGCGTTTTTTGTTATTCGTTTTTCCAAAAAATAAATATAAAATATTTTTTGATATTTATTAAATGTCTTGTTTATGGATGCAGGAAAAACGGTGCCAAGCAAAAGATGCATTGTGGGATAGTGTTAACCTACTTTTTTTGAATTCGAAAACGTAATTTCTGATTGGGTGATGGGCTGGACATTGGAGGAGTGGTCTTGCTCTCATTGGCTGAAAAGTTATCACGCTGTTGACACGTATTTTTTTTCTTCTTTGATTGGAAAACAACCTTTCAGAGTGACAGTTAGAAATTAATAAACATGAATTTGGAAATTGTATATAAACACGGACTTTTCAGAGTAATTCTACTGTCTCTTGCAGCTGTAATTTGCTCCACACAGTTGAGATATCATCCTAGTATCAGAATTGTTGCAACGAGCTATCTTCCTGAAACAATGGCCGGCGCAAGTTTTTTTGATCCAGTGGACTTACAGCAGAAATTTGAATTAGCCATGCATGATCTTGCCCCTGCCCAGGTAATATAAATTCGTTGTTTTCCTTTTTTTATTACTATGTGTTTTTTTATTTCTCGAATTGTTGATTTTCCAAAAAAAACCAAAAAAAGTAATATTCTTTTATTTTTCTTTATTACCTTTCCCAAAAAACCTTCTCATCTCTTCTTTTTTTTCTTTCTTTCTTTCTTTCTTCTAAAAAATTATCAACGACTATCGTTTTTCATTAGATTCCCTCAGGCTTTTTGAGTATTGGAAACAGTATTTATCTTAGAGTAGCGCCATACAAGGGTGTTCTGTTAATAAATTTAAGAAAATTTTTCTATAATGGAATTTCTTTGATTCCTACAGCCATTGGACTTTCGCTTTCGGAGAAAGATACTCAGATTTTAGCATTTTCTGCTGTTGATATTAATCATTACGCCGCAACAGTGGAAGTACTGTATAACGATGGTCATGCGGATCCCAAGAAGGTGCTAAATCTCACAAATGACAGAGTGCTGACCATAACTTATGACCCTATCATAAAACAGGCACTTTTAAAATTCAGCCGGGATAGTAAACAAATTTCTATTAATAGCCATCAGTGGCATACCTTTTCGCAGCTTCTCACCAGCGAATTACCTCGGCTCATTCAATCTGTAAAGGAAACTATGAGATGTTCCTCACAATCCACACTCCCATCTGCAGTCAGCAATTATTCCGCTCCTATTCTCCAATCGGCTCTCATAACTAATCCTTCCCAACCCTCCCAAAATCCGACTTTTCCTAACCCTTCAACCCCCGTTCTTCCATCAACAGCTCCTGCCGCAGTAGCTAGTGCAGCCGGACCAGTGAAACGAACTCGCCGAGCGCCCATTCGTAAGCTGAAAATGCCAACGTCTAAACAAGCATCGGGGACGCCTACCGATCCCAGAACAGCACCCGTTCAAGCCTCTGAAACCAACGAATTTGATTTTTCCCAATCTCTAGATCAAAACATTGATCCTACATTCTTCACTGACGGTCAAGATCTAGACAAGCATTTGATCGAATCATAAAAGGTGTGAAAAAAAAAACCGAGTAAGTCACATCATTCTTTTTTTTCAGTTATTGTTTTTTTTCCTTTTCCTCTTTTTTGAAAAAAATGTATTCGTCAATGAATGAATTAGTCAATCAGATTAAATCCTTAGTAAAGTATTTTAAAAAGTGAATCAGATAGAGGTACATTGAACTCGATATCATGTCAAGTAGCTCAGATAGGGAAATAAAGGCCATTGCGGACCGATGGCACCTCAATCCAGACGAGATTATACCTAGAGTATCAACACCCGCCCCTAATTCGGATAATGAGTCGACACCAGCCATTCAATCAATTGCTGAAAGGTGGAATATTGATCCGAAACAAATCACATCTGAACCATTAAATGCAAATAAAACTTTTGAAGATATTGCAGATCGATGGAATGTGGATATTAATACATTTCTAACCGACTCAGAGGACGAATCTCTGAGTTCGGAAAAAGAAGAAGAAGAAGATACACCTGAACCACTGTCGGCAAATGAAATTAACGAATTTGATAATTGGCTGTTAGGTTTCATTAATGTAAAACGTGTTATTGCGCGTCACTACATTCGGCGCTATAGAACTTTGGGGACTCAGTATGAAATTGAATTATCATGTCCTACATTAGAGGAAATAAAAGCAAAGAATGCAGAAGGTCGAAAATTAAATTTAATGTTTATTGTCGAACGCCTCTTTGAATTATTAATACAACAACTCACTTCAGAGTGCCTTCCTAACGACAGGATTGGTATTCAAATAAACAGTGATCAGTTAGAGTCGGCTGCTTATTTAACTTTCACTGCAAAGAAAGATTTTAAAACAGAGTCGGTCCTTGAACTCGTAGAAATGTTAGCACAGTCCGGAAAAAGAATTGATTGGACTAGTACTTTATCTGTAAAGGTAACCTGTGTTTCGCCACCTGAGGGTGGAAGATTAAAAGGACCAAGCAATCTTCGTATTCAAGAATGGGTAAAAAAAAAGAAGTGCATCATCCAAATTCAAAATCGGTCCGATAAATTATGCCTAGCTCGCGCTCTGGTCGTTGCCATGGCTCAAATTAATAACTCTCCCGACATTCGGAAAATTATAAGAAGTAATTCTTTTCAACTGAAGGAGGCGGTTAACCTTCACCGCGAGGCAGATGTCCCCCGAGGTTCCTGTGGGATACCCGAAATACAAAAATTTCAAACGTTTTTAAATCCTGCCTACCAAATTATCATTATTTCTCATGAGATGGGGAATCAGGCTCTTTTTGTGGGTCCTCCGGCTGAGAAAAAGCTAATTCTTTTTCATTACAACGAACATTTCGCCGTTGTAACAAGTCTGACTGCTTTTTACAACTGCACTTATTTTTGCATAACTTGTTTCAAGAAATACAAGGCTAAAGATAGACATACCTGTTCCAAAATTTGTTTTGCATGCAAGAAATCAGGAGGTTATTGCTCTGTCGAGAGTTATGTTCGCTGTGAGATCTGTAATCGATTTTTCAAATCTGCCAGGTGTTTCAAAAATCACAAAAGTATTTACAGTACGAAAGGTATTCTTATTTGCGACCAATTTCACCGATGTCGAGTGTGTGGAATTACTGTTGACAACAGTACGGGGACCGCCCATTTTTGTGGACGCTACCGATGTCCCAACTGCAAGAATATTGTCCCACTCGATCATTTATGTTATATTCAGCCAGTGTCTCTTCCCAATAACGAGGAGAAGGATGAGAATCAATTCCTGTTATTTTACGATTTTGAATGTAGCATAGAAAAAGATCTCGGCAATGGTCGTATAGAGCATGTACCTAATTTATGCGTAGTAAAATTCTGTTGCACGAAATGTGTCGACACCCAATCAGATGATTGTGAAAACTGCACCGCTCCAAAACTGAGGATTTTCAAAGGAGAAACAGCCTGTAGAGATTTTTGTGAATGGCTTTTTGGAACCTTTGAATATGAACATGTCTCCGCCATTGCTCATAATGCTAGTGGCTATGATTCTTATTTCATCATTCAATACATGTTGAAATGTAATCAGAAACCTCGAAAAGTTATTTATAACGGAAACAAACTGCTCTTTCTTCAATGGAAAAATATTCGATTTCTCGACTTGTTCGCCTTTATCCCGATGGCTTTAAAAAAATTACCCAAGGCATTTGGTTTGGATACCAGTCAACTATTAAAGGGCTATTTCCCCTATCTATTCAATCGAACTGAAAATTGGAACTATCGAGGATCCTACCCTTCTTTGGAACATTATAATGTCGGCAGTATGATGCCAGAGGAGCGTAATGTATTCATCCAATGGTACAATGAACAAAAAGGCAAAATATTTGATTTTCAAAAAGAAATCCTCGACTATTGCATTATGGATGTAGAGATCCTGAGTGCAGTGGCTTTGAAATTTCGCGAAGTTTTTACTTCAATTATAGGTAGCTGTCCGTTTCAAACGGGGATTACAATAGCCAGTGTTTGCAATCGTGTTTTTCGGGCGAAATTTTTAAAACCAGAAACAATTGCGCTCATCCCTCATAACGGGTTTTACAAAAATGCCAAACGCTATAGTAAGATAAGCATCGAGTGGCTAGAGTTTGAATCACGCCAGCGCAACGAATTCATTCAGCATGCTTTAAATCGAGGTGAAAAATTCATCCCTGAATGTCGTCTTTACGTCGACGGTTTTTCGGAAAAGTCCAGAACTGTTTTTCAATTTCAGGGATGTTGGGTGCACGGCTGTGAAAAATGTTACAGAAATAGACTGATGCTTCATCCCCATCGAGGGATGACGCTTCAGGAGATATTTGATTTAACACTTGAAAACGTCCAGAGACTGCAATCCTGTGGGTACACAGTAGTAGAAATGTGGGAATGCGTTTTTCGCACTAGATTAAAGACAGACGTGGAATTGAGCGAATTTGTAAAAGAGCTATGCATAATGCCTCCTCTCACACCAGATCAAAGTTATTTTGGTGGCAGAGTTGAGGGTTTTAAACTCTTCCACGAGATAGAACCGGACGAGGAAATTATTTATATAGACTTCATTTCATTGTATCCGCTGGTATTGAAAAAGGATATTTACCCTTTAGGCTATCCCGAAATTTTAACAGAATTTGATTCAACTGATATTTCCAATTTATGTGGAATAGTACAATGCAGCATTCTCCCACCGAGAGGACTTTATTTACCGGTATTGCCCTACCGTTACAACAAAAAACTGTACTTTCCGCTGTGTAAAAAATGTGTTGAGTTAAAATCTTCTACAAAGTGCGAACACAATGATCAGGAGCGGATCTTAACCGGTGCCTGGGTCACTTTTGAACTCCAGCTTGCTTTGGAGAAAGGTTACATGATCAAAAAAATATTTCAAGTTTGGAATTTTTCAAAAACAACGCAGCTCGACCCCGAAACGGGACAGGGAGGCTTATTTACAGAATACGTAAATACTTTTCTTAAAATCAAACAGGAAAGTGATGGCTACCCTTCACATTGTCAGACAGAGGATCAAAAGAAGGCATACATTGCTGAATACGCCCGAAACGAGGGGATAACTTTGGATCCTGACAGAATTCAGAAAAATCATCCATTAAGAACCATTGCAAAGATTTGTTTGAATTCGATTTATGGGAAATTTGCACAGCGAGTTACGAAGAGTAAAACAGACTACATAGAAAAACCAGAAACGTATTTTGGCTATGTTTTCAGTGACACGAAAATTGTTAAAAATGTCACTTTTTTTCACGACCGAATTGCACAATTGGAATGGGTCGAAAATACTGAACAAATTGAAGATCTTTTGCTAGGAAGTCATACAAACGTTGTTATTAGCGCGTTTATTACAGCTCAAGCGAGAATTAGACTCTATCGTGAAATGGAAAAATTCGGCACATCCGTTCTTTACTGTGATACCGATAGTATTTTTGCTGTTGTCAAGAAACAATCATCTGTTTTATCCAATGTACCCATTGGAAATTTTCTTGGAAATTTAACGAATGAAGTGCATAAAGACCATGGATCGGAATTTATGATAGACATGTTTTGTACCGCCGGAGCAAAAAATTACGGTTATCGTGTTTCCTCAAAGAATTCTGACAAATCATCACAAATTGTGTTAAAAATTCGCGGTTTCTCTTTAAATTACGAAACTCGTGAAAAAATAAATTTGGATTTGCTCAAGTTCATGGTCGATGAACTGATTCAGAATAATGATAATAATAATGACAATGCAGAGCCATTGACTCAAGTTCCTATCTTTACACGAGGAAAAATTCGAAGAACGAAAAAACGGAAAATCGTTTCTCAGGATGAGATCAAAATGTACCGTGCCGTCTTTGATAAGCGAGTGATTGTTCCTGGACAATATCAAACCTTCCCCTACGGTTATTGAGTGTGAAGACGTGGAAAAGACGAGCAGCCGCTTTGTTAAAAAAAAACAAAAGAATGTTGTATACATCCCAGTCCCTAAAAATGGAATCAGTAAGATTGAACACTTTTCACAACTGGCCTGTATCTTATATCTCGGCAAAAGATTTAGCAAAGGCAGGTTTTATTTATATTCAATGTAATGATAGAGTGCAGTGTGTGTTTTGTAAGGGTATTATAGGCAGTTGGGAACGCCATGATTCCCTGATGTCTGAACATTGTAAATATTTCCCTGGCTGTCCGTTTGTCCGAGGTCTGGATGTTGGCAATATTGCAAACTTGTGAAGAGGAAAAAAAAACAAAGATCCTCAACTTTTTTTTGCATGTTACGTCATGTCTTTCTTCATGTTTTGCATGTCGCGACATGTATTTCCTGTTGGTCTGCATGTCGTAACATGCATTTTCGCCAAAACAATACCGACACCTGTGCAGGTTAGGACGGACTTTTTTTTCCCATCTCTCAACATATTATTTTTTGATCTTTGTTTTTTTCTTATCGAAACAAAAAAATATATTTACAATGTCTGAATATGAATATATTCATAGCAGGGAATTCAAATTTAAACACCCCTTCAATTGTATCTTGAGCGGGGCTAGCGGAACGGGTAAGACCGAGTTTTCAAAAAAGTTTCTAAAGTATAAAGAGGATATGATTGATCAACCTCCAACGGAAATTTATTGGCATTACGGTGTGCATCAGCCGTGGTTCAGTGAATTTACTGGGATGGTTAAATTTCAAGAGGGTGTACCTGACGTGAAAAAGTTTGATTCGGTCACTCCAAAATTAGTGATTATTGATGATTTGATGGGTGTTGACAATAATGCGCTCGAACCTTTATTTACTAAATACAGTCATCACAAAAATTGTAGTGTTATTTACATGGTTCAAAATTTATTTCATAAGGGTGGCGCCCACCGCACAATCAGCTTAAACACCCACTATTTTGTCCTCTTTAAAAACGTAAGGGATTTATCTCAGATAATGTTCTTTGCCAGACAATTATTTCCGAAAAATGAAAAATTTCTTGTGGAGGCCTATCGAGATGCAACACAGGAACCCTATTCTTATTTGTTATTGGATTTGAAACCCAACACCATGGAGGGAGTGCGTTTCCGCACTGGAATATTTCCCGACGAGTCATTGGGTATTTATCGACCAATCAGAAAATAGCTTTTGAAATCGCTAGGAATATTATTAGCGAAAAAAATGAAACCATTCGATGCGAGAGAAAAATTTTTTGGAATGGTATATGGAAATGGACAGTCAGAGAGATGGCACCTTCGAAGCGGGCTCCTCCTAGAGTGATGAAATACGCTCGCATTTTACAAGCAATTCCTCAATTTTCACCTCGCCAAATTAGAGCAGTTATCAAGGAAGGTAATCCCGACTTTATTCGTTGTTTATCTGAATGTGTGGGTAATGTTTTGCGTGGGAACGTTCCTGTGACCCCCTATCAAAAACGAAAACTATCTTGTCACAAGAAAACACTTAGGCTGATTGGCACATCAAAATTACCCATTCACAAAAAAAAGTCAATTCTCGTACAGAGAGGCTCGGGACTTTTACCCTTCATCATTCCTGCTTTGGCAGGACTATTCGGTGGCATGCTCGGTAGCAGTCGTTGAAGGAATGGAACACGGTAAAAAATTTGTTGTTTTACCAGAAGAACTTGCCTCACAAATGCTGCGAGGGTCCACACAAAAATACGACCCGTCTCAAAATATTATACAGAAACTATCCTCTTTGGAAAAAGAACTTGATCGTCTTTTAAACGATAGCACCTTACCGAATGATTTAAAAATTAAATTAGTTAATAATATACAGCAGCGTTTTCAAACATTTTATAATCAGAACAAGAGCAGACGGTATGATCCTGTTTCACAGTCAATGACCGAAAATGTTGCGTCAGACAGTGCCGACGTAAAAAACGAAGCGTCACAGGAAAAAAAGGAAATTCAAACTCTGTCAGGTGTTAGTTGGGAAGATGCAGTTTTGACTCGCATGCCCACATTCTATCTGCCTTTTGCAAAAAAACTGTTGGAACGTTTTAAAAAGCTGCCCAATGTGGGATGGAATTCAAAAACGGGAGAATTGATGATTCGAGGTGAAAACATTCCTCAAAGTAGTATTTTTGATTTAATGAATCATTTGGTGAAGCAGAGCAAAAGAACGCCGACTGGTTGGGTTCAATTCCGTAATCTTTTAACTTCTTTCCCACTATCAAAAGAGGACGTCCCGAACAATAAACAGTGGAAAATTATTTCAAAATTACAAGTTCCCGCAGCTAAAAAGAAAAACGGAAATTCAAAAATACGCGTACAGTCGGGGCAGGGAAAATGGCGGCCTTATCAGCAGCTGTGGAGAAATTATTGAGATCGATTTATTTCGATCCAAAACACCCTGCCTCCTTTGACGGAGTACAAAAATTATACAGAGCTGCCAAACAGCGAAATAAATTCATTACCCTGATTCAAGTGAAACAATGGTTGAAAAGACATGATAACTACACTCTTTTTAAACCGGCTAGGAAAAATTTCCCGCGTGGAAAAACGAGAGTGTCCGTTATGAACGAACAGTGGCAGGCAGATCTTATTGATATGCAAAAACAGGCAAAATTTAATGATGGTTTTCGATTTTTACTCGTCGTCATAGACATCCTGTCGAAACGTGCTTTTGTAGTACCGCTGAAAAACAAAACAGGAGTCGGTGTAACCAAAGCCTTTGAGCATCTTTTTAAGACGGAGGACGTCGACCCTCCTGATCGTTTACAAACCGATAAAGGACGTGAATTTGTCAACAAAACCTTTCAGACATTTCTAAAAGAACACAATGTTCACTTTTTTACATCACAAGATCCTGTTGTTAAAGCTTCAGTTGCCGAAAGATTTGTGAGAACGTTTCGGTCAAAACTTTTCAAATATTTTCATTTTACTGGCTCTTTTCGCTATGTTGATGCTTTAAAAGATTTGGTGGATGCCTATAATAACAGCTTTCATTCGAGTATTGGTATGGCCCCAAACGATGTAACCGGTTCGAATCAGCATCTTGTATGGCAGCGCCTCTACGGAAAAACTCCGAATACGTCACGACGACGACGACCGCCAAACGTGTCATTTAAGACAGGTCAGCAGGTGCGTATTAGTTCGGCAAGACGATCATTCCAAAAGGCGTTCGAGGGTTTGTGGACTCCTGAAATTTTTACAATTTCAGAGATTGTATCAAAGAGAAGCCCTCAAGTGTATCGTTTGAAAGACGGCTCAGGTGAGTCAATACGTGGAACTTTTTACCCTTGGGAATTACAGTCTATTGAAAAAGGCGAAGATAGTTTCTATCCCATTGAGAAAATTCTTAAGGAAAAAGGACGAGGAAATAAGAAAGAATATTTAGTTCGCTGGCAGGGATACAGTCCCGCTTTTGATAGCTGGGTTAAAATTAGGGATTTACAGCATATTTCAAGTGCCTAAACAACAACAAAAAAATGGATGAATTTTATCTGACACTCCCGAGCAATTCGAGCGCGGCTTTTTTTCCGAAAAACACAATTTCCACTTTCACAACCAAACTACCAAAAAGATTTGAATTAAAAGAACCCTACGAATGTGCCTTGGCAGAGGTTAGTTATCAGCATAGTTGGTACAACATAAGCGGTAATGATGGCGTGTTTCGAGTTATAAGTTATCCCTCTTTTCGTGTTACCATTCCATTAAAACCACAGTTTAAAAGCGCTGACAAATTCATTCGTAAAATTACAGCCAGCATTCAAGATCATCCCATAGAAAAACTTTCCAACGAGGTAATGTTTTTGCTAGTTTTCAATCGTGTTATCGTTTCCCTGACGCGCGGAGCAGAAATTCGAATGTGCCTGCCTCTGGCTCAGTTGTTAGGTTTTAATCAGTCTGATCTTTTACGAGTGTCGGATGAGGAAAATTCAAAGCAAACCTTGGTTGTATTTAAAGAAAGTACAACGGCCAAAGACACACCTACCTTTACAGATATAGATCTTTCGAAAGCCCCCTTTTTTTTCGACTTTGAATTAAAAGAAGCGAGTTCTTCGGTCATTAATGAATTCAAAATTCCTCAGGGATATTATTCGAATGCAGCACACCTAACTCAGTTAATGTCAGCTCGTATTAAGGATCGTTTTCGTTACGAGGAGGAGAGAACGCCGGTTCAATTCACCTACAATAATATCACTCATAGAATCACTCTTGAAATAACTGGCTATTTTAAAGTAATTTTAACTCGCGAATTATCTGAACTTTTAGGTTTTCTCGGTCAGACAGAATTCCTTCAAACCATAGAGGCTGGCTCGGTCATTGACTTGAACGGCGGCTTCTATTCCATTTATATATATTCCGATCTGATTGACAATTCAATTGTTGGCGATGTAATGGCTCCCCTTTTACGCACGGTGCAAATTCGTGGCAAAGATGGTGACTTGATAACAGAGTCCTATACCAATTTGTTTTATAGACCTCTATTGCGTCATTCATTCGATACAATTACAATATATTTGAGAAATGACGTTGGCCTTCCTGTGGCTTTCCAGAGGGGAAGAACTACATTAACCCTGCATTTTCGTAAAATACGACAGTAAGAAGTAAAGCCAACAAAGCATTTTGATTGGTGAAAAAAAACTCCAACCTTACCCCCAACCCCCACCCCCACCTTCCCCTTACCCTAGTGCAGTTAATTAAAGAAAAAAAGTGTGACTCATTTTGTGTTCCGGAAAGAGATGCATTCGATACGATACAACCCCCGCTCTTGTATTTGCTACTATGCAAATCAAATTGGCGGATCGGAATACACCAATAATGTGCCGTTCTACAGCGGTGTTCGTTATCAAAGAGGGGGTGGAATAGGCAGTGTGTTTAAATCATTATTTCGTTGGGCAAAACCAGTGTTAAAAAAGTTCGCCTACTCGGCAGGTCGTTACGCCCTAAGAAGTGGTAATCGCATTTTGGATGACGTTGAACAGGGTGAAACGTTTCAAAACGCCGCCAAAAGACAGCTTCAGCAGACATTGAAAGACGTAACTTCCGGCCAAACAGGAAGTGGGGCTGGACTTGGCCGGTTGTACGGCAGGCGCAAGTGGCTCAGTGCATTCGCCGACCAATCCGGTGACAGGTCATTGTCAAGGACGGGTGTTGGTGTTGGGAGAAAAAGAAGGAAAACAGTGCGTCAGCAGCGTTCTCGTACCAGCACCACCACCACCACCACAGCCAAAAGAAAGCAGAAAAAGAAGAAATCTACATCCAAAACAATTAAAAAGAAAAATTCAAAAAAACAATCTCCAAAGGACATTTTTGATTCCTGAAAAAAAAAAGGAAATGGCAGGTGAGGGACAATTAATTCATTGCAAATCTGAGGAGAGTTTTAAAAACGAATTGGATCTTTTCACTCTTCCTCCAACACAAGTTGTTATTCAGAATGGAGCCGACGTTGAATATCACCCGATTGCCTCCATCACCGAAACCGGACCCATTGAATTCGTGATCGCCGGTGCCGGTGAGGAATATTTGGACTTATCAAAAACTCTCCTCACTATACGTCTGAAAATAGTAAAAGGTGGTGATTTGACAGCCATCGGGGAGGCAGACAAGGTGAGCCCAGTTAATCTAATTCTTCATTCACTATTCACTCAAGTCGATGTCTACTTGGGTGATAAACTTGTTTCCGCCTCGGACAATTGCTATCCCTATCGTGCCTACATCGAATCCTTTTTAAATTACGGCCTTGACAGTAAAAAGACTCTGCTATCTGTTGCCGGTTGGCATGAAGACAAGGCAGGCCAATTCAACGACCTCGATCCGCTTGCAGCCAATACCAATCCTGGACTCAAAGAACGTCACACGCTCGTGAGTGGTGGAAACACCATCGAGCTGCAGGGCAGTCTTCACGGCGATATCTTCAGACAGAACAAGCTGATTCTTAACAAGGTGAACGTTCGAGTGCGTCTGATTCGAAGCAAGAATCAGTTTGTGCTCCTATCGCCCGATGAAAAAGCCGATTACAAAGTGGTCATCGAGAGTGCTTCCCTACATGTGCGAAAAGTGAACGTCATTCCAACAGTTCAAATTGCCCATACGAAAATTTTGAACTCTACACCTGCCAAGTATCCTATCACCCGTGTCGAATGCAAAATCTTTTCCATCCCGGCTGGAAGTCTTCAGGGAAACCTCGACAATGCCTTCATCGGACAAATTCCCAAGAGAATTATCTTGGGTTTAGTGAAAAACAATGCCTTCAACGGATCTTACAAGGAGAATCCGTTCTTGTTTCATCATTTCAACGTGAATCACCTTGTGTTATCAGTGGACGGTCGAAACGTTCCCAGTCAACCATTCCGACCTGATTATGATAAAAAACTCTATGCTAGAAATTATCTCTCTCTGTTAACTACAGCGGGACGGTACATGGACGATGCAGGACTGGGAATTGACTATAAATCTTATTCCGAGGGATCGACCTTGTACGGATTTGACCTATCGCCTGACCTGGCAGGTGGTGGTGAACATTTTCAATTGACCGAACACGGTACAGTCCGTATAGACGTTCGATTCAAAGCTCCACTGGAACACACGGTGAATGTGTTTGTGTATGCAGAGTTCCAGAAAATCATTGAAATAGACAATAGCAGAAACATCTTAATGGACTAAAAAAGAAAATGAACACATTACAAATCAGTTCTCTGTTAAGCTCGCATCCCGAGACGAGCAACAAATTTGGGGGAGTATACGCTTGCGATAGACTTCCAGTAAAGGCTTTACACCAGGCGTATGTTGTGAACTTGGACAATCATTCAAAGCCGGGTTCTCATTGGGTCGCCCTGTATTTCCATCCACGAACATCAAGTGTGTATTACTTTGATTCCTTCGGTAATCCAATACGTAATCCCTTCATTAGACAATTTATTTGGAAAAACGCAAAACGACTTCGAGAAAGTCGTGTCGTTATTCAGGGACCTTATACCCAAACTTGTGGTGCCTACTGCATTTATTTTATACTACTTATGACTCGTGGTTTTTCTTATAGGGAATTTCTCGACATGTTCACATCGAGAAAAGACATTAACGATTTTATCCTATTCAATAGATTGAGAGAGCATTTCGGTGAACAACTTCGTGAAATTCGAAGAAATCAACCCGTGGTCTGTTCCACTACCCAATCGTGTAAGGCCTTACTGAGTCTATCACCATCTGATGATAAAGAAAAGAAACAGTAAAAAAAGGAAAAGAAAAAAAGACAATGTAAAAAAAATGAAATGATGTGATAATTTTTTGTACTTATTTTTTTTGGGGAAAAAGGTGTTGGTTGTATAAATATATTCAAGTAATATTCACATTGTCATGTATTACATTTTGTTATTTTTTTCTTGTAGAAAAGAAAAAAATGGATGAGTTATTTTGCTCTCTAGTCCATTTTTTAGATTTAGATAAGTAGAAAATAGTACAATTCCAATTTTTCCCTTTTTTTTATACTATTTCTGTAATTTTTTTGTAAAAAAAAATGGTGAAAGGTTTTTTTCCAATCGGTGAAGGTTAACACTTACTGTAAGAAAAAATGTTCTTTTTTTGATAATTATGCATTAAATTTACATTCATTCATGTTAAAAAAAGTTCAATAAACCATACCATGTAATTCATTCATTCATTCATTCATTTATTCATTCATGTTAAAAAAAGTTCAATGAACCATGCCATGTAACAGTAATTGTGAAAAAAAATAATAAAACAAATTGAATGCAATTTTCTATCTCTTTTCTCTGTTGTGATTTCTTTTTTGTACAAAAATTAAACCTCCTTAAGAAAGAAAAAGATAAAATAAACCGTTCAACCTACAAAAAACTTAATAAAAGCCACTAAAAAACACAACCAAATACAAGCCACCATCATCAAAAAATCCAAACACTCACCTGACTTATATCCCACCCCAATATCACATCATCCCTACCTTCTCCCTCCCTCTCTTACAACACCATCAAAAAACCCTCCTAAAACCACTTCAAAACAATCATTACCCGTCCAAAAGCAAAAAACACTCCAAAAACCATCAAGTCCAACCATCCCCTCCACAAAAATCACAAAAAACCCTTTCCTTCCAACCAAAAACAAAAAAGTGGTCTCAAGTGACTTCCAAACCAGGGGCCACAGTGACTCCCATCACTACTTCTGTGTTTTTCAGATCTATCTCACTTCAAGAATATATTTTCCATTGATCTTCTTTTTTTTATAATGATATCGTTCTGTTGTTATCCTGTAATGAATTACGCTTTTTTTCTCTTTTTTTTTTTTTCCCTGTGATTTTTTTTTTTTTTCAGATCACAAAGTTCCAATTTATTATCAAAACTTGTACTTCTTCCATCTACCTGTGATTCGCAATCATTGTTGATGGAAGACACGAGATAAATGCAAATGCTTTTCTTGAATATGATCCTAAGAGATAATATTGTCTATTTTTAAACTATAACAACTTAAAAACAGAAATAAGGTTCGAAACTATCCATTCTAAAATAATGACACGAGCAATGATATCTGATTGTGACGATCTTTCTCTAAATGTTTAATTCGAAGTTATATATTTTTGCCAATATATTAAAAATTCTGAATAAAGAAGCTTACTGTAATTGCTTCTACTCTGATGAATTGCCTTTCAGACGTAGTAGAGCAGTATAGAACGAATATGGCTGAATCCGAGTTCGTATATAATATCGGAATAAAAAAAGTCTTTATAAGCAGATTTAAATGTAAATTAATACTTTATTAACCTTCGTTGTTAGAACGACGTGGAAAATAGTTTAATTTTGACTTGCCAAGATTTAGTATAGGTTAATGCATTTGGCTATAATTATAAGAAACTAAATATTTATTACAGATACCCTTTTTCTTGCGGTTCACCAAGAACACTTTCACGATGTACCAGTGTGTCGCGGTACATTGGTTGATAAGCTCTGCGATAGGGAAATAGCAACGTTTTTGTGTCTTAAGTTGATCAATGAAACTAATTACCGTTACAAATGCAAGCAGACTTCGTCCTGCACACGAAACTCCATCGTTTTTGCCTTCCTTTATATCGAGATATCCCTCGTTATAATTACAGTGTATAAAATATTCTAAGAAATATTATTAACCGTACGTTAAAATATTGTTATTTCTTTGTTTAAGCAAAGGAAATACTTTTTATTCTATGTTTTTTTGAAACACGATTAGTTGATATTTTTTTTTAGGTTTACATAATATTGCAAATTCTATGCACTCACCTGCAGTCCATAAACTTATGTTTTTCAATCACTGCAGGTATACACACTTCAATGCAGTCGTTCTCTGGATGAGTTAAATGAAGAACGTGACCCTCAACGGTGGGACGAATTAAAAGTAATTTAGGTTCAAGACTGGCTGTGATAAAAACACCAGTCTCATCTACAATCATAAACGACCTGAAACAAAAAACAATTATCAAAATTGTTTTACGTTTGTTATGAGGATGACAAAAAACAATTGTTTAACATTAAATATAAGTGTAGAGGACTTTCGATGTTCTATAGTGGTTTTCTTGTAAAATCATTCAAAACAAGCTGGTCGAATGATTATTTTGATTAATTCAGAAATCGCCATATTTTTTTATGAATTGCTTATCTAAGAAACTAAGACAGAGGCTTTTCAGATATAATTTTTTCAATCAAAAAATATAATTATACGTTTATTCAAATATAATCAAATTATTATTCTGTGTTAAGTTTTGTAATAACAATTTTTACTGATTTTATTATATATAGCTTAAGATAAATGAAACTCTATACTTGTTAACAAAGGTCGTGAAAGATCAAATGGTATAGGAGCTTGTCTCTATAACTACAGGAGCTGGGCTCGAATCTCTAGAGAGGTTTTGTATTTTTTAGATTTTTTTTTCTTATTCTATTCATTACTGCTCTTCTGAAGATTTTCTGGCGTCTTAATCAACTCACATGGTAAAATGATCAGATGAAATATCTTAAAAAATATGGATATATGTAAAGAGAACTGGAGAAGAAAATCTCTAAAAATGTGAGCAATAATAATAATAATGTGAGTGATATTTTATTCCTTTTTGAATGAACTCATTATTTGATAGCGCGCGAACAAATAGAATAAAAGTAGGATTCGATATTTGGGGACCAGCAGTAGTCCAATAGTTAGCGTTCTCGGTTCGGAGGAAGGAAGAAAATTTTATAATCTGACTTTCTCAGCAAGGGAAACTGATAATTAACAATTGCACCGGACAGACAGACACACAGAGAAATAAGAGATTTTAGTAATGTAGATTGTCTTCCTTACATGTCATTATCAATGTAATCTATTTGTTTAAATGTTACCAAAATCCAATACTCTGTTTTAACACTTGGTATTTTTATTCTTGATAAATACCAAGTACGGAGGGTTGTTTACAATCTATGGTAACGATTTGGATTCGGGTCTATTTCCCAGAAATTCCCTTTCTCCACCAACGATCATGCTCTATTTGATGGCCATGAGATACTGCTATCGCTCTGCAGCGCAGTTTCCATTGCAAGAGACTACTGCGAAGAACGGGAAGACTTATAAGTTGCCACTCCTACTGACAACATTTCCAGAGTCCATCCAATGAACGAGGACGTCGTCTTCCCAAGGCTCGTTTTAATAGTCCAAATGCGCAAAAATCCATGGGCGATGCGTCTGGAGACTTCACTGGTATCTCGGTAAACGGTATAGCCTGGATTCCGGTTTGCTGCTCCATTCATATCAGAAAATTCTGGGTCGATTTGGACGTATGGCTGGACGCCTTGTCTTGGTGGAGACGGACCTTGGAAACGTCGTTTCCGTAAAGAGCAGGTAGTTCCTGTGTATAAATTGGTGTCAGTACGTGATCCTGATAGTACGCAGAATTCACCTTTACATTTTGAGCCACCCTCCGTATCTGTAGCTTGCCTTGATAGGAATAACCCGCAACGATCATGAATCCCTTCGAAAAAGTTTCACGACATTCTCTGTACCAATTTCGAAACGATTTGGCTCCCACTAAACATAGAAAATCGCCCTTGGTTTATTGCAGTCGGACAGATAAACATATGCTTCGTCTAATGTGGCCACATACTTCCATTTATCCCCAGCGAGATGTCGTTCATACAGTTTTCTGCAATTTGTCTTACGTTCTGAAATGTGCTTTGGTAAGAGCTTGGGAACCTTGCTTTTATATCTCTTTTGAAGTCCCAAATCTTTATGGATAATCTTGTTTATGGTACGAAGAGATGTTCCTACCTTCGCACCAATGGTCCTTTGGGTCGCTGGATTGTTACCCGTCACCATTTTCTTGACTTTCTGAATGACAGTCTTTGTGCGACTTATAGGTGTCCTTGGATTTGGTTGCTTTTCAGTCCCGGAAATCTGTCCTGTATGGGCCAAACCAACACCAGCCAACATATTATGAACTCCTTTCTTCGAAATGGTGAAACTCTCTTTTTCTACATGCCGTAATTATTGCGGAATAACTAAATTTCGCGTCGGAAAGGGCTGTAACGTACCCTTCCCAAAACTGTGACACTTTCGGCGGTATTTCTCCGAACAAACTAACCCGCACCCCTCCACGCTAATCTGTAAGTACTCACCTGTACGTTTGCATAAATTTGCATACCTACTGTGATTGGTTGCGTCGTCACGCGCCATGCAAATCGTTACCATAGATTGTAAACAACCCTATGTATAACCGCCGATTATCGGGGGCTCAATTATCCGTGGGATCGGATTAGACGCAGTTCTTTGCAGTACATAAAAATTTCATTTTTTTTTTTAAATTCGCTAAACAGGTATATTCGTAAAATAACAGAAGTTATTATTTTTAAATAACAAGGAATCATAATTAAACAATATTACTTCATGTTCAGTTTGTATTTACATATTACAAGAAGATTTACCTTATGTTTTTATAAGGTACGTTTTTTGGATTTAACCCAATGAAAAGTAATTTGGTTAACCGTATTTTTCAATTATCCGGGCTCTAGCGCCCCGTAATTATTATATATAATTGACCTTATATAATACAAACTAAAACAAGATGAATCCAAAGTTAAAGGGACCTCCCTCTCCATTTTTTTTTATGGGGCTTTATTTGCTTAACACCTAATAGACAGAAAACTCATTAATTTTCTATTTTTATCGTTGAAAATAATAAATCATCAAACTTAGTGATCAAACTCAGTCCATCCACCATAAAAACAGAAGAGAAGACAATCACAGATATAAGAAGTCCTTACCTGTCCTACATAAGAAAGAGGAGAGGGTGGCTGAATGATTGACAGGACGGAAAACAAACGACTATTAATATAGTGAAGAGGATAACATACCTGTCACGAAAGCAAGGAGACTCCTGTAGGCCCAAAGGAGTGCATTCGGCAACATTAACACCCACACCTCGGCACGATTTGACAGGATAAATATAGATTCCCGAAACAAAACCTACAGGAAAAAACTCTTTCTGAGAATGTCTGTTTTTCCATTCGCTGATCATGAAACCCAACATTGCTCCTGCAGCCAACGAAGACCCTGCTAACAGAGCTGTCCCACACACATCGTTCATCTGCAAAAAAGAAGTTTAAAAATCATTTCAACTCAATCAGTTTCTCTAATTAAGATAATTTCTAATATTATTCGATCTTTTAAAAATATGTATTCGGTGAGCAAAAACATTCTTTTGTAAATAGCAAATATTAGTTACACTCTTCGCCACCATGTGTCGTTAATTACTCCATACGAAACTGGAGGGTTGCTATTATTCAGCCATTATGATGCCTTTTTTATTATTTCCAGAATCTCCAAGTTCAAGTAACAAATAAATTCATGTAAAACTATATCCTGAAAAGAATAAATATAGAATAGTCTAACTGGAAAACGCCGGAGCTCTTAGTCGCACCTTACACTAAATTAACTATTTTTATTTATCAAGAAAACATTTCTCAAAACTACAATTAACATAGTTTCTATTCTTTAAGACATTTTCAAACTATTTTGTGGAAAGAATTAACAGGATATATCGTCGTCGTCCTATTCTCGAATCATCAATTCATCACTTCATGAATCAGAAATTCATGAACATCGTAATTCAACTGTATTCAGGTTTAAAAATTCAACTGCAAGAAATCAAACAAATGATTGAAGGCTGTTACAGTAACTTGCCTAACGTAAGAGCCATATAGGCTACGATAAGCTTCAGTATGTTGAATAGAAGTTTTGGTTTTTGGAATATATAGGGCGTATGGAAACTCTTTACTTACAAATTTTAATCTGACAGCACCAAACAAACCTCTTTCGTCTATAAATAAATGATCGCTGACGGCAACCTTCGGTGCTAGAGGGTGCTATTGTCTGGCCACCTTGATAACATGTATCGATTTGTTCCTCTGAAACGGCTTTTTTTATCAGTCGGGAACGTAGCGGAACGGTGTTTCGGTACCTTTTCTGTGGACAATAAAATAATACGATACTTTCTCTCAAAACAGTTAATTTTGTCACAAAAGACTTTTTGATATTTTGCGTTTGTACTTTGAATATCGCCTGACTGAATTTCCTGGTAGCGATTGCACTAAGCGATAGTTTCAAAAAGTAAGGCTTTTCATTTGTCCATCGATGTTCCCTGCGTTTTCAATTAATAATCAAACCATGCTTGAGCAAGATATCAGATTGCTTAAGAGACATGTACGCTTGATCAAACATGGAAATGTTAGTCATATGTTTTCACATCAACGATTTAAATAAAAATCTGCTTTGCTCCACTGATATCTTTTGACCCTTCTAAATACGTGAAGTCATACGTGAAGTCATACGTGAAGTCATGGTTGCTACAAGACGACATTCAGCTGTAGACTCTCAAAGTAAAAACTCGTAATAGAGAGAAGGAAACTGGAGATATGTTAAAAGTTTGGAAGATTTTATAAAAAGGTTAGTCTACAACAGTATTTTAGTATTTCTAACATTAATTATTTATATAATTTAATAGCTTTGTGCGCTTAGTGCTCTCGAAAAAGTGACTATGAATATGATTCTGTGGAAAATGACCAGAGTTCCTACACCTTTATTTCTATAAAAAAAAGCCCTGCTCTGGGGATACATGAAGAACCTCGTGTACGAGTCTCCGATTGACTCAAATGAAGGCCTTGTCGCAAGAATCGCTGTCGCCGCTGCAACTATTAGCGAAATGCCGGGAATCTTTCAAAATGCACGGCAATCAATGCTTCGATTCTGATATTCATTCAAAGTTGTTGTCGGCCGCAACTTTGAGCACCTTCTTTGAATAAACATGTTGTTCATGCTTATTTCCATTCACTTAGCTTTGTCTTGGTGTCCCGTATCTCCTCTCTAGACGATTGCAGCGCCGCTAAATAGCGCCCTCTAGCACCGAAGGTTACATAAGAGGACGTACATTCCTACAGTCTGCCAAACCAGAGAACGACCGTGGCCACCAGATGTCGCAATAGTAGAATTTGAATCGATTGTATATGTCTGTGTTTATGGCGGGAAAGTGAACATTTAGGGAGTTTGAAGTTTACGGAAAAAAGACGATATTTATTTTCTTGAACTATTCTGATTTCTCATCAAATATAATTTCAAAAATTTATTTTTATTCATTCGTTCGTTTCAATCGTTCAAAATCAGTCTCCTTCCTTTCCCAATTGGTTTTTTGACGAAATTGCATCCCTGAGATCGACAACACGAAGACGAAGATGGAATTCTTTTACTCACGTCTCGTCTTTTACTCACGGCACTGGGATCGAAAACAATTTCTCTGATGTGCCATAAGTAAGCATGTCATAAGGCCTTTTCGAAATAAGAAGTAACGTTAGCAATAACTTCCGTTGTTTTGCTGCCAACGGTTTTCTGTGTCGGAGAGTCGCCATTTTTAATCTTCTCTCTCTTAGTCCTGGAATGATTAAGAGATCATGGGTCTCGTTCAAGGTCAAAGTCATCCTCTGGTTTGGCCAACTGTAGACGAAAGAGATTTGTCTTGTTGATCGCTATATACCATTAAAATTTCTACAGAGAGTTTTGATACACTCTGTCGATTATTAAAACACGGAAGAATTTGGATATTTGGGACAAAGGTTGTGATACACACAAAAAAATACATGAAATGTGGATTATTTTAATATTTCATGTAAGGAACTAGAGCCAAAAAACGTTTATCCATTATCAACCATCTTTAAAACCATCTTTATCTATTATCAACCATCTCTGATCGCGCCAACTCAAAAACTACTTGTCCTACAAAGCTGAAAGTTTCGTAGCATGTTCAAGTTCTGATAAGGAAGATTTATTTATTTATTTATTTATTTATTTATTACTTTTTTTAACAATGTTTATTCCTATATTCAAAAGTTGGAACGCCAACTATATCTTGTTAAATACAAACGTTTTATTTTATGAGATGGAGCGATCATTTGAATGCCATTCAATCGCTTAAGGGGTTGTAATAAATATGCTCAACATTTTGCAGTGACATTCGCAATATAATATTTTGACATGCACTTAACTAGAGTAGGTACTCTACAGAAAATCAATACTGGAATGACGGATCATCTGTATTTCATTCAGTTATTGGAAAACACAAAAATAAAGATTAAAAAGCCTTCGAAATACATTCAGCAAGTTACAGTATGTTAAAGCATTATTTTTAGAGCATTTTTTTATTTCCTTCACACTTTTAACAGCTGAACTATTTAAATGCATCTACTATTTTAATTCAGTGTTGAATAAAATCCATGTTTTGTTTTCTTCCCTATATATGTAATAAGAAAAGACATTAAAGCATTATAAATTCTTTGGATAGGTTAGATACGCAGGTTGTAAGGTTCAGGTAATTATTCATCTTCAACCTCATGCAAGAACCAATTAAGAAGGGTTTATTTCATCTACAAAGAAAAAAAAAGTTTGAATCTTTTCTTAATACAAAATTAAAAAAAGCTTTCTTTTAACTGAACTGCTTGTTTATAATTACAAACAGGTGTGGGTTGTTTTCATGAGTGATAATTAGTACGAAGTTGCTGTTCGAAGAATCTATCATAAATTTTAAAATAAATAACGATTCATCATCTGTAAGAGTTCCCCCAAAAGTTATTAATATAAGTTATTAATAATTATTATATCCAAGACAAGAGTCCTCTTTATAATCCTCTTAATGACTGCACGAGCTTTAGATTGATTACAATTTATTTTTTGAGAAAATGAATAGATATTCAATTTAAAAAGTATTATGGCCAACACACAAATTAAAAAGTTTAAAGGTTATATTAACACATTTGAAAGGTTAAATTATGTTTCGGCCGGGCACAACCAGCAGGCTACTCATAAGTAAAGCAGCCAATATTGGTAGATTGCTGGTTGAGCCCAGCCGAAACGTAATTTAATCTTTCAAATGTATTAATATAACCTTTGAACTTTTTAATTTGTGTGTTGGCTTTAATACTTTTTAAATTGAATATCAATTTTACACAAGTAAAAATCTCAGTTAAAATGAATAGATCTCTATTATTATATTCAATCAGTATTGCAATTAAAAAAAAAAAAAAAAATCACTGCTCTGTAAGAAGGTGTGATCATTGGAGGAATCAAATAATTCTTTTAAGAAATGCATCTGAAATCTTTAAATAGAAATTTTGGTTCTGTCTTTTTCTTCTATTCTATTATTATTTGCTATTTTAAACAGATCTATTATTATTATTAAAAAAAAAATCACAACAAACAAAGAAAGCCGTGATTTTTTTGATTCTCAATAGATGGCGCTGATATGGATTCTCAACAATTTTATCATTTAATTTTTAAAATTAAGAGTCATAAATTTAAAATAAAATATTAATAAAATATTATTTTAAATGTGTGATTCTGATTTTTAAAAATCGTCTATTTAAATATTTGTGAATACCGTCACACGTTAAATTGTTTCTTAACAATTTTATCAGTAACACTTCCTTTTCAGGTCTTTTTCTTTCTTTTTAATAGGTCCACTAATGGATGCACATTGTGGGAGAATGAGGAGGTCTTGAAAATTCGGATGACAACTTTTTCATCCCGCACCCTTTCCACATAAAATCCTATGTACGTCCATCTGTACTCTGAAATTTTTTAAATTGTATTTTTCATGTATCTGAGTATTGTGAAGACATGAAAACGAAGTCGCAATTCAAATTATTACAAAGTACTCAATCATCACACAATGGAATACCGTATTTTTTTGGACGCAGAATGGCTTTGGGAAAAGAAATATAATGTCTGATATTTTTATTAATGCTGAAAATAATGAAATTCTTGAATATCTCTAACCCTCCAAAATCATGTTATTATTATTGTAAAAAGAAATAAGGATATTTTCTCTATTATAATTATAAGAAAACTATTATAATAAAGAAAATTTTTGGTATACAGTATTATCCTGATAACTTATAGGAAAAATTTGCAGAATGTACTGGACAAAATTCAAAACAAGAAAATTGTAGACGTAGATACATTATATAACGAAATATTAACAGAATATAATAACTCAAAATTAAAAATAAAGAGCAACATAAAACTAGAAAGACTTTCGAGAATCCGAGAAAATTTGTAAAAATGAAAGATAACATATTCCAAAAACAGTGGATTACAGATAATCTCATTAAAGATATCATAGAAAGAGATAAGCTATTTAAAAAATACAAAAGTAATAAAACTAATGCCAGATTTGAGAGTCCAGAAGTACCGTTACTTAAACTTATTTTGTAATTTATTTTTCTTTTGCGAAAAAAGTACACTTTTGATTAATGAAAGCCTAAATGTTTAGAAGCAAAAAGAAATAGAACCTTTTTGTCAGTATGTATTATTGAAATATTACTGGATATGTGACAACACTAACAAGTAAGTAATTCAGTAGCAATGAATTTGGTCAGTTGACAACACGGATTACCAGCCATTTCAAGTTCTGTCAGCGAGCAACACAAGGTACGTGTTTTTATATTTGAAGTATCTTGTTGTCGATTCAGCTGTTAAATAGTAATCACTTCGTTTTATTTACTACCATTACACTAATGAAACTTAACATGTTTAATTACAAATCCTCTAAAGAGAGATTACGATACTTCTTAATACAACATTATCGTAGATAAGTGGTTACGAATGACACAGTTTTATATAGGAATATAAATAGTTTAGTATTATCATTAAGTGTGTTGAATAAGTGTCACACCCGTTACATAACAGGTGTTACAATTTTACTGCAAGCATAAATAGTGTCTAAGAGCAATACGAAATTGTGATTTTATTATTTTGAAAGTGAATTTAAGCACTTTAACAAGCATGTCTGTGTTCATAATCAGATTTTCGTTTATTTTGTAAAACATCTGTGGCTCAATACGAAGAACACTTAGCCAAGGAAAGGGAAAGAGACAAGAAGAGAAGAATTGCCAAGAAGCAGGCTATCAAATTAAACAAGGAGTTTCGAGGTGGGGACGTAAACAAACACTTGAAAGACTAAGGGCCCACCACCGTCAGAAACAAAAAGAATAAGGCTTGTCGAAAGTTTTACTGTCTTCGTCATCTTTGAGTTCTTATAAAACTACATCGGAAGCGCAGTGGTGCCTCAAACCACTGCGCTTCCGATGTACTGTTCATACTAGCCTCAGTACGGAGACCTTGTTATTTACTGTGACTTCTCCTGGCTGATGATCGCCAACGAGGGTGAAACAGCTGCTCCAGAATGTGACTTGTAAATAATTTGGTCTCATCTATTGTTATTATTCTTATAAAATTATTCAGGCTTTCGGAAAAGCGATGATGAAAGTAAAGAAATGTTCACCGCAGAATCCTAAGAAAAAGAATACATAGTATAGAAAATCGTAAATGATATATTAGACCTGGACTCACTGATAATGAAAACAGAGGTCGCAAACTGGGTCTCACAGAAGAATGTTAAAGAATTCTTAGATGCCAAATTGGAAACAGTTCGCGCGATTTCCTACATTCGAAATCAACATTATTTCAAAGCACAAGATGGAAATAGTATCCTTGCAGGAAAAACCACTGCCTCAAACAAATTTACAACTGAAGTATTTCCTCTCATTGAACCTCAACCAGCCGAAGATCAAGTTGAGGTGGATACTGAAACCAGTGATGTTTGGGACAATGCAGGGTTTCTATCATTGGCTAAATACAAAGTCGAGATATGAATCTGCCATCGACATTAAGCGTTAAAAAGTTTAATTATTATGATGTGTATACAGATTCCGACGATACTTTCTAAATAAAACGATAATTGAAAGTTAGAAATCATAGTTTTGATAGTGTAATTGTGTCTTTTTTTGTTCATCGTTTGCACTTGTAACACCCGTTACAACAGGCTGTAACGCCCATTACAGCTCATAAAAAATTAAAAAAAAAAATAAAATATATATATATATATATATATATATATATATATATATATATATAT
>JAFIDM010000001.1:10066766-10105431 GCA_023159025.1 Thereuonema tuberculata
ATATATATATATATATATATATATATATATATATATATATATATATTATCGTTTTATTTTTATGTTTTCATCTGCCTAAATGAATACAGTCATGGTAAACAAAGAAATACGCAAATGGAGTTATAGATTTCGCAGATTTTACCTGGTTTAATATCGTAGCTTCAATAGACTTCCAAAATTTGTAACTCCCATTATGGGTACTTAACTGCATTTTACAATTTTAATATTAAGTGTGAGGTATTCTCCTTTTAACATAGTAAAGTTGATAGAAAATAGTCACTTATTCGATGTTATTCCGTATTACAAACTTTTATTGTTTTCAAAAATATCATTGTAATTAGCGAACGATTGTAATGACGCCCGTTTCAATAGACTGGCCCCCATATTACGAAAATTGCAAAACTTTCAGAAATAAATTAAATTCAAAAATCACAAGAACAAAAAATGAATATTATTGTAATAAATTTAATAAGGATCAAAAAAATCCAATTTTGGAATGAAATAAATCATCTATTAGGAAAATCAATCAAACAACAAAGTACAGTAGAGCCCCGATTATCCGCGGAATTGATATTAAAAATTGCGGATAACCCGAAAAAAGACTAAAACTGAGGTGTAAACACGAAAAAAAATATTTCAGCATAAAATCTATGTTTTATTATATAAAAAACATAATATGCAAAACTTTTAAAATATGTACAGTACAGCAGAAACCTTTGCAAAACAGCAAGAGCCTGCCACTCATCCACAAATTCCGAGAAGGCCTATAGGATTACGATGCACAATAAACCTTCAGTAATTTTCGAGCTTCGCACTGTAGGGCCTATTATATTTTCCCTGTTGTTGGCTTGGATTAAAATTGGTTTTTTTGAGGTTCATAATTAAAAAAATTTTTCGCGGTACTCCCGGATAATCGGGGCTTTACCGTAATAACAACCGAGAACTTGAAAACTTTTCTGATTATACGGAAGATCCTAATAAGCAAAAGAATCTGATAAATTCTGTACCATACGTATTTTGCTTCTGTAGGAAAAACTTATAATAATTCTTGTAACCACAATATTATTAAAAAAAGGAATTATACAACAATAGCAAATTCAATTGTAATATGCACTCCATCGGAAGAAGAGATAACGGCAATAATTAAAAAAAATGAACAATAAAAAATCAATAGGATTTGATAAAATAAACGCAAAATATATAAAGAAAATGAAATCTTTTCTAAAGCAATTTACTAACTTAATAAATTTAATAATAGCAACGAATAAATATCTAGATCAATTTAAAATTTCCAAAACCATACCTATAAAAATAACAGTTACTTACAGTTAGAACTAGAAAACTTTCGACCCAAAGCAATACAGTCAACCATTAATAAAATAATAGAAAAATACATCACAAATATAATATAAAATTTTATGAAAAAATACAATGTAATAAACAGTAATCAGTATGCCTACCCAAACTTTAAAAAGCACCAGAAAGTTATTAGAAAATTTCACTGACCACATCAAAGAAAACTTAACAAAACTAATTTCATTTTACTTCTAACAATAGATCTTAGTAAAGCCTTTGACTTAATAAATCATGAATTATTATTAAAAAAAATAGAACTAATGGATATTATAGGCTCTATCTTTCAAATAATAAAAAGATAAAAATTATTTGCCATTTATTAGCAAATTATAGGTCATTAAAGAATTGTAAATGATATGAGTATAAATACCTTTTTAGTAAATCAAAAAATCTCTGTTGTCAAAAAAAAATTGGCTTATTGGAAATATTTAAAAAAAAAAAAAAAAGTAAAGAAGAGGAAATATCTTAATGATTTTTTTTTCCTCTCATCTTTCTTTTTCTTTTTCGTTTCTTTTTTTCCTTCTCTTTAAAAAAATATAAATTTTAAAATAAAAAAAAAAAAAAAAAATTTTGGATGTGTTTTCGTATGGTAATACTATGTAAAACTAATATAAGTATTAAAATGTTAAATTGTTTCGTAGAATACCTTCATCTCTAATAAGTAATCGTATATTTGTATATTTAAGTTACCTATACTAAATTATTATTATTTTTTTTATATACAATCTTCTAAACTTGTAAGTTAGAAATTATTCAAATATATATTGTAAACAAAACAAGAAAACAAAAAAAATATATATATGTAATTGTCATAACGTTGATAGGGACACTTCCCTAACGGGACTGTACTGAGCTTATCTATATATGTTAATAAAAAAAAAAAGATATATTATTATTATTCATGACATATTTAATTGTATTTTGTAAAAATATCTGTTATATATTTGGTGAATTATTTTACTAAATTCTTCAACAAATATTTCAAAAAAGTTATTCACATCATGAAAAACTACTCCAATTCATAATTAACTCTTGATAATTAATTTCAAAGTAAGTTTTCTATATTGTATTTTAATATTATGAAATAAAACAAACAAAAGCAAATGTACTATTGCCATGATGCCTTGATGGACCCGTAGTTTCATCTAGGATTTCTCCACAGATGCAGGTCGCAGAGATGCCTTCAACAGTCCCTGTCCTGTGCCTTCCTCCTCCAGGTTCTTCCCAACATCTTGATCAAGGGATCCTCCATCTCGTCGGTGGTCTTCCACGTTTTCTTTTTATTCTAGGTATCCAGTTGGGGATCCTCTATGTCCATCAATCGTCCCTTAATCTCGCCACATAAATGTACTATTATGATACCCAAATTAGAACGAATGAAACTAGAGAATTTATAAACGATATCTTATCTTTCCAGAGAGAATTTCCCCTCCACCAAATAAAATCCCTACATTCTCCCGTGGATTTACATGCAAAATAAGCATAGATCTTGCCTGTAATAGTCCTAAATCTGCCGTTGAAAAGAGCCATCTTTCTAATATAAACAGTTTCTGAGTTGTCGTGATACAGATGAACGGAGAGACAGGTGCTTTGGAGTAATTCCAATTTTTTTTTTTGTTCTTAGTCTTTTCCAATTCTTTTTAAGGGCGTATAAAAATGAATATTGTAATTTTCCTTCATAAACACCTTCATCTTAGTCTAAGATCAAAATCTGAAAAGTAATGAAATTTCAGCAACTGTCCAAAAACTAAATATGTTCTACATATTCACATTTAAACCCATCTTACATATTTAGATTTCTTTCCCGGGAGTTAAAGGCGGGCGAGCGTTGGACTGACCACCTGACCTCAACTTCGTCCCGTTGGTCACGAAATGCTGGGAGCCTGACCTCCCGCGATCCCAAAAGCCTGCGTAGGCTTATCGTGGAACACTTTAACTTATATATTTAGATACTGAACTCAAAGATTTCAGTTCAATAAAATAAAAACACTGTTATATAAGACATAGATAAAATGTGCTGTATTTCCAAAGAAATGATAAAAATCGTATCTTTCTGCTAAATTTTGATATTGATTTATTTATTTTTTATTTACTTCAAATATAGATAGTTTCACTGTGAATCGATTTATTAGAAGTTCGCGTTTTTCAATTCAACAATAATTAAAAACCTCAACAAAATGTATTATTCGTATATTTACATATTCAATACAATAAAAAAAAAAAGGTTTTCAAATAAATCCAAAGCAGTTTTTACGCTTCACAATTTAAATAATATTATATGATTTACCTATATGTCAACATTTATTTTACACTATTATAATTAAATTCTTAAAAGTATAAATAAATATAGAGGAAATAAATCAATATTTTATTTTAAATGCAAATTGAAATGTTAAGTTAAATCAGTAAATAAATGTAAAAAAAAACCCAGAGGAGTTGGGATGTTAAATTGCTTGACATATTAATTAATATTTTTAAAATCTTGATTTAACTTAGTAAATAAATAAATAAATAAATAAATAAATAAATAAGTTTTAATATTAAATTCAGTTTTTAATGTTATACCAATATTTTATTTTAATTAAATTGCAGATTTCCAATTCGTTTTTTAGATGACTTCTACAGCCTTTACCTATAATTTTCCAGATGCTACCGTTATACTGTTTCACGTATAATTTACTAACTTTTACTATTCTATGAAACAAACCAAAAAATAAAAAGAAAGAAATAAAAGGAAATTTTTGTTTATTAAATGTCTAGTTGAAATGAGTTCATCACCGCCCCGAGGATCCCTTCAAAAGCGCTTTCAAAAAAAAAGTTTCGACACCGGAAGTCCCCTTGTGTCGTCGCTTCCGGTTCCGAAGAGCAACAATGTTTTGGCGATCGCAGCGTTGTGAATCTTACAGATGTTTTGAAATAATCTGGAATGTAACTTGGAGATAAGATTAAGTTGATTTAAAAATCAGTGCAAAACACAGAACAAGATAAAATGCCGAGATAGTAAAGGAAAGGAGTTGTTTGGCTGAATGGATTCAAAGGTCCCGTCAATGAAGGTGAGTCCATTGGGGTCTGTCAAAACTTTTCATTTTCAGTGGAAAAAGGTAGGAATACCTTCAACTCTGGCACTTTAAAAAAGTATCAATGCACCTGAAATGCTGAAAATATCTTCTGTTTTCCCTCTTAATACAAATACTTTATTAGGCATTATTATTTGTATGAAGAACACAAATTATAACGAGTTTCAGTCGAAGAAAAAAAGAAATATACGAAGACTACACTGACAAAAATTTTAAAATTGGAGAGAAACTAAAAAATAATGAATACAATAATTACACCAGATCAAATTCCTGGTTTTAACCAATACTAACCAATAAAGATAGAAAAACAAGGGACACAGCCCCCTCCCCCCGATTGCAATCATTGGTATAAATAAACTAATGTCTTAAATAAAAATAAAACTCTGAAATAACTTAAAGATTACTTTCTTAAAACTGGCCCTTTTTTCTAAAAATCATAAAAATCATGTAAATAATAAATCTCCGTTTATTTTTGTATTATAATATATGCTGAATATGAAATTGCCCATGTTCAATAGAAAACGATAAAAGAGTTTACTTGAATTGCTTAAAATCTTTATTGGTGATTTATTTTACCTGCATCGACTCTTATTAAGAGAATTAAAAATACGATTAATATTAATTGTTTAAAGGCATCGACAGAAATCTAGCGTTCGCTTCTAATTCTATCGGAATTTTGTCCCCATTTCGCGCTTATTTCTCGATAAAAACCTACACGGGTAAATTTTCAAATCTAAAAGTTAAGAGCTCGTCTTGTCTTTAAATAAGCATTCCAAGTTGGGAGATGATTCATTCAGCTAGAGGTTGAAAACCTATGGGGCGAAAGCGGAACATACACACGCACAGACCGACTGATTTCATGAGCCTCACATTGCTAAGAAAGTAGTCTACTAACCTAACATTCTATGTTGCTAGAACTGGCTCTCTTGTTAGCAGTTATTTCTAATGATTACGGTTAAAATTCAATACAAATTCCGTTAAATCTTTTATTTATTGCATTGAGAATTTAATCATTTAGATGTGCTTAGAATTATAATTGAGATTCGTTAATAATTCAGTGGCAGAAACTAATGTTAGTGACCCAAAACTACTCTGAAAATACATTTTGACGATAGAGAGGCCAATGTAGATACTTCTAAAAAAAATTAACCGAAATTGTTTACACTCTTAATTAATTCTGCAATGACGTTTCCGCTTTGATTCCTGTACACTTATGAAGTACCGTAATGATTAAATACCGAAAGCTTCTAAAGACACGTACAACCGATATGAGCTCAAAGCAACGATTATTTTAAGCATCTAAGGACAGATCTGTTTCGAGGTATATTCTCTCGTCAGCTGGAACAACTCAAAGACAATGACATGAATGTCAGAAAAGGAATAAGTAATTAAGTGTAAAAATGTTCATAACTTTTACAGTTAGGTTAGAGAATTGTTTGCAATTTTCATGACATTACTACAATTTATATCAAAGCGAGGTGCAACAATGCTTCTTTAGAAGTGGTGAAGTTAATGCAGTGATTAAAAAAAAAAAAAAAAATGTAATTTTTTTTTTTTTTTTTTAATATCAAATAGTTTTGATAATTCGTTTCAATGTAAAAGTTTATTCAATTGCAAACAAATAGGATAAAAAATAAATGACATTACTCTATTTTTACTATTTTTTTACTTATTTAATAATTAAAAAATAAACAACAACAACGACAGCAAAGAAACCGGAATTCCTTTAAACTAGCAATGTTACGTTTTCTTTTTATGAAAGCATAAATTGAGGATTTTACAGAGATACGTAATAATTAACAAATAATAATTAAAACAAAATCCGTACTTTTCTCTGTAAAGTAACTAACACGGTTCTATTAATTCTGTAATGAGTCAATAGATTGCTTCATAATCTTACGCAGAGGCTAAATTTTTCGAGAAGCAGGAACTCCAGCACTGATTGGTTTGAAATTAACAAATAAAAGCGTATACTTTAACACGTTGTGTCAGTATTATTGACTGGTCAGTATTGATATCCAAACCTTGTCACTAGGCCGGAGAGTTTCGCAATTTCGTTCTTATTGAATGAACTTTTCAATTCTTATATAAATTAAAGTTTTATCACGATTTGTATAGGAAAATTTTGATTTAGTGAAATAGTAATGTAAAGTAACAATAGAGGGCGCTATAATGTAGGGGGAAAACACAATAAAAAAATAACTTAAACAAATTATTTTTTAATAATTTTAAAAGCTTTTAATCATAAAAAATTCACTTATAATACGGATAAAAATTAATTTTATAGATATTATAATAAGTAGCTCATAAAATTACCGATTACGTAGTTTTTTTCGATGTTTATTTCTTTGCGCGTCCATGGAGTTCATTTTCTCTATTCTTCAGACAATCCTTTAAACCGCATTAAAAATTACTTACTAAATTAATAATAAAAACAATAATCTGTTTACATCGTATATAATTAAGTCGTTACTTAGTTCCCCCTCCAGCTGGAACTTTAAGATGACTTAGATTTGAATTAGGTTAATCAATAAAAATACTAAAAATCAGAAAACAGAATAACGCATACAAACGTAGTTACATAACCAGTTGTATCATCTCACGATTTATCAACAAAGATATATCTGAAATAGGTTAAGAATTTATTTAAATAATAATAATTAAAAAAAATTGCTTTAAATTTGATAGAAATTACACATATTTAAAAATACGGTTGACTCGCGATAATCCCAGTTACGGGACCGAGGGGTGTCGGTTTATCAAAAATGTCGGATTATCAAAGGTTGATTTTTTTAAAACTAAATTTTAACTTCTAAGGCAAGAAAATTTAAGTTATGTATATACAGTACTGTACGTACTTCAGTACGTATATTGTTACAATACGTATTGAGTACATATTTTACGGACATTGAGGATATAAAAAAAAAACTCATTAGGCATAGTTTTTCACAAATGAATACGTATGTATGTAATACTAATTTATTACTGTATTTATGTCTAAAAAAAAATAAAATTACAGTATATAATGTAAAATATAATTTTATGTCTTAAAATAAAAAATAAAAATACGTACATATGTATTTACGGCTTAAAAAAATCTGTAATCGTTTTTTGTTTCTTCTTACGTAAAGAGTCTGTCATGGCTTTTTCTTGAATATCTTTTAACATTAAAATGTTCTCGTAGTCGAGTTCCATCTCCTCACACCAACGTATCAAAGTGTTTGCAGCCGACATAACTTCATCGCAAGTGATTGTTCATTTCACCTCCGTTACCGCCTCAATCGGGTCGGTTTTCGAACCAACCTGCGTCGGACTACCGAACGTGTCGGACTGTGAATGTCGGATTATCGCGAGTGAACTGTAGAAATAACTAATACGGAAAACAATTAAACATTTCTTAACTATCATAGCGAGTTTAAAGTTATTATTAAATTAGTGATAAGAACATTTTCTCTTGAAAAGAAAGCAAGTTTAACGTCCGTAATCATTCACAAATGGAGAGAAAATCGCCAACCGGACAATGAATATGCTTTCGCCCAAACTTGCTTTCTATTGAATTTATCATGTTGCCTTTTTGTGATCAATTTCCTTAGTGCCTTTCAGTGAGAGGACAAGGGGTTAATATATTGGATCTTCCAGGATCATTTTTTATTTATTGTTGTTTATCCCGGCGGCCCATTCCTGGGACCGAGAATGCTTTTGGGTAAAGCTTCCGCTCAGCGAGCCAAACATCAACGCGTATATTCTGCTGATGATTCCATAATAAGGATGAAACAATTGTACAGAATTCTCGATGTTGGCTCAATGGGCGAAAGCATATTCATTGTCCGGTTGGCGATTCTCTCAACATTTTCTCTTGAAATCACTTTATTCTTTATCTCCGCACGACACACGTTCATAGTATCATTTTATCCCAGAGAAAAAGATAATCAATTTCATTTACACTTATTTGGAGGAATTGAGCTGTAATTCGTTTCGCGAATAACGTTCAGAAATTCACTAATGTGTATAATTCCACAAACAAAATAGTCCTCATTTAAAGCTTACGACCGAGTTGTTATTCGTGGATTTTTGTTTCAATTTAACTTATTTTTATTAATCAGTAAATCCTAATCTACGAGTATTTTCTTTTTATTTTTAATTACTTATTGTAATTTTTAATTTATTTTCCGCCAATCATAGGACAAGAAATTTTAAAATAGTTAAAAGTTAGTAGGCGGAAGGATACGTGACGTCATTTAAATAACCCATCTGCAAGAAGAAAGAAAAATTTGGTGTAATGTAGGTATTATTTTACCAGAAAAGGATTCAGTCGCTTTTTAATTTAATATAAGTCCTTCAAAATTATAGATCTACAACTGAATGATTCTGGCTGTCATGTCAGTTGTAGCGAAGTGTACATTAGATTGGTATGCATCTTCTTTCGTGATATTTACTTTATTAATAGCAGGCTGTTTGTGAATCAACTTAATGTTCTCCAATAAGAAATGAAATGTGTTATTTATTTATTTTCTTTAAATTTAAATATTATTAAAAATAGATTTGGAAAAGAAACTAAAAACCCAACAGTTGACGCTATTTTAAAAATATCGAAATATCTTCGTCATCGCTTTCAGTTTTGGTTGATGTTTATGATTTCACTTAAGATTTACAACATTGTTTCAGGAAAAACAGAAGACTTATAACTGGTTGTAGTTCACGATATACTGATAAAAACTTATAGTTTCTGTACAACTGATACAGAATGGGGCGATGGCAGTCAAGTCAGATGAAACCGATCGGTATCCATTAGTGGTACAGATTAATATTTGATGATATGTAAACATTGGCAAATTCAATTTGTCAACAGCAAACAGTCGAATATTTCATCTTCCATCTTTTTTTTTGGTGGGGGGAATGGGGGTGGCTAATACCTTTCCGGGTTTCCACCTCCGCACACTTTGTTTTTTTATGGAGTGAAAAAGAAAATGTTTCCATTCATTGCTGTTCTGTTAAGAGTTATTTGGATCTTCGTTTTCGTTGTATAAAGGCATCCAGATAAAAAAAAAATCAATCTATAAAAAAATCCGTTGCATTTATTTGCTTTGGTTGTTTGCTCTTCACCGATTACTGTTCGACACCTGAGGGAAATTCAGATTCCCAATGGGAACCTCATCGTCAACGAGCTTTGCCATGTTTCAAAGGGTTTCAGGGGAAGAAAAAAGAAGTTTTGAAGTTAAAGAGTTCTCCTTTCAAAATACAACACAACAAACTTTCTTCAAGGAAAAAAAAAAAAAATCTCCCTTCTCCTGTATCAGAAATAACAAAAGATGTTTTGTTTCAAGTATCAAACAAATACGTAATTCTTGTTTTTATTTCTGCGTTACTTTATTTTTAGTAATGGAGCAAAAAAAAAAAAAAAGGACTACTGAATACAGCTTGATGGTATGTCTGTTTGTCTGTCACCTATTGAATATTCCAGCGCCATTCAAGGTACATTTGTTAGGAAGTTTACACGGGCAATGAAAGTATAAAAAATAATTCCCCGGTCTGTTACAAGTGGCGCCACTTTACACATCCAATGTAAATCAATATGGCTCCATTAAGTCATGAGTACTTTATTATTATTTTATTTATTCATTTTAAGTTGTAAGAACTACATAGTTTTCATTCTTAAAGCCGTCCTTGGAAAGATTATATGGTTGTTTATCAGTTTGTAGCCTGCATCCGTGACTGTTTTGACAATTTGATCACTGTTTATATTTCATCCATTGGAATTAGAACAGGAAGTGACGTTCCACAAGTTACTTTCTACGTTTAAGAGAAACACCTGGTGGTCACTGAAGGAAACATAGTTCATTTAACGGCTCATTCTGTCTCATGTTACAACATGTGAATGATAAATTATGCTCATCCAAAGACAACAGACTAAGCTAATCATAATCTGTTTTAAATGATTAACGTATTTTAACTCTGGTCAAGTACATTTACACTTTTATTTATATTTTTTATCTCTGTAAGCGGTCTTTGGAAAATACTGGAACTATCTATTTTGTAAAGATCTGTTTGAAATCTAGTTCACCAGAAGTGGTGATGATGTCTCAGAGGGGTCTCCTGTGACTTTTGAAAATTCAAATTCCTTCCTCCTTCTCCGTCATTTTCTTTCCTACGTCCGAAAAAAAGATTAGAAAAAAAGGACATAGGACCAAATAAAAAACTGACAAAAGTCCCACAGAATAAGAGAATTCAACTGCCTTTAATTGTGAGATCATGAACCGTCTTTTTCCTCGATAGCAAGTGCCGACCGGCGTTCAAGTTGCTCAGAAAAGCAGTGACTTTCATCAGTTTCCGATGTTTACAAAAAAATAATAATAATAATATTAATAATTAATAGTTTTAATAAGACCTTTAAGGTCTTTAATAATAAGACCTTTAAGAATTTGTCAACGACCATGGATCGAAGTTCGCTATAACATTTTAGGCCTACTTGAAAGACGAAAAAAAAGTTTATTTCGTTAATATAATAAAATGTGTAATGTAGTAGGCCTACAATAGATAGAATAACAATACCTATTAGTCACCACATAATCTGTAAAAAAATATACTTGAATTACTATTTGTTCAGGATAATGGGGTTCTGGTTTTATTGTTTTCTGTATTTCTGCGGTCGAAATATTCTTGATTTTTCACTGTTGTCATTATTTCATTTTGAATTTCTTGATTAAAAAAAAAAATCGCAGTGTCACAGAGTGTGGTCTACGTGTAATGGCGTTGAAAAAGGGACTGTATTTCTCTGAGATGTTATCCTTGTCATGATTTTCGTCAACTGAGTTTATCAGATGCTATCGTTATTGGATCGTCTATTTTCAGAATTCAATGAAGATGACTCGGCTTATTTTACGATAACTTATCATTATTTTCCCTTCGGTTGCGCTAAACCCATCCATTCGCTTTAGTCTCCAACGGAAACTTTTTTCTATGTGAATCACGGTATTTTTTTTATACCCATACAAAAGACATTTTTCAAGTTTTGAGTTGTCGAAGGATCTCAAAAATGGGATGGGACATCGGTGGTTTCGTCTCTTGTGTTCTCTAAAAGCATCGTCTCTGTCATACTGGGTCCTACTTACCGAGGATGCTCAAATGGGAGGGTGGTGCGGCAGCGAAAAAGGTAAGATTTCTACCTTAAATGTTAGGAAATTCGATATTTTAACATACATTTTAAGTTGCTGTCTCTTTAGATTAAATAAACACATCCGGATGGTTACAATTGAATTAACTACCATTGCTGTACAATCTGTGGTGTACGAATTTTAAACATCCGGGTTTTTTTATTTAATTTAAATTTTTTTTGCTTTTGTATTTTTGTCTGGGCGTTTCCCCTCCATACGGTCCTAGGGTTCATCTAGCCCTCTGTAAAATGAGAACGGGCTTTTTTTTCCCCTGGGTTAAAAAAAAAGATGGTCGGACTGATCACCTGATCCCAACTTCATCCCGATGATCGCAGAACGTTTGGGATCTATATCTCTAAAGCTTCCGAAGGGCCAACATGGTCTGTAAAATAGAATCTTTTAATTTTGCCTGGGATTTTGACTGATCAGGAGGAAAATTAGTTAGTCGTTTGTTTGTTCAAAGCTTTAAAAAGCCCATAAACGAAATAAAAATAACAAATAGAAAACTCCAAAATGTATTTGAAAAAAAAAAGGCGAGTTTTACTTAGCCTCCGATCTGATTATTAAGATAATTATTCAATAATAAATAAGAAATTTTAAACATGATTAAAAATGGGAGGAGGATGAATGCACGTTTCCTGAGTTAATATCTTGAGTTATTGGATTACGGGAATCTAGGACAGCTGTTTCTGACTTTTTATGAGTCATTAGTGAGATTTGTCCAGATAATTTAGGCTACTAGTTCAGAGGATGCGAAAGCCTGTGGATCTGTCTTCCTTTGACTACCCGCCAGTGGTAGTCAAAGCAAACAACGACAATTAAAATGCAATACCAAAAGAACTGTGCAACAGCTGAATACATGTGGCTGATGAGTGCCAGATTCACAATATCAAAGCATCACATGGTCTTTATGGGCTCGTGCTGATTTACAGTCTAACAGGAAACAGTGAAGGCCAGAAAACATTCGAGAACAAAATCCATAATTAATTGATGTGAGTCGGGGAAGAATACACTATTATCTCCAAGAAGCAGGCTCCTCAACCTGCAGTCAAGCGAATTATCACTTGAGCCACCAAGCCCCTACGTCATTTAAATTCACGTTATGTTAACTATTTCAAATAACCACTAAGAATTAGTGATTTACAAGTGATTTCGAATCCTGTAGTTAAAATCAAACACGATTTATTTCCAACTTAAGAATCATTTAAACATTAATGAAGTTGCTTCCATCCTCGAGTTAAGTTTTATGTCTTGCATCGCAGCTAGTGTATTTCTATCTGTATTGAGAGAACACCGTAATTCAAACTAATTAATTATTTGCATATAATTAAAGTATATCTTATTGGGGATCAACTAATTAGCCCAAAGATATGCCTGCAGTGAGAGACACACTATCTTGTCTTTGTAGGTGGCTTCCTGTTATTAACATCAATACAAAGTCATTTGTTGGTGTCTCATTATTTTGAAGGGATATCAGTGTCCTCAAACACATTCACCCCAAACAAGTTAACGAGCGAAATTGTGTAACCTAGTGCCTACCTTATTTTCAGTCTAACATTTATTTTCTTAAACTCCCGCCTCCAAGCTGCTGTACAAACGTTTTGTTAGTTCGGATAATAAAAATAAAACGAAAGGTCCCTGAAAGAACTTAAAGCCAACTTTCATTAAAATGTTATTCTTAATGTTTTTTCATTGTTTTATTAAACATTCTTCTTTTTTAAGTCGTTAAAACTACACAAACGAAAAGTCTAAAATTTAATTTCAAATTATGCTGAACATAGACAGTACAGACATTTCATTTCCTTAAAGAAAAAAAAAATATATACCCTAATTATTTACTTCTGTTGTCTAAATAGGATTAGTTTTAATTAATTAATTAATGGATTAGCTAAAAGGATTAATTTGCAGAGACAAAATCCACCCTCCAAGTTCTAATACTTTTCTATTTTTGAGATTTTTTTGTTGTCTTCTCGTTCTAATTTTCTTGATAAAGACCCACGTAGAAACGATTCAAATTTAAAAATTAGATCCTCTATAGCAGTGCTTCTCAAGCTTTTTCACTTCACGGCACACTTTTATTTCCCGCAGAAATCTCGCAGCCTCACACCAAACTTTTCCAATGCTATCACAGAGTCCTTTGAAAACATCTAAGATTTTTCCAAAACAACTATTTCTTTTTAAATAAAAAAATACTGTTAAATTTGTTTTAAGCCGATTTGAATGAGAATTAATACTTTATTCTAAAGCTTATTTGTTAGAATGAAACAGAATATATATATATATGTTGTATGTATTTAAATATATTCATGTATATTTCTCTTACTTGTTGTACAGATTTTATTTTACATACGAACATTTGACTAAATGTTGATTCCAGATACATTCTCAGAATTTTCTCGCGGTATTCCGGTTGAGAAGCTCTTTAGTCATTAAATATGCTAGCAAAGTTGCAAGGAGATTCATCCAATAGCTCAAAAGTGCTTATGCGGGGGATAGGACACGGACATACATACAGACTGACTGATTTGATAAGTCTGTTTAGTGGAAAGTAAGCAAAAAAAGAAACCTAAATATTGTTTTATTAGACAACTTGCGATATTGTATGATGCCGCCAACAAAAATAGTCCTTGTTGAAAACTTGAAACAGAACATTTATCTGTGAATTTAGAGGATTTAAATTTTTCCTTTTGCAATTTTAGGAAGAACACGATGTCTCAATTTATTTTTCTTTTCTCATTACATAATAAAATCTTTCGCTAATCAGAGGAAACATTTAAGCATAGGAGACGGAAGGATACACTACTTAGTTAACTCTTCTGCAAACAAAAAATGAAACAGTCTAAAATAAAGATGACTTGTATACATGCTAAATGTTTAATATTTTTATTTTTTTTTTCATTTTCAATGTAAAGAAGATATATTGTGCGAGTGCAAAAGTTCTACTCGTTTTTATTACCCAAAAAGAAGAACAAATAAATGCAAAATGAACAGTATCTATTATTGTGCATAATCCCCATTGCTACCTAGGACCTCTTGCGATCTTTCTTGTAGGAGATGAATCCCATGGCGGTAAAATTCCGGCGGTTTCGAGTCAAAAAAAGTCTTGGATGGCAGTTTTCCCAGCATCAATATCATCAAAGATTTTCTGACTGAAGAAATTGTTCAACGCACGAAATAGGTGATAGTCAGTTGGTGCCAAGTCAGGAGAATAGGGAGGGTGGGGTAAAACCTCCCAACCAAAGCCCAGTAACTTTTGGCGAGTGATGACAGCAGCATGTAACCTGGCGTTATCGTGATGAAGGATAACACCGCGACGATTGATGAGACCTGGCCGCTTTGCTACCAAATTTGAATGCAGCCTGTCTAACTGTAGACAGTAGAAGGCAGCATTGATGGTTTGGTTGAGTGGCAGGACCTCCCAGTGAATTATTCCCTTAACATCCCACCACACACTCAATAACACCTTCTTGGGATGAAGTTCAGCTTTCGAAGTCGATGCAGGCGGATCAGAAGGGTCACAGTCCTACGACGCTTTACGTTACGGTACATAACCCACTTCTCATCTCCTGTCACAATTCGTGTCAAGAATGGGTCGTTTTTGTACCGTGAAAGCAAGGAAACGATTCGGTCATCCGGTGGCGATTCGGTCATCCCGTTGCTTAGCTGTCAGATTATGTGGAACCCAACGATCCAACTTTCTCGTAAAACCCAACTTATCCAGCCGTCTCTCGACCATTGTACGTTGAAGGTCTCCGCTAATTTTTGCACGTTGGGTTCGGACTGTTCCTTATGGCTTGGTCAATATCGTCCTCTCCAACGTGTGATGGCCGTCCACTCATAGCCTGATCTTGGCGGCTTCTGTCTCCTTTCCTAAATTTACGAAACCATCGACGATATGTGCTTTCGTCTTTATCATCCTCCACATAAACCTGACAAACATTGCGACATGCTGCGGCTGCCGTACTCTTTTTATCGAACTTTTATAACAAACAAGTCTTATATGCTCCTTCTCGCGTTCCATGTTACACCCTCTTGATATTAAATAAATATGATAAAGAATTTACACCTTTCGCTAGACGATGGAGGAATAATCTAAAAAATCTGTTAAAAAAAGAAAAAAGATTATTCGTGAGCCTATATTGCTCGCGGCGAGAGTTGAAACTCCCAGAATGCAACGCAAATTATAGATTTTCCTTTCCTGGCCGTTCGCTTACTAAGAGAAAATGGCGGTCGCTAGTTCACATTCAACATTTCGACGAGGAAAAGTTCTCAACAGTAAAGCTAGGAAAATTATTCTTAATGTTGCTCGTCGATTTCAAGAAGATGTATCGCCTAGCTTGACTATTGAGAACTTTTCCTTGTCGAAATGTTGAATGTGAAGCAGCAACCGCCATTTACTCTTAGTGAGCGAACGGACAGGAAAGGAAAATCTACAATCTGCGTTGCATTCTGGGAGTTTCAACTCTCGCCGCGAGCAGTATAGAGAGATATGCTTTATATTTTCATCTGTAGAGCCCCTATATAGAGAGATTAACCGTTGAAGCCATCTTCAAAACAAATTTGACTGGAGTCAACGGGAAATTTTATGAAAATCCTATGAATTGCAACACGATTTTTTTTTTCTCTGAACACAGAATCCTCTCAAATACTAGTAAGGGTCTGTACGATTAAAATGCATTATTTGAATTTATAACAATAGGTTTTTTTGTTTCGTATTTCCTAAAATATTTCTTAAAAACCAAAAATCAGCAAATCTTGTCGCTTTGTGCATTACTGATTTTTGGGTTTTTTTTAGTTAATAATACGCACGTTAAACTTTATATCTATTAAAACATTTCTTCGATAAAAAATGAATCACAAACAACTGGGGAATCTTTACACTTAAAGAGACAAGAAAGGATATGTCGTCGACTGAAGATCCCTATATCTTAAATCGTCGAAAACAAAAGTGGCTCAAGCACTCTATAATAGATAGGAAACGTAGGATCCTGCCTTGCGGCGTTCCGCTTATGCATAGCTTTTTCAGTTGTATCTGTTCATTATGTTCAGCGCTTGTTCTGCTTTTTTGTCTTGAAGGCGCTCAGCACCTGAGTTCTATAAGATGGCAGGCGTCATGTAATTGTCTATGATTCAGTATATTAACAGTATTTGTGCGCTCTGCGTCTTTGTATTCTGGCAGTTATCTTAACTTTCAAACTTATTTCGTATTTTTAGGTCTTGCTCCACTGCATAAACAAGCTATTACGCTAAATTATAAATCATTAGACAGTTGAATAAATGTGATTTCTAAAAAACATAACATCTTCATCCCTTTATTGTGTTCTGTATATTATTATCTGATGAAGTTCGGTAATACACCGAACGAAATATTGTGCAAGAAAGAGACGAAGATGTTATGTTTTTTAGAGAGCTATTAAGCTTTAATATGCATTCGCAAGCAATAAAAAAAATAAAAAGTTATGTTCCATTTTTCAGCTTTGTTTGAGCCCTAATGTATTTGAAAAATTAAAAGTTATTATTTATTGTCTTTACCATTTGATTGTATTACGCACTCAAATTACTGATTAAATGGTCACCGATAGAAAATGAACAATGAGCGGGAATTTCTAATCTATAAACATAGTTGAAACGTTACAATCTGTTGACATCGATATAGGAAAATCGGGAACTGGAATATTAGGAACTCATTCACTACATCGACGGCGAAAGGCAGACAGAACCCAGATAATCACCACGATATAGTGAATAGGTCGTTATAATCGAACATCCATTCCAATAGCCATGACGGAGAGTTTTGCATCGAGCGCTCACAGAAAAAGATCGCAGCAACAGCGACACCTGGTTCCAATACAGCGCAATAAGGAACCGACAGATTGGAATATTAAAAGAAACGCGAAGTACAACAGAAATAATAATGCTTATTCAAGCAATTTTAAGAACAATTAATTTTTTAAGTCGTAAAAAATACAAACACGAAAAATCTACCATTTTGCTGAATATAAACACAACTTCTCCATTTTCTTAAAAAAAAAATGAATTAAATTCTCATTGTTTATTTAAATTCTCTAATTCATATTCATTTTAATCTTATCAAACCACGAGTAATGGATTCAGAATTTACTATTGTTTAAGACACTGAGGTATTAATAGAAATAGGATAGAAATTCATTGTTTAAATTCCAATGCTTCTCTGTGGGAATTTTTGTCTCCTTCTCGTGCTAATTTCTTGACATTTGTAAAAGATTTCAAATAGAAAAGTTAGATGGAAATTCTTAAGTCCTCAAATATGCATACCAAATTTAGGAAGATCCGTGTAGCAGTTCTAAAGTTATTTGGGGTGGGTGGAAACAGATATGCACAAACGCGCACACATACAGACTGAGCGATTCGATAAATTTCACTTTTCTATTGGATTGTAGGTTAATGAAGAAAGGAGTTCCTGGACAACCAAATGTAATGAACGACACAAACTGTATTTAAGAAAAAAAATAAAAATAAAATCACAATCTGGAGAATGGATCGATAGAGATGTAATAAATAAATATTACTGAATTTTATTACGTAAACCCTGGTTTAATTTCAGCTAATATTTATTTATTAATTTATTTTTAAATTTCTGTAATGACTTTTTTTTTTATTTCATAACTAAAATCTGTAATCGTAGCAAACCTGTGATCACGTGATCTTGGTTTCTGAGATAATTTTCTCACCACCATGACCGTGGCCGCTCTCTCACAACCCGCGAGCGCGCATCTCGGGAGATCTCATGTTTGATTGTAAGTCACGTGACTGCCGATCGACCCACGTAGACAACAATGAAAATGTGAGCATCCTCAATATTATATCTAATATTCGCCACCTTATTTATATTTCTGCGTCGTGTGGTTTCGGGCAGAAAAAAAAAAAATCAACTTTCCTTTTATATATGTAGATAAATTAAACTCTTCAGATTAACTGCGTAGTTTCTAATCTAAAGACAATAAAAATAACTTCGAAACAATACTATTAAGATTTATAATTTCTTATTATATAGTGTTATAATACCTGATAAAATAAGAGTGTCTGTCTGTGTGTTAGATTGTCAACCTTATAACAGATCAACAATACTGCAATTATATTTACAAGAAATGCTATTTTAACTCCTTCCTCCATCTCCATTTTACGTAATGAGTGATTCTCTTTCTCTGTGGTGAATGATTTTTCAATCCCTGCATATTTTTTTTTTTTTTTATATTCATTTCGAAATATATTTACAATCGCCCTTAGCCTCTAAGATTTTTTTACTAAAGTTGTTTATTTGACTTGAAAGATTTCGGAGACAGTTAAAAGCAGACCAAATTTTGCTTGAAGCCTTCCCTTCCTCCAGTGTAGATGTCAGCCTGCTGGTCCCTTCGGAAGGCAACTGCCTTGACGTTACTGATGTTTCGCAGTCATAATTCTGATCACACAAAGAAAAAATGAGAAAGAATCGGGAATAAAAATAGTTCTAGTATCTTCTTATCCCTCCAGTAAGGATGGGCAGAACAGAAGGTGGAGAAACCTGCGATCACCATCTTAAACAAACTGGTAGTCGGAAGGCCAGTCCGACACTCGCCCAAGTAACTCTGGGAAATAAATCTCGCACGCCAGATGGATTAGTGAACTCTGTAGAAAAGATAACTAAGAAAAATTCTAGCCACCTCTGAGGACTTCGAACTCCAGCCTTATCGCTTTAGATATCGGGCGAAATTTGAATAAGCTTCTTCAGGAACCGAACAACGCCGGGTACTTCGGCTGGTATTAATTAGGAGACGATTGAACTTTCTTTAGTAGTAAGTTATCACCCCTTGGCACCAAGGTTGCATTCCTCCATCTTCTCCATCAGATAATCGCTACGGGAATGAATCAAAGCAAACAATACTATGCAGCGATTGACGGCAAATATTCCAAGAGATTAAAAACGGGAACGATATCGTATATTCAAGGAGCAATATCAACGGGGAGAGGAGGAAAGTTTTGGTTGCCAGGGCGACGGCGCAGGCGCACAGCAACCATGGCAACTGGCCACAGTGGGACGGAGATGTGATCGCTGTCGACCGACAACGGAGCATGGTCGGCGCTGAACGCAACGTATCCCCGGACGGGAGCCGAGTGTAAATGGGGGACCCACGGGAGGACAGCGGTCGCGAAAGCAGCCCGGGCTTCGCGGAAAGCATCGATGGAGAGGACAGGTAGGAAAGAAATAAACATTCAAATAAACATTCCAGCCTGTTCGACTGAGATTTACATGAGATCCGATTTCAAATATATTAAAAAAAGAGAGAGAGAAGAAAGTTTCTGTTTTGTTACCGATTGCTAAAAGATACTGATCAGTAAATAAAACAATTACCAATTCAGACAACTTCAATAGGAAATTATAGGAAATAATATCTATTAGGACGTCTGTATTCAAACTGATTCGCCATAAAACATATCTTAAAAATCTCTGATTATCAACGATCTTTGTATTGGTTGAAACCAAATACTTTTGGCTAATTATTTTTGTCTGACTTCAGTCTTCGGTTTCAAATATCCCACGAGACCTTAACTTAAACCTGTTCAATTACTTAAAGCTTGTTTAATTATTTACATCCCACCTTTTCTCTTTTTGTAAAATTTTGTGAAATTCAGTAGATGGAAATTTCTAGATTTTTTTATTCTTCATAAATAATTTTCAGGGTTATCTTATCGGTTGATCCAATAAATTGTTTATAAGTTTTCTAAAGGTATAAATTTCTCTATCCGTTTCTATTTAAGAAAGATAAGATCCGTTTTAATTTTCGTAGAACGTTAACGTGTGCTTTGTCTTGATTAGGTCAATGTAGTAATGGATTGAATAAATTATTATCGTCGTGCTGTAACAGGAACAAAGCTTGCCTGTATATCATTAGCAGCCACACGGTCTAAAGAATAATGAAATAAATAATAATAATAATAATATTTTTTTTTTTATTTACTTTCATTAAATTCTTTTCGTACTGTTAGGATTGAACTAAAACAATCCCATCAATAGGGTTCGAATACAAATAATAATAATAATAATAAGCAGGCTATTTAAAAGAAATCAATTTATACATCAAGAAATTGTTGATTAGATATTTGAAACGCAATGTACTTATAACAAAGGGTAATATTTATGTTTTAACAATTTATATCAAATTTACTATTGGCAGTGCAATATTTTATTCGAAATTATATATTACAATGTTTTTTTATATAAGTATAAAAAAAAAAAAAACCTGTTAAAATGTACAGCAAATGTACGAAAATATAAGATCGAGGCTTACACAGGGATTCCCATTTTGTTACAATTTACGTTTCTTGGTTATTAATAATAGAAACCAATGATTATTTCACTGAATCATCGGATTCAAATTGATAAAGAGAATCATTTTATTTTCACTAATTGATATCTTTTTCGATCCATTTACTCAAAGGATTATGATTATTTTCAGCCTATTTTCCTGATGTAGATTCGGGCTCATAATATCAGTGTTTGTGTCCTTACTAACTTTTGAACGACTCAAGAGATCTTATGAAAACTTGGCGTGCATATTTACAGTTAAGAAACAATGTAACTTTTGGATTTGAAATTTTTCCGTTTGTCCTTATCAACAACTTTGCGGGGAAGATTACAAACATCCCTATTAAAAAACATTAGCAACAAAACAATGAATTTCATCCATGTCTTCAAAATGCATATTAATCCACTTAGTAATCCTCGGACGCTTGCTTTGATTTAATTCAAAGTATTTGGATTTAGTTAATTTCAATAAATGCTGCTTATTTTTATGTTATTTTATTTATTTATTTATTTATTTTGGAAAATGGAAATCTGGAGGTTTTTGACAGGTATTATAATTATATATATATGATATTATACTGATATTATGATATTATACTGTATTATATATATAACATATATATATATACAGTAGAGCCCCGATTATCCGCGAGTGTCGCAAAAAAATTTTTTAATTACGAACCTCAAAAAAAAACCCGATTATATAGGCCTTCCTCTGAAAAAAGGTTTCTGCTGTTCTATACATATTTTAAAAGTTTTGCATATTATGTTTCTTGTACAATAAAACGTAGTTTTTATGCTGAAATATTTTTTTTCGTATTTACACCTCATTTTTAGTCTTTTTTCGGGTTATCCGCGATTTTTACTATCCGCGGTACCCTTGCCACCCAATTCCGCGGATAATCGGGTAACTATTGTATATATACAGTACAACATTTAGTGACATTGTATCGTCCTTAAATTAATTATTTTCAAGTTACGGCTTCATTTGTTTTTGCTTATCAAATTTCGGCTGTTTGATCTTGTTTTTCCATTGATTTTATTTAGTTTTAATAAAAGTTAGTCTATTTCTGTTCTTAACGAGGACAATCGCGTACATATACAATAAAGCATTCCTGTTCACTGTCCTGTTCTTCGGCGAACTTGAGATTTTAAGAAGATAGAAGATGAAAATAAAGGATGCCCAACTAAATTCCCGGAAAAGTAAAGTATCCTCATCTCGTTGAAATGTATGTTTACGTCAGACGAAGGTGTGCCTCTCTGTCAAAAGCAAAGCATAATGAATTTTTTTACTACTTTTTTTAATCCACTATGTAAATTTTGAATTTTATGCTTAATATTCTTCTACATTGAAACTTTATTTAGCCACTTCCTGTACTAGTCTGTATTTTTTCTGAAATTCAAGTGATAAGATACCGCGGCATCTATATACCTATTACGTATCTTTTCGCCGTTTTATTTGTAGATGAATCACTTAAATGACGTTACGTATCCGTCCGCATCCGATTAGGACAAACAGGTCCTTCGATTAGCGGAAAACAAATTTCAAAATCTCATTACGTAAATGAAGAAAAGAAGAATAAGTTAAATGCATGACATTCATTAAAGTCAAAATCAAATATTCGCATACATCAAATACAAGGACAACAGCTTTGATTTAAACTTTGAAGGGACTATTTTCTTGGTGCCTCACATAATTTTTTTTCCGAAATAGGTCTTAACGGTTATTGTTGTTTTTAAGAACTAACGCTTAGTAAAGATTGTAAATTCAGATATAATTATTTTAATCAAATACATGTAAACTCTAAAAAAATACGGCATCAGTTGATAGCCCTAAAAAACTGCTCTTTTAAACTCTAACTTTATATATACAGGGTGATTCACGAAGATATGCAGAAACTTCGGGACTCATTATACATGTAAAAGTAAAGAAAAAAAGTTATATAAACATAGGTCCGGAAATGCTTCGCTATCGATATACGGCTAGCGAAAGATTTCGCCCATAATGTAGTACAACAATACGCACATGGACTACACCTCCGTTGTTAGCTCTCACAATAAATCAAAACAATTCAATTCACATTATTGTTGAGCAGCTGTTATTGTGTTGCCAACTTTTTTGTAGGTTCCACGTGGGATAAGCTTCAAACCACTGGGAGATACAGATCTGCGACATGTTTCATTCGATTTTTCAAGTCAACAACCGTAAGAAACCACTGATTTCGCCCCTTAATTTACCTTCCCAGACTTCCAGCAAGTCTTTATTTCACCCAGAGTACTACATTATGGGCGAAATCTTTCGCTAGCCGTAACTCGATACCGAAGCATTTCCGGACCTATGTTTATATAACTTTGTTTCTTTACTTTTACATGTAGAATGAGCTCCCGAAGTTTCTGCATATCTTCGTGAATCACCCTATATATATATATATATAATTCAAAATGGATACTTTATATCGTTTTCTGTTTTTAATTCCTACGAATTAATAGTCTTAGCTATATTTTCTCGCAGGAAAGCTTTATGTCCAAATTTAGGCTATATTCTATGAATATTCAAAACTATTCCAGCGCCATTTATATTTTTGCCTGTTTTACATGTTACATTACGTGATACATACGTAATTTTTTATAATGGAACTTAATTAGACTGCGGTAAATGATTTATTGTATTATTTACGTTAAGAGATGGACATGTTTTGGTAACTGTGAAACCTAAAGTAATTGCAATGGTTATCACTTTAAACAAACATTGCCATCGATTGGTGATAACACATTCATTCCCCTTCGCTTCGGAAACAGTTTGGTTGTTTTTTTTTTCTGCGCACGACATAAAATGTTCCAAGATATCAAGGATGATTAACACAACCAAGATCCTGGTCCATCTCCATTCAGGATAAACAGCACCGATCAAAATGATACCCGTACAAATAAAATGGAACATTCTAATAAATAGCGTCTCTGTATAACGAGTAATATTCTTTCATTTTTAGAGATGTTTGTTTTTAATCATTACTAAGCAGACCAGGTTGGCGATTCCGCCCACTCTCTCCTTTCAGTTGAGTAAATGCCGTGCGTACCTGAGAGGGTGTGGGTTGGACGACAACAAAGGCTTACATCGTTGACGAGGCTTAGTTGGCGTGCCAATTTTCGAATGTCCAGAATGAGTTGATCTAAATTTTTCCATTGATAATCTGAATACATCCTCTTCCCCCTCCCTCTTTCAACTTCTGTGTGTTTTTAAAGTTTACGTTACAAAAGTTTCCTTCAATACGGTACAGCATATGGAAGTGACTAATCATACCTTCGACACGTGTCATCCAAAGATTCTAGCAAATGAAACCTCGCATTCTAAGCGCAGATGCAAAGAGTCCATATTGATCGCTACATCTGAATAATGTATCAATGACTGTGTTTCCGTTATGAACATATATCAATATGGATTCCGTAAAAAAAACTAAGGATTTCCAATTGCAAACAGTTTTGTAATTTTTTTAAAAAAAGCTTTCCCTCAAGGCCTGCTCAAACAGTGATGGATGTCTGCAAATATTCCCATGTGCGCTACTATAGTTCCTTAGATCGCCACCAGGCTGCTGTCTTTGATCACCAGCAGGATCGCAGCCTTCGCCAAGCATTCAAATTTCATCATTTGCATCCTGTTGACAATTGGTTCATCCGGACCAAGCTTCTCATTGGACGTTTTACTGAACATTTTCCTATATAAGAGACTGAGATTATCGACTTTATCCCATTCACTGATGATGACCCGTTAACGGGGACGAAACTAGTTTGTTTTAATTGTAAATATTTATGGTTTTTTTTTTTAAACTTTTAACTTAATTTTTATTTAGACTTGTGGGTTGGCTCCATTCAAGAACTTTAAAAAACAAATTTCCAGAAGGGTGAATGGCCATTAGTAATGGATTAGTCATTCCAGCTATCTTAGCGACATCTATTGTTGAAAACTGACCTATTGTAACCTGTTACCGTGGACCAATGTAAAAATAATTCGATATTATGATACTTATTACCGCAATTATTAATAACTTATTTTAGACGAGAGATTCTCTCCATTTCCAACTAGATCACATTTGTGAACAGTTTTATTCAAAATCTATAGTAGCTAGAAATATGGCATTTTGCATGCCTACATAGAAATCCATGTACAAGTGCACAATCACAATTTCAACACTTAAAACTGTAAATTTTAAGAATTATTTATTTTAAAAACTTGGAAAAAGCCATAAGGAAACGCCGTAACAGAAGCGCCGTTAGTTCTGAAACCAAAACAAAAATTTGTAATTTCCAATAATCCAATATTTAGTTATTACAACTGTCTATAGATCGCGAGAATAAATAAGCCACGTACCACGTATCTATTCATGCAGCGTTGCCATTGATTGACCCAATCCTCAGCATTACCAACCAACCATTGGGCCTTCAATCTGCATTGTATGCGAATAGTACAGCGCGTCCCAAAAGTTTATGGACTGCTGTGTTTTTAAAATTTTATAATAGGAAAACGCTTCGCAAGAATTTTTTTATTTTGAATTATCAAAAATATCAATACAATATTAGTACTGTGCACAAATAAAATAACATCATCACAGATTGCGTGAAAAATGAAAAAAATTAAATTTGGGTGTCCCAAAAGTTTATAGACAAGTCCATTTTTCCATTTAATTTTGCACTATTGTTCAAATTTTTAAACCGTTCTTCATTATCACTTGAAAAACTCGATCAGGCATACTTAAAACAAGAGTTTGGAGAATTTCGGGCTTCAAATTAAACCAACTTTGTTAAATTTGCATCTTTAGATCTTGAACTGTTGCAAATTGGCAGCCATTTGCATAAACGTCCCTCGAAAGTATTCCCCAGAGGTTCTCCATGGGGTGCAGGTCAGGACTTAAAGCTGGCCACTCCATAACTTTAACATTGTGGCGTCTAAACCACTGCATAGTGGAGTTAGACACATGAATGGAGCAGTTGTCTTGTTGATATTCCCATTTATTTCCCCCTAGCAACTCCCCAAATGGAAGTAAGTGGGCTTCAAGAGTTCCTTGATAATCATCAGAATATTGTCGACCTTTCAAAAAAACAATATCAGTTGTTCCGTTGAAGGAGAAGGCTCCCCACACCATTACTGAACCCCCTCCTTGTTGCCTGCTTAAAAAGGACCTTGGTTCCTTCCGAAGATCGTGCCAATAGTACTTCTATCCATCGGGGCCATCTAAATTCAACTTTTTTCGTCACTGAAAACCACACTTAGCCATTCGTCTTTGTAATGCATGTAATTTCTTGCCCACTGAACTCGAGCATCCTTATGGCGTTTTGTAAGCTTTGGCGTGGCTCGCATTTTATGATATTTTAAAAACTTACTTGCTTTTAGCCTTCGGTGGACTGTAGATTTTGATACTGAAGCTGTAATTTCTTTGGCTGTAGATCGTACAGACAAATTTTCGATCGAAACAAGTCTCACAATTTCTCTGTCTTGCCTCTTTGTTGTCTTTTTTGGTCTTCGAGGACGAGATTTTGGTTCGAAATTGTCACCTTTCGCTAGGATTTGATAAATTCCAGCTTTGCTACGCTTAATTCTTCTAGCAATAACTACAACTCTCATCCCACGAGCTTTTAAACGATGAATTTGTAAAATTTCATTTTTCGTAAATTGCACGTTGGCAGGCATCTTTGCAATCAATCAAAAAAGGAACAACCCACTAGTTTTTATCTCAGGAAGCTATTATGTCACGTGTACAAATAATAGAATATGCAAATTTATATTTTTATTAATAAAAATAGCTCTTAACACCTTTTGTCCATAAACTTTTGGGACAGCATTTTTTCGTTTTTATTTTTTAAAAATAAATTTATGATCTCTCACAGTTGTTTGAGCGTGTTATTATTTGAAATACCCTCTTAGATATTTGCATAAATTATTTCGTCATTCACACTCGCTTATTAATCTCTTAAACTTGAAAAAAAAGCTGTCTATAAACCTTTGGGACGCGCTGTAATATTATGTGATCCTACAAGTCTCATGTGTTTGTAGTCTAGTCAAACGAATAATAAACACCTATATTCCATCATAAACAGAACTCGTACATTCATTTTAACGATCGATGTGCCTGTCTCTGGAATTGGCATCATTTTAACTTGACGGATCTTGGAATGAAACAGTGCCTCTATTTCAATGCTTTTCCTAAGGGAAATTAGTAGTCGTCGTCAAATCATTATCTGTGTGTATTTTCTCCTAATAGCTTTTGAACGAGTGACTGTATCTTCCTGAAATTTGGGATTTACATTCAGCAACAGAGATCAGCTCTCTTCTATATCTATAAAGTTATTCATTGTGAATCCCTGAAGGCTTCTATTAGAAATTTAACCATTAACACTTATCTAATAAGTAAACAACAAGTTTCTTTTGTAAGGTCCAATAAAGAGTCGTAATCATTTTTATAATCCATTTTAAAATTTTATAATCCATTTTAAATTTGCGTATGCTTTGTTTTGATTGCAATTAACTTAATGTCACGGCTCCCTCTCGTACATGAAAAGAACTATTAAATAAAAACAGGAAAACTTGGAGAAAAACATAAGAATACCTAACCTTTTTGTCAAAATTAAAATAATTTACTAGGAAAAATAATAAAAAAAAAATCAGTTTTAGAAGATTAAGATTCACAACATACAGAGATTAGAGATTCCCAACTTGCCAAGCCTCGATTTGCTATGTTTCGCATTTACGACTTTTTTCAATTGCCACCTTAGCCCGCCCCTAGACACTGCTTCGCAGTTCCGACACCTTCCACCCAGCGTCGCTGTTTTCAATGTTAACTTTGTAAGGGATTACGCCTGTTACACCGAAATCTACAGGGAAAAGAAACGGCAGTCAAGGCACTGCTTCTATTTTCGAATTACGACAGTGCTCTGTAACCGAACGTATCATAAGTGCTGGGCTTGACTGTTCTTTATTAAAAGTTCCCCTCATCCATGCTTAGCCTACCTGGGATCTTCCAAATGATAAGAGACGGCTCGGCTTAATACATTTCTGAATTTAATCAACAGACACGTATATAATATTTTTCATTTCTGCCCTGTATGACCTTTGTATCCGGATACCCTTCCGACGAAGTGGATCGGGCAGGTCAGGAGTTTTGATGCGTCATCGGACGCTATAAAAGCGTTGGTGGGGACTAGGGCGGTCTTAATTCTGCGTTCTCGATAAAATGAGTAAGTCAGACGAGCTCAGTGACTTCGAACGTGATGTGATAATCGAATGCCACCGTTGTAGGAAATCGGTTCGTGAAATTGCGGACCTACTGCACATGCCGAAATCAACTGTGAATGATGTAATTGTAAAATGGAGACCTCCAGGCAGTGAAACGACAGCTGCACGAAGAGGTAGACCGAGAAAACTGATTGACCGTAGCCGTCGACCGCTGAAGAGAGTAGGGAAGCAAAATCGCAAGTCTCCGTTGATAGTGATGACGACGGAGTTCCAACATGGCGTTATCGCTAGCAGTAGGACTGTTCGCCGAGAGCTAAACTATTTGGGTTTCCACGGCCATGCGGCCGCTAACAAGTCGAACATCTCCGCCATCAATGAGAAGCGTCGGTTCAATAGTGCAGAGTTCACCACAATTGGACTGTGGGGGAGTGGAAAAACGTTCTGTGGAATGATGAATCTCGCTTCACGATCTGGCAGTCCGATGGACGCATGTGAGTCTTCTTATCCGACTGCATTGTGTCAACTGTTAAGTTCGGTGGCGGCAGCATAATTATGTGGGGGTGTTTTTCGTGGTTCGGCCTGGGTCCCTTAGTTCCTGTGATGGGCAACGTGAACTCTGCAATGTAACTGGACAACGCTGCCTTTCCAACTCTGGCAACAATTTGAGGAAGGCCGGTTTTTCTTCCCAGCATGAGAACTGTCCCGTACACACATTGAAGCTTGTGCAGCGTGGTTTGACGTCATGAGATGACTGGCCATCTCAGATCCCAGATCTTAACCCCATTGTACATCTGTGGGACGAAATACAACGTAGATTATGTGCCCACCCACATCGCCCATCTTCCTTGGCTGGACTCACTTCAGCTGTCATGGCCGCCTGGAAGTCAGTTCCTGTGACCTATCAAAAACCTGGTGTTAAGTCTTCCCAGACGTGTACAGGCTGTCATCGATGCAAAAGGGAGACCGACATCATATTAATATGTGCCTCAGGAACCTCCGCGTCCCGACTATGGGGTATCTGGGTACTTTTGGCGATATAGTGTATCATTTCTGTGGGCCAGTATTGATCGTACAAACAGTTCAAAGAGTAGGAATTTCTGTGAAGTTGCTGCTCAGTAGTTAAATGGTAAGAACTTGACTGCTGGCTGGAGGAGCTGAGTTCGATCGAAGATCGAGGATTTTTACCACCTTGAATTCTCCTGCAGACGGGTCCTAGGGTCCACCCAGCCTTCTCTAGAATTAACATCATCCTAAATTTAACTCTCTTAATTTTTTATGCCTACATAATTTTTGCTAATTTTATGATAATGTGCCTTTTTTGTTATCTTCTGTGCTGCCAGCCTTTTAAATAAGAGGATTGACTCTTTCATCTTGTTCATGTGTTGTTTCGTTGTAACTGGAGTTTACTCACTTTAGATTTGATTAAATGTTTGTCCCTTTGAAAAGAAAACAGTTAGAAAATTATAAAATGCAGTTTGCACTCGAAACAATACGATAACTCACTAATCACCTAAAGTTTACAAGAAGATGGAGATTGTTCGCTTCTAAATTTGGTACATATCGAAGGGGCAAAAAAAAAAACCCGGATAAAATACTGTTAAAGCTCAGTAATCTTTTGCAGAAAACTGAAACTGTAATAGTAGATGAATGTTACCGTTTGTGATTCCTTATTAAATTTGATAGTAATTGGATCTTTAGCCGAAAACTACCGATAAATGCTCTCCGAAAAGCTCCTTTATCACGATAAATAGACACAAATTACATAAAAATGCTTACAATGTATTTTCAGCGTCTTTTGATACAACTGATTGAACCTGACTAAGCGGATATTAAAAAGTTGACAAGCCAACAAGGTGTTCATAATTAAAGTTCACATTTCTAAAGGCTGTGGAGAACCAATCAACAGAACGACTTCATATTTTACATGATGGAATTTTCTTTGGCGCAAAAAAAACAAAACAACAACTTCCGAAGGTGGCCGCTAGGGCGATATGTGGAGCTGCAGTACTGTTGTGGATAATGCAAATGACAAATGCATATGCCATGACACGTGACTGAAAACTGCTATAAAAGCAGACAGGTGAGGAATGCGTCACTTCATTGCATAACATTAATGATAGCAAAGGATCGCGAACTTCTTGTGCAGCTGTTTTATCAAAATAACAGTTGTGCCTTAACAGCAGTGCTGTGAAAGTTTAGCTTTTCATGCAGGATGGTGCCCCTACATCGAAGGGGCAAAAAGAGGTTGCTTCGGGCTACTTTTACCGACGACAGAATCATCAGCTGCCATTTTCGTACAACATGGCCAGCACATTCGCCGGGTCTGAACCCCTGCGACTTTTGTCTGTGAAGTCCTTGTCTATTATGAACACCTAGCCAACTGAGGGGACCTGAAAATCAGCATTACTCGCCGTATTCAAAACATTACGAGTGACAGGCTACGCTGCTGTGGTTGAGCACGTTAGATGAGATTTCAGTACGTTGCCGATACCTGAGGAAACCATATCAAATATGCCGTTGGGTAACACACAACGAATCATGTGTATCCATTACAGTATTACAGCATCATAAATCTCCCTAGCGGCCACCTTCGGAAGTAATATTCTTTTCGCACCAAACAAAAAGTCTATCGCCACGGACGTCCTCATGTAAAAAATGAAGTCGAGCTTAATTGGTTCTCCAGTTACAGCCTTTCGAAATGTAATCTTTAATTATGAACAACTTGTATATTTGATAGTATAAAAAACTATTTTATAAAATCTTTTACTGAATTAGATTCTGAACCGAATCTGCACTTTTTTAGAGTAATTTTATTACTTCTTTTAGCCTACTTTCCGAAGAAAATAAAGCTCATAAAATCATTCAGTCTTTGATCGGCTTCAAAATTGACATATATATTTAAGGACACGAGGCGTCTCATTTTTGTATTTGAAAATGCTTCTGTTTGGGTCCTTGCCTAAAAATAGCTCAAAATCCAAAGAGAAAAAGCATTAGAACCAAACCAATGGGTTTTTGTCTTAACAATGCACATTAATGCCTTTTAGTTATCCACTAATTTCCGCGTGCTTTGATGTCATTACATGTAATTAGATTTAGACAATTTAAATAAATAGTGAGGATTTAATTAATTATATATTGTTTGTATTTAGCAAATGTATTTGAAAATAAACAGAGACTTTACGTATGCATTTTTTTCTCTACCCTTTTGGGTAATTTTATGCTGAATTTAGGTATTGCGCTATCAAGAGAACCAATAATAGAACATAAGAACTTAAAACCTACTTCACTTAAAATGTGATTTCTTATAATTTCTTTCTCTCATTCTTTCATGCTTTTTAAAAGTCTTGAAAAATGACAAATTTATTTTCAGCTTCTATTATGCAAAAAGTGCATGTTCTGGAAAAAAGAAGGTAAGAAATAAAAAAAAAAAAATACGTATTTAATAGTTCGGTTAGTTTTCATATTCATAAACTGATGGAAATTCACAATCGTTTGCTTTCAAGTCTACACCTTGAGCCATCATCGATTGGAATTTGGGACAGCTGTTTCATCCTTGTTAGGACTCATCAGCCACATTTACCCTCGATTAATCAAGCTCAGAACGCGTGAAAGCCTATGGAGGATCCACTCCCTCTCTCTGCACTTTAAGCCTTCTTAAATATTCATAAACTATAAGTGAAATATTTTAGAAATAATTATATCCTCTTTTTTTTGCATTAAAAATTAATTCATTGTTTTCCAATCAGCTATATCTTTTAAGCTTATTTTAAACTTAAAGTTTTAATCATTTGAAAGAAGCACGCTTAAGTAAATCATGAAGAGAACATTTTTGTTATTGTAATACAGTTTTATATTATTAATTTATTTTGTATGGTTGTTGTCACAGACCTTTTTATCTTAACTCAAGCATTGATAAGACAACGTCCAACTATGATAGTCTGTCAAAACAAAAGCGAATATTTAAATTCAGATTTTATATTTTCCGTTCATTTTCACAAAATACTGTTAGAATTTAACTATTGTATTGCTAGTTAACATTAAAATGTTTTATCTTATCACCTTTCTAACATCACAATAACTAAAACTAACAACAAATTAGTTATAAGATTTTGAAATCTGTTAATTGATCAGTCTCTGCTTTTCAAGGAACAAAAAATAAATAAATAAATATCTGTTCATTGAGAGAACTTAGAGTCTACTTTCTTTTAAATGTTTACCACTTATTTATTTATTTTATTTATTTATTTATTTTATTTATTTTATTTATTTATTTATTTATTTATTTATTGTCTTATTTTTTTAAATTGATGAAAGCAATACCAAGGATGAATCTCGGTATTCTTAAAGTGTAATATCTAACAAACACAAAACACTCTAATTTCAACATGTTGTATTTGCTAAAAAATTGATTGAATTCGCAATCAATGCTTTCAGGTAGAGTTAATCCCACCCAACTCCACCCCCAATGTAGTTTTTTTTTTTTTTCTTTAGGAATTTGAATAATCTAAGTTACAATTTTTTTATCACATTTTGAAAAAGATTAAAAAGCCGAAACTTTGAAAAATACAAGTTAAATCATTGTAGTTTTAATTTTTTGATTTTTATAATTGTTAGTTTTAATAATAATAATAATTCCAAAAGCCGGATAAAAATATTAGTTATTGTTAACTGGTTAATTATGAGTGAATCTCACTAAAGCAAACACAAATTTAAAATGTAATACATGGGTTATATTTGGTATCTACAAATATATTTTTGTATATTTGGTATCTATAGAAATTCATTGCTTTGCCGTCAGTTTCTTGTCCAAGCACAACCTCCCCTATAGGAATCCACACTCAGAAATTTTCAATTAAAAAAAAAAAAATCTTTTTTTTTTGGTGAATGTCAAGTTTTAAGAAGGTCTTGTAGCTAGTTCAAAAGTTATTGGGAGGGAACAGAAGACGATTATTTAATAACGGTCTCAAACCCACTAATAAAAGCTAAGATATCTCAATGATCTCAACACCCCCCCCCCCCCCCCAAACAAAGAAAAAATGTTTCATTTAATAAACTTGAAATTATAAGAATTCAATTTTTTGGGTGTTTTTGAAATCAGAAGTTTCTACTCAGAAAGAAAGTATTTTTAGTTTTTATTTATTGGGGAATTTTTGTTGTGACAGTGTATTATGTTTATACCCACATGCCTCGGAGTGTTTGTAACGTCCCTTCCTGTATCTCGAAGAGAAAACAGAATTAAAACATAAGTTAAAAGAATTTGGTCGAAATACGCGTTTCTCCGTCGATATATCTACGATCAAGATAACTACGTATTTAGGGAGCTGAAATTTTCGAGATAGGTTTAGTTTCCTATAAGAAATAGTCCTAAAGATTTCAGTCCGACTGAAAGAGTCCTCCGAATAACGCTGATGTTCGTTACTATGTCAACTATATCTTATTTTTTAGACAGAAACCATTATTTCATCAATCCTTAACTAATTAGTAGGATTCCATTAATCCTTATCAATAACATAACTAATTAGTAGTTTCTCTATTTTTTTTTGTAATCCTGTGGGAAAACTAGACGAAAAGTAATTTTAAAACTGAAAATCGATAACAGTCTTTTGCTTATTTATCCCTGTTCCCTGAGAACTCAGTTTCTGTTGTATCCGGGTTTACAATCAATCTGAAGCACCTCGTAATTAAAAGAAGCCTTAAAATTAACTGTCATTATTGAGTCAATCAATGGAAAGCCTTTCAAATGCAAACACTGTCCGATAACAAATATATTTAAAAAAAATTTTTATGTTTACGGTCATTGGCTTTTTCTACTCAAAACTTGAGTCGTACACTCGCAAATTGAGAGATTTTAAAATAAAATTGCACTCAACATTCTATTATATTTTTGTAAAAGCAATTGATATCTTAAATAAAAATTAATTCAATGAATAACTTATTTCGTATCAGTTCTGACAGAAATGAGAAATTATTTTATTTATCTTTCATGAGAGAAAAATTGACATATTTTTATTAAAAAAGATAATCCAGTTGGCGATTTCCCTCCATTTATAAATGATTACGGACGTTAAACTTGCTTTCTAAAGAAAATCCAGGTTTATTTATATTTTGTAATCCTCATTTTTAAGTAACTTTTCAAGGAAGTTGAGGCTCATGAGATCAGTCGGTCTGTATGTGTGTACGTTCTTGTACTTTCCCCGCTTACTGTTTCTGAACCACTTTACGGATCTTCTTGAAACGTGGTTTGCATATTCGAGGACTACGGAAACCTAAGTTTTATATTTGAATGCTTTTTCAAGTGAGTCTTGTCGAGAACTTAGCGCGAAAAAGCGACGAAAATTCCCTTAGCCAACATTGGAGTCTAAATAATGGATTTTAACCTTATTTCTATTAATATTTTATTGTCTTAAAGTATGAATATTAATTAATTTTAGCTAATCCATTGCGCGTGATTTGATACGATTAAAACGAATTCGATTTAGACGGTTTCAGTAAATAATGCGGATTTATTTCATTTATTTCAGTGGATGGAAATTTTGTAAGGTTCTCATTAAAGCTGATATCTACATACATAAAAAGAAAAGTCCTGATTCACTCACTCATTCACTGACTCATCAACGTCCAGCCCAAACCCTTGGACCTAGAAAGCTTAAATGTTGCACAGAGGTTCCCTTTATGATGTAGACAAGGAATAAGGCCGGATTTTTCGAAATTCCCACGGGATAGGAAATAAAGCGGATTTATATTTTCGCTTTAAATTGCCTTATCGAAATATAGGTGTGTGGCAATACATCAGAGAAAACTACATATATCGGGAGAAAACTACAATTTGCTAAATAAATATATATTTTTTTTTTATGCTATATATGCAAGGGTTCCGGAGCGAAGCGACGGTATCCGGCTAGTCTAACATAATTGGAAGACGAATACAGGTTTTTGTTTTTTGTCGTTATCAAGACTTTTTTAAAAAATAAAGAAATTTTAAGAAATGCCATTTTAAGGAAAGTAGACATCAAGTTCTTCAAACCTCTTCTTTTTTATTGGGCATCCTTCATGAGTTTGTCTGCATTTCAGTCCGTCCGTCGCCCTTAAACAACTGAACTCTTCATTAGGCCTAATTTCATTAAACTTGGTGCAGTGAGATCAACCCCCAATCCGTCGAGACTGAACGAAAATTAGCGGTCCTTAAGTTTAATTTTCAATGAGCGCTTTCTATGTGACCCTTTTTTGGAACAACGAAAAGTGAACGCGCCTTAATAAATGTACGGCTTACCATGCATGTTCTTACAAGGAATATGTTTGCAAAAAAAAAATCAAGTTAATGTTGTCGTTAATACAAAAAAGAAAAATCTAATTCTAAAGCAATATAAGTCTATAATATGTTTAAAATAACGATGAAATTTACATTCCATTGTTAGAAATTTTATCTTTTTCAGTTCAGAAACACATTAAATTTCAGTGAGAATAAAACACGTGAAATTGTTGGAAAAATAAACCAGCGAAAAATTAACTAATTGAAAAAGTTCACCATAAGATAAGGGACAAGAAACTTTTATCTAAAAGGAGGGCCCGGGTTCAGTTCCTGGTGTTTTATCCTGGTTATTTCTTCACCAGACATTACCTATTGTGTTTCCGTGGGTATCGTTTGTTCCCAGAATGTTAAGAAAGAAGAGCACCGATCGGATTGGCCCTTCGACCTCCGTTTCAGGCATCGCAGGATTCTCTACCTCCTACGTTGCCCTTCTCGTTTGAGAATACGGGCATCGTGCTTTAACCTTTAAACATTGATTTTACTGATGCTGCGGAAATGGTTTTCATCGTAAGAAGCATTTTCCTCCAGAGGAAACATACCGAGAGAGGTTATTTTCTTTTTATTACTATTAACTAATATCAGATCATAAAGCAGACCCAAGCAGCCGATCGAGCGGAAACATTCACCGCTGTTGATAACTCAGTAAACTCGGAAAATGTTTCATGGTCATAGATTCCGTAGTTTGAACAGTTTCTATCATTCATATATAAAGTTTGATAATTTCCCATGTGGTGAAGACACAAGGGAAATTATAAATCTGAACAACTTTGTTTCTAGAATGGAGATGATAGACCATCGATCATCAACACGGTCTTAATTTAAGGTTAAAACTAATAGTGAACTAATACAGGTTAGTTTTTAACCAACTTTCGTGTAAAGAGAAGAATCGGTTGTAATGTACAGCCACAGTCAATGTCATCGCAACGTCACCTCGTTGTTCTTTTATCTTCAGAACAAGGTTTATTCGAGGAACAAAAAGTCTAAGAATCAGGGAACAACCCAAGAGTTTTTCGCGATACAAAATTTATTAAGGTGATAAATGGAAGAATTAATAGTGTTTGACTTCATTGTATTCATTTGTAAGCCACTGTAAGATGCCCATTAAGATTCAACAATCGAAAAGTCCTCTTAGCCATTCTTGAATCCTCCGTTGATTCTCTACCTCAGTTCTCGAAATCTGTTTATCTAAACAAAAAAGAACTTAAAACCTAATTTCTTTAAAATGTAATCTCTGAAAACTTTTTTTTTTTTCTTTTTGGAAAAAAAACAAACAAAACCGAAAATCTTTCAGACAAAACCATGCAGACGAAAAAACGATAAGCCTACATTTAGTTTCAAATCTTAATAGATGCTCAATACGAACAGTACAAATTTTCCATTCTCCAAAAAAAATAATAATAATAAAGTCGTATTATTTATTTAAGTTTGCGAAATCGGACAAATATTTAATCATTTCAAACCGCGCGATAATTAATGGATTATCAATGAAGTATTAATAGGAATGATAGAAATCCATTGTTTAGATCCCAATGCTTCTCTATGAGAATTTTTTATAGTCTTTTCAAGCTATTTTCTCACAAGGACCAATTTGAAAAAGATTTTAAACAAAAAAAAGTTAGATCCTCTCTCGTCCATAAATAGGCACACCCAGTTTGAAGAAGATCCATACCAGCAGTTTAAACGTTGTTAGAGTGGCTACGTTGAAAACGTTTCCATTTTCAATACAAAATTGATTGTGAGATCTTTCTCATTTTATAGATATCTGTGTGTTTTGTTCTCATTGTTTGAGACACAGAAGATGATTTTCAAGGACTAATGTAATGGTTTCCTCAATGAATAATTAATAAGCCCTGTCAATAAACTGTATCGGCCCGGTCGGTTGTTTTATTTTGTTTATGTAATTTTTAATTCTAAACCTAAACGTAATTCCTGAAAATAGATAAAAGAAAATTAGGAAAATAAATAGAAAAACATAAATACAATCCTAATTTTTTTAACTATTTATTTTAAATTAGATTATTACTTTTTCTTCTTTTTTTGTGTGTATATATGTATAACTCAAATTAGACATTTGATTGAAAGGAGTCGGGTTCTAATCAGTGAGGGATTGTTCCTTAGTTCTTTCTTCTCCACACGGATTAACCTAACCGTCTATCAGATAGAGACTATAGCATTCTCGGAGTAAAAGATGGTGGAGAGGCCGTCGAACTGACCAGCCCTTCACGAAGTATTAGAGGCTTTGTTCCCTCACCTATGATCACTGAAGGGCTAATCTAGTGACAACATTGTTTTGTTGATGTCTGTTGCTATCTGCTGTTTCTACAGTGTCGGTATATCAAGAATCCGATATAGAAACAACAATTGAAGATGTTAAAAGAACATCATTCTTTTTATCTTTAAATTTCCACAGAAAACTATCTTTCATTAGTAAAAACTGAAATAATATAGTATATCTAATAATTGGGGCAGATTTTGTAACCTAAGATTACAACAGATATAATGAGAATTTTACTCGAACGAACTAACAATTGTCTATATTTATTTAAAGATGGAGGACATGGAAACAGGAATTTTTCTCCTGGGTTTAATGTAGACGAGGCAAAAACTGACAACACTGTCTAGTACCATTGGTCTATAAATGTAAGGAGCCAAGGTTCAAGATAGAAGTTTATTCTAGAAACTTAGCGTTTTCGTTAAAACGTAGGCGAACATGACACGTACATGCCTAAAAAAATTATTAAAGCCCCTCTAGTGTCGGCTCCTGTGGAAATACGTATTGAGACGATGAGATTTCGACGATGTTTGGCGCACAGATGGAAGATATGGAACTCCACCTATTCTATGGTTTAAGATAAAGTAAAACGAAAGTATGTCGTGTAATTCAAGAATAATCAACGAAAAACGATGTTTAATGTCTAATCTTTGGACCACATTCGCGCGCGAGTTTTCATTAAAAATTCAGTTAATATTTATTTATTTATTTACTTATTTATTTTTAAATAACAACGATACATCTAATAAAATTTTAAACATTAAAAGTTATTAAAACAAGAAGTTTGAAGGAATTTTAAACCTTTTCTTAAAAGTTCCTTAGTTTTTCTTTGTTTTTTGTTTTTGTAAATGGTAAAAACTAAAAAAATCTAACTGAAGTATCTACTGAACAGAAACAGTATAAAGGAAGCAATAATATAGCCATACACCTGCGCAAAATAACTGACATATTTA